>OX375881.1:4122700-4785200 GCA_947359465.1 Metellina segmentata | reverse complement strand
TGGAGCATTCCTCCGTTCCAATTGATCGCAATGCCCTGAATCTCCCAAGTCCGAATCGGGATCGATTGGGAACTTGATGCTACTGAAATTGACTTCCTTAATAAGTATGGCCAATCCTCCGCCACTCTTAATCTGTCTGTCCTTCCTATAAATACTATAGCCTCCGAGTTTCAGAATGGAGAGTTATTTCAATTTTGTGTCTTGAATGGCTATCACTTGGACACCATGCTTAGTTGCTAACGCAATGAGTTGATCAAGCTTGACTCGAGTGGCACTAGAGCTCAATCCATTGATATTGCACACTGCAATATCTTAAGTTGTTTCTTTTTGTAAGGAGACTGTATCTTGCTTTTCGAGCAAGGCCCTTTACGATGCGACGGATGATGCAGTATACAAAATATTTGAGGGTGTATGAATCATGGCAAAGAGATAATGATGCAGCTTCTTTTGGCAAGAGCCTGGCGCACACAATGGTAGAAGTCTGACTTTGCACCGTGACTGCTTACTTTAGCTGAGCATAACGGAATGGTCTTCGCGTCTTGGGTGGCCCTACCAGGAGATTACTCTCCCATTCCGCCCAGTGTCACCCTCCCGCCACGAAGAATCACTTTTCACACGGCGTGATGTGGAAGTTAGGAGAGTGGGATGCCAGCCGGGTGTGACACTTGTTGTCTGAACGTGGTTCAAAATTACATGGTGTTGTCCTCGATCTTTCCCTTCGGGAGATGATCTTTCCCTTTCGGACTGTCACCAATACCACGGTCTGTTGCACCAGTGTGGCGGCTATTAAATTACCTACGTGACTGTGGTTGAAAATTACGAGGTGAGGTTTTTCCCTTTAGATCACTGTCCCTAATAGCTCCTTCTGTAGCTTCAGAGCGACGTTAATTCAACTACCTACCAACCTACTTTAACTAATTTGAGACGTGTCCATGATTTTTTCAATTGAATGGCTAACCAAAAGTTTACTGTTGGCAGTTAATTAACAAGGCGCTGGAGCAACACGACGGGCTTTTGGTGATCGTCCAGAATTCACACTCGAAGGGAAAGATGCAAGAACAACACCTCGTCATCTGATCGTAACAAAAATTGAGCTTATTAACTCAGCTGGCTCCATAGTCTCCTCATTTCAGCACCATTCCAAAGTGAGGGCACTTGAGCTTACGGCAGATTTAACGTGCCCCCACACTCACACACACTTCTAACTTTTTGGTTGAACCTACTTTCGATTAACTTACATGAATTAAGTTAATTTTGGTCAACTATTTTTATAATATCCAGCGCATTTCGAGGGGTTTCCGGTGTGTTCCGAAACCTCCTCTGACCGGTATAATGGTTAAGGTGTTAGCCTCTAGATCGGAAGGTTCCTGGTTCGAATCCGGGTCCGGGCAGGGATGTTTGTAAGCGTATAGTATAGAGGTGGCTGGTGCACATTAAATCTGTCGTGGCCGAAAGTCCTCACATTGGGTTGGCGTGGAAGTTTGGAGAGTGGGGTGCCCGCTCAGGTGTTGCTTCGTCATCTGACCGTGGTTCAAAATTACGAGGTGTTGTCCTCGGATCTTTCCCCAAGGGACTGATCCCGGACCGTCGTCAATAGCCGTTGTGTTGCTCTAATACGACTTTAACTAAAAGTTACCAAATTATCGAAACCCCCTCTTAATATCTACTTGAACGAGTTCTAGATTTGAAGTTCTTAAAGAAGGTATTTGCTCTTGACGCGCGTATTGTTATATATTATAGCCTCTTTTCATATCACTTTAATTCATTCGGATATGCATTTATCACATTTAAAAATGCTTTCAAATCAATTCGAAGATTTCCAGACAGCAAAAGCAATACATTATACTATAAAATACTCACTAATTTCTTTTCTTTTTAGATAGCTGTTCATTATTTCCCAAACTTTTCCCCCAGAACTTTTTAAAGTCGGGTATCAGGACTAAACGAACCGTTAACATCCTCCAATCGATTCATAGAGAATTTAATCGAGGCAAAAAAGAAATTTCAGGATGGAGAAACTTTAATTTTCTATATCGGTTTTTTTCTTCTTCCAAAACACCCTTTTATCGTCGGTTTTATTTTATACGCCCCAGTTCCCCCGCAGTGAAGTGCCATTTTTTATGAATTAATCGATGATGATAAACTTGTGGCGCGGTGCTTACCGAAAGAAGTTCGAGTTAATGCATTCCTCTGGTAGATTTCGTACGAAAACAGCTAGTTCAACGTTTGATTTATTATTTCTGAAATGAAATTTCTCTATCTGAAATCAATAAATGTAGTTTTAAAATATTCAAACAGTTATAGGGAACAGTTATTATCTCTACATTCAAGTTTGGAGAGTGAGGAGCCAGTTCAGGTGGGGCGCCTCGTCATCTGACCGTGGTTCAAAATTACGAGGTGTTGTCCACGATTCTTTCCCTTCGGGTATTGATCCCGGACCGCCTCCAATAGCTCGCTTGTGTTGCTCCAGTGCGACGTTAATTAAAAAATATACTTCCTTATCTCTTCATTTGTCGAATTTTCAGGAGGAATTACCGTAATTAATAACGGTTCGGGATCTACCCTCGAAGGGATAGATCCGAGGACAACACCACGTAATTTTGAATCATGGTCAGATGACGACGCCTCTCCTGAACTAGTAACCACTCTCCAAACTTCCACACCACTTCAATGGGAGAACATTTGAGGCCGCGATAGATTTAACGTGCACCAGCCCCTTTTGTACACGACGGTCTCTGGTAGGATTCGAACTCGCAACCCTTTAGCCTCTACCGCGTCCCCCGCAGGAATTGAAATTGTCGTTTCAGATCTTTCTATTTGCATAACGATAACACAAAAGATTTCAGTATGAGCAAACAAACTACCGGAAGACGAGCATTTAGCTTCTGGTTACAAAAGACAGAATAAGTACAGAAAAGCAAATACGAACTTTCTTATAAACGCTAGCGCCATTTAAATTGAGCTTTTCCAAAAAAGCCTTCCCGATAAAGACGTCTTTCAATCAAGCACATGACTTTAAGGCCCGGTGCACACATCCGGTTTTTCAACGTGTGGCGCCGCTGCGTCACCGAAGACCAACAACTATGCACATGAAATGACACAAGTACTCATTTTTTGGCGCCATTTGCGAAAAATATTCTGTCGGAGAAATCATGTTTATTTCGCTTACTTGGTGTAAATAAAGTATATTTTGAAACAAAATAGACGTTACTGGATACAACCATTTATTAATTATTATTTATATTCCATTTATTTATGAAAACAAGGTACTTCAGACCGGAGAAGCGTGTGCGACGAGCTGCGTCGCCGTGTGGAACTAAGGTACGAATTGCACGCAAGTTGGACGTGCGTCGCCGCAGCGGCGCCGGAGGTATGTGTGCACTACTCCATTGGATCTAACGTATCTCAGACCGCACTTGCGTTACGGCAGCGACGCCGCACGTTGGAAAACCGGATGTGTGCATCGGGCCTAAGTATGCAACCCCAATCGGCTCAAGGTCCATCTTAGCCCGGTTGGAAGTGGAACGGATTAGCAACCGGAGGGTTGCGAATTCGAATCCAACCCAATACCGTCGTTTTCAAAGGGAGATGGTGCACGCTCAATCCGGCGTGGCTTCAAATTTCCTGACGTTAGCATTGTTTGGAAGGTTTCAGTAAGGTAAGGTAATTTTAGCTAACATCGTACTTGAGCAACACAACGGGCTATTGACGGCGGTCCGGGATCAGTCCCTTAAGGGAAAGATGCGAGGGCAACACCTCGTAATTTTGAACCACTGTCAGATGACGGAAGGTTTCAGAGTGGGGTGCAAGCACAGGTGTGACCTCGTCATCTGACGATGGTTCAAAATCATGTGGTGTTGTCCCCAATTCTTTCCCTTGATAATTGATGAGTGGACCATGATTGATGGATTACTCATAATTGATGAGTAATCCCGGACCATGACCAATAGTGTTACTCCAGAGCGACGTTATTTAAATACCATCTACCTACCCATATTTTTTTATTTGGATACATCGTATATTGAACAACCATGGACACATTATCGATGCTGATAACATAACTGTTTCATGAACAGTAAATAAATGTTGTTTAAAATAACAATAACAGTTCGAATGGCTATCGTATAATAACAGTTGAGCTCGGTCCTAGCTGTTGTAAAAAGAGAGTTGTAAGGGCAGTGTGCAAACGCGGAAGAGGTGGGACGATCCGGCTGACGTCAGGCCGTGACGCAAGTCGCCAGCAATCGACTCACCCAGAGGTCCCCCGTGCTTTCTTTAATGATCCGCGAACAGCGGGATGAGAGCGCTTCGCTTTCTTCGTGACGTTTTTCGCCAGCTGGGGGAGCGATCCGTCGGAGGCTCCCCCACAACACTTCACTCGACTCTGCAAAGGTCAACCCTCCAAACGTCACGAGAGATCCGAGAAATGCAGTGTAGCTCTTCCCCCTCAACTCACTTAACGGCACTAAAAAGTCACAAATCTTCAAAAAATCGAATTTTTGATTTCAATTGCATTCAATAGAGGGAACCAATACGTATCGATTGACGTGTCACTTATTATGTAAAATGCATTTTAAGTTACTAAAATTTAATTATGAAATTATCCTTTTTGGTTTCGGTTTTGCCGACGATGGATTATATTTTTTATATTTTTAGTATATTTTTGTATAAATATACATTTTAATAGATTGGCAACAGGCTAAACTGCGACTGTTTACTTGTGCTTTGGAAAGTTCTTATCGATTATGTAAGGATATGCTTTTTGGTAGTTTTTTGTCTCTCGTTCACTCAAAATGATATATTTTCATCTTCAGGTGCGCTCTGTGAAAAAACTATTAAAGCAATCAGTCTGAAATTTTGCATACGCATGTATTTCTATTAGACAACTATGTTAAAATATAAACTATTGAAGAAATACGAACAGAAATTTTTTTATGGGTAATTAGTAGGTATAAAATCACAACATTTTCATGAGCTGATTTAAATTGTGTCTAAAAATTTTTTTCCTGGTGATTTTCAACAAAAAATGTTTTAATGAATTCAAGAAACATTTCTAGTGATAGGGAAAAAAAGTTGCTACTCAATATGTATTAAAGTTTTTTTTACAGAGCGCACCCGAAGTGTAAACTCACTGTATTGAATTTTTTTTCACGGAGTTCTATATAAATGCTCTCTACAAAATATTTTGACTTTAAAATTTTTTATTTATAGCTTGAATTAGTTTTAAAAGGCATTACAAACATGTGTGCAAAAATTTATATTGGTACTTACGAAGCTTAAATTTTAAATGCATTCGAATATTGGTCTCTTTTTCATGATTTCTGGCCTTTGATGACTTCCCGGTGCCCTTAATGACTGAATCGCTACAATTTTCTAAGGAATCCATGGATTTCAACAAGCTCTATATGGATTCTGTTGGTCCTTTACTTAGATTAGAATTCTTTAAACGATTCGATTGATTCTTTCCTTAGAATATAATATTTCTTTGGGGCGATTCTATTGTTCATTCCTTAGAATATAATCTTTCTTTCTTCGGGACAATTCTATCGTTCTTTCTTTAGAATAGAATCTTTCTTTTTATGGTCCTTTTCTTGAAGTAATTTCCTTTTGGAACGATTACTTTGGACCATTCTGTAGAATAGGATCCTTTGGAAACATAATATTGTCTCTCCTTAGAATAGCATTCCTTGGAACGATTCCATCGCCCATTTTGTCGAATAGAATCCTTTGAATCAATTTTATTGTTCCTTTCGTTAGAACATTATATGCTTGGAACGATTCCATCTTTCCATTCTGTAGAATAGAATCCATTGTAAACATTGTATTGTTCCTCTCTATAGAATAGACTACTTTAAAACGATTGCATCGGCCTATTATGTAGAATACATCGGATACCGTCTATTGTTCCATTCGTTGGAACAGTATTCTTTGGAACGATTTCATCGGTCCATTCTGTAGAATAGAATCCACTGTAAACATTATATAGTTCCTCTCGTTAGAACAGTATTCCTTTGAACGATTCATCGGTCCATTCTTTAAAATAGACTCCTTTGGAAAATTGTTCCTCTCCATAAAATAGAGTACTTTGAAACTATTGGTTTTCTTTCCTTAGAATAAAATATTTTAGAAACATTCTATTTCTCATTTTCTTAGCTTAAAATCATTTAAAAAGTTCTATTGGTCCAGAAGATCAACATAGGTAATAAGTCGAGCAGGGAAGACTGGATGTTTGAAGGTAGACTTATCCTTGTGAAGCCCTCAGATGGCTCTACATAAAATGTTTACGAGTTTCACTTTATATTACACGATTAAATGTTATATAAACATTAGATTTCATATTGTTTGTATTGGAATGGCCTACAAGTTCGTTCGGTTTTTATGTAAAGGAACTATAAATTTTCAGTGCAAAATAATTTTATTAATAAACGTATTGACCGTTTTGTTCCACTATCTTTCTACCAACTTTCAGGCAACTTCATGATTATACTTCTCAAGACTTTTTATATTGAGATATGTCATATATAGGAAAAGAACTGTTCCAAATGCCTTTCACAATCTTCCATGGAATTGAAAACTTTTCTTTTAAGGAAACTGGTGTAGGAATAGGAATGAACATAAATAATTGAAGTGTAACTAGTATATACATTTACCTTTATTACATTTAAAGAGCGAATTAACTTCGGACACATACTGACAAATTAAAGAAATTATGCACAAACCTAACAAATGGAATTAGATTAAACATGAGAATTTATATCTTAATAGTCTGGGGGTTAGCGACATTTGGAGGTGATAATTTTACACCAGCTGATTTTCTTACCATTTATTGGTCTAGGATAGATGATTTATGAAACTTAATTCAGCTGGTAAAGTTCGGGTCGGTGTAGGCGGCGGGAGGAGGGGGGGGGGGGAGGGAGGGCGTTCGGAACATGAAAAAAAAGTTGTCTTTTCGAAATATTTTACACCGGCTGAAAATTTGACACGAGATAGTCTCTCACATTTAGGTATTAACATAGAAAATAATGTTCAGCTGACTCGGTATTGGTGGAAAGACCTTCAGCTGAGGCTATGAAGTGGTAGTGCGCTAAATTAATTTCGAGAGCCACGCGGTATTTTCAATCATTCACTTGATAGTTTTCCACCACTACCGAGCCAGATGAATGGGATTGTTTAAACCTTACTTTTTATACTACAACATACTCGAGTTTCGTGTGGTGTAAAATTCATTTGATTATGGAAATGATTAGCAAATATCGAGGAAACATTCAAAATTTGACGAGTTTTTTTTGTTTTATTTAATTTATTCCTCATAAGCGGAAAATATGATTTATTATGACAAATATATAAATATTAATAACATTAATAATTTGAAGAAAAATTAAATATTCTCATTATAGGAAATATCAAAATCGTCGGCAATATCGGGATCATCGTCTTCTAGTACACTTTCTTCAGATTATTCATCAATATCAATTTCCTGTGAAATGTCTGTATCATGTTCCGCTTCAGGGCCATCTGATCAAATGAAGAATATTTTTAGTTTCAAATAATTGTGTTAAATTATAAAATAATTGTGGTCAAATATACCTGCAGTATTCTCATCATTAGTGATGCTCTCTCCTTTTCATGCGCATGTCTCCACAAAGCTCCAGTTTCCTAAGAAAGCGGTTTTGTTAACTACCAGCCGCATATGAGAGGTGGATGACGTCCTTAAAAAGTTGTCTATACAAACCAGATAACTTTGGTTTCTTAGATAGCCTTGAAATGAGCCAAACCTTAAATAGCGCTGAAAAATTCATTGATTTTTTCATTGATTCTCATTGATTTTTCAACGTTCTCATTGATTTTGTATGAAATCATGCAGTTTTATCTAATGTGAAGAGTAGACTCTAGAAAGTTTAATAAATATACTATGTGGGCGAAAGGTCCAGGACACATTTCGAAATTTAATATAAAATCAACCAATTATCATACGAGAGTGCAGTTTTCACAGAATTGTTTTACATAACGGTATCAAAATTTTTTTTTATATTTTGGCATAAAAATTTTTTAAAATTAAAAACGTAATTCAACGTTTGGATGGCACTGTACCGAAACACAATATAAAAATTGCACAAAAATAATTACAATGCATATTAGAATTTATTATAGCAGTGATTCTCAACCTGTGGGGCTCGCCCCCCTAGGGGGGCGCGAGAATATACAAGAGAAATTATTACTTAAAAAAATTGATTAACTGACTTAAAGGAAATCACACATACACATAAAAAACAAAATACATTTCGACATATTTAATAATTAACTTATTAAAGTAAAACAACTTCTAAATCAAAACTTGCTTAATCAAAACATACCAAATTAAAAACAAATTTAATAATTATTAGTGACTTCCTTGGGCCTGTCTTGCCGAGCAAAGTTTTTCGAAGGAAGGCTTGATATTAGAAATAGCCACTCTCAGTTCTGTTTCTATATTTAGCCGAGATCTATATTTTGTCTTCAAAGAAGCCACGGCAGATAATCCAGTTTCACAAACGTAGGATGTTGAAAATGGTAATAGAATGCGAAATGCCCTTGTTTTTAGTGCAGAAAAATATATATATATATATAATCCTCTACTCCTGACCAAAATTCAAATAGTGATTTATTACTAAATTGTCTTTTGGTTTCGCCACTTGTCGTGAAGTCTATGAATTTTTCTTCCTCATCAATTGAGAGTACTTCGGGAGTCTTATGAAATGGATCCCTTACCCACTCGTAACTTGCTATCAGTTTGTCGTCAGCAAGAAAATACTTTTTTAAATTCTTTGCCAGCATGTGGCTAAATGATTTTCAATGGTTACAAAAACAACTTTTACATGTTCTTCTGCAGCCTTGTAAATTTTAGTACAATCATTCACATCTGCAAACATTGTTAGGTTTTTTTTGCTTTAAATTTCTGCTCCACAATTCCTGTTTTCTACAAAAAGCATTAACTTTATCACTCGTATCCAACATTTGTATATTTGCTCCTTGGAGTTAAGTTATTTAATTTCTCGAATATGTCGACCAAGTAGCTCAATTTCATCACAAATAAACCATCGCGAAAATTCTTGGCTTCCGGTCTGTTTTCTTTTTCCAGGAAAATGGCGATTTCTTCTCTTAATTCATTAACACGTTGCAAGAATTTCCCACGTGATAACCATCTTGCCTCGCAATAAAATAGTAAAGCTGAATGCATTGCACCCATGTCTTTACAAAGTGCGGAAAAGATTCTTGATTTCAGGGGTCTCATTTTTATATAATTTACTACGGTTACAACTGTAGTTAACACAATATTCAGACCAGGTCTCATTTCTTTGGTAGCCAAAGCTTCTCTGTGGATCATGCAATGTGTCCAGACGCGCTGAGGCGATTTTTGTTTTACAAGTGCTTGTATACTTTGGAATCTTCCGGACATTGAACGAGCACCATCGGTGCATATTCCGACGCAATTTTTCCATTCTATGTTTGCCTCCTTCATAAAATCATTTAAAATAGCAAATATTGCGAGCGCTGTTGCTTTGAGTTCTATCGGTTTGCAGAAAAGTAGTTTTTCTACTACTGACATATTATCACAAAATCGAACATAGGCAATGAAATGAGCATCTTTATTACTATCTGTTGCTTCATAAAGCTGTATTGAAAACAATTTGTCACGCATCTTCGAGAAAAGCTGACACTGTACATCTTCAGCTATATCACCAATTCGAAGAGCAACAGTATCATTTGAAAGAGGTATGGACTGCAATCGTTTTGAAAAATTATCTCCAAACATAGTTTCTACAATCTCAATTGCTGCTGGCAAAATAAGCTCTTACCAACAGTAGGAGGTTTTTTTTACAACTGGCTATTTTATATGAAACTTTGTAAGATGCAATTAAAACTTTTTTATTCACAGAAAAAGTTTCTTTAAAAAATTATTTTTGCTTTTCATATGATTTTAATTTTAATTCGAAGAATTCTCTGGGTTTGTTGACGTACTCACTATGAAGCGTTTCCAAATGTCGTTTAAGTTTATTAGGTTTCATGCTGTCTGTGGCCAACATTTACTTCAGTACCGGTAAACCCCAAATTTAAGTATTCTTGATTTTATTTTCGGAACCACGCTTGTCTGTGTACTTGTTGATGCTTGACTATCGTCTAATGCTCGTTTACGCCCGTTTAAAAAATTATCCATGGGTCTGCATAAATCTGCTGCCGTGAATATTTAATATGGTGATTGTAATTAACACGAAAACATATATAACATACGATAGATTTGATAGCGATCGACTCGAATGATAATTGAAACTTGCGTTATCGAACATTTTCCTTCTTCCTATGAGAAAACATTTGCTCTGCGCATGCTCGAGACGGCTTCCACAAACCATATTACTTATTTTTTCTCTTTTCTTTAGTCATGTTTCTGTTTTATTTCTTTTATTATTCCAAAAAAAAGTATTCCCAGTTTCTAAATTTAGCTCACCCCGTCTAGGTTAACTTTGATTAACGAATTTCTGTACTTTCATATTCTTTTAACGTTATATCCCTGTTTGGCTTTCATTTCAAATATAATATTTAAATTTTCCCCGCATCCATTCGCTTCATCTGTTCACCGCCCGCTTGGCAAAATTCCAGATTTGTTTTCTCTCCAACGTTGGCTTGCTTTTACTCTTGTTTTGGCAGTTAGTTAAAAATAATTTAAAAACAGAAATCAAAATTCTCAATATATATTATTGTTGTATACATTTTATTGCATGCGGGGGGAGGGGGCGATGAAAATTATGATTGAAAACTGGGCCGCGAATAATGAAAGGTTGAGAAACGCTGTATTAGAGCATTTTTGTCACTACATACTACCCTATTTGAATGTGGGCACCTTTTGTGGCTCGAGCTACATCTAACCGATACTCAGTTTTTCAATGCACGTATTTGCTAACATGTACTGCGGAATAGAGTTGATTACTTGCGTGATTCGGTGTCTTCAAGCCTTCAAACAATTGAACGCTATTTTTTTTGGCGAAAAGAATAACCTGAAGCCATGTAAAGGAATTTATTGAAAACCGCACACTCATTTGGCAATTGATTGATTTTATATTAAATTTTAAAATGTGTCATGGATTTTTCGCACATCCTGCATTATTATAAACATTACATTGTGTTTGTGACTCAGTGTACTTACCTCACAAGTATACATAACTTTTCTCCTAGGCATAATGGTATTTTTTGAGTCTATTATATAGTTTTGAAGTTAAGTCGTCTCATGTGATTCAGTACAGAATCAAACAATACTGGTGTAAAGCTAAAGAAGTTACTGAATATTTCATCATTGCAGTGCAGATGGCAAAAATTTGAAAGGTAACTCTAGCACAATTTTAAACGTATCACTTTCCTCCAAACGATAATTTTCGTCTTTCTATGACTCCTTGTCTTCCAAATATACTAATAATGTCTAGATCGTCCATTCTCCACCGTAGTCTGTCCGTCTAAGTTGACATCTCTGATCACCGTTAAAACGACCGCCTTGTTATGCCCGCCGCATCATGACTAGGGCAACAGTGGCATTTGACAAGAGCTAGCAGTAAAAATGGGAAAAGTTGCAGCTATCATTCCTTTAAGTTGCATTTATTTTTGATACGCTAAATTTTAAAATAAATTATCCGTAAAAAATGTAAAAAATTCAAAATATATTAACAATTTTAGTCGTGTACAACAGTATTGAAGAACGTTGAATGGCCGATCCTTGGCCAGTAATTTCTTTAACATTGAAAAACTGCATCAGCCACAGTCATATAATGTACTGTATTGAATGGAAAAGAGGCGCAAAATCCTTTCGCTCAACATTCAGAGATTTTAAAACGTCATCTACAAGGCGAACAACCTATTGATGATCGACACTCGCCTCGCAAAATCTGCAGTCGATTACGCAAGTTTCCTCTGCATTATCAAGAGTGCCAACCAATGTGTTAAAAGTTACTTCTTGCCATTTATTTCACTTTCGTCTGTTAGGACGAACACCTTCTTTCCATGAACTTGTTTGATCCGCAATACTTCGGCGTTCGCAATATCAGACATACGCAATCGAAGGGTTAGTTCAGAGGGCAAAAATGAAATAGTAATTTCATATTAATTAATTTTAAGCTACATTTAGAAAAGTTGCAGGTGGTTGCATTTATGCAAAAAGTTGCATTGACGCAAAAAGTTGCATTTATGTTGCGGTAATAACTCACTTACAATACACCCCATGTAGGAGGAATTTTCCTTTTAGTGCTTTACATGCAGCGTAGAACATGTGAAAAAAAGTTGCATTTGTTGCAAACAGTTGCCCTAATCATGACATATCCCGACCGCTAGATAACAGCACCGCTTTCTTAGGAAACCGTAGCTTAACTGAACAATGTAAGTTCTTCGTAGAAACTGTTGATACAGCTCTTATTGGTACGGTGCCAGTGTCGAGCTTTCAAAGTTTTTATCTCAGGATGTCATTTTCATTATTAATGCATCATATTTTGTCATAAATGTTGCTACACGTGTGTGTGTTTCATTTATATTATTTAGAGTCTTGTATCTGTACACTCGACACATGAATTCTTCGATGATTTCGAAGAGCTCATTTATATTGCTTTCTGACTCCCCGAGCTCTAAAAACGTTTTAATCTAGTTTTTAGAATTTCATAAAATAATAAATGGCTTTTGCGTCCCTTTCTTGAAGAAAGCGTGATTAAAATCACACCCCGCCCCGTCAAAGCATGAAAGGCTGGTAATTATGTGTACACAATTCTGGATCGAAGTTTTCGTAGAAGTTATTAACATCCAGAAACCTTTGATTATTTCCAGTGCCAATGGGTATAGATATATTCAGATTTTGATGAATGTAGCTCATGTTTCCCAACAGTATAATTGGATGATATGATCAGATACTCCGTATCGGAGCTTATTCGCCAATCTGATCATCTTAAGGAATATAATTGAAATCGACATTGCACACATGAAAAATAATCTCCATGGGATGGACACAATAGATTTTCTGGATTTGATATAACTTAATCATTAATCACCTCATATTTGAAACAATCCATATAACTTACATAGATACAATAAATGCACAACAAAATAAAACAAAACAAAACAAATCGTTACATTTTGAATGTTTCCCCATGTTTGCTAATTATTTACCAATCAAATCAATTTTACACCACACGAAACTCGAGTATGTTATCGTATGAAAGCTAAGGTTTAAAAAATCTCATTCAGCTGGTCGGTAGTGGTGGAAAGACCACCAGGCGGATGATTGAAGATACCACGCGGAGCTCGAATATAATTTAGCGTACTACCACTTCACAGCCTCAGCTGAAGGTCTTTCCTGCCAATTGAATTTGATTTTTGACATTACCTCTAAATTAGCTAACTATTGTTACACAAATCAGTCGGTGTAAAATGTGTGACCCAAAAGTGTCGCTGCATCCCGGACTATAATAAATATATTTTGACTCGGCGAATTAATAATGCATGCAATGATAGTTGCACGCAATGATATTGATTTCAATTTACGAATTGATTTGATTTGGGCTTTGTGAACTGATTTGATTTAATAACACGCTTTTTCTGGCCGATTTCATACAACTTTTTTTTTGCCGCACCAATTTGGTATTATTTTAATTAACGTCGTACTATAGCAACACAACGCGCTTTTGACGACGGTTCGGGATCAATCCCCTAAGGAATCCGAGGACAACACCACGTCATTTTGAACCACGGTCAGATGACGAGGCAACACCTGAGCCGGCACCCCACTCTCCAAACTTCCACTCCAACACGAGGACTTTCGGTCACAGCAGATCTAAGGTGCACCAGCTGCCTCTACATCATACGCTTACAAGCATCCATGCACTGACCCGGATTCGAACCAGGAACCTCCCTATCTAGAGGCTAACCCTTTAACCCCTAGACCGGTTGGTCGGCTTTTTTTTAACATAGATCTATGGGATCAAATAGACAACTGCAAGTTAAGACACATACACTTTATTTTTTAAAAGGGACATGGAACAAAACAAAAGAGTTAAAACAAAAGGGAATGAAGCGTCAGCGTCGAATTGACGTTCAATAGCTCGTCATAGCTCAGTTAGTTAAAGCGAGAAGCTCTTGCTTCCGCGGCTTACATTCAAGGTCTGATTTGTAGTGATGGGAGTATACGAGTACAAAAGTACTCATGTATTCGATACTCAAAAGTAACCGCTGTACTCGATACTTTTATGTGAGTACCGGAAGTATTCATATGAGTACCGGAAGTACTCAAGTAGTTGTTGTTGTATTCATCCAAGGTATCGGTTACAAAAGTACTCATATGAGTACAGGAAGTATTCATGAATACAGGAAGTACTAAAGTAGTTGAATTCATCCTAGGAGTATCGGTTACAAAAGTATTCATTTGAGTACCGGAAGTACTCTAGTAGTAGTTCCTGTACTCATACAAAGTAGTAAGTACTCATCCAAGGTATTCGCATACAAGAGTACTCATGCTGGCTGTTCAAATACCAAAAGTATGTCGCTGCGTATTCGAACACCTGAGAATTCATCGTATTCTTAAGTAGCAGAAGTGTCATATTCTAAATGAATGGATATCCATGGTTCTCGTTAGTTTTATTCTTCTTGTCTCGATTTTGCTTTTCCCAATTTTATAAATCTTGAAAATGCACGTGATGAATGAATCGTCGAAAAATTCTATCGATTAAGAGATTGGATTTCTTTCTTTGCAAAAGACATTGAGTTTGCCTTTTATTGTTGAAAATTGTATTTAAATTTGTCAATTTTTTTAAATTTTAATTTTCAAGCTTTATTTCTGGTATTAAAAATATCTATACAAATAAGATACTTTTATGCTCAAAATGTTTTTCTGTTTCTTCAAATAAAATAACGTTATTATTTCATTCTTGAGATGGCTGTTACTTTCTTCAAAGTATCTGACCAGAGTAAATGGCTACAAATTCCCAATTTTTACATGCTATCTTGAAAATATATGTGCTGCATGAAACGCTGAAAAGTTCCATCGATTAAGAAATTGAATTTAAAATTTTCTGGAAGCAATTTCCCGAATAGACAGGCTGGATTATCAGTAAAGTACACATGCTATGCCCTTTATTTTCTACAAGAACAATTTGCTGTCGGTTAGGAAACTCACTTAAGTATTATCAGTTCTATTACGTTTCTTTAATTTCTGGATTACTTCTTCTCTTAAGTGATAGTATTAGTCTTAAAAAAGTTACTCGAGGTCATTATTAAGTTTAAATGTTTCTTTGATTTCTTGTTTACTTTTTCATAAAGGTTAAAAATTATTGCTTAAAAAGTTAATTAATTCTAAAAAAGATTGATGTGATGCCTTAAAAAGGACCAGAAAAACTGTGCCTGTCCTGATGGCATTGTATATCTAATGATACATCTTTCCTGTCACCCACTTTATAACATATTACATCTGTATCATCACATATTGGAGGAACATGTCTTCCCTTTGGTTTGGATTCACTCCTTTCTTATACCTTTTCAAAAACCTGTAAAGATCCAACAAATCCATATAACAATAAGCCAATCACACTCACCAGCTGCATGTGCCAACTTTTTGAAAAGATGGTTAATTCTCGTCTCACTTAAATCTTAGAGACAACTCAGGCTCTTAAATTAGAAGTGTGATTAGATGTGTCCACCATCGAGGTCAAGAAGGTACATGGTTTCATTTACGTCCTGACAATCAGTCATTAAATTGCTTGAAGATTCCCGATAGTGAACTGTTTTTAAACATTATATGTTCAGCAGCGTGTATCTACCAAAAGTATTAAAAGTAAAGAAGGGTTACACTGCTAGTTATATATACTAGTAAACTTAAGTTAATTTTTGTAGTGGTGGCTAAGTTTGGCATACATGTTTTTATGTTTGCTTTCTCTTTTCTTTTAGGCATTTGGAATCTGAAGAAGATCAGTGGTTTTCCTCTCTAGCTTGATCTTTCTTGTGTTTTCCCTCCTTAAACTTTAAATGTTTGCAGTTTTACAAATTTTAAATTTAGTTTTTCATGCATTCTATATCTAGGGTTCCTACAGGAAAAATCATTTTACATTGTGAGCTGGTTATTAAATTTAGAGGTGAGAACCTCTGCTAAAGAGGATTAGAGCTCTTGGCGATACCTCTATAAAAAAAGTGCATCATGATTCCTACCCCATGGGTGATGTGGAAATGGAGTCGTTAATTTTAGGACATGTTTTAAGTTACAGAATATAATTGTAATAGCTTTTAAAACATCAAATTGGTGTATTCAGTCTGATATATACTTATTATAAATGTAGATGGCGTTGCCTATAAACGGTGCCCTGTTATGTAATATTAGTGAGTATCGTTAGTAGCAGAAAAATTCTCGAAAAAGACGATTGTGTCCAAAGTGCCTTCCTTGGAAGAGAGAGAAATTAGACACCAGAAGAAACAGCCACAGAACAATACTTGTTCCATTCTCGGCATTTACATTAATTAGTTGGTTATTGTACTGACACTCAGTCGTGTTGGGTCGTGGATGACATGTTCTTAAGATCTGTGGGTTTAACAAAAAATTACTAATTTATGGTTCTTTACACTTAAGCAAATCCAATTAAAATATATAGATTTTACAAGCTTGGGTGTTTTTATTCAATTGATTGGAATAAAAATATTTACTCAAAATTTAACACCAAATGGTATTTTAAAAATGTGAAATTAATTTAGTTAAGAAACATTAAGTTCACAATAATAAGCTTTAAAGTTTCTAAAAATTTCAAATTTAATAAGAATTCAGTTTAACCACCCTAGTGGTTGCAACGAAAAAAAATCAAGGTATAGTCCATTTTCTGATTACAAGATGAAGATTGGGTCAGTTTTCCTCTAGTTCATCAAGATACGGTCAGTTTTGCTAATGAAACAAATCTCATCGAACATGACCACCCTGACGTTTAATGCGAATACAGCACTTGGGAGTATTACTGTGACTGATTTGAAATAATATTCAAAGAAAGCACGGAAAGAAAATAAAGCCATTATGAGAACTTGTAGAAGAGGACTAGAAATAAAGTCCTATTTAAGTTGAATTTTCAACGTCTCACCGAACAGGTTTCTGAACTATGAAATAAGTTATGAAACGATGATAAATGCCCTCCTATTTTGTCATTGTAAGAGCCCAATATTGCTCAGTATGTGAAGCAAAAATCCTGACATGTTAAAAATTTCATATGTATATCGTTATTAATATTACTACCTAAATATTGGAATTACAAATTTTTACTAGTTCAGTGCAAGTGTAATATGTATTAATTTAATTGTCTGAACTTCAACAAGCAGATTTAAATCTTATTAAATGTGAATATACCATATTGAAAAAAAAATTAAGAATTGAAATAAGGGCTAAGTTTACAGAAATATTTTTAAAGTTTCAGATCCTGGTATTAAAAATAACACTCTTACATCTTTAAAAATATTTTTAGAGTTTTGTAGAAAAATAATTTTTGTTCTTATATTTGGAGTTCCTTTCAAAATAAAATGTTGTCTTGTTTCCTGTTGAGTGATTATTTCCTCAAATTATAGTAGAAAACCAAATCCATAAAATGCAAAAAACTTAAATTAAAAAATGATTTGTAAAATCGAGATAAAAATTAAAAAATTCGGCAATTTGTAAATTGTATTTTGGTTTTTCAAAATACAGTTGTTTTTTAACAAGTTCAAAAAAATAAATAATAGTAATTTTCATTTTTACAAAATTTTTAAAAATTTATATTAATAATTCGGAAGAAAAAAAATGTTCAAACATATAATTTAGAAAACATTCAGAGTTTTGCGAGAGAAAAAAAACCCAATCCTTTTATTAAGCAAAAAAAAAATCAAACTAATTTGATTATTATTATTTTTTGCTTAAGGAAGCACAGTCCTAGATCTGGATTCGAACCAGGTTCCATATTACCCCAAATCCGTGCTTCTAACCACTATACCAAGTAACACGTAACATATCTAGTTTGTTTACAAAAAAAAGCCATATATCGTAATTCTCAGATTCTTATATCGATTAATCGTTTTTTTCGTGTATTCGAATAGTACTCGATACTTGAAAGTACTCGAATACTAAGTACTCGATACTCAAAAGTACTCGATTCTGCCCATCACTACTGATTTGTTACTATGTTATGCGGCGCGTCACCTGTAATGTATACATCCGCGCGTGGGATGGGAACCGTGGGGATTATTTTTCCACAATCGGCCATCCGACAACGCATGCGACCTCGCATGAAAGCAATATAACACCGAAAAAATAAAGCACTTCATGGGGAAAATATAGCATCAAATAGAGAAATTAAACAAAAATAGAACATGGCACTATTAAACATATTTGACACATTTGACTCGCTAACATATTTGAATGATTAGCAATAAATTCAAAACAGAACATAATAGTTTGAAGGTCAAATAACAATACACAAAACAGGAAAGTAAATAAAAGTATCAATCAAACACCCTAAATTAAGTATATAGAACATGAAAATAAAAAACAAAATATCATCAAATAAAATTTTATACGTAATCTGTGTACGTGTATTCAAAGTAACATGGAAAGTATACTTATAAATTTCAAGGTTTATATAAATGCAAAAGGTAAAGACACACAAGTGCACTTTTAGTGTGCAAGTTACAAACGCTCATCATAAAAGGAAAAAATATTTTTATTTATGGTAAAAATATAATATGAAGCAGATAAGTGATTTCTGAAAACTATTGCTTGTATTTTTAAGAGATGACATCTTTGGAATAAAAATCAATTGAAATTTGCTAGCATAATCAAACAGTCAATAATGTATTGGGTAATAAAAATCTGCAGAAGAAAAAGCTGTTTGCATTAGTCAAAGGTAAACCGAGTATTCTACAAACCTTAGAGTAGAGTACTATCACTGTCTCAAAATTTTTCCCAAACTTTTTTTTTCTGACGATTTACTGACAGAACCCTGGAACTGGTCATAATTTCTATTTGACTATCAGACATAACAAGAAGATATTTCATTTGTAGGAGAGAGATGAATCCCTCTATAGGGGTGAAACTCAATTTTTATATAAGTTATAAATTTTACATTAAAATTGAGTGGATGTATCCAATTTAATTGAAGACAATCTTTTTTTTTAATTTTTCGCATAAGAATTTATAAAAATGTTTGAGAACTATATTATTTTTGGCAAAAGGAAACATTTTCTTTAAATTTAAATGCTGTAAATACTAGAGTACGCATGGAAATTTTTGGCTCCTTGCCAAGAGTAGACGATACGTGACCTCTCTCGCAGCGAAAGTTTTGCGCATGCGCTATGCACAACGCGCAGAAAGCGCGAAAATATTTTTACTTTTCTGTTCTTTTTGTGTTTTTTTCGCCTCCAACAAAATTGTAAAGTTTCAAACTTCAGTCTTTGCACTCCAAGAACACTACAATACAAATGAATGGATGTTACAAGAGATTTAAAAAAATTTCTTAATGTTTTGGGGTTGTTGTTTGAATATTTCAGTACCTCAGATTATCAAATGTAAGGAAATTGTCTCAATACACAAACAACAATGAAATCATTTTACACCAACAAACAAATATTTTCGATAAAAGTTATTTAGTGAAACGGACTTAAAGAGAAAAAATAGGTATGCCAATTACTTATTTGATAATTACAATTCCATAATTTGAATTCAATTAGAATTAAAATAATCAAGTATTCTATTGCAGATTTCTTGATTTTAATGTTTGATTAATTATAATATATAATTATATGTAAAATATAAAAAATATATATAATCTGCATAAACCATCTAAGTTACTGTTTTTATTAAAGGTAAAGGTATTTTTTTTAAAATAAATGAAGGGCGGAATAAAAATGTTTAATTCATCTTAAATTGAAGGATTATTGAGTAACACATTGCGTTTTATTAAATTTAAAAATATTATAGTAGATCTGAGTGGAAAAAATTGGGTTTGAGCTGTTTACTAGAAAGCCACGACGGTTTCCGACTTAAATATGTATTCCTTCGACGAAGTTGTAAAAATTTTAACACATAATTAAGAGCATTTCGTTGCTACGAGTGGCTAGAGATACTTTGCATTCAACCACTCAGATTCAGCCACAGTTTTGAATCATAATCACAGTTTACATTCACAGGTATTACATTCACAGGTCAGTAGCAGTCACAGTTAGAACTGTTACTGTGAAATCACTGTTGGTAACATCCCTACGTATGATTAGTTACAATGTGATGTGCGGCGCGTCACCATCCGCTAGTGGGATGGGAACCGAGGGGACTATTTTCCCACAGATCTAAATTCTTATTGGTTGATCATCCAAAAGAAATAACACAAGCGCCATCTAGTGGCTAGACAGAGAGACTGAACAAGGCGAATCAGAGTATTGGTGTGCTTCTGTTCCACGGTATTCGTGAAACGGATCGGCTATCCTTTTCCTAAGGAATTCGTGAAACGGATCGGCTATCCTTCTCCTAAGGAATTTGTGAAAGAAAGAGTAGTTAAAAATTATCCCCTAGAGTGTGAAGGGGGAATTTAAAAGAATACTATAGGATTACGGAATATATTAAATTTTTTTTTGTTAAATAAGTCGCTGTTTCTATTAATTTTGCACTTGAATATTAAGCATGTGGTAGAATTCTCCGTGCGATCGGAAAGGGAAAATAAACAACAAGTGTGAGCGTGGCTGTTTGAAGTTACTGTTAACGAGGTGAGAACAATCGAAAGGTTAAAGAGGTGTAAACATGGATTGGGATCGAATGACTGTAACAATGACAAAGATAGAATAGTAAAGGTGAGATAGTTGAATTTACTTCACAAAGGAGCCACACAACGAGGTATTCCGAACGTTCGGGATCAATCCCAAACGAAAAGATCCAGAATCCGACAACTCGTTCTTCTGAGCCGAAGCCAGATGACGAGGAACACACCTGAGCTGCCACCCCTATTCCCAAGCTTCCACACTAAAGCCGCGTTTACAACGGATTTTCGCACAACTCTCCATTCAAACATCAAAGCTATCCCTGGACACGGCATTCATTTTATCATCAAGGTCTCGAGTAGGGGGGCTGATTTGGAGAGTTTGCAGAGCCAAATTTGTTTTCCACCATGAGTCGGTAAAGATCAAAGGGTTGCAAGACGAAAGGGTTGCTTGACAATAACCGCTCCCCTCTGCCCTTCAGCCTCTCGTGGTCGCTGAAGCCGTCTTTTGTTCGCTCTCAGTGATATTTTGTCTTTATAGCTATCCTTGACCATATCTCCCGCCAAACTACCAGTGAGAAACCTATTCTACGCTGCTGGCCACCGTAAATGCAACACCCTGAAGGAAGCATGTAAATAATATGAAATTTACAACATGCATTAGCGGAGGTGAGATATGCAAATGATTAGAATTTCAGCGCAGACGCACATCACGCGCGCCTGTGGCGCCACTTCAAAGCGCTATTTAAGGCTTGGAGATTTCGACGATTTCAAGTACGGCAATTGAGTTTTTTTTGTGGTTCTTTAAAAAAAAACCGATCAGTTATACCTCGTAGAAAACAGCGATCATCTTTTGATCAAGTATCCGAGTTCGACAGAGGAAGGATAGTGGCCTACCGAGATTGTCGATTAACTTTCAGGGAAATCGGTAGTCGTGTTGGACGAAATCAAACAACTGTAATGCGGATTTGTGATCGTTGGATGCAGGAGGGTACGACGTGTTCAATCGCATCCACCTCAGTGCACCACTTCGCGTGATGACAGGCATATTGTGCGTATGGCAGTGACGAATCATTCAGCCACATCACGAACCATAGCACAGCATATTCAGTCTGTAAAGCATCATCCAGTGTCTGCGCGTACCATTCGACGCCGTTTACAGCAGAGTGGTCTGTCCGCAAGACGTCCATTGCTTCGTCTACCCTTGACGCAGAACCACAGACGTCTCCGCTGCCAATGGTGCGATGAAAGAAGGATATGGAAGGCAGACTGAAAAGAAATTGTCTTTACTGACGAGTCACGCTTCTGTCTGCAACACCACGATGGTCGGATTCGAGTCTGGAGACACCGTGGAGAGAGGATGTTGAACAGCTGCGTTATGCACCGCCACACTGGTCCTGCACCGGGTATTATGGTATGGGGCGGTATTGGATATCACTCTCGCATTTCTCTAGTACGTATTGCCGGTACTTTAAACAGCCAGCGCTACATTTCCGAGGTGTTGGAGCCAGTTGTCCTTCCTTACCTTCAGGGCTTGCCCACAGCCATATTTCAACAGGATAATGCGCGACCAGACGTGGCATGCATTGTCCAAGGGTTCTTCGTCAATCGCCAGATTGAATTGCTTCCCTGGCCAGCTCGCTCTCCGGATCTTTCGCCGATAGAAAACATGTGGTGCATGATTGCTCAACGATTGACCCAGATTACATGCCCAGCTGCCACACCAGATCAACTTTGGCAACGTGTGGAAGCTGCTTGCTCTGCTGTACCCCAAGAACACATCCAAAGTCTCTTTGAATCAATGCCGAGGCGTGTGGCAGCGGTGATCTCCAACAATGGCGGCTACTTTGGCTACTGATTTTGGCAGGAACTACACTTCACAGAAGTCTATAAATTGAATCATTTGATACTTGGTTAACATGTTATCTACAAAAATAAATTTTGTTGTGATATCTCTTGACTTTCTTGGTGTTGCAACTTGGGTGGCCAGCAGTGTATTAAAATGGTGTGGAAGAAAGATCTGGTTGTAACATTAATAGAGCTATTTAGAGAGAGGCTTGTCACCTTTGGGACCAAACTACACCCGAGTACAAAGACAAAAACTAACCTGGCCTGGAATGAACATGGCTCGGAATGAAATGGGTAAGGAACTCGACAGCTTGATGAAAAGTGATCAGTCTTCTCTACAAAGGGGTGAGAAGAGAGCACTCGGATGGTCGCCGATAAAGTCCACGAAGCGTATACACCGGAGTCGGTCGAAAAACGGGTCAGCATAGGGGAACGTAAAACGTCCTCGCCACAAAAAATGCCACAGACACGACAGTATTTGTTTGGATTCAGTTTTAAACTCTGAACCCTCTTGCTAATCCACCACTCTTCTAACTACACGGCTACCACGGCTTTGGAGTGTGAAAGGGATTTTATTCTGGGGATTATATTAATGGTACTTATCTGTAATGAATATTTTTAGGAGTTTAAATTTTAGTTTGTGATGTTTCATTCATGTTTATCATTTGTATTCACAAATTCTGTTACTATTTATTTCCTTGGTTTATCATTAGGATCACTATTAATTTTCATTTTTGTGTTATGATCAGCTTCGAGTTTCGAAAATTCCCCTAGAAAAGTTGGATCCAACAACCAGACATCTTAAAAAGAGCTTCAGCTTTGGGTCTGAAATTTGCATTTCGATTCTCGCTTGGTTTCCTACTTCTCCTCCGATAATCCCTTCGCCGTGTTCTATTTTTCGAACGAAAGAAGATCAAAATAAAAAGGGGGAAATAAGGAACATTCCTTTCAGAACAAAGGGCGAAACTCTGAGACTTTTTTTTCCTAACCTTAACGTTGGTAAACGTTCTCTGGGAGGAAATGATCCCTAATGCTGTTGGCTCTTTCCTTTCTCATTTTTCGAGTGGAATTTGTGTGCGTTCTTGTTTTTTATGGGGCAAAAACGGTGCGTGTTAAGCTCGGAATTTTTTTAGTTTCGAAACACGGAAACGAAGTGCAGTGGTTCGAGACGAAAAAACTCTTTTTCGCTTACGTTCTCTCTCTTGGGTAATTAGATGAAATGTCATCGATTATTCGATTGAACGTGGCGTAAGATTTAAAGTCTTTACAGAGTTTAAAGTTTTATCGGTGAGTGCCTGCCTGCAGGGTAATAAGTACTAAGTCTTAGTGTTTAGTTACGTGAGTACAATAAGATTTAAAAGTAGATTGTGTTTTAAATACCGACTCGAAAAGAGATTTTTAAGACATATAATTGGAGAGATAAGCATTGGAACTGTGAGCTGCTTAATTATAATTAATTGTCAATAGAGGTCGCCACGGTGAAATGATATGTTGACTGAAGAAAAGGGAAATTTTGGGAGAAGGGTCGAAAGACCCCCTGCTTCTCCGGAAAAAGTTAGTTGCTTTGATCGGGTAAAAGAATTTGACAAAAGGAGACCACTGCGCTGTTACGAGTGTAATAGCTTAGATCTTCTCAGACCATTCTGTCCTAAACTGAAAGAGAGAAGATCAAGAGAGATAAATCAATTAAGGTTAGTTGATGGTTTAAAAGTGGAGTTTGAACCTTATACAAGCGTAGGATCGGTAAACAGTCGTGAGTGTGAAATTCTTATTGACTCTGGGGCTAGCATAGATTTAACTAGCTTTAATTATGGCCCAAAAGAAACATGGACAGGCGAGCTAATCTGGATGCGTATACCACTTGATTCGCAATCCAAGTGTCTACCGGTAGCGAGAGTCAAATTAGAGGGTGATTTTGGAAGGGTTATTACAAAGGTGGCAGTGGAAGGCAAAAATTTATGTCGTAATAGGTACTTGCCGGTTAGTAACCGCACTGCAGAACTAATTAACCGATTACCTACGAATGGAAAGAAAATGCTGACTGAGATTAATGCCGTCATGCAATCTCAGAGTCAAAGGCGCGATAGAGAGAGGGTTGTGGAGGATACTCCCCCCCCTAAACGAAAACAGCGTGTTGACAATAATAAACACTCCTCAAGACGAGTGCATTGTTAAGGAGGGATCAGATAGCGAAGGCGATGTAATGGAGGAAAACTTCTTCCCTCGGAATGATAGCATAGGCGGAAAAAATTAGGCACTGATTGATTGCGCGCTCGAGCAGCTTAGAGACATGCAGCG
The DNA here is from genome assembly GCA_947359465.1 of Metellina segmentata. Taxonomy (NCBI): domain Eukaryota; kingdom Metazoa; phylum Arthropoda; class Arachnida; order Araneae; family Tetragnathidae; genus Metellina; species Metellina segmentata. The sequence continues at coordinate 4,760,313 of OX375881.1, read as the reverse complement.
AAAATGTGAAACCTTGAGTGTGATTTGGAAAGGTTTAGGGGCAGAGGAAAAAAATATATGCAAATAATATCTTGTTGAGAAAGGATTACTGTATAAAATCGAGGATGAGAGAAAGCTAAGTGTTGTCCCAGCAGAATTTAGAATGAGGATAATGGGACTTGTACAAGATGAATTAGCGGCGCATGCCGCTATGTTTAAAACGAATGATAGGTTGGCAAGGCGGTTTTATTGGCCTAGGTGCTATAAAGATAAAGTAAAATTACGTAAGGACGTGTGACTCCTGCCAGAGAGTAGGAGAATCCTCTGATAAAAAGAAAGTGCCGATGAAATTAGTGCCCATTATTAAGGAAGTATTTAGTAAAATTAACATCGACGCGTGTGGCCCCCTTAGTGACAAGTGAGTCAGGTAACAGATACATTATCACCGCTATATGTTTAGCTTCGAAATACCCCGAGGCAGTGGCGACAAGAGATATCTCCTCTTTGAGCGTAGCAGACGCACTTTGGCAGATATTCTGTAGGATAGGGTTCCCTAACGATGTCCAATGTGACCAGGGGACTTCTTTTACCAGCAATCTTACAACCGAATTTTTCGAGAAGTTTAGGATTAAAGTGACTCATAGTTCTGTCGCTCACCCCCAGTCCAACCCAGCAGAATGGTTTCATTGGACTATAAAAAGACTTTTGAGGGTATTGTACATTGACGCCGGGGAATCGTGGGAGCATCACTTGCCTGCAACTCTATTGGCGTTACGAACGGTAACCCATGAATCTATACGATTTTCCCCGTTGGAACTGGTTTTTGGGAAAAACCTTGGGACTCCTGAGATTCTGCTGTACGAGCACTGGGCACAAAATTCTGAGGAAAGCAATCCTGTAACGGAACATGTTTCAAATTTCGAACCGATTACGGAAAGCCCAAGAGTTAGCGGTAGAGAATATAGGTGACGCGCAACAAAAACAAAAGTTGTGGTATGATAGGAATGCGGTCCGCCGAGACTTTAAGGTAGGATTGGTTCTGGTCACATCGCGGCCAAATAAACTGGCGGCGCATTGGAAAGGGCCCGGCATTATAGACGCTCGAATCTCAGACAAAAACTATATGATCAAGATAGGCGAAGGGAAAGAGAAATCCTAGATTTATCATGTCAATATGATAAAGTCATATTATGGAAGACCAGAAATTCATAGAGTGGGAGGGAGAGATGGAGAATATAGAAGATTCTGATTGGGACGTTCCGGTTTTAAACGAAGGCCCAGATACTCTGGAGATGGAAGAAATATAATTGAGAATAGCGAGTTGGAAAACAAACTAACTGAATCTCAAATTGATAAATTACGCGGTTTGCTAAAAAGACAGGGTTAACCGACATGGTAGAACAGGACATTGTGCTTACTTCTGATAATCCACTGAGAGCGAGACCGTACCGAACGTCACCGCAGTAAACGAAAATCTGAAAAATGAAATTGAGAAAATGTTAGCTCGTAAAATTATAGAGATCTGGGAATCAGGTTATGCATCACCAATGATTCTTGTTAAGGTTGAGGGTAAGGATCCTCGACCCTGTATTAGAGTATTAGACACCTCAGGTGTCCCCCTTACCCCCCTTCCATGGGACAGGTAAAAGTGGTTTTTTGTGGACACACTGAGGAAAAGTGGTTGGAGCCCACCAAGACTGAGTGTGACAGCTTCAGGCTAACCCTTGGCTGTGTGTTTTAGCTACGGGGCACTACTAACTTTGTTTACATGGTGGGAACTTCTCGTGTGAGGGTTCCCGTTATACAATATAGAAATAAGAAAAAAATAAAAATATAGTAATAAAATAAAGTAAATGGAAGAAACATCAACGTTCTGTTAGTTGAAAGCTAAAGTTAAAAGTTAACAAAAAAGTGCTTCTTAAAATAGAGCTCTAAGAAAAGGATGAAACCCTTTAACAAGAAATGAGCAGTTGAAATTAATTATAAGCAAGTCTTATTGAATGAGGATATTGATGTTTTCGGATAGGAACTTCATAATTTGCATGATCTTTGCTTGAGCTTGGTTGTTGCCTGCCGTGTTTGTCGCCCATGCCCTGTAATTTTTTCGTCTGTTGTTTGTGGTAGATGATGGAGACACGTGAGGGGGCAGCTGAAAACGTAGTGGTTTGGCGTTCCTGTTTGTCCGCAGAGGCAGTTGCTTGATGATACTACTTTAAATCTGCTTAGGTAGCTGAGGAAGGGTCCGTGGCCTGTGTAAAAAGACGTGAGGTAGGGTCCACATGGTTCTTTCCTGGGGTTGATCTTTGGAAGAAATGCGAAGGTTCTTCTTCCTGTTTCTCCGGCTTTCCAGTCCTCCTGTTATTTTTGTAGGGCTGCCTTCTTTATAAGGTTTTTAGCGTGACCCTCGACCCTGTATAGATTATCGACGCTTAAACGCAATTACGCGGACGGAATTTATCCCGCTCCCTAATATTGTAGAAAGGTTGCGAAGGTTGCACCAGCTACATATATATCAGTTCTAGATCATACAAAGGGGTACTGGCAGACCCCCCTCACAAAATAGGCGCAGCGTGTAGCTGGATTCGTAACCTCATTTGGGTTCTACAGTCCTTTAGTTCTTTCTTTCGGGTTGAATAACGCCCCATTCTTTTCCAGCAAATTTATGGCTGAAAGCTTGCAAGGCTGTGATGACTTCGCAGTATCTTATATTGACAATATTGCTATATTTTCCACAGATTGGGATCAACACATACGGGATAAAAACGAAGTATTGTCTAGGTTATCAAGGGCGAAACTGAAGGTTAAACCCTCTAAATGAAAATTTGGACAAGACAGAGTTCCATACCTTTGTCATGTCGTGGGAAGTGGTATCCGAACTCCCTCGGAATCTAAAATTAGCTGCCTTAAAGAGTTTCCTCGCCCCACTAGGCAAAGCAAGTGTATGTTTATGTAGGGTAAGGCGGGGTAGTTGTAAAAAATTTGCATGTTCACTTGCAATCCCTATTTTCAAACTCTTGATAAAGTAATTAAACATTGTTCACCCTACTAAACTAAATTGTCACTATTCTACTTTGTCACTATCTACACTATTATACTACAAAAAATATAGTGACACTTGAAAGTTGCATTGATCATGAGGTGAACTTCCAGGAATACATAAGAATAAATAACTCAAACATTTGCTGAACAAATAATGTATTTAGTGTAAAAAACAGAAAATTAAAAAAAAAATTAAAAAATTTAAACTTAGGAAAAAAAACCACACATTAACAGTGCCCTCAAATTGGAAATTTTCTTTATGGCCTTCTTTGCTACAGGTTGGAGTGGTAAAATTGCTTTGAACATAATTAGTCTTTGGTAACATATTTAGTTTTTTTTCAACCACAGATAATTTAGTCTATGCATTATATCGATGCATTTGAGTCCTGTGATCTCAAACTCCTCTTCTAAAACGACATACACCCTTCATACATATGAAAATGGGCTTTGTCTCTCTTTCCCCCACTCTACATGTACAAGCAGAAACGTAGTTGTTTCAATGTCTTCCATGAATGGCGCCAAAATATTTAACTTCCCATAAAAGCTAGTCTTCTATATTTTGCTTGAATGTTTGGAGAACTTCAAACTCTTCACCGTCACTGTTTGTAAATTATTTCAATAGTTCCTCACTTTCGCTGTACTCGAGTTCTGCTTTCCTTTCCCTTTGCTTCTTTCTTGATTACCTCTTGTTTCTTTCACTTTATTCTCATCTGGCTTCCTTTTGTTCTTTTTCTCTTCTGTCTCCTTTAAGCGTGACAGAACTTGGTCAGTTGTAAGAACTTCACCATATGTGTGACGTTTTATTAAGTCCGTCTTCCTGCTTCCTAATCCCCAAGAACACGAAAGATGCAGTAAAACGCAATTCAAACGTGCTAAATACAAATTTACACGGAAAAACGCCTTGGTTTTCCATCCAACTTGAGCGAAGCTACTATGTTTACAATTATCCCGTCCCTTGAAAAATATGGGGTGATTGTAAACATGCAACTGTAGGTGCATTAAAGTTCCCAGAAGGAAAAGTCAATGATTTTCTGTTCAATGTAAACATAACTGACCGTAGTAAAGAATTGGATCAACATACCTTTCAATATATTTTGGAGGGCAGCAGAAAATGCAACACACAAGGACTTTAAAACCCAAACGATTCAACCACAAATTTTTCAACTAAACAGATTGCTATCAGCTGTGCTTCAAAGAAATACGGGATCACCTTATTACATCCTCAGGGTTGCCAGATTTCATTTTTCACAAATTTTTAGTTTCTTGGAGTCCCAAGGGGGCGCCTGTATAGCTTGTTTAAAATTACCCCTTGTTTACAATTACTCCGAATGACCCTAAGGAGTTTCCTGGGAATATCGGGTTACTATAGTCATTACATTAAAGGGTATTCTGAAATATACTGGTCTCAACGAACTTGTTACAGGGGAAAGTAAAGAAGGGGGACAAGGAAAGTGAAGAAGCTTTCCAAACCCTGAAAGATCGACTCATCGCGAAGCCTGTGCTGCATGCACCGGATTTTACTAGAGAATTTATAATTCAGTGCGATGCTTCGGATGTTGCTATAGGTGTGGTTCTATCCCAAAGGGTTGAGTGTAAAGAGCATCCCGTTTTATACCTAAGCAAGAAATTCAGTCCGTCAGAAAAAAAATTATAGTATGATAGAACGTGAGTGCGCTGCTATCATATTTGCTCTAAGAAAGCTGAGGTTTTACCTGGAAGGGAATCTATTCTTGATACAGACTGACCATAAACCTTTAAAATGGTTAGATTCTAATTTCGATACAAACCGACGTCTCTTAAGATGGTCACTATACTTACAGCCATTTATCTACAAAATTGAACATAGACTGGGAACTCATATTAAAAATGCCGATTTTCTAAGTAGAATTGCAGCATGAGAACCAAAATTGGAGTTCCTTAAGGAAATTGTGTGTGTAGTAGAATGTTTTTCTTTCGTATATATTTTTGTATAATGATACTCTGCTGCGTATCACGACGGAAGTAAGGTTTAAATTGCTGTGCATCGGTTTTTTTGTATGCTCTCCTCTTGCCTCTCGTGTATATTCATTCATACGAGGAGTTACCGCTCTAAGTTTGGGTTCGAGAAACAAAATTAAGGGAACTCTCCGTTATGGCGAACTCTAACGGTGGGGGAGCAGCTGTGACGTCTGCCTAATACGGAACAAGGTGCCAAACCTCCTGCCACGTTGAGTGCGGATAAAACTGGAACCTTATTATGAGGCCAAATGAAGAAACATTTCATACACTGCTTCTAAAAATAGATTTCTCTCAGCACCGCTATGGGATAACATAGTGTACAGTGGGACCCTTCAGCGAGGCTTGGAAAGACATATCATGACCATAGACAGGTTTCATCGAAACTAGACGCGCCGTCGGGGAGACGAAAAGGATGGTGACTCTGTTCTGATCTGGCATCGATGAGAGTTTTTTTTTGGAAAGGCAGGAAGCTCTCGAAGGAAGATGATCGTTTGAAAATTGATCAGAAAACAACGTTTTGTTCTGGCTCTCCTCCTGGTAAACTATTTGCGGTAGAACTTCTACCAGAGTTCGTATTATTGAACACTTTTCTCAGATATCCCACCCTGGGATAAGATTTAATGTGCTTTGACCAACGTCATTGTAGCCGAAGTGTGATCAATTCAGCTTTGTACATAAATGTAAATAAAAACTCATTAGTCTAAGAGTTTTGGTTAAATAATTTATTGCCAAACGCTACAACACCAATCCAACATGAGGACTTTCGGTCGCGACAGATTTAAATTGCACCATCCGCCTCACCACCATAGGTTTACAAATATCCATTCAGTGACCGGGATTCGAAAATAGAACCTTCCTATCTAGAGGCTAACACTTTAGCCACTATACCGGTTGGTCGGCGATTCTCTTTCAAAGACACCGATATCTTAAAGCGCTATTTTAAGAAAGGAGTAATTGTAGAATTGAAACAATTATGCGTAATAGTGAGAGGTATTCAAGTGAATCCTGACACGAGGTAGAAACTTCATCTGCACGCTCTTTCTCTCCATTTGACGTGTGGAAGCCCGGTTTGAAGAGTAACGGATTGTAACCGGAGGGTTGCGAGTTCGATTCCAACCAAAGATAGTCGTGTACACCTTCGAAACCGCAACTTTCAGGTAATCTAATTTGGTAATTTTTAATTAACGTCGTACTAGAGCAACACAACGGATTATTGACGACGGTCCGGGATCAACTCCCTAAGGGAAACATCCGTGGACAACACCAAGTAAATTTTGAACGACGATCAGATGACGAGGCTACACCTGAGATGGCACCCCACTCTCCAAACTACATCACTGACCCAACGTGACGACTTTCGGCCACGACAGATTTAAGGTATACCATCGACTCTACACTATGCGCTTACAAGCATCCATGCACTGACACGGATTGGAACCAGGAACCTTCTTATCTAGAGACTAACACCTTAACCAGCAGTCCGGTGGGTCGGCCCACAACTTTTAGGAACCCAATGGAGCACTGGTCTAGTGGTTAAGGTATTAGGCTCCAGATCGGAAGGTTCTTGGTTCGAATGCATGTCAGTGCATGGATGTTTCTAGGTGCATCGTGTAAGGCGGCTGGTGCACTTTAAATCTGCCGTGACCGAAAGTCCTTTGAGGCGAAAATTTGTAGAGTGGGGTGCCAGCTTAGGTGTTGCCACGTCATCTGATTGTGGTTCAAAATGAGGTGGTGTTGTCCTATGTGGTTTGCGAGTTCGATTCTCACCAATGACCGTCGTATAAAAAGAGGGTTGAGCACATAAAATACGTCGTGGCCTCTAATGTCCCCACGTAGGTGTGGTGTGGAGGTTTGAAGAGAGGGGTGCCAGTTCAGGTATGCCTCGTCATCTGACAGTAATTCAAAATTATCCATGTATATTTCCCTTACATCGGATTCTTCGCTTGGAAATTGATCACAGACCGCCGTCAATAGCACGTTGTACTGCTCCAGCTCGACTTTAATTGAAATTACTATATACGTAGCTTTTGACGTTTTGAGGATTTATTGTTCGGTCGATATAAGTCTGAAATTATACAGGGTGGTCCCGAATTCATGGTACAAACTTTAATGGTAGGTACAGGACATTGTAACAATGATTTATTGTATAGGAATGTATAGTCGCAAGTGACGCGGTGAGGCGAAAACAGGGGAAATAACGGCCGAAAGGAAAAACAAATATTTTATTGAAAGCGTTGTTGACAAGTGTCATGTTTACAGTAATTGTTCAAAATTGCGTCCATCAGTATCGATACATGCTTGACAGCGTCGGTGGAGCGATTGGCGTACACGTTCAAAGATGCCTGGTATTTCACGCACACCTGCAGCAGCTACAGATAAGCGAGCGACGAGATCATCATCTGAGTCAACTGGAGTCTCATAAACAAGATGCTTTAGATGTCCCCATAAAAAGTAATCGAGGCTCGATAAATCGGGAGATCGGGGTGGCCAAGGGACTGGTCCACCACGCCCAATCCATCGAGTACCAAACGTGGCATTCAGGTAATTCCGTACATCAATGCTGAAGTGTGCTGGCGCCCCATCGTGCTGAAACCACATGCGGCTACGAATGGCGATCGGAACATCATGCAGCAGTTGTGGTAACACTTCTTTCAGAAAAATAAGATAGCTTCCGCCAGTGAGCCGCGTGGGTAGTAAGTATGGGCCAATCAAAAAGTCGTTCACAATACCAGCCCACACATTAATACTGAAACGTTGTTGAAACGCATGTCGACGCGTTGCATGTGGATTATCGGTTGCCCACACATGGGAATTGTGCGCATTAAAGACACCCTCGCGTGAAAATGTCGCTTCATCTGTAAATAGCACATAATCTACGAAATCCGGCTGCAACGCACATTGCTGCATCACCCACAGGCAGAAGTTCACGCGGCGAGGATAATCTGCCGGATTCAATGCTTGTACTTTCTGAAAATGGAAGGGGTGTAAGCGATTTTCGTTTAACACTCTGCATACAGTCTGATGACTCACACCTACGTCACGCGCAACAGTTCTTGTGCGTGACTCGGGTCTATCAGCCACAATGTTCAAGATGCTTTCTTCCAGCCTTGGAGTGCGTACAGCTCTTACTCGACCAGCGCCATGTCTGTTGACGTCGAACGCACCTGTTTCACAAAGTTGACGATGTAACCGTTGAAAAATTCTATGATCCGGCATTCGTCGATCAGGATACTCCGCGCGATACATTCGTAACGCAGCTCTGCCGTTACCATTTGCACGGCCGTACATGTAATGCATGTCTGCTTTTTCTGCATACGTAAAGTCACCCATCGTCTACGGCAGCACAATTGTGAATGGCGCTTTTCCCTACTGCGATGCATCATGTTCAACAGCGGCTAGACATCTACTGCCCTCTACCGGCAATGATACCAACCGATCACTCCATTTCTCTTTCCTTTTATTTCCCCTGTTTACGCCTCACCGCGTCACTTGCGACTATACATTCCTATACAATAAATCATTGTTACAATGTCCTGTACCTACCATTAAAGTTTGTACCATGAATTCGGGACCACCCTGTATAATTTTCTTTATCATATCTATATCTTTGGGGTGTGAGAATTAAAGGCGATGTAGTCTTTTCTATATATTCTTTTCCACTAGCACCATCCCCTGATTTGCTCAAATCTATTCATAAAAAATATAGCAATTGCTTTTATTAATATGAATACTTTTTTATTCTCGAAAGTAATTAAGGATACTTTGAACAGACGTTAAAGTGAAAACTTAATGTCTTCATTTTATGGAAAGCGAGATTTCGCAACGTTAATCATCACCACGCAATTAAGCTCTTATTTCCCAATAAATGCAGGTTTCGCATAAGTTCAGAAATATCCAGTAGGATTCGGGAAAATATAATGCTTGTAGATAAAGCAGGTATTGGGTCTTTGACGTCATTATGATAAAGGAAAATTTGTGAGGATATTTCCATGAGATCTGATCTGGTGGGATCTGCTTTTTCCCGATGGGAAATGAACTCGCCCGGGAAAGAGTGTAGACAGCATTTTCTGAATGTAGGAACACAAAACTTCAGATCCCTCAATAAGATGCGTTCTATCTTGAATGGTACAATGAGATCGTAAACTTAATGGTTGTGATTTGAAGTGAGTATATCGTTAAGTCAATGGTAATGGTAATTTTAATTAACGTCGTACTAGGCCAACATAACGGGCTATTGGCCACGGTCCGGGGCTAATCCCCAAGGGAAATATCAAGAACATTACCTAATGATTTTGAACCACGGTCAGATGACGAGGCAACACCTGAGCTGGCACCCCCTATCAACAATTTCCACACCATGCCAACGTGAGTACATTTTTCAAACGGAGAAATGTCTGTCGTTTTCGTGAATCTGCTTCGTTTCTCGTAAAATGACAAGAGGGGTTGATCGCGGAACGTCGTTAATATCCAATTGTTTTGCTCTAGCTCGGCGCTAATTAAACCACCTTTTGCGTTTGTTATATAAAGTTTTGTATTCGTTTGTGTTACACGAGGCTTTTAATTCGTAAGTTCTCTGCTTTAGAGTGCAAGAATTTCAAATAATTAAAGGTGTTGAAGTCTTTTCTAATAATTCTTTTCCACTGGTTTGCTAAAATCTATTCAAAATACAGCAATTGCTTGTATTACTATCAATAATATTTTACTATCGGGAAATAATTACGGATACTTCAACAGACGTCAAAGTGAAAACTTAAAGTCTTTACTTTATAGAAAGTAAAATTTCGCAACGTACAAAACCGGTATCACTAAAACCTGTTCGTCCCAGCATTGCATCCTTGGTCCATGGTCATTGGTTTATGCAGGATGGTGCAAAACCACATCGTACGGCGGAAGTTTTCAAAGTGCTCAATGAGCATTTTCAAGGTCGAATCATTGGGTTGGATTACCCTTCGTACTTCCAAGGTGATATTGATTGACCAACCTATTCCCCGGATTTAAACCCTTGCGATTTCTTCTTGTTGGAAGTGTGCCAGACAAGTCCTAAGACACTTCCTGAACTGAAAACTGCCGTTACAACCGCAGTCGACACGATTGATATCAAAGTCTGCTCACGCGTGAGGGATGGATTTCTGAACAACATCCTCACTGCTGTCCTTGTTAAAGAAGGTGGTCACTTCGAACCTCTTTATCAAAAGTTGCTTACTATTTAATTTCAATATGCATCATTAAAATCTTTTAATCTCTTTTATGTGTTTAAATTTTCGATTCGTTTCAAACATTACCCGCTGGGTCACCCTGTATCTTGTCATTAGCAAAATTGGTCAGATTTTGACTGACGATCTCATCGTTACCACTTGGAGGGTTAAGGATATATTTAGTTCTAAAATTTAAGGGAAGGGTTATAACTTATTCGATGCTAAATGAGAGGAATCTCTTCCGTCTGATTTCTATTCGGTTATCTATACAACAGTTTGCGTAGTTGCAGTTTGACTGAATTGACATTCCAGTTTTAGTCACCGACTTCTCCAGACTCCTTTGGTGAGACCAGGATTGAGCAGGTAAGTATTTTAGTAGCACTGGAGCAACACAACGGAATGTTCGCGACGGTCCGGGATCAAACCCAAGGGAAAGATCGGAGGACAACACCACGTCATTTTGAACCACGGTCAGATTAAGCTCTTGATGGGCTTTCCCGTTGTTTGTGTTCTGTTATGCCTGCAGACCCTCATACCCTAGATCAGGGAAGGTGAACCTATGACCCGCAGATTATACCCACGCAGGCTTTTTAAATGATCCACGCGATGATTTTTATAAATTTATCATCATTTCATCATACATATATATAAAGAATTTTAATTATTTTTCTTCGAACCCCCTCTTTTAAAGAATATGAAGAAAATACAAGTGTTAAACTTATTGTTAAAAAATTTAAAAATGAAAAAAAAAATGCATAAATGATTTTTGTAAAATATTTTAGATTTTTTGATTATACCTAATGCTGTTTTAAGATTTATATTAAGGCCGATTGAGTAGAATATGCAATTTATAAAATACCGTTTGAAAATGAACAGAAGTGGTAAATACAAAAAAAGACATATGTAACATCCCATTCTCAAAATGGGTAGCTTTCCTTGTTTTATGTAATAAAATAGAGAAGAGACAATAAAGTATTTTTTTAGATATAATAGTCAAATTTATAATTTTTTTTCAAGTTGGCATTGGATAGCTAATTTTCTATTGTATCACTGCACTTGTGTGTGAGCTACATGGTCGTAAAACTTCGGGTTTCGTTCTTTTGTCGCGAAGCGTGTATAACTCATGGCTGTAAGTTCCATCGTATAATGGGAAAATGTACCAGTCTTGAACTAAATGACAATCTTGTCGTAAGCGTCAAAAAGTGTTGAGCATACAGTATCATTACTATTATTACTATTACTACAAGAAAGTGTTTGTTTGTTTGTCTGTTTGGGACCGCAAAATCCTGACGATTCTATGGCACTTACAGCATTGAGATTTGGCACACAAGTAGTCCAAATTATTTGCAATTTTTGGGTCGCGGCGAATTTTAAAATTCAATCTAGTAGATTTTTAAATGAATTTGATAGTTTTATTCTCCATCGGTTTTTCAAACGCGGAGAACGTTTTCTACTCATGGGATCTTGCAGTCAGGGTTTGGAATCATGCCAAGTTTTTTTCACATGCAGAACGCGGAGATAATTTTTTTTTCGTTTCCGCTTTGATTTTGCGCGATTGATTTCCCAGCCATACGATAAATCTTTTAACTGAATAAAAAGTTCTTTTTTCTATATCCTAGACCGTTAAAGAAGAGTAATTCAATGGATTTGAAATCTGCGAAAAATTATAGTTTAGATTGATACCTAAAAATATGATTTTCTTTAAATAAATAATTTTTTAATTGGATATATCTTCAACGGATTTGAAATATGCGTAAAATTTTACACCAGCCTAATGCATTACATCACGGCGTTGCCCGTGGTGTTGGTCACGGGCGCAGGCAATTCAGGGCTAGCCACGCAGTGGCTAGTTTGTAATTAAAAATGAGCCTCTCTTTTTCACTACAGGTGAATGAAAGCACTGATGCTTCTAGTCTCGATTTTGCTTCGTATTGCAAGATATTTAAATGATAACATGGTTTAAGAAAATCTTTTACTTTTCTATCCTCTCACTGTGAAAGATGTAGAGAGAATATATTTAATGCCATCTATATATATAATTCTCTTACGTGGCACGCAAAAAAGACGTTATTTGTAATCGCGTTTTGGCAACACTGTACGATTGTTTGTTTATCGCGAAGTCTCGCGCATCGATTGAATTTATAGCGTTATCGGATGAAATTTTATTGAAAAGAAAAAGGAAATTTTAATGAGCTGTTGCAGTTAGTTTATAATATAAATAAAAGAAAGCGGAGGATCTTTTCAGGGCCATTTAAAAAACGGTCCTTTTCAGGGCCAACAATTATAGTTCAACAAGACGCTTGCACTATAACTTTCGGCAACAAACGCAATGAAAAAGTGTGGGTCATTTGAGTGCTGGGAAAATGTACACACAAACAACATGCTGGGTATTCAATTTCCAAAGCAACGCTCACATTTCGTGTCAAAATTTGCACAAAGTTTTCATTTGAATTCTGATTTTAGAGATACTGTATATATATTTTCTGTAATACAGCAAATTTAGATTTGAAAAACATTTTTTTGGTCACATATTTTGTAAACAATACCTTCTGCTAGGACACATGTTTTCATTGAGGCGAGCGAAGCTAGCATAGGTTTGCGCAGCGAACCAATGAGGATTGCGAAGCAATCCTCCGGGGGTTGGCGAGCGTTAGCGAGCAGGGGGCAGGCCCCCTAGTTCAATGTAATTTCTGTAAAAACGATATTGATTGGGTTAAATACGATGGTGTTTGCACGGATGGTGGAAAAATGTGTCAGGCTGTTATACAGGTTTACATGGTCAAGAAGTCACTCCCCATGAATGTTGGAGCCATTGTATTACCTTAGCAGAATTTTTTTTTAAACAAACCGAAAAACTATCGGTTTCTGAAAACAAATTGATCGAACCGATTTCAACCGTTCCTTCTTTAGAATTAAATTAAAAAAAAAATCTCATTGACTACTGGCCAATAGTGAAAGAAAAAGGCCAAGAACTCAGTGACAAAACAATAAAATATTTATTACCTTTCACTAACACAAAGCTTGTCGAAAGAGCTTTCTCATCTTATGCATGCATTAAGAATAAATATCGCAATAAGCTTGAGACACCTCCTGATTTGAGGCTATATCTATCTTCAGTTGAACCTTATTTAAAAAAACTCGGCACAATCTAAAAAAAAAACATCAAACAATCTCAAAGACCTCATTAAAATTGGATGAATAATTATTGTACTTTGATCATATAAGGGAATATATTATTAAATATTATTTTAATTCTATTTTTATAATTGTTTTGATCTTCCATATTATACAAAATTAAGGAGCGCTACTTAAAAATTTCACCCACCCCCCATGAATAATAAAACAACTATTGTTTTATCTTGATATTTTAAGCTATCTAACTTGCAATATGGAGGGGGGAGGGAATTATTGCACAAGGGTGCTTTTTATCCCCGCCACAGCACGGAGGGGGGGGGGTGTAATGCAGAGAAGGGGTACTCATAAATGAAAAGTCTAATCAAGGGGTACGGGAGAGATAAAAGGTTGGGAACCGCTGCCTTAGGGGATTGATCCTGGACCGTCGTCAATAGCGTTGTGTTGCTATAGTACGTAGTTAATTAAAAATTACCATTACTCTCTTATGTATTAATAACATAGCCCATTTGTAAATTTTTATTTGGAAGTCAGCATTTTTCATCAACGAAACCTCATGAAATATAAAAAGAAAAGCGTTTTCGTTAAACGTTCATGTAAAATTTCGGCGAAGTTTTATAGCAGCTTAATGAAGATATTAAGAATTTAAATTTCCTTTTATTTTTCTTTGCAGTGTTGGCAATGTCTCACTTTCCTTAACGCTGTCTGCTAACGAGATATTCACGCACCAGCCACTTCGCCTAAATTTATTAAAGACGCTGCGACAGAGGAAAGTTTTTAACTTAGTTATAAGACAGAATGGTTGAAAGAATTGTGTACAACATTAATTTTAAATGTCACGAGTCAACAGGTCCTTCAGAAACGGCCGTGATTCTTGTCAAAATTGAATATATTTCATTTAAAGTAATTGGAGTTGGTAGTGTCGAGGAAACAAATCGTATCTTTGACTTGAATACTCGGGCCTTATGTAGAATTGTGAAATAAATGTAGCAGACATAGAGGAAGTTTGAACAATGAGGAACTTGCACCAGTGAGAAAAATGTTTATTTCTGTGTTTTATTGATAGATTGATAGTCAAAATGTTCAAAAACGACAGTTAAAACCCATAAAATGGAATTAACTAGTTACAATTTCAAGTTTTAAATGACCGAAAAGTACGGCAAAAGAACATGACCTCCAAACGCTACGTGACGTCATTGTGCCTCTTTTATTTTTTAAGCAGTCAATTAAAATTTTTTCTTGCTATTTCAACGACGCTATAAAGTAAACAAACCGTCATAGAGCATAGTGACGTCACAAGAAGGGGCGTAGGAATACTAGCTTTTTTCAGATGAAGTAAATAGTGCGAACTTGAAATTTTTTCATTTTACCTTTTCGGGCTATAAAAATATATATATATTTCGGGGTAAAAAAGAAAAGAAACTTTCCATCATATTTTTTCATTTTCTTTTTTATAAAAATACAAACACAAAACGTGTATGTTCCTCATTGTCTAGTGTGTGGATATCCAACAGTTTGGACGATTGAAGTGCAGTTTGATATTAATTGTTATCGAATGATTAGTGTTTAATATTAATTGTAGCGTAATTCAGTAGCTTTTGAATGATATCACTTACGCAGACTTCTCTCCTCACAATCCAAAGTGACACAGGCCCAAAGTTCGCCCAGCACCGTAGAATTTCGTCATATTACAGATCCTATTCCCACACTCAGTGTGCCTGTGCACTCGGTCCGAAGCGCATGCCAGGTTCGGACATCCTTTGTCGACACGATTCTATATTTATCTTCTGGATGTTTCTTCTAGTTATGAAAACCGTTTAAACGACTTTTTGTAACACTCGACTTCCTGCATGCCCCAGTACTGTTCCCATTTTAAAGACGTATTCACTCCTATCCCGTCAGTGGTTCAAAATGACGTGGTGTTGTCCTCGGATATTTCCCTTAGGTGATTGATCCTGGACTTTCGTCATTAGCCCGTTGTGTTTCTCTAGTACGACGGTAATTAAAATTACCCTACCTTATCTTATCTCCCCCGTCAAATGTTCTGGCCACCGCTAAACAAAAAAAAAGCTAACGATATTTTATAAATGTTATGCCCTATCAACCTAGAAAGTGGAGACATAAGGTAAATTTTGAAACCAATGATTATCGATGCACCCATATTTTGTCTTGTAGATTTCATACCTCAGTCCGACAGTTAGACTACGCGTGGTCTTCTAGTTGACTCTTGTGAATGGTGCGATGAAGACACTTTCTAATCATTCTTTCCCCAAGCGGTAAAATTTTGAGGGACCTCAAACTCAAGTTAGAAATAATTTAAAAAACTCTAAGTAAGTTACTAACAAAAACGAAAAGTAATCAAAATTTTCATACCATAACACATTAAATAAATTTAATTAAAAACACATTTTTTACATGAATTTCCGTCTTACTTTATTTTTTGAAAATTCGTCAATTGATCTGTCAGTGTCAATTCAGCTTGCATGTTACATGTGAATTTCTTGCTCCATATACAGAATGATTAACTAATCTTTCTTATCCCATAGTACGCCTTAAATAACTTTTTACACGCTTTTAAACAGAAAACGACCTTTCTCCTGACTTTTAGATAAGGGTTTTTATGGTGTCCTCTCTTTCTTTTAGAAATATTAAAAAAATGGTCAAATTCATCTTCAAAATTACAAACATCGTCATTTTTGTAAATATCCTTCAACTTTTTTATTTTTTAGACCTCGGGGCCCTGTGGTATACTGGGGCCCTAAGCGGTCGCTTACCGCTTAATCCGCCACTGCTATTAACTATAACAAGCTACCATTCATAAGTGTTATTGTCTCTTCAGGAAACGCTGAACTTTGACCAGTTTTCCTACTTTCTCTGCCCCTAGTCTATTTAACAACTTTGTGCATATGTTGCCATATGTAGAGAACACACATTCAATGGATGCCAAACTTGGTGGTAAGCTGAGGAGCGAAAAACTTGCAGAATCCTTCGGGCAACTTCTCAAATTTCTGTGTTACACTCCATTAGCAATCACCACTTCAAAAGATTACTTTTGTGCAAGTTCAAAACATCTACATTGAAAGTGTTTTGTGGAAACAACTCACTGCCTTTGATTTTGAAGGCTAAGACATCATAATTCGAGTTGACTCGCTGTTCATTTTCATTAACAATTTCAACATATTCGTGAAAGTTTTTGATGAAAGTGATAACGGCATTCAACTTGCGAATTCAAATATGTATCATTTGGAATTTGATGCATGAATCCATCTGTTTCCTTCAATAATCCATGAGAGACGTTATGGTTGCAAAAAAAAGTATTTATTTACCTCCACAATGTGTTTAAGGACACTT
The DNA here is from genome assembly GCA_947359465.1 of Metellina segmentata. Lineage (NCBI taxonomy): Eukaryota > Metazoa > Arthropoda > Arachnida > Araneae > Tetragnathidae > Metellina > Metellina segmentata. The sequence goes on along the minus strand of OX375881.1, from coordinate 4,743,619 downwards.
TCTTAAAAAAATTTTCTGAAACAAATTTGACAAAAAATTTATTTTAAACTTCTATTTTTCTACTAAATATATATATATATATATATTTAGTAGACGATAGAAACAGAAAAAGTGACTTTTATGAATGGTTAGGTCGCTCTTAGCCCCCATAAAGTAATCAATTTTAAAAATGGTTTCCGTATACAGGGTGGTCCCGAATTCATGGTACAAACTTTAATGGTAGGTACAGGACATTGTAACAATGATTTATTGTATAGGAATGTATAGTCGCAAGTGACGCGGTGAGGCGTAAACAGGGGAAATAAAAGGAAAGAGAAATGGAGTGATCGGTTGGTATCATTGCCGGTAGAGGGCAGTAGATGTCTAGCCGCTGTTGAACATGATGCATCGCAGTAGGGAAAAGCGCCATTCACAATTGTGCTGCCGTAGACGATGGGTGACTTTACGTATGCAGAAAAAGCAGACATGCATTACATGTACGGCCGTGCAAATGGTAACGGCAGAGCTGCGTTACGAATGTATCGCGCGGAGTATCCTGATCGACGAATGCCGGATCATAGAATTTTTCAACGGTTACATCGTCAACTTTGTGAAACAGGTGCGTTCGACGTCAACAGACATGGCGCTGGTCGAGTAAGAGCTGTACGCACTCCAAGGCTGGAAGAAAGCATCTTGAACATTGTGGCTGATAGACCCGAGTCACGCACAAGAACTGTTGCGCGTGACGTAGGTGTGAGTCATCAGACTGTATGCAGAGTGTTAAACGAAAATCGCTTACACCCCTTCCATTTTCAGAAAGTACAAGCATTGAATCCGGCAGATTATCCTCGCCGCGTGAACTTCTGCCTGTGGGTGATGCAGCAATGTGCGTTGCAGCCGGATTTCGTAGATTATGTGCTATTTACAGATGAAGCGACATTTTCACGCGAGGGTGTCTTTAATGCGCACAATTCCCATGTGTGGGCAACCGATAATCCACATGCAACGCGTCGACATGCGTTTCAACAACGTTTCAGTATTAATGTGTGGGCTGGTATTGTGAACGACTTTTTGATTGGCCCATACTTACTACCCACGCGGCTCACTGGCGGAAGCTATCTTATTTTTCTGAAAGAAGTGTTACCACAACTGCTGCATGATGTTCCGATCGCCATTCGTAGCCGCATGTGGTTTCAGCACGATGGGGCGCCAGCACACTTCAGCATTGATGTACGGAATTACCTGAATGCCACGTTTGGTACTCGATGGATTGGGCGTGGTGGACCAGTCCCTTGGCCACCCCGATCTCCCGATTTATCGAGCCTCGATTACTTTTTATGGGGACATCTAAAGCATCTTGTTTATGAGACTCCAGTTGACTCAGATGATGATCTCGTCGCTCGCTTATCTGTAGCTGCTGCAGGTGTGCGTGAAATACCAGGCATCTTTGAACGTGTACGCCAATCGCTCCACCGACGCTGTCAAGCATGTATCGATACTGATGGACGCAATTTTGAACAATTACTGTAAACATGACACTTGTCAACAACGCTTTCAATAAAATATTTGTTTTTCCTTTCGGCCGTTATTTCCCCTGTTTTCGCCTCACCGCTTCACTTGCGACTATACATTCCTATACAATAAATCATTGTTACAATGTCCTGTACCTACCATTAAAGTTTGTACCATGAATTCGGGACCACCCTGTATAAGTTATACATTTTCTTCTGTATAATTTATGCACAGTTGTGTTCCAAATGCTTAAATCAATATATCATGTCACAAGGCCGTACTATAATGGCTTGCTTTACTGTTTGAGACCATCCTGAATATATATGCATTTTTTTTGGTCATAAAAAACCTTTAATGTGAGAGTTTTTATCCACTGGAAAATATTCTTTGCGTCATTTAACAATATAAGCGATTTCGACTACCCTACAATAATGGACCGGACAGCAAGATGTGATGGTATAAGTTATAAGGGAAAGAATGCATGCTTTTATAGGGGGATGGTCCCCCATGTGCTACAGTTACACTAGCAACCCTTTTGGGCATACTTTCAACAAGGTTTTGATACGCAGCTATGGGTATTTCTGTCCATTCCTGCTGATATAATAACGCCAGTTCAGCTATAGATTTCGGATGTGGTTCCCTGGTCCGCAAGCGTCGCTCTAACTCGTCCGACAAATGTTCTATGAGGTTTAGGTCTGGACTCTGAGCACACCAAGGAAGACGTTTTACATCCATGTCTTGATGCCACTGCTTGACAGAGGCTGCAACTTGACATGGGGCGCTGCCGTCCATTCCCTAAAATTGCTAGAATGTAGGAATAACCTGATTGTCCAAAACGTTCATGAAGACGTCGGCATTCAACTGACCAGAAACAACATGCAAATGTCCCAGGCCATACCACGAAAAACACCCCCAAGCAAGTAGTCGGATTTTATGCAAATTCGCTGGCATTCGGTCCATTATTGTAGGGTAGTGTATATCGCGTCCAACAAGAACCGACCGATTTTGCTTGTGACAAGATGCCTCGTCATCCAAATATTGCAGATTTTTTTTTGATGACAAAAACCAAGATATGGTTTAGTTTTCAGCTAATGATGGTGGTATTGTTTTCTTCTAATGACCGAGTCCACCAAGATCTGGTTAATTTTGCTAATGATAAAATATATCGGCAAGTCCGCTCAAGATTTTGTAATTTTGGAAACAAATAATAGTCACTGGATGCAGCTCTTACAACACCCTCCTTCCAAAGCGGCACATAATGGCTTATTCAGAATATCAAATGTCTTCAACAGTTGCAAAATAAACATTTAATAAACGCGTCTGTCCTCACTAAGAGGCTCATATATAGATGTACTTTGATTACCATCATTACACGAAAATATGTCACGGTAGGTACGTAGTTAGGTAGTCCAAAACAAGGTTGCTAACATCTGAATTTTCATTTGATTTCATTGGTTCTTTTATTTTTTTAATCGGTAAAGTAAGGTGAGGTAATTTTAATCAATGTCGCACTGAAGCAACACAACGGATCATTGGCGAAGTTCCGAAATCTATCTCCAAAGGGAAAGACCCCAGTCAAGCACCTGCTCATTTTGAAATTAGGTCAGATGATATGAGCCGGCATCACACTTTCTAAGCCTTCAAACCACGTCAACGTTAGGATAATTGAGGCCACGGCAAATTTAAAGTGCACCAGCTTCCACTGCAGGACGGTTTTAGGTTGTACTTAACTTCGAACACGTGATCCTCCGGTTGCTAATCAGCCACTAGCACATTTAAAGTAGGAAGGGGATGTTACTCTGGAACGTCAGTGAACTTATCCGTGTCTAATATTTCTATGTTCAAATAATTGGATAGAAGATAATTGGAAAGATTAGCATTGGAACGTCCACTATCCATCAGAAACAATAAACAATGGGGGTATTATATAATATTGGCAACTGTCCTTGAACAGTCCAGAAGAAATAGATTCGAGGATGACATCTCGTTATTTTAAACCCCAGTCAAATGTTGAGGTCACACCTCAGTTGCCATCCGATTCTACAAACTTCAACATCACGTCAACGTGAGGACAGTTGAGGCCAATACATAGTATTTCCTTTGCAAATCCCTCAAGGGCTCAATTCTTTGCTTATAACGAGTTTATCGCAGCTCTCCGATTACTAATTCGCTGCACTACCAACTGGGCTTCCGCTGCCCCGATAACCTGTCAAGACGTTTCTGTTCCTGACAGCATTCGCCCTTTTTTCCCCCTGCCTTTCATTTTAAGTTCTGCATTATTTTGGAGGATTGCATTCTCCAGAACACACATCAGAAGCATCGTTCGTATTTACGGGTTTAATCCGATTCCACTTACATTCCATCACTTAAGCCCCAGCATTTATTTTTGGAGCATTTGGAACATTTCGGGCTGAGCTCCGTTCCTCCACTGAATGCGTCCCCGCGCGATCCCGACAATCCAATAGAAAATCTATTGATTCTATCTCACTTTCTATCTCTCTCTCTCTCAGAATGTATACAAGATATATTCATCTCAGTTTTTAGACATGCATGGACACGAATAAGAACGGGTTCTTCAGCACATTTGATATCTCATCTTGACTCCAGTAGCTAGACAAGATTGAGAACGACGGCACTTAAAGTCATTGGCCAGTGACGGGGGCAGACGAGGATTGTAAACTAAGTCGAGAGGAAAACAAGGACAAAAATAATGGGGAGGACTTATTTTGAGCGAGGACGTTGTGCCGCTGAGCGATTCAGGATTAGCGAAGGAGATGTCATTTGAGGACACAATCCTTTCTCTAAGTCCTCTTCCATTCCCAGTTTGGTCCTCGGCACACTGGGAAAGCGGGATAAGAGGATTAAAGTGGCGAAATTTCCCTTCGCTTCCCATTATTTCTTTTGGTCTCTGATCTCCCAGAACTTGTGATTGCCAGGAAGTAGGCTCATCCGCACTTTCCAAAGAGAACAAAAGTCCCCCTCTCCCGGACTTAAGAAATTCTTCCTTGGAAAATCTTTTGTATCCAAAATTAACTCTTTGATCGTTGCGAGATTTTCGAGGAGTGTAGTATCGCTTTTACCCCACAGCCCATTTAATGACTCAATAGTCACTTTTTTAAAAGGAATCTTTGGATTCTTTCAAACTTTAAAAGTATTATTTAGGTCCTTTCCCACATCTTTTGGTGTGCGGGCATCACAACCCTGAGGTACTCGAGTGATCTATTCTCTTTCGTTTTACCCTCTCCTACCCTTCTCCATTTTTCTTGCGTGTCCTCCCTCGTTATTACCTCGTGGTTGGTTGTTTTGGCGTTTTATGGCGCAAGGACCCGATTTGGTCAAGCTGAGCCAAACACAAGACAACGTCATGTAAATATTCATATTTTCTATTAGTGAAATCATTTTCCTCTACAAGTTTTTAACCAATTAATTACTTTACTCTCTCTCTCTCTCTATATATATATATGTATGTATATATGTATATATGTATGTATATATGTATGTATATATATATATATATATATATATATATATATATATATATATATATATATATATATATATATATAGAGAGAGAGAGAGAGAGAGAGAGAGAGAGAGAGAAAATATTAATTTAATTTCATAAAAACAGTATGAAAATACCAAAATCACGAACAAATAGCACAAAATAAAATATATTAAACAGTACAATTCCATAGAATTCTGACCATCACATTTTAAGTTCGTTTAATAACGATCAATTTTAATTCAATAACAAATGACAAAAATAACATTGAAAGCGAGTTAACAAAAAACTATAATCTTAGGCAAATAGTTTCAACACTAAATACACTGCTTGACACTAATACTTGCTAAGGAACAAACACAATTTTTAAAATAATTAATAATATTCATTGATTAAAGAAACGAAACTTAGTATGTATTTAACTAAGATACTGTGCATTAAGTATAATGTTACAGATTTTGACACATGGAAAAGCAAGATAATAAAAAGAAAAAAATTCTGCTTCTTAGAGAGAGAGCAATTTCCAAAGTCTCGAAAAATGTTCTTTCTAATCCGGAGTCATGACAGATATAGTCACTCAGTAGGAAGTGAGACCTCCTTGCACACTAATACACATTTAGCATCTGCTATGCATGCTCTTCACTAAACAGTCGAGAAGTGCTTGGGTGATATTGCCCCATTCCTCTCTCAAAGCAATTTTGAGAGCCTGTACAGTTTGGCGTGGGTGATTCCTTTGTGAAACACGTCTACAAAAATCATCCCAAGCTTGTTCAATAGGATTTAAGTCCGGTGAATACGCAAGCCATTTCATGCGCTCAATATCTTTGCTCTCTTGTGCCTCAGAGACATCAACTGTCCTGTGTGGGCATGCATTGTCACCCATGAACAGAAAGTCTGGACCCACAGCACCCCGAAATAAACGAACATGACCCAGGAGAATCCTGTGTTCTACCATTATGCATAATGCCTGCCTTCACCATGATCCCTCGGCCATAAGGATTAACTTGACGAGCATTCTGTGGTGTGTAACGTGAACCCATCTCTCTCCACAGCAGTTGGTGTCCAGAATCCCTCTTCACTGTGAATCGGGATTCACTGGTGATGGACCACTGTTGATGATTCCAACGAATAAGGCGTGGTTGCAACGGAACGCACTTAACAGGCTTCCGTGCATACAAGCGAGCTTGATTTAATCGACGAGAAATTGTTGTGGCAGATACACGAATGCCGGTAGCGGTTGCAAGCTCTGAACCAATCTGTCTCGGAATGAGATGTTTGTTCCTTATTGGTGTTAGGAATATATGTGCATCATTTCTGGGTGTGGTGCTCCTATCACGACCACCAACATGCTTTCTCAAAGCATTTCCACCATCCGCGGCTCTTTATCACCGCGAAATAACGCTTTTTAACACGCATTGCTGCGGGCAACTTGGGTTACACTTTGCCCAGCTTAGAGCCGCCCCAACTGCTCGCCAATGGTTAAACTCACTCAAATGATGGCTTACGGACATTCTCCACTTGATACGTGCACCACTAGACGGAATTTATCTGAACGGATTTCAAAACCTTAAATCGTAATTTTCTGTATAACTTTACTGCTTGAAATTTCAATTAATAAACAGCTCGTGTGCTCTGTCTTCTATACAGATAAGAGACATTGCTCTACAGCACCCTCTGCACTTATATTTTCTACGATTGAGCGGCTTTCCGAATCGCAGTTTTGCATAAATCGGTTGTTCCTTAGCAACTGTCAAGCAGTGTAGGATGATTTAATTTTTCTTCAGTCAAACAAAAAACTAAAGCAATTTACATTTTAACAGAAGCGGGATACTTGAACAGCGGTCTTGTAGTTGAACTGAAAGAACAGCATGAACTTTTATAGGGAGATATTTTAAGGAAAAAATGAGGCAGTGAAGAGAAATTTTTTAAAATGTGCTACGAAGAATATTCAGTTGGATTACGCTTCAAGAAGTCTGCCGATTATAAAATGGCTACCGCTCTGAATGAAGCCTGTCAAACTCTGACCACATTTAGGGACAAGTGGCCCGCAATCGAGGGTGATGTAATCAGTGAAGCCTCTGTATCTTACTGCTCTGTGAATTATCCTCCTCAGTTCAAAAGTATCACATGTGAAACACATGTTTCTGAATTTTTTCTCATTCATGTATAAAGATTTGTGTAACTTGTAAAAATAAAATCTAATTTGAATATAATCCTTCAATTCAGATTTTTTGATTTTGTCGTAGATTAACCTTAAGTGTAACATCCCCCCCCCTAACAAAAAAAATCGAATTGATTTTTTTGAACTTACAAACATTTCTGAGGAAAATTAGTTGTTATTTTTGTGTCGGGTCAGAGGAGGTTTTATACATTATCATCGTTAGCGCGGTGCATAGTTAAAAATACACTTACTGATATTATTTTGGACGTGCTTAGTAAATATAATATCAAGACGCGTTTACCTTTAACAATACGCTAGTAGTAGTTGCACGAGGTAAAAATTAAATGCACTAGGATCACTTGTAAGCGCTTATCTTGATAATACATAAAACTTAAAATATTTAGCATTTTGGTATATTTTATTTAACGTTGCACTGGAGTAACTCATCGAGCTATTGACAACGGTCCGGGATCAACCGTAGAAGAGAAGATGCTAGAAGAACACGTAATTTTGAAATACGATCAGATGATGAGGTCACACATGAGCTGGCACTCACTCTCTAGATTCCCACATATTTAACGTGCACCACGATGGTCTTTCGTAGGATTCGAACTCGCAACCCTCCGGATAATAATCCGTTACTCTTACAAGCGGGCTACCATGGTCATGAAAAGGAGGTATCAAGGACATTGGGATGGTAAAATGATAGTGGACCATCCAATACAACGAGCTATTGGCGATGGTCCCAAAACGTCGAGGAGAAAATTAAAAAAAAAAAAAAGAAGTTACACCACGTAACATTTAATCAGTGACAGTAAATGTCTAAACGGTCGCGTAATACTGTATCATTTTAAAATAAACCTCCTAAAAAACCATGCATGTAATTGAAGTACGTAGCACAAAATGAAATGTCTTAAACATCATGCCTTATTACTGTTCTGATAGTTTTATGCCACGGAGAAGATTCGTTACAAAAATTATTACGGAGCAGTGACATTTTTACTCGCTATTGTGGTCCTAACAAGTAATGATTTGGCAACTTTAATGGCGTGTTGAGCCAAATTAATTTATCTCCTGTCGTTCCAAAACTGGTTGTGAAGAAATAAGCGAACGGAACAAAAATATAAACTTGTAAAGCTGAAGTCCTTTCTTCATTCTTACAGTAATCCCTGGTCGAAAAAAAAGGCTGCTGCTGTCAATGTCAATTATCGTAGCTTGCTGGACGAGTTTAGAGCTGTTATTTTAACAACAGGGCATTCGCCGATTAAAGGATGAAATCGTTTAAGCTGTTGCCCCGTGATGGTCTCCCTTTTTCTCTCACAGACACGCGAAACGCATTTAAAGGCTTCCGAAACTCGTGCAGAGTGTTTTCTTTATCGTGACAGTTATACTGCTCCTGTTCACTCCCTTTATTCTATTTGTATCAGGTATATTGTAACATGAGTTTTTGTTTTTATAGTTAGCCCTTTTATTTCAACTGTCTGCGTAGGAATATCAGAAAAGTAGTTTGATACTGATTATCCGAAAATTTCATACTAGTTCAGCAGAGTTGACCTCTCTTTTTTCAACTTTTGTACAGTTACATCTTACGTATTACATAAAGGCAGTTACATATTACGTATTACATAAAGGCAGTTACATATTACGTATTACATAAAGGCAGTTACATATTACGTATTATATACATAGTTCTCAGAGTGCAGGAGGACATCTAAAGATTTCTGGAATGTCCCTCCAGTACATGACTGGTACTCGAGAAGTCGTTCTGGAGGCGCCCTATACTTTGAGGGCCATAGAAGTCAGCAGACTTGTATTTCACGTTTAGTCAGTGGACACTTGATGATTCTTTCCTACGAACAGGGCCAGAAGGTTTTCAGGACTTGTACCAAGTGCGGAGCTGATCAGTAGGGCAACTTTTTTTGTTGCAGTAAAAATTGGGAAAGTTGCATTTATCATTCCCTAAATTTGCATTTATGGAAATAAAGTTGCATTCATTTTTGATACACAAAATCTAAAATACATTATTCGTAAAAAATGAAAAAGTTCAACATATATTGACAATTTTAGTCGTGTACAACAGTATTATAATACATCATTAAATACAGAAGAACGTTGAATGGCCGATCTTTGACCAGTAATTTCTTTAACATTGAAAAACTGCATCAGCCACAGTCATATAATGTACTGTATCGAATGGAAAAGAGGCGCAAAATCTTTTCGCTCAACATTCAGAGATTTTAAAACGTCATCTACAAGGCGAACAACATATTCATGATCGACACTCACCTCGGAAACTCTGCAGTCGATTACGCAAGTTTCCTCTGGGTTAACAAGAGTGCCAACCAATGTGTTAAAAGTACTTCTTGCCATTAATTTCACTTTTGTCTGTTAGGAAGAACACCTTCTCTCCATGAACTTCTTGTTTGATCCGCAATACTTCGGCGTTCGAAAGATCATACACGTGATCGAAGGGTTGATTCAGAGGGCAAAAAATGAAATAGTAATTCCATATTAATTAATTTTAAGCTACATTTTAAAAAGTTGCAAATGGTTGCATTTATGCAAAAAGTTGCATTTATGCAGAAAGTTGCATTTATGTTGTTGTTATAACTCACTTGCAATACACCCCATGTAGGAGAAATTTTGGTTTTAGTACTTACCATGCAGGGTAGAACGTGTGAAAAAATGTTGCATTTGTTGCAAAAAGTTGTCCTACTGATCAGGCTTTGCCAGCTCACATTTTAAAATGTATTGACTTTACAATGGACAAGGTTTTTTCGGAACCTCTACTTTTCTTGGACTTATTGGGGGTTTATGGACTCGTGGACTTGGCCTAATTTAAAGAGACCATGTCGGGGATTAGTAACAACAACACATAAAGGTACTTCCGATTAAAGCCTGTTTCCATTGGCAATCAATTTCGCTTATACATCTTTTCTAGTAAGTAGTATTTAAAAAGAATCGAATACAAATATAATTTCTTAAGCATGATGTAATCTAACTAGAATTATAGAAATAGTACTAAACAAGTTTAGTATTTATAGGGGGAGAGTTGATTCAAGTCTCACTGGGGCAGCACAACGGGATTGGCGAGTGTCCAGAATCCAGCCTGAAGGGAAAGATCCGGAGCACCTCACGTCATTTTGAACCACGGTCAAATGGCGAGGTCACCCCTTAGCTCACACCCCACTTCCCAAACTTCAAAACGACGGAACTTGACAACATTTGGGGAAAAGACAGATTTAGTTACACCAGTCCCGCACATACTCGACGGTCTTTGGTTGGATCGAGTGTCGAATAGGGATTAGGGATGCGACATCGACAGCAAAACATCGATGTTTTGAAATATCGATGTTCCAAATTAAAACATCGATGGTGATAAAACATCGTTCCAAATTAAAACATCGATGGTGATAAAACATCGTTCCAAATTAAAACATCGATGGTGATAAAACATCGTTCCAAAAACATCGATGTTTTTAAAATTCAGTGTATTTAAACTTTTTTCCCCATTTCTTAAAACTGGTTTAGCAAACTAAGGATGCAACATTGACAGCAAAACATCGATGTTGATAATGCATCGCCCTCAAACTATCGATGTTTTTAAAATTCAGTGAATTCAAACTTTTTTCCCCATTTCTTAAAACTGGTTTAGCACCTAGTGATGCTACATCGACAGCAAAACATCGATGTTCAAAATTGAAACATCGATGTTGATAATGCATCGCCCCCAAACTTTCGGTGTTTTTAAAATTCAGTGCATTTAAACGTTTTACCCAATTTCTTATAACTGGTTTTAGCAACTAGTGATGTGACATCAGCTCCAATAAATCGATGTTTTTTTATAAAACATCAATGTTTTGAAAACATCGACATAGTATCCCTACTTTTCAGACCCTTCACCTTTGGTCACTTTGGTCTAAAAGTATGTTCAATTTGCTGATTATGAAAATTATGCTACTTGGTTATTTTGTAAATTTTTATAACGGTACTTTTTTCATTTTAAAATAAAACATCGACAACGTAAAAACATCGAAAAGTATGAACATCGATGTTACAAAAACATCGACCCCAATACATCGATGTTGAATACATCTATGTTTTTTAAAAAACATAGATGTTTTGAAAACATCGACATCAACAACAAAACATGGATGTCCAATATTAAAACATCGATGTCTATAATACAGCGCCCCAAAACCATTGATGTTTTTAACTATCGATATATTTAAACTTTTTTTTTCCATTTTTTAAAACTGGTTTAGTAACCTCTAACAGTAATGTTTGCCCGGGGTGGAGATTCAATTTGTCAATTGCCTCGTTTATTAATTTATAACTAAGATTTTTTTAACTGTCAAGACAAAGCGAACAATTAACAAATATTTTGTTTTCAAATTGAATAATACAAAAGAAAATAATATTTACAGGTACTGCTAACTATAAATATAAATAGGTAGGTATAAATATATACATAACAATAATTACTGTTAGTTATTATTAATTCTTTATTAACTTATGGGGGTTATGTAAATTTATTTTTTATGCCCTGCAAATAAAATATATTGGGGCCTATGTTTATTATACGCCTCAATATTTGTTATTTACAGTTTGTAAAAAAAGAAGTTTGTTAACTTTCTCTCCCTTAAGCCGACTCCCTTTTTTACTCACTGTCCCACCAGTTAGGGAAAAAGCTCTTTCTGATGGGACGGATATCGCCATTACTGACAAATACTTAGTTGCACGGTTATTTTTTAAATTTTTACATACAATGGTACTTTTTTCATTCAAAAATTAAACATGGACGGTATAAAACATTGACAATATAAAACATCGACAACATAAAACATCGACAACATAAAACATCGATAACATAAAACATCGACAATGTTAAAACATCGATGTTAGTCAAATATCAGCTCTAATACATCGCTGGTAAATAAATCGATGTTTTTTTTAATAAAACATCGATGTTTTGAAAGCATTGACATAGATGTCTTATCTCTAGTTTCGAACTCGCAGCGCCAGGGTTGTTAATCAACTAATTTCTGAACCGGCCTACAGACACACACTAAAGAAAAGAAGCATAGTTTAAAAGAATTTTGAAACCATTTGTGAAAAGGATTTTTGAAGTCAGGTAACAGAATCTGGGTTTATTTCCCCCAAAGCGTGTAGATTTGAAGAATATTTGTAGTGCGACATGGCCTTTTCGCGACACGGCGAGTACCAGAAGACAGCAAGCAGGATGCACTCTACGATAACAAGGATACAAAGAAGTAGGTAGCAAGGAAAACAATTGACGAAATAAAAAAGGATGTATAATAGCGAGAGGGAAATGAGAGACAACGAAAGAGATACAACAAAAGCAATACAGAGAGGCATATACGTGGTATAGTAAGAGGTACAAGATGCAATGCAAGACCGATGGCGTAATACGAGAGAGCTTTGTATGAAGGAAATAAAGATAAGAACTTTTTCTCTTTCGGGAGGAAACAAAAATGTCAGATAGACCGAAAGAAATACCAAGAAGTGTGTGCTGGATAAACAGGGTGGTCCAAAACTTCAGACTTCAGACAACAGAGACAACGGATAGTGGGGTGCAAGCTGAGGTGTTGCCTCGTCATCTGACCGTGGTTCAAAATTACGTGGTGCTGTCCTCGGATCTTAAACAAAGGAGATTGATCCCGGACCGTCGTCAATAGCTCGTTATGTTACTCTCGTACGACGTTAGTTAAAAATTACCAATTACCAAAAGTTCATACTATTTTATAAACGGTAATATTTAAGATCGAAACAGTTGTTTGGAATCAGACACGAAGGGAAAGATCCGAGGACAACACCATATAATTTTTAACCATGGTAAAATTATGAGGTCACAGAGCTATCACCCTAATTTCCATAATTTTTCACAACACCAATGTGAAGACATTTGAGGCTACGACATATTTAACGTGCACCAGATCGCTTTGAATGTGACTGTCTTTGGTTGGATTCGAACTCACAACCCTCCGGTTGCTAATCAGTTACTCTTCTTGGCGGGCTACCACGGTCATGGAAAGGAGGTATCAAGGACATTGGGATTGTAAAATGATAGTGGACTAATTTTGAGTGATTAACAGAGAGATGAACTTTAAAGAAATATACAAACGTCCTACCACTAAACGCTGTCTTGGAAAATCGCAGTAACAAAATAATACATTTTGTGCAGGATTATGTTTTTATATATTCCCTTTTAGGCATGAAAAAACAGTTGTGCTATTGACAAAAGAATACAGAAATAATAACTTGGATATAACATTTTTTTCATCAAATACATTGAATACGTAACATGAATCCGTTTGTGTGGAAATGACGTGAGAGAAATATTTGAAAAGCATGTTTCATTCTGTTTACACGCATGTGGAGTTGAAAGTATTAAAAAATTTGCTGATCTGTGTATATGATGTAAATAAAACATATATTTAGTTGAAAGATTCTCGCTTTATAAAATAGTATTGCCTTTGGACCATCCTGCATTTAGTATGAGACAGAAAACATATAAGTAAAACACAATATTAACGCTTGTGTCAATGCTATTTGAATAAATAATAAATGGTTATTTCAGTAAAAGGTACCATGAAGGAAAGGGCGGTAAGACCAGGAAACTTCTCTGTGTCCAAATTTAATCTTAAGTCTAATTAAATGCTGCATAAGAAGAAAGAAATGAACGGAAACAAGACCTTCTTGAATATTTCTCCACACACTTAAAACTTCGTTTCTTTTTCTAGTCCCTTTGGCAATAAATTGAACGGAATTTCTCTCCTTGGAAGTATATTGGATCTAACAGAAGCGTCACTTTTATTTGCACACCAGTCTCAATATGTGTGTGAGTGAAAGATAGAGGAAAAAGCTAATATGTGGGAAACCGAGGAAAGCAAGGAAGCCCGCATGCATTTAAGGAGAGGGAAATAGAGATAAATACGCTGAACGTCGCTTTGAATGGCATTTCGATCAAGATATATATCCCATGATATGAGTGATTCACCAGCCTTTATATGAACTGCTTCGGGCGAGAAGTCCCACTTCAGAGAAAGATTAAATTTTATATATAATATCGGTTATAATATTTAGGATGAGTTATTTTTGTTGGATTAGAGAGTACACGATGGTTCATGTTCTGCAAAAGGGAATCACATAAACTCTCTATGCGGTATCTCATTCATCAAGATCTGACCAATCGTGTTGATGCTAAATATCACGTCATCAAGATTTTGCTGAATACACATCGCATGAGTTACAGCAATTGACGACGATCCTAGATCAATCCCCAAAGAAAAGATATAAAGAACACCGCGTAATTTGGAAACACAATCAGATGACGAGGTCAACACATGAGCTGGAACTCCATTCTCTAAACTTTAGCGTGGAAATTTCTCCAAAATCAGGACATTTGAGGCGTTAACAGATTTAACGTGCATCACCCCCGTGTACACGACGGGTTTTGATTGGGTCAAATTTCTCGAATCATACTATTGTTAATCCGTTACCATTCCAACCGGGCTATCGAGGTCACGATATTTTGGATTTTAAGATCAAGATCTAGTCAGTTTTCTTCGAATTGCGAGATATCTCGTCCATCAGAATCTGTTCAGTTTTCTCCTAATCACGACATGCCACTAATGAAACAACCGCCACGAGGGTTAAAACGTGTCTCCTAAAGAGTCCTTACGCCCGGGAGCAGAAAGTGCTTAAAACTGCGATGTACGTCGCAGAACAAAGTCTTTCCAGAACAATTTTTTCTTTAATTTTATCAAGTTGTTGGCCGTCTTTTTTCAATCGTAAGTTACGATGTTCTGCAGTGCAAAGCGCGCTCCTTGTCACACTTTTTTTTTCTTGTCTAACTACGGAACAACCTTTCCTACACCGCCCAAAATGACCACAAACACTTTTTAAATAACACATATTCTATGTCGATGGCAAAATATTTAACTTCAAAAGTGATCGACAGAATTGCAAATTCAGAAAATATGCCTTGGTTTTAAATACAGTAAGTAAATTAATTTTGATGCGTGTTTTATCATAAATATGTAATACATTTTAAACCCGGTAATTGTGTTTTACGTCTGTTTTTTATTTGACTGCAGTTTTCAATATTCGGACAAAATACTTACAGAACAGTTGTAATTGCTTGGAGTTCTGTTGCGGAACACTGAATATAATTCTGCACCTGGGTAAACATTATATGAAGCACACTACAAGTTCAGGCGAAGAATAATTTTGATGAAAGGTAGAACCTTCATCCGCGAACTTTCACGAAGCAAGTGCGTTAGTTGCAAGATAATTTTTGTTCCTTCAAAATCGATAATTCTCTTCACCTATGGACTGAACCATTACTCACTCGGGTGAATCATTTGTGAATACTTAGACTAGTTAATGATAGCCCTTTTTGTTTCTTAAAAATCTGTTTTCTGTGCTTAAGGATGTGTAAGCCTAAGGTTTAAGTTAAGTTAATATTTCTTTGATGACTTAGAATATTTAATGATAGTAATTTGTTCTTTTTTGTTTCTCTGAAAAAGTTATTTTATACATATATATTACCACCAAATTAAAAGGGAGATTACTTCGATTACTGTGATTGCTTTTGTTAATTAATGATAAGGTACTTGGTTTTTTTTAAAAATAGTAGTTTATATTTAAGGACATAAATTCGAAACTGGAAGACTAAGATATTCCGATGAGTCACAGGAATATATTGATAAAATAATGATAGTGGTTTGTGTTCTCTTTATTCAACGACAAGCCACTACGTGGTTAGCACGGCGTTGCCCGTGACAATTCCAAAAAGATCAAAAACGTCGGTTCATGGGAGACAAAAACTAATAAATTCATTTATAAGTGTTCTATATTAAATTTAAAAATTCGGACTGGACACAAAATTCACAAAAAAATAGGACTACCTTTGTGCCACATTTCAAAGAAAAATTTCAAAACAAAAACCAATAACGTTCGCCAACCTACGGCAATTCCCAAAACGAAGGCAATAGCCCATTGTGTTTGTCCGATTAATTAAATAAGTGCCAAAGACTCGAAGACGATTCTAAAGGACGCAAAAGTCGAGACGTCATTGTATAATGCGCCATTATCGTATTGCCAAAATAAATAAGTTACCATTCAAAAATTATATATTAAAAGAAAATCAAATGTATGGTATCTATCTGGTGGAAATTTTCCGCAGATTTCAAATTTATTGAAATTTTCAATCTTTCTTTAACGATCCCCATTTTACAAAAAAGAACTAAAGAACGCCAGTCAAAAAAAATTTATTTGTTTTGCTTCCCTTCGCTCGAATTGTTTGAGCGCAGGAAATGAATCTGTGATCTCTCAATACCGAAGGCTAAATTCGTATTGGAAAAAATATTTAAGTTGCAATTGAAAAATTATTTATTTAAAGAAAATCATATTTTAGGTATCGATGTAATGTGAAATTTTCCGAAGATTTCAAATACACTGAAATTTTTACTCTATCCTTAACGATCTAAGAGATAGAAAATATAACTACATATCTCCAATATAAACTGTTCATATGTTTTGATCGTCTGCTGAAATCGATGCTCGGAAAATGAAACAGAAAAACTTAAGTTAGAATCTGTGATATTTTTATACCGTTGCCATTCTAAGGAAAATAACAATAATTATATTCCAATAAATTAATTTTTAAATGTTCTAGATTAAATTTAAAATTCGGGCGCGAAAGAAAAATTGCAAAAAATTCGGACTACCTGTGTGCCAAATTTCATTATTGTAAGTGCCATAGATTCGTCAGGACACTCCTCACAGACAGACAGAGAAACACTTCCTTTTACTATAGCAGAGATTACTTAATTGTTTTAAAGGACATTATTAGAAATGGGTTAGTGGAATTGATCGTTTATACTTGTTTCTCCCCTGAATGATGCACTAGTTTGCTTCTTTTACGCAGCAGTTCTCAATCCACGGATCAAGATTTAAAATTGAGATGGTAAATTATTTCTATGGATTCTACGGTTACTTTAACCTTCCTGGTGGTTATCTTGATGAGATATTTCTCCATTAGCAAAACTGCCCAGACCTTGTTGAAAGAGAGATATCTCAATTAGAAGAAAACACGATCGCTAGAAGCAAACTGGCCAGATCTTGGAAATATCATCAAAATATCGGCAATATCTTGGTCAGATCTTGATGAAAATCAGTATATCAATATATCTCGTCGATAAATATCCGACGATATATCTCGTCGAAACCACTTGGAGGGTTAGTTATCTCTCTTGTGATGAAAAATGTCCTGAGAGCGACCCAGCTATCTGCTTAATTTCAAAGAGTAATACCAATGATTTCTGTTTCCTTAAAACAGTTCGCTCTCAATAAAACAAAAACAAGTTGCAGCTCGAAAGAAAAATATACACTTGAAAATGTTTGGATTAGAGTAAACTATACTGGTTTTCAGTCATTTAAACCCTTTATGGGCACATGCACATACGTTTCTAAATTTTTCTTCTAAAAGTCTTCCCTGCATCACTTCTTCCTATATTTGACCAACTTGACCAATGGAATGTTTTTCGGATTCTTTCGATCAAGAAATGTTTTTGTTTCGTCAATATGTGCATTTTCGTGGAACAGAACTTTGAAACTACATTGAAATCTTGTCGCACATGTAACCTTAGCCACCCCAACCCAATTTAACCTACAAAACAGTAGTATATATTTTACGAGTCAATGAAAAGGGGTTATGACTTTTAATAGGTCTAAAGAAATTAAGTGCTTCATTAATTAAAAAAATATTATTATATGCTTAAAATCGAAACTGGATGAATCTACGGATCTGAATTACAATGATTTGAATAGAGCGTGCATGCTTCTTCTTATTCCTCAATATTTGTGAGAAAGAGTGAGTATTCAACTAAAGATTCTAAGAAATAGCCATTTTGAACTAACCATTTTGCCCTGAGATGGAAGATATATCAATGCAAGTCAACTCAGCGATGAAGTTCTTTTCAAATTCTTTTCGATAGAAAAAGTTGAACTGTTTTGGATCCGCAATTGAGCGGTTGCTCTGACAAAGTTTTCGAGAGACGCATATTTGAGACATATTTGAGAGACTTGGCTCCAAAAATTAGACGTATCTGATTTTTGGAGCCAAGTTCCTTTCGCCTAGGCGGTACGATATGTCAAATGCTGTACCCAGGACTTTATAATAATTATAAATAACTAGCTCTGTAAATAATATTCCAATTACTTTAAATAAATTTTTTAACTTTAATCAGTTGTACGTCTAATAATTAGATGACGATACAATTGACCAGGAGTTGGAAGTTAAATGACTTTTAAGACAGCTGCTGGACCAGTAATTAGATTAATTTATTTGTTGAAAATATTAAGGGAACCACAACTAAAATACTTAACCGTTTTTCGTATTACCGTGATTAACGAATTAATAACAAGTATGTCCAGTCGCGTGATCAGTAAATAAATGAATAGTTTTGGTTTGATAATTTGTGAAAGATACGCCATTGCATATCGTTCACATCATCAAGACATCGCGATTGCACATCCTTGAGTCAAAATGAGTTTAAATGATTCAGGTGAATTGAGTTAAACATAAAGTGAGGCGAAACAGCGTCAAAGAACATATTTAGGTGAACTTTATCCAATACTTGGTAACTCACTTAGAGCACTTAAGCCACTTAGCTTGAAAACTCGATCGATGAAATTAAGATAATGAGATATTCAGCCACGAACCTTAAAAAGTGGGGGAATAAATTGCCTTCTGTGCCGTAAATGAGTATTACTACACACAAACTAAGTCAATTAACGGAATCCAAACGTTGACGATCGGCGCGGGAACTGGGAACAAGTTCACCAACCTTTAGTGGAACTTAGTTTTAGTAGACTGTTTCATCTAAGTGGGTAGAATTTTTACTCAACTATACTTGCGTGGGGGAATTTTGTTATTAAATTAGTTTACCCGCTAATTTCCAAGGAGGGGGGGGATTTTTAAAGGTATATTTGAATTTAAGTACATCCTTTTAAAAGTGCGTGTTAATTAAATGGAGATGTTAGGAAAACTGATGGCAAGGGCCTCATTCTATAGAGCATTCCTATTTAGACCCATGATTTGAACAAGCTTCCGCTTGGAGTGGATGATATTATTCTTTAATTATCGTGGCATACATTAAATCAATAGCAGTGATTAGGTAATTGGCAAAGCAAATAATTTCATATGCCTGTTACCCATGCATGATTGCGTGTAC
Organism: Metellina segmentata; assembly: GCA_947359465.1. Taxonomy (NCBI): domain Eukaryota; kingdom Metazoa; phylum Arthropoda; class Arachnida; order Araneae; family Tetragnathidae; genus Metellina; species Metellina segmentata. The sequence continues at coordinate 4,724,202 of OX375881.1, read as the reverse complement.
GGCGGCTTTTCTTCCCAACACCTCTGTAGAAATGGACCTCTCTAAGGTCATAAGCCTTCTCACCGCATCCGCAGTATAACAGGCGTTTGCAATCAGCTAAATACAGGTGGCGGTAGTGTTTCTGCCATGATACGTGTTTTCTGAACGTATTATAAACGGGGCATCAATTGGCTTATTTTCAAACACAATTTCAGCACATCACCAGTAAAAATTTCGAAGGCATTCAGGGCCATACTTGGCCTATGCTGAGCCAAACACAAACAACGTCAAGTAATAGACATGGACACAAGGCAATGACTGACACACACACCCAGATACACATAGGGAGAAACTGACACTGTTCAGCCTACAACTCGCAGATTCCAAACGCAGTGGGGTACTCACTGAGCCACGCGGCGCCACCAAATATTATCACATAACATATATACTATAGTTGATTGGTAAGCGTTAATTCGATTCCAGTACAAACGTTGCCAAAACAGTGATAAACTGCATTTTTAGGCAACCCCATGCGAGAGCATTTAGGTAGGTAGTTGAATTACCAGACCAACAAAACGGGCTATTGGTGACGGTGCGACATCAGTCAAGGACATCAGGAGAAGATCCAAGGACAACGCCTCGTCAATTTGAACCACGGTCAGATAACGTAAACCTCTGGTACTCCACTCTCCAATACCGATTTAATTCGGATCAATACCGAAGAAAAAGACCCGATCGTTTAGACAGGAGAAATAAAATATTTGCAGGCCGTCTGGTTTGTTTGTTTACCTTTAAAAACCAATCTCATAGCAGAAGGTAGGCTTCAGATGCAATGTATGTTGAAATAAAGAAATACCGAAGGAAAGTAGAAGTTCATACCTGACAAGTCCAAACAAATATAAAGATGGGTTTCTTTTCCAGGCGCGTGATTGCGCCGTGGGGTTCTTCTAGTATAACTAACGTGACCATTTATGTTTTTCTTTAAAACGGGACACCTACTAATTTTTACGTAATAGTATGCATACTCCAGAAAACTCATATTTCGTCATAATTTTTATTTATTAATGAAAAGATCAATCTGTCTCAGAGCAATTTTCAGATCTTTTGAAGTTGGAGAATCCGTTTTCTTAAAAAAATTAAGCATCGCAGAACTTAAAGCGTCAAAAAGATCGAAATGTTTTCTTTTTTCTGATCTTACAAATGTTGCTTAATATCGCTGCCACATCCATGGGCTACGCTGTATTCTCTGCGACACTTTTCATATTGCGTCCGCTGAAGTACTTCGCTTTATAAATGGGTACTTCGTTTGTAAGTTAAGTAAAAGTGCACACTTGCGTTTAGGCAATGTTAAAATGAAGGGTCCATTTACAAGAAATTTAAATTGACTTCAATAACAGACGTCGATAACAAAATAATATTCAATCGTCAAGAAAGATGCGAGAGCTATCTACTAGGGATGCGACATCGATGTCGATGTTTTTAACATCGATGTATTGGAGTCGTTGTTTTTGTAACATCGATGTTTATACTTGTGGTTGTTTTAATTTTAAATGAAAAAAAGTACCGTTATAGAAATTTTAAAATAACCAAGTAGCATAATTTTCATAATCAACAAATTGAACATACTTTTAGACCAAAATGGTCAAGTATGGATGCGACATCGATGTCTTCAATACATTGATGTTTTGTAAAAAACATCGATGTATTGGAGCCGATGTCTCATCACTAGTTGCTAAACCAGTTTTAAGAAATGGGGGAAAAAAAGTTTAAATACACTGAATTTTAAAAACATCGATGTTTTTAGGGCGATGTATTATCAACATCGATGTTTTAATTCTGAACATCGATGATTCAAAACATCGATGTTTAGCTGTCGATGTCGCATCACTACTATCTACGCGTACTCGCAACCGCTGCTGTCGGATTTTTAAAAATTATTGTTATTGTGTGTTGCTCTTTCTGAAAACGGGATATTTAGGCTTCCCGAAGCTGTGCTTGGTGACAACTGGACAGACTACGTAAAAACGGGATGGTCAAGTTCTAAACGGGACTCATGGTCACGTTAAGAATAACCCTATCAAACGTGTTTTTCGTAATTTGTATAATTTGCAATTAATTTATGTTAATTTTACCCCCGAGATGCGTACTCCAATAACCCACTTTTTGTAAACATATTTGAAAGTAAAGAACATCTCTCATCCGTTTACTAAAATTAAGACTTTTACATAGATTAGTATATCTGTATATTTTTAAAAGAAAATTCCTTCCAGTCTGTTTTGTAAACTGTATTTTAAATATGTATACCTCTTTAAACACGTATAATTCACGTGGGCATTTAGGTAGTACAAAAATAACTACCCGTTCGTTTTTCGAGCCCTTAAAATAAAAGACCACCCTTGCAACCTATGAAGACGAAAAAGGCGTATGACAGTCCAGAGAGATGGTGACAATGTCAATGTTGACAGGCGGGGACCCAATTCCTTTTTATCCTCCATCGAAGGAAGACATCATCGTTACATAGAACTCTTCATAAGATAGAATAGAATGGCTGATCTTGAGAAATATCGGATGGGATGGAAGTAAAAATAGACCAACCTAGACCTAATAAAAAAAGCTTTCAGCGACAAAGAATGAAACGATATTGAATGCGCACATAGTAGTTTAGAAAAATTCCAATATACTAGTAATAACTACTAGAACTGTTATTTTAGCGAATAGTACTAATAAAAGTAGTAATTCTTTTTATCTTACAGAAGGAACTCGTTTACTTTTCCTTCATAACAACCCTTTTGGCGAAACTGAAAGAGAAAATGTACAGTTGTGACTCAAATTTTTCCCTATAATTTAATAGTCTCCCTTTGTTTCAGCCGGCCGAACGGCTAAGACTACAGCTCATTCAGGACTGGATTGACAGTTCGCTTTTTTAGTTCGTGATTATTGGACTTGATTGGATTGGACGCTGTAGGCGGATAATGTATGATTTGTGCGGCTTTCAGCTATATAGCTCGCCTTAAAAGGTAAGTTAGGCCACGTTCACATGAGGCGTTTCAACGCGCGTATGACGAGGTCCCGCCATTAAATTATGTTTATTTATTCCTCTAATTCAAGTTACTATCTTTGCGACCTTAAAGAGCAAGGCCCTGATACCCTCGCCTCATGTGAACGGGGCCTTAAAGGCTAAACATGTAGGCACGAAAATACAATATGACGTAAGGGAAGTATTTAAATTTATAGAGACCAAAATTACAATGGTAACATAATCCATACACATAAAACGGATACAATACACAATGAACAAGTTTACTTATTCAGAAGAAACAAAATTTCTAAGATAAAAACGTCCCAATAGACAGCTATAAAATACATTCATACCAATTTCGTAGGAAAAGCTATGTTATTTCAAGATCTTTCGACTTCTCAGTTCAGAGTGGTAAGATAAAGTCTAAGCATTAAAATAATTACAACAAACAAACCTATTTTAGCATTTGAGCGATAGTACCGCCAAGAATGGCATTCTCGACAACCAATCTCTCAGCGCGTGACGTACACAATGAAAGAATTCAAACCAGCAAGATCTCGGTAGGGTAAGGCCCGATGCATACATCCGGTTTTACAACGTGAGGCGCCACTGCGCCAATGCAAGTGCGGTCGAAGATACATTACATCCAATGGAGTAGTGCTCACATGCCCACGGCGCCGCTGCGGCGACACACGTCCAACTTGCGTGCAAATTGTACAGCGGTTCTCCACGGCGCCGCAGCTCGCCGCACATGTGTCTCCGTTCTGAAGTACCTTGTCTTCATAAATAAATGGAATATAAATGATAATTAATAAATGGTTGTATCCAGTAATGTCTATGTTTTGCTTCAAAATATACTATTTTTACACCAAGTAAGCAAAATAAACAAGTTTTCTTTGAAAGAATATTTATCGCAAATGGCGCAAAATGAGTACTTGAGTCTTTTCGCGGTTATGTGTGCATAGTTGGGCTTCGGTGCCGCAGCGGCGCCGCACATTGAAAAACCGGATGTGTGCACCGGGCCTAAGATAGAAAATTAACGTTTCACACTGGAACAACATAACAGGCAGTTGGCGACGGCCAAGGATCAAATCCGAAAGGAAAGATCCGAAGACAATACCTCATTTCGAAACACGGTCAGATGACGAGGTCAACACCTGAACTGGCACTGCACTTTTCACTCTTCCACACCGGGAAAAGGCGAGGACATTTCAGGCCACGGCAGATTTAACGTGCACTAGTCCCCACGTACACAATGGTCTTCGGTTGGATCACGTTTCGAACGCACATCCATCCGGTTGCTAATTCGCAACTCTACCAACCGGGTATCACGGTCCTCAACAACTTGTAGGTTGTTAGAGCAGTGACCATATCCATTGGGTCATGACGCCCTCCATTAGGGTTGTACACTCCATAACAAAAAACTCGACAAACCCAGGAGTTGTCCGGTTGCGATAAAAATTAGTGGTTAGATAAAAATTAAAAGTTAGTATGTGAAGAACATATATAGAAAAACAAGTGATTAAAATTTCAGAACAATTGAATGATTTTATTTCAGAGTTTGACCGTTACAAAAGGGAGGAAGTCAATAAGGCGTTGGACCACCTTTGTCCTGGATGCAAGCTGTCACCCGTTGTGGCATATACTAAAAAAGTTTCGATATGGTGTCCTGCGGAATTCCTTGCCAACTTGTCTCCAACTGTCGGGCCAAATGGTCAATATTCCGGGATGGTTGCAATCACCTTACCATAACGTCCCAAATGTGCTCAATGGCAGAGAGATCAGGAGATCTAGCTGGACAACAAAGTGTTGGGAGAGCTTGAGGACAATTCATAGCAACACGTGCAGTGTGCGTCCGGGCATTATCTTGGTTGAAAGTAAGTCCGAGGTGCCGCTAAAGGAACAGTAACACAAACCGGTCGTAGAATGTCGTCTAAGTAACAGTGTGCTGTAAGTGTGCCAGAAATGACTACCAAAGGGGTCCGGATATCAAAGGAGATGGCACCCCAGACCCTAACGCCCTGTGGTGGGCATGTGTGGCGTACGATAGTAAGGGCAGGATCCCACGCTGCCCTGGACGTCTCCAGAAACGTCTGACACAATGGCTATATGGGACACTAATGGCAATATGTCACCAGTCAGCGTCGTGTAATCAGCGCCACTGTAATTCTGCATCTTCTTGGTGCGTTGAATTTTTTGTTGTCGAGTGTATTTTCATCCTAGTCATAAATAATATTGCGATAATTTGTGTACTGTCATTCCCATGTGTATGATTTTGCAGTAGAAAGGATTCTTGTCGATCCCATTCATAAGAACCTTACTAGTAAGTACTGGTTCTTGAAATGCTCAAGGTATGTTGTTGAGTAGAATCGTTTTTTAGGCAGCGAGACAGGTTGGTATTTTGCCAGTCAGTTTGAGACAGTGGTATTTTGACAGTTGGTATTTTGATATTGGCTAAGGAATCGCTCCCTTTGTGTTGTCGATGTTCCACCCATTGTATAAAAATCACAACTAAATAAACATTATCAATACACAATGCTTATTTTTTCATGATACACAAGACAGAGCTTATGTTGTTGTAGTTTTAAACACAAAGGCGATTCCATAGTTTTAGTTCAAAAATTGAAATGTGTGTTTTAATGAAGCAAAATGAGAAAATAGCGCACAACATACATATTACTAAGGATGCGGCATGCGTGTTATAGAAAAAAGGTAATTTAAGCTATCGTGATATATATTTTTAAATACAGACAGGGAAACTGCTGTAGCATTAAATGTTATTTGCTTGATTAACATTTTACATAAACGTTTTACCACTCGAGTACAAAAATAGCGATTCAATAAAGTTTCATTACGCGGATTATAAAGTTTTAATACGGGAGTAAATTTTCCGCCGTTATTCCAACAATGTCACGCACATTGCTAAAAATTTTTTGACTCCAACCGGCTAAAATATTTCAAAGTCAAAAATGTTTTGCGAAACATTCTACCGTGCGATGTTTGACAACATACCCTTTTTCTTGACAAAAATGAAACATCATCTCATTACACGCAAGGGTATTCATTCAGTGCTATGCGTTGGAAGCTTTATTTACCTTTGGCGTCACGTAATGAGATGATCACACAAGTTCCCGAAGAAGTTTGCTTCGTGCAAATATTTGAATGATGCTTATAAGGTAGGGAGGGGTTTATACACTGGAGGAGCGTTTATGAAAATTCTAGATTAGAGGGAGTTTTTCCGTTAAGATTGTGTTCTGATTGTTCAATACCTCAGTGATGAAATAATTTTGATGAGAAACAACGTTTGACTCAGAGGAGAAATAAAACTTTGAGAAATTCAACGCACGTCATCCATGGGACGGCAAAGTTCTTGTAAAGTAAACTTTCTTGATTGTTGAGTTAAATAGTTTCGTATTTCTGAACGGCAATATAAAGTGGTCAGTCTTCCAAGATATAGTTAGAAAGTGCCCATTCCTTGTTCGTTTTTCTATTGGACCATAGAGTAGACATAAAAGTTGTGAACAATGGTCACTTTTAATGTGCTCTGGATCATGTGACCAAATCAAGCAGTAACATGACCCTCTTAGACTTATTTCGACTGTCGAGAGAGAGAGGATATGAGTCATTCTTCATTTGTTTATTCTAAGTACTAATTCAGAGGAATTAGAAACATCTGTAACAGCGCAAACTAAACAATAATAAATTATGAATTAATGCGTTACATGGTGCTACATAGATCTTCATTGAATTTTCGTCAAATATTTTTTTTTAAATAAGAAAAGCTACAAATGTATAATTTTCGTAGAAGCCATTACATAAATTAAAATATCCCAAATAGCAAAAAATGCGAAATTTCATGATGAAATAGAAAATCTTCCATACAGTAAAACAATAGACCACTTTATTCCAACAATTACCTTTTTGAAATGTATCAAAAATGATCCAATGATAAAAGAATCCAGAATTTCAAGTATACAGAATGTTTCGTGAAAGTTATTTTCAATATAAGTCATTAAATAAACGTTATTAATTTCAATATTTAGGCGTTAAACTAATCTATTGACGGTTTAGATATTGGTGATATTGTTTGTCAAGAAAATTATCATTCTTCTCTTTCAAATCGCTTGAAAATTCGATAATGTTGATACCATGTACTATTATATTCTGCATGCAGGTTTTTCACATATCTTGTCATCCACTTGTTTTTCAAGTATTCAGAAATTTTTACCTTTACTCCGAGTGAAAAGCAGTTACTCTCTTAAGTATGTTAAACATATTTAATATTGTAAATGCATGGAAGACGTTTCCAGCTAAAAACAGACTGTGTATTACAGTATACACATTTCTCTGGGCTTCTGGAACCAGAATACCACTGTTCCCCCCCCCATGGCCATAAAGCTTCTGTATATGGAAACATGGGATACTGGGATACAGCTGCGTGGGCTACAGCAATTATGACACGAGAAGTCATGACTTTATTTTCTAAGAAAGAAATATTTAAAAGGATTACGAACCATTTTTATTAAAGAAAAGAAAGACAAAATGTCAGTATTCTCACTTTGTAAATACGGTTCATTGACTGTAATGAAAAAAAAATTGTTGCTACAGTAGAAACTATACTCATAGCCACAAATAGAGCTGAAATCACTTGTGTATTCAACAAAATACAAAGCTCCATCTCCAGTAATCATCATACCAAGTCTATAAAATAAGGTTTTCGTTGAGGAATAGTTAAAAAAGCAGTGAAACCTGAACGAATATTTGATAATAACAATGTTACAAATATTTGATACTAACAATGTTACAGTAGACACACTTATCTGGGCTCCTGGTACCAGGATACCACTGATATACTACCCATGGCCATAAGGCATGTGTATATGGCAACATGGGATACTGGGATACCATTGTATACATATATACAGTCCAGTCACATTCATGTGACCACCACCTACTTTCGACGTCAACGTGAAATAACCAATCACAAAAGGCAGGTGGCAGCACATTGCAGTGGAGTGGAGATAAAGGATGTCCTAGGGCATCGGAAAGCATTTCAATCGTTGGCGTAATGCAGAAACGCGGCGATTTATCCGACGACCAAAAGGGCATGATTATTGGCTTTCGGGCCAAGGGTGGAAGCATTTCGGTAACGGCTAATTTTGTGAACTGTTCGCGTGCCGCCGTGGTAAAGCCGTGGTCTAGCGATATTTTGGAATAAATAAATTAAGTATTAAAATCTAACTCCTAAATAATATTTCTCTACAATAGGTAATATACAGGAACACATAATCAAACAGAAACAAAATTAAAATGCTTGAAAAAAATGCAGAATTCTGAAAAAAAAAAAATGTTTAAACGTGTTCCGTTTTGACTTCCTGAATATATTCTAAATTAGAACAATACGACAAAAAACTTGAACAATATTGATAAAGGCAATAATGATTTATAAGCAAAAAGAACACATATTTATAATACTTGGGAATCCGCAAATATGACCGCAACATCTCGCTGTCAACTCAAATACCTAAACAAAGAATTCTAACACAAATTAAAAAATAAAACATTAATTCTGACGTTGCGAAAAGCAAAATTACGCTTTTATGATCAATGAGTTTTTCTTTTGGGCTTTCTTGTTCCATTACAAAATGGAAGTTACGTAAAATTAAATGCTTTACATATTCTTTCGTTATCAAACAAATATTTTATAAATATTATTTTCATCATGGGAAGAAGTAAAAAGTCAGTTAAAACATGAATATTATAATTTAATTTGTTTAAAAAAAAATTTGTTTTTCTTTTAACATTGGTAAAGCAATCGTTTAAAACTTAAAACACAATGTTATTTCTATCGCGATTTCGAATTGCTATTGGATTAGGCAAATGATGTTTTCTACATATGACCAACAAAACGCTAAAAAAATTGCTCATACACTTTGCATGGTTAGTTTTAACTTCCGTTTTCAGGATGAATAACCCCTGCTGTTTAGTTCTTTGCTTTATTTCCTTTTTCTTTTGCGCTTTGCTTTTTAGTTGTTTTGCGTGTTCGAATGATATAAATATTTACCTGTTAGTTATAGTTACAGCTTTAGCGCACTCCTCTCTCAGTTTGTTTTTATTGTTACAGTTATTAATATTTGTTAATTTTATTAAGTATAGTGGCGTCTGGCTTATCTTATGACTAGAGCTCGGATCGCTATGCAAAAATGTGACCTGAAGTATGCATTACAAAATCCCAAACTATGCAGTAACCCCCCAAAATATGCAAAATGGCGACATTGCAAAAAAAAAATTCATTCTTACTAAAAGGGTAGTGAGGAGAATAAAGTGAAAATGAGTCACCTTTTCGATCAATTAATTCACAATTTTTAAAGCGCAGATAAAAATGAGTAAAAAATACACAAAGCAACAAATATACAAAATAGCAAATACAGAAATATTACATGATTGAAAAACGTAGATTGAAATGAAAGCACTTCGAAAGTCCTCAGAAGCGTAAATGAGGGGGGGGGAAGGCAGATATGTGCTCTGGCGCTGGATTGGGAAGGGGCGCTAAACAAGTCGAGTATTTTTTTGCTATATATATTTACGCATGATAAAAAATGAATAAGTAAAGTTATTAGTTGACTCAAAAAACTTTAAAAGGAGCTAAATGCAGAATGTGTGAAGTGTTGAATGAGTTTGATGTGAATAAAGAAAGATGTAAAGTTATATAGCGTCCGAGTGTTTAGGATATCGAGTTCGCGTCTCGGTAAGTTTCCTGTCTCCCAAGTGACTTTGATACCTTGCACCGGCAAACGAAACTGAACTCCGTCAGATTTTATAGTGGTTAGTTGAAAAGTCAGTTTTGCGATCATATTATTTGTCAATGAAATATCTGAGAATTCATTTGGTATTTTTTTCTTATACTAAAGTGAAATTGTTGCAAATTAATCTATTTACCTTTTAAATTAAGTCTTTACCATCTAAAAAAAGTAGAATTAAAAAAATTTGGAATAGTCGAATTAAATTGTGATGGCGATAGCAAGTGTTGTCGGGGAGGGTTTTGGTTTACTTGCTAAAGGTAAGGTCAACCAAATCAAATGCGTTTTGCTTCTGAAAATCTTCCTTCCAAACGACCTAAACAAAGCTCTTTGAAAAAAAAATGAATTTTTTTTTTGTAAAAGTGTTTAAAACCAGAGAAATGTCATCCAAATATGCACAAAACATGCACAAAAACCCAAATATGCAAAAACATGCAAAATAAATTCGGGCTCTTCTGGTTGCCAATTGTTGCCAAAACAATTAAAAAGGATTTCTATTAACATTAGGGGTGTAAAAAAAGATATTCAAAATATGCAAAATCCGAGCTATACTTATACGATTTTGAAATGGACAGTTGATATATATATATATATATATATATATATATATATATATATATATATCAACGTAAAAAAACTATGTTTGCTAGAAACGATTCGTTTGCATTGGCTATTTCAAGACAGCTGAAACTTGAAAGCCAGACAGAGAACAAAAGTACGAAAGCCCAGTAAGCATCAAGGTAAACCCATGACTCTTCAGTGCCTGAGTCAGGATTCGTTAGTCACCGTGTAGGAGCTTAGATACATTGTTTTGTTGTCACGCTTTGTGTAGAAATTAGGAATCATCTCATTCCTCAGGAAAAACCTGATGATTAATCGTTTTAACATTGCATCGTTCGAAAACATTGCGAAAACGGAGACTAATGGAATAAGTGGAATTAGCAGTCAATAGCAGTTGCATATTTCCCCGAATCATGCTGAAGTCACTTCGTAAATATCCATCTGATTGGGAATGCACTCGTGGTGGGTAAAAAATGTCGACCTACTGGCTAATGATGTCCGCTCAACATCCGAAATCCATATCCGCGTTCGCAAACAAACACGCGGAATGGAAATCCAGGTCTAGGTCTTGTGTGGTATCGATTTTTAGCCTCTCCGTTAAATCGTCGCAAACTGTAACCGCCGGCAGACGGTGCACTGGCAGGCACTCCATTCGGTCCTCATCCCTCCTGATGGAATTTTCGGAGGGTGGTCGCATCCGAGATCGTTTGCAGCTACGCGCTCCTGTTGCATCCTTTTCGCCTCGCAAGGTGAGCTTTTTTTACTGCATTTTTATACCACTTGTGTCAAAGGGGTAGAACTGTCAGTTATTTTCCGCGTGCGCTGTCCTTCCTGCTAAAGCCACTCTCTTCTCAACAGTTGATGCTTTTAATAAACTTGAAATGCTGAATAGAAAATTCCTTGAACGAGTCTCGAAGCGTCGGTCATGTGCTTTGTTGCACGAATAATTTGCTCGTGAATCTTCGCTAATACAATAAAAGCATGTTACATGATTTAGTTGATATATAATACCACTGGTTTTATTGCGCATTAGGCAACAAAGCTCGTTTACACTCAAACCCCAATGAATTTTCCTTTATCAAACTCACAAGAAAATTGCAATCTATTTCTCTAGAATTGAGAGTTCAAAATATCTTGTTTCAGGGTGGCTGTACTAAGCTGAATTGGTGTAAAAAAACGTGTGTCTTGAGAGCGTGGAGTTTGAACGTGATTTGTCAACCTACGGTAACATGATTGTGGACAGTGGACTAGATTGTAAAACTGGTTCTTAATACATAAAAAATATTTACTATACTATACGTAAAACAATTAAATGTAATATATCATCAGTTAGTTTTATATTAAAAAATTCTAGCACATTCTTGTGTTTAATTTGCAGTGTCGGATAGTTCGATTGGAAAGCGCGTCACGCACATTTCATGTATATTTTGTGTTTCTTTACTTCTAACACGTTTTTCTCGGTCGCGCTATATTGTTCTCTTCCGTGAATCACGATTTTTTAGTCTGAAAGAAGAGCGATATATTGATGGTTTACTGTAGTTTCAAAGATTAAGAAATTCCAGAATTTTTAATAAATAAATAATGTAAAATCAGTATTCATGACAGTTTGAAAAACTCGCATGTGAGCAATGATAGTGACTCTCATGTGTTTGGGTGATGGCTGAAAGAAAGGATTTGTTTAAAAAACCGTTTTAATACATTAAAAATAAAATGCTATCAAATCATGTTTCGAAAGTTAATCCCACATGCCATGCTGTCGAAGTAAGCAAGTACGGAGAGTTTGCAAGATATTCTGAATAAAAGTTATTATTCAGTAAGCGTGCTTGTGGAAACGCGCTTGCTTGTAAGCAATAACATTTAACCTACCGAGATATCGCATTCATCAAGATCTGAATAACTGTTCTAATGACGTCACGTCATTAAGGTATTCAAACACGTTAAAAATGTCATTTGTGACCAAAAATTCCAAAAAAAGTTTTCGATTTTTTTGGTAGAGTATGGATTTGACTTTCCAAAGTATATTTGATTTTTTTTGTTAAGTTAATTAGTTGCAGAGATATTAAGATTTTAATCAAGGCAGAAAATAGAACGAATTAGGTATGGAAAACACCGGAAATGGCCGTTAAAAGGCCAAAAATCCGTCAAAATTTAAATTTAAAACTTACTTCTTTTGTACATATAATTTTTGAAAGGTTTCTCAAATGTTTAAATGGTTTCTCTTTTGGAATAGAGTGAACATTTTTAAAGAGAAGTGAAGAACAAAATTGTTTACAAAAAAATAGAAGCAAGAGAGAGCAAACGATACACTTCAAACTATTTGTACTCTAAATTAATTTCTCGTAAAATTTTGAGAATGTGTTCGTTATAAGTTTGTCTAGGGAATAAACTAGAAAATAATTATGCTGAGTTGAAAAGTTTTTAAATTATGACCATTTCTTACAGATATAGGACTGTAAAACTATCAAAAATCTTATATTCATTTTCCAATCGTTTGTAAAATTTTTGTTTATTTAAATATCATTTTGATTCTAATTGAATTCGTTGAAGAATACATGAAGTTTATTTTGATAGCATCATTTTCAAATTGGTTGAAAGGTAGGGTGCGCTTTCACACTATTTTACAATTGAATTTCACATGTAGCACATTGATAACTTTAAATTTAAATGTATAAAATATTTTGAAGAAGTGAATATACGTTCTGGAAAACTGTTGTTGTTTCTAATCCCACTCATCTGACAGACGAGCTCCAATTGGTTGTTGACATATAAAAAGTCCCTTACAGTCAAAGGGTCAGAAGTAATGTCCTGCTTTCTAAGACACTGGAGGCTCAGGCGACGCCTCATCACCATAACATTTCCTGCAGGTCTGGTAGGTTTTTGAACCGAAGGAAAGGCACTTTATATGTCCATTTGCAAGTCTGGCCAAGGTGGTTTGTGTACTTCTGTCACATTTGATGTTTAGTAGAGTACCAGGACTTTTTCTGCAGTACCAGTGATGCGTGGGTGGAGTTCGCCATGAAGTATTTAGTTTTTGTTTTACATTGGAGTAGAGTTCTTGATATGTTAGAGAAGTAGAAGTGATCGAGACACTCTTTGAACCCTCTTTTGCCAATCCATCTGCGATTTCATTGCCATGTATGTCCACATGCGATGGAATCCACTGAAGGTGTACGTCGTGATATTGAGAAAGTGATTTCAATTTTAGAAGTATAGCAATGCTAGTAATATCGCTTACTGAAATCCACTCATTCAGATGTTGTAGCGAGCTGCAACTGTCTGACAAGATCCACAGTTCACTAAAGTCACTATCATAGGTTAAAACAGCAGCAAGCCCCCTCATTAATTGCCAGTAGTTCACTTCTAAACACTGAGCAAGTATCAGGATTTCGCTGCTGAAGAGTAAAATCCTGAGTAGGAGTCTTAATATAAATTCCACTTCCTGCAAGATTGTCTGTTCGGCTGCCGTCTGTGAAGACTTGTATTGCATCTTCAGGAATACCATCAATAATTTCTAGGGCCATCTGTCGGAGATAGACATCAAGATGAGTGTTCTTATTTGCAGATGAGTTAAGGTCAAAGTGGAAGGAAACTCTCGGTAGGCCCTCTGAGGGTTCAATACAGCTTCTTAAGGAAAGAGTTTCGACCTCGTGAGAAATTATGCCTTGGGTCTCCGCCAAACTAAAAGGGCTGTACTTTTTGAGTCTTTGGTTGTTTTGCCAGCCATGTAGAAACATGGAAGTACGATTTTGCGATGCATAGCTTACATATAAGAATTCTACATATAAGAAGAAAGGCAATTATAGTCAAATATTATAATAAAATCTGGAAAACTACACAGATTAAAATATTTTCTACGGGACGAACGACTACGCCTCTTAAAAGGGACAGTAGAGTTTCAAACTTCTTTTTCTTTCAATTTTCTAGAGATTCTTTTGAAATTTGGATATGTTACTTGTAATAAGCTCAAATAATTACCATAGAAATTTGATGTCAAAATAGTAAAAATATTTTAAGTTATTAAAATTTTAATTTTTGAATAGTGCGAAAAAATCGTACCGTTCAAAATGCTCCAGGCGTATTTCTATCGCTAGGAATACAGAAATACTTATTTACAATATACGTTACATACCCTAGAATATTACATACCTGGTATCATTAACGTGTCATTTTTTGTAAATCAGGCCTCGAAATATATTTTTTAATACAGGTGCACAAGGTGCACCTAAGTTTTTAAAATAGGTGCACAGGTGCGCCTAGCGGGAAAAAATTAGGTGCACAATTTTATTTTCACGTGCACAGTGCACCTGTGCACCCGGATATTTCGAGCCCTGTTGTAAATAAATTATTTTCCTCGTAAGGCATAATTTTTCAATCCAAAATTCAAATATTTATTAAATTTCTAATCCAAATTCATTTAAATAGCATAGATATAAGATTAATTTTGGGTAACTTTTGTTTTTTAACTATACTAAGAATGAACATGCAGATTTTGAGTTGAATATTATGATTTGAATTGCACGTAGAACATTTCAAATACATAAAAATTTCAAATGTGAGAAAACGCAATTTTTAGTAAACAAATCTCTTAAAAAAGCAATTCACTTGAGCATAAATAATAACATTCAAAAAAATTGTTTTTCAATATTTAATTACAATAAATAAAATATATTTACTTAAATATATAAATATTGCATACATTAGAGATGGCCAGATCCGATTGTTTACAAATATAATGGCCCATAACTCAGTTGAAAAGTGTCAAAAGGGAAAAATTCTTTTTCACAGTTATAGCTATTAGCGTCTAGTTAAATAATATAGCAATTATAAGTGTTTTTTTTAAGTAAGGCGAGGTATTAAGTAAAGTGAAGTATATATTTTAAGGAAAGTTATTAACATTGAATCTGATTATCGATAAAAATACTTTCACTATAATGCTTCGTAGTTTAAGTCATGCTTCTATTTTTTTCTACGAGTATCTATTTGTAAAAACGCTGCACGTTTATAAAATTCCATTTCAAATAATAGAAATAAAAAAAATAAGGTACTTCCTTTGTATTAAAGAAGCTCTGATCCTATTTATTTTTCTGAATTAAACAAAGCGCAAAATGGACATACATATTATATAGTCCATCACAAGTAACTTAATTGCCTAGTAAAAGGTTACAGCAATTCTGACACATGCATAGGATGTTTCAAAAGTTCTGAACATAGAGATTAGGGATGCGACATCGATGTCGATGTTTTTTAAAAACATTGATGTATTAGAGTCGATGTTTTTGTAACATCGATGTTTATACTTGTCGATGTTTTATATTTAAATTAAAAAAGTACCCTTATAAAAATTTAAAAAATAACAAAGTAGCATAATTTTTATAATCGCAAATTGAACATACTTTTAGACCTAAGTGGCCAAGGGTGAAGGGTTTGAAAAGTAGAGATGCGACATCGATGTCGATGTTTTCAAAACATTGATGCTTCATAAAAAACATCGATGTATTGGAGCCGATATCGCATCACTAGTTGCTTAACCAGTTTTAAGAAATGGGGAAAAAATTTTAATACGCTGAATTTTAAAAACATCGATGTTTTGCTGTCGATGTAGCATCACTAGTTGCTAAAACAGTTTAAAGAAATGAGGGAAAAAAGTTTAAATACGCTGAATTTTAAAAACATCGATGTTTTTGGGGCGATGTATTATCTACATCGATGTTATAATTTTGAACATCGATGTTTTGCTGTCGATGTCGCATCACTAATAGAGATCCGACTGACTAATGCAGAGCTAATGACAAATGCTTTTAAGGAATGTCAACTCCTGACAGGTTTTCCCGACGACGTTGATCAATGGAGGTCACTACGATTTAGCTGCTTGACAAATATAGACGTTTATGTAACGATTACGTGATTATTTCACAGTGGGGCCGTGGTAACTCGGTTGCTTGAGTCGTGGATTAGCAATCGTGTGTTGCAAGTTCGAAGCTCGATCAAGCCTAAGACCCTCATGTATGCAGGGGGTGTACGTTCAATCAGCCGTGGCCTCAAATCTCCTCACATTGACGTGGAAATTTGGAGAGAGGGGTGACTGTTCAGGTTTTAACCTTGTCGTCTGACTATTGTTCAAAATGACGAGGTGATGACCTCGTCGTCTAACCGGATTGAAAATGACGTTGTCCTCGGTTCTCTCCCTTCGCGGTTGATCCCGAATCGTCATCCATATCCTCAGGTGTTGCTCCAGTGAGACGTAAATACAACTACCTACCAGTAAAATACACGGTAGAAAGCACATCTCGGCCGTGTTACCACAATTCGGTACTAAATCACACTTCTACTTCATCGCATTTTCTTGTTCAAAGGTAATTTGACAGCTTTTCTCATTAAACCCATTGTCGCTCATATTCTCTTTTCTGTGTTGTATCTTCTGGATTTCTCATAGCTTTCTATAGTCAGATTGTTGCAGAATGTTGTTGGAATAGCGAGGTTTTCCAAAAGCTTTTCAGCAATATTAACGTACAGTTGAACCAAGATGCATAAAGGGCGAATGAATACTGTAACGGTCGAATGCATATTGTTTTATACTGTTGCTGCCATTCGGCACTAAACAAATAACGTCGATTTTTATGCAGCGTACGTTATGTGAAAACCGGGTGGCCATAAAGTAACTTACCACGAACCACTACCAAACGAATCGGAGTAAAATTTGAGATTTAGAGATTGAAACATATGGGTGCTCAAGAGTTAAGTAAATAACAAGAATCGGGCCCTCACTGTTACGGATACAGTTAGCAAATTTTGAATAGCAAAACCCACTTTTTTGTCGCACAATGAGTGGCACAGTGAGAAACCAAAATCAGCGTTTAAATTTTACCTTTAATAAAAACCGACCTTGTAAGAGCACTGTCTATGAGTTTGAACATCAAAAGAGCGATCAAGATATTACTGACTTTATGACCATGGGTTTTTCATAGGAGTTTCAACTTCGCTGCGACATTGGCATAATTGAGAATGAGATTAACCCTCAAAAGGGATTTCGACGAGATATCTCGTCCATCAAGATCTGATCAATTATGTTTCTAACGAGATACCTCATCATCAAGATATTACGAGAGATGATGAGATCGAGATCTGGTCAGTTTTCTTCTAATGACTCAATATCTCGTTCATTTTCTGTACAGTTTTTCCAATGAAGAGATAATTCGTCAAGGTGGATTAAATAGCTTATAGGGAAGTGTATATAGATATAAAAATATAGACATATTAATTGGTAGATGCAAGCAGGTTTGATGGCCATTAAGTAATTTCAGCAAGACCTCTCATTACGCCTCTTCAGCAACATGTGCATCTTTTATCATAAACATTTACGAGAATTTATCTTTCATTCTCAGAAACGCAGACATTTCCACATTCGAAGTCATAAAACATTCTCATTCAAGTCTGTTACATTAAATTAACAGGCACGCTTCTTTTATAGCACATACGTTATTTCAAGTGTTACTCTCGAAACTTCGCGTGGATTTTTGATTCCTTATTCAATTAGACCAAAGTCGGATGTCACTGCGTTATTATCACTTGAAATGTATCACGAACGTTCTTGAATAATTTATACAATCTATTTAATCTGATTTGTTGAAAAGCTTTTGGGCTGTTAAATGGCCTCAAGACGGAGGTTTTATTAAAGCGCCTACACTAAATGCTGCAATAGGCTCATTTTCCAAATAAAATATGCATCGCTGCAGTGAAAGCTTGCCAAATTCAAGTCGCTGAACGGCAATCATGAAATTATTATTTTCAATACTTTACCTGTCTGCTTATTGAAGAATAATTGCGACGGAAACTGAAATTATTTAATATTTTTTTTAATTAACGTCGAACTAGAGCAACACATTGGGATATTGATAACAATCCCCTGAGGGGAAGATCCAAGGACAACATCCCGTAATTTTGAACCACGATCAGATGACGAGGCAACACCTGAGTTGGCACCCCACTCTCCAAACTTCCACACCAACCCACCATGAGGACTCTCGTCCACGACAGATCTAAGGTGCACCATCCGCCTCTGTAACATACACTTACAAACGCATTAACACGGATTCGAACCAAGAACCTTCCGATCTAGAGTCTAACACCTTAGCCACCAGACCGGTTGGTCGGCGACGAAAACTGAAAAGATTGTTACACAGCTATTAAGTACAGTTATACCCCGAAGTTAGGCGATAGGTGAGACCGACGAATCACGCCAAAGTCGAATTCGCGTAAGTCGGGGTACAGCTTCCACCGATCGTAGAATCGTAATCGTGCACGTAGATTTCCCGTGAAACGCGTCCAATGCGCATCACAGCAAGAAAAAATTGAAAACAGCGGGCGGCTGCTTTACCAAATGAAAATATCAAGAGCCGCGTAACTCCGAGTCTGCGTAAGTCGGGGTATTACTGAATTTAAATTGTGAGTTTGGTATAAAATCGGTTGTGAAGTGTTCAGCAGTGTAGTTGGCAAATGCGTAGCCTATGTTCACCCATCCATGGTCGATACTTTAGAAAGATTTAATTTTGCGGAAAATTAAAATATCGGTTCCAGTTACAGAGTGTTGATTATTTTCACTGTGGCACATCAAACAGAAAAATTGGTTTACTAGGGTTGGTTTTGTTACGATGTTTCATTGCAAATTTAACCGTCAATAAATTTTACAATCGTTGGATGGATTGTATTGTATATTATATATGACAGATGTTTGCGTTATTTGGGATTAATAACCTTTATAATTGAATTAGATGGTGTTGTATGATCCTCACCTTCGGGTTTGATACCGGGATATCGCCAATAGCCCGTTGTGTTGCTCCAGTGCTACAATAATTAAATACATACCTACCTTCACATTTGAGTAAAAAAAATCCATCTTTCATAGAGAAGTTCCAATTTGTAATTATTTCATGCACTTTGCACAGTTTGAATAATTTATAATGTGAGTTCGAATCCAACCGATGACCACCCTATACAAAGGGACTGGTGCACGTTAAATCATATGTCGGGGCTTCAAATATCATCACGTTGGCGTGATGTAGTGTGTACGTTTGAAGAATGGGGTGCCGATTCTGGTGTTGATTCGTCATATGACCGTGGTTCAAAATTACGCGGTGTTTTTCTCAGATCTTTCCCTTCGAAATTGATCCCGGACCGTTGAAAATAGTCCGTTGTGTTAAGAATGAAAATATTTAGATTAAATGCTTATGAGTTCGATCATAAAGACCACTAAGTACTTTTGACGAGGTAACTCGTCCATCAAGATCTGGACGATTTTGTTAATCGGTCGTCGAGATCGTTTCAGTTTTGATGAACATCTGACGATATATCTAGTCTCCTCAAAACTTTTTCAGTTTTGCTAATGACGTGATAGGTACGACCACCAGTAGGGTTATGCACAAGGGGTTGACATCGGTATTAACAAAAACAAAAGCAGGTTTATTGTAGAAGACTTGAAATTCACTGACTGCGAGCAAGAATTCTGTGACTTATTCATAGATGCGTGGTTTCTAAAACGACAGAAAGATTTAGTCCGTAAAGTAGCGAATAATTCGTTACTAGATATAACTTAACGATGGGATCCTTGTTTGTGAACCCTTGAGACGCAGACATAGTTCTTGAGACAGACACGGCTACTTTGAGACCATTAAAATTTGTCTGCGTTCTGATAATACGTTATCCACGAAATGATGTAGAAAAAAAAAAGCAGAAAAGTCGCAAATCTTTTGTGCTGGTGAAAATATTTTTCATAAAAAAAACTCTTTTATATGTGAAACCGAAGTTGTCAGATTAAATCATTGCCAGCGCCGTGATCAGTGGTATGGTCGTTCTTTCGAATATATGCACATGAGTTGCAAACACATGTTTATTTAGCTGGCAAAACAAACACATCATAATGAAATATTCACAGTAATGCATCATTTCATAGTCAATACATCAGACCTCCTCATGCGAAGCGATTTAGTACCCTCTAAGAACGTTTTTCGTCTTATAACCCCCTGGTGATTGTCTCGACTAGTTATCCTTGTGATCATCTCGTCCCTAGCCACTGTGTGGCTAGCCCGGCGTTTCCCGTGCCAGTTGCTTTAGTGGAGTTATTGGTTTGCTTCGTAAAGCAAATGGGAATTCGTAGCCTATTGGACAACATCCATCACGGATTCCCAATTGGTTTACTTCGCCAACCAACTTATGAATATTATGAACTGTGGTTTGCTTCGCAAACCAACACCATGGGCAACGAAGTGATGGTCTCGTCATTGTCAAATTTGGCAAAATTCAAATTGCGAAGAGATACAATAGGCGTGTTGTCACAATGTCTTGGGAAAATATAAATATTTAATTGACAAATTATTAATTAAAAAAATCAAAGTATCTAATTAGTGTAAAATTTTCCTCAGATTTCAAATCAGTTGAAATTTTCAATCTACTTTTAACGATCCCGAATTTACGAAAAATAACTGAACAATGTCAGTCAAAATGTTCGATGTGGAATCGTTTGAGCGGAGACTACGCATTCCCATTTAATTGCGAAGAGCGAAAGGTGAAAGAACATGGTTCCAAAGGGCTGACGTCAATAGTTACGATTGTGACGTGACGTCAGAAGGGAAAATAGCAAAATTATGTCCTTTCTTCAATTGCCGGAACGGGACGGAACTAAGATATAAGGGTTAAAAAAGTATTAAATTCATTTCAAAATGTTCTAGATTGAATTTAAAATTGCAAAAAATTCGGACTACCTGTGTGCCAAATCCCATTTCTGTAAGTGCCATAGATTTGTCAGGACTTTGCGTGCAAGAAACAAACAAATAGACAAACACTTCCTTTTACAATATTAGAGATTATCAAAACTGACCAAAACCTAATGGACGAGATATCTCGCCATTAGACGAAATTTGACCTGATCCTAATGGACGAGATATCTCGCCATTAGACGAAAGTTAACCAGATCCTAATGGACGAGATATATCGCATTTTGACGAAAATTGACCAGATCTAAATGGACGAGATATCTCGTCATTAGAAGAAAACTGACCAACTCTTGAACTTGTCGTAAAAAAATCAGCAATATCGGACGCGATGACGAAACATCTCGTACTTTTGCAAACTGGTCAGATCTTCATAGACGCTGTGACGCTTTTGGCACCTCAGTAATTACACTGGAGTCGAACTCAGCTGATTACCTTTACAAGTTATTTAATACAGGTGAAAGCTTTCAAATGACAAACGGAAAACTATCTAGTATCTACGCTTTATTTACGGCTGTCTCAACGAAGTATCTAGTCATGAGCCTAACTAACCACATCTTAATGGACGAAATATTTCGTCATTAAAAGAAAAATGACCCCATCTTGAACTGGTCATCATCAAAAAATCGGCAATATCTTGTGATTATCAAAATTTATCATTTATTCCTGGACGGGATAACTCGTTGATGCAACTCGGAGGGGTTAAATGTCAAAAACTTGGGATAATAGAGAACGCGTAGGAACTATATGATTCAAAAGGATTCGACGAATTTTACGACGCTTCTAGAGAATTGCAATCTTTTAACTCTAGCTCATGTGACGTATTTGTTCAAGGCATGTCACAAAGGATTCAACGAATTTTACGACGTTTCTCGAGAAAAGCAGGTGACACGTCAAAAACTAGGAAAATAGAGAAAGCGTAGGAGCTGTATGATACAAAAGGATTCGACGAACATTACGACGCTTCTAGAGAAACTCAATCTTTTAACTCTAGCTCATGAGCCGCATTTGTTCCAAGGATGTCACAAAGGATTCGACGAATTTTACGACTTTTCTCGAGAAACTCATGTTACACGTCAAAAACAAAGAAAATAGAGAAGGCGTAGGAGCTATATGATTCGAAAGGATTCTACGAACATCACGACGCTTCTAGAAAAACGCAAACTTTTTACTCTAGCTCATGAGCCATCCACATATCTCCAAAGGATGTCACAAAGATGGCGAGATGACAGAAATGTAATTGGTGCAAGCCCCCTGAGGTTCCAGTTTTTAATCTAGTCGTCTGAGATGCTCCTCTCGGCAAGGTATTCGGATGCCTTTAATTATTGCTCAGGTAGTTTTAATATCCTCCCATCTTCAGAAGGTGTGGAAATTACCGGATTTAAATTTGAGATTAGGATCAGATGTTCAAAGGCTTGCCTGAATTGCTGGCTTCACTGGTTTCCATCCAGGGGAGTATGGCGGAGAGAGAGATGAAGGTGGACTTATGCCACAGGAACCTTTTCTTGGGAATTGGCTCAAACACTAGAGTGTTTTCGGGATAATTAGAATGTATTCACTAGGTTATTGCTGGAAATATGAATACGGAAGCAGAATCAATTTAACGAGAATTTAGAATTGTAATGTCCAATCTAGAAAAGCGCCTCAAATTCAAAATGAGGTATCTTTAAAACCTACATTTAATCCTGTTTAAATGTTGTGAATTTATACTGCACTATGCTTTGTTTTAGTAAATCGATAGTAGAGTTCTGTGCTTCGGTTTACTATCTTCAATTCGATTCGCGGGATTTTATGTAAGAATAAATGAATTTTTACTGTCCAAGTGCTGTAAAAATTAAATGTCACTATCAATACTTTAAGTTTATATTTGTATCTTAGATCTGACTCTTCCTAGATTATTTCCAACCTATAAATTTTTTTGATTAAATATTTGATGTAAATGCAAGCAAGTGGTATTTCCCTAGTGCTATTTTAATACATAAGAGGCGCGTATATTCCTTCCATTTCGTTGACTCTATCTAATGTGGTTTTGATTACTTGAATGTGTTTTTCAATTTTATTTATTTTTCAATTTTATATTTTCAACGAATTGAAACAATTCTGAAAATAGTTTTGCAGCGTAATGGTGTCGTACGCATAAAACATGGATTTGTGTTAGAAATATCAATTGCATTTCATATTTTTAGAAAGTGGGACAATTTATTCCGCAGACTGGATGCAACGACTGGGAAATCGAATAGTTGCTTTCAGTTTCATTTTCCCTATTTCATTTCAGTTTGGCATTCCCTTGAAACGATACAAATGTTTATTCGATTGCATTTTCAATACATCGATCGTGCTTTAGAAATGGCGGATAAAAATATTATAACTGTATTTTTATTACTTTAAATTCATATTGGAGCTTGCAATAAAATATGCCAAATGCATTAATTTTCATTTTATTTTAAACTACTCGTTTTATCGTGTTTTCTTCTATATCAATTTTACCGGTCTTCCTATAAATTTTGCATCGTCATCTGATCGTGATTCAAAACTACGTGGTGTTGTCCTCGAATCTTTCCCTTCGGGTTTGAGCCCTGACCGTCACCAATAGCCTGAGTGTTGCTATAGTATGACGTTAATTAAGAACCTACCCATGAATTTTAGTATAGAAATCTCAATCTTTTTAAGAACAGATGGAAACAAAAAAATGTATAATGCACATATATACACAAATTAATCTTTATTGACCCAGAAAAGAGAAACACACCCAAAAAGGATTCGAACCTATCAGGAATCGAATTTCGCAGCCTACAACTAGCAGGTTTCTAATGCAGTGGGCAGACCCAAAGTCGACCTCGCTAATTAACTTGGAATAATAAAAGATGGGTTTAAGGATTTCTGGACTGAGTAAACGTTGGGGATACTAGGTTCATTGCCCATAGGGGAGGTTTGAACATCCCACTTTTTAGTTTCCGTATTTAATCCTCTTATTGGTTTATATAATTGTCCCGTTCTTTTAAAATTATCCTGTTGTGGCCAATCTCTGATACAAAACCTATTTCTACCTTTAACCAGTTCTAGGAAAGGAACAATTCATTTTGCCATCGTTGATCTTCATTTCCCGTTGGAGTAATAGGGCAGTTTTGCTTCGACGAGATATCTCGTCCTTAGCAAAATTTACCAGATCTTGAAAGAAGAGATGCCATTAGAAATTTGACCAGAAATTGAACGATATATATCGCTGAAATTGCTTCGAGGGTTCTATACGCTTTAGTATTTTAACACTAGAGCTAATTAAAGCAATTAAAGGACTCGGGCAACTCTACTTCTATTCCGTGCAACTTGTCTAAAAAGTGCTAAAATATTCATCAGGATTTAACCTAACGCTTAACCTATTAAGTTTAAATCTATACATTCATTTTGTACGTGGAATCAAGCTTAAAACAACCACAATTTTTCTATACAAAAAAAAACAATGCAACTTTTTAATCTATCACTTTGGTTAATCCAATGTATAGGTTGATATATCAAATCATAGATGCGATATTTGAATTTATTGACACTCACTGCCAAAAGTTAAGCACGAACGGTAAAATACGAAAAAACGACAAGTACAACTTTGATTGACATGAAATGCGGCAGGAAAGTAGCAAATAGGTTTATGCATGAAACAAAACAAAGAATTAAACACAAAGATGAAAACAATATTGAATTTTCAAAAATTATATGATGAAGTCATATTGGAGTCATTAACAAAATGATGTTTAAATCCAAAACAAATAAACAAAACCGACATTATTAGGGTATGTGACCACCCCTCATCCTCATACAAAATTTGCAGCGTGTGACCATGCTTTCCATGAGGTGATCAATCATCCCAAGGGTCAAGTAATCGCCATTACACCTGAAGAACAGTTTGAAACTCTGTGAGAGTAGATGGGGGTGGGAATCGTGCAGACACAGCACGGCCGAGGGCATTCCAAATATTTTCAAGGTATCAAGTCTTTCAAGGCCAAAGCTCACTCTCCAGGTAGTCGTCGACGATGCCAGCTCTATGGGTACGCGCATTATTATCCATTAAAACGAAAGAAGGACCAACTGCTGTATCGTACAATCTCACCGTGGGTTCTAGCACTTCATCCCGATACAGGACAGCCGTCACAGAACCCCGTCTATAAATGTGCAAGTCGGTGCGATATCTCAACAAAATCCTGGCCCATACCACGTTTCCACCTCGGAATGCGTGATACTCGATGTTGTTCTGGGTCCAATTGCGTGTGCCTTGTTCTTACCAGACCCTTATACGTTTGTCATCTGGCTCCAGGGCAAATCTCGTCTCATCCGTGAACATAACGTTATCACAATCAGACACAGTCCTATTCATGTGTAGCCGACACCGTTTCAATCGTGCCTCTCTGGATTGGACGTATAGAGGAATAGAAACTCGTGGTCTACGGGCGTACAGTCCATTCATGTGTAGCCTTCGGCGTACAGTAGTGGCAGATACTGTCTTACCAATGGGCACTGTAACCATAGATGTCACACGCGTTTGGAGGTTGCACTTCGAATCCGTTTCGCTACAACAGCAATACATCGATCTTCCTCGGGGATCGTAACCCTTGGGCGGCCGGCCACAGGTCTTCGGACAACAAAATTGTTTGGCTTGTTTGGAATTGGGTGAAATGACAGAAAGATGAACGCCGAAGAAAAGAGCAACCCCAGTGATTGATTGCCCTACTTCAAAGCGTCCCACAGAAAGCCAGCGCTCACTATCTGCCATTCGTCTTCTGGAAGCAATAGAAACACGTCTGTCTAAAAAATTAATCGTACGATAGTTATAAACTATTTTTATCAGCACTTACATGCAACACCCCATCCACTTCACAATGATGGCTTCTTATACGAATGAATTTGTTTTTCATTTTTCGCGACACTAAACCGTGATTGGCTGTTACATAACACATTTGCATACTTCCATGTACCTCTGCAGCAAATTGCAGCCTCTGAAAGTCAGATTTGCTTCTGGAAATTAACGTTTTCCTCTCCGTGCTTAACTTTCGGCAGTTTGTGCTCACAGTATTCATTCACACAAGTAAAATGATTTTTATATCGTAACCAGATCGAATTTTTAATGCCAAAGTCAAGCCTCTCTTACCACTTGACAAAACTCCCTAAACACGAATCAAACCTCCCTTATCAAGGTTTAAAACTTCCTTACCTCGATTCAAGCCTCCATATCCCTTATCATGATTCATATCTTCCTTACCACGAGTCAAAGCTCCCTTACTAGAGTCAAAGCTCCCTAACCAGAAACACCCCTCCTTTTGAATGGGTTAAAAAAAATAATGCATTATATGTATAAAGCCTTTCGTTTCTCCGATTATATCTATTTTCGATCTTCAATATGAAATTCTGACAGTGTTCAGTCAAACGAATTCTCGTTGCAAAAACGTCTCAAAGGTATCCAGATTCTCTTATGGAAGGGAATTTCAGAGCAAACAAGCCACTGGAAGATAAAGATTTTACTAACGGTTACATAAGGAACAAGTACAAGAAACATACTCCATCACATAAACACCAGCAACATGTACATTTTGTCAGATTCACAGAAAAACTTCATACGAAAATATTGCGTCAAATGAGAATTATGAAAATAATTAATTAAACGATAAAAGTAACTGCTTTTACTAAACAGCGTATCAGGACTAAACGTTTACTCCCAATGTTTTCTTCATTCGAGAACTTAAAAGAGATCACTGAACAAATGTTTGACTGATACACATTTAAACAATTAACGAACTCATGAGTATTAAGACTTGTTTTTATAAAGAATTGTTTCCGAACTAATCATAATTTTCCCGAGTATTTTTTTTTGTTCTTATTTACCTTGTTTTTAATTTTTAAAAGTAATGTAATCTCATTTTAATGACTTGAGATGGAAAAAAAAGTCAGACCATTTGCTATTCTGTATTGTTTATTCTCAAAGGGGATGAAAATTAAAAGACCCATTTCCAAAACGATATATTAAAGCTTAAAAATAACGAGATAAAAACCATAAAGTAAAAGGGCCGAAATGAAACATCCGAGGAAATGAGTTTCTCTACTTAGAAGACTCAATGTGGATTAAATATGAAACAAGAGCTCTATTCTCTAAGTCGTTAAGTTTTCAACCAATTAAGTGAATGTTTTTCCGAAAGACTTATTTGAAAAGTATATATTTGTTCTAAATTCACATCTGTTAGAGAAAACGACAGGCAATTTAGATGAAATAGTATTAGTCTGCTTTGTGTTTTCCATAAAATAGTCGGATTTGTGTCATTTTTTCAGTTTTGAGTCTTTTTTCAAACGATTTTTCACATATTCTTACAAGGGATGCGACATCGGCAACAAACATCGATGTTCAAAATTAAAACATTGATGTTTTTAAACATCAGTTTATTTAAACTCCCCCCCCCATTTCTTAAAACCTGGTTTAGTAATCTCAAAAATTAATGTTCATTCGGGGGGGGGGGGTTAATTTGTCATTTGCTGTGTTTATTAAATTATAACTAAGATTTTTTTTTAACTGTCAAAACAAAGTCACGGTTATTTTGCACGGTTATTTTTCTTAATTTGCAACTATGGTACAATTTTCATTCAAAAATAAAACATCTACAACTTAAAAATATCGACAACGTTAAAATATCGCTGTTAAACAAAGCATCGGCTCCAATAAATAGATGTTAAATAAATCGATGTTTTTATTAAACATCAATGTTTTGAAAACATTGTCATTGATGTCGCATCCCTAACTCATAGCAGCTGTTGAATCTTCTGATTGAATTGTACCACTATAGGTTGAGGGAAACCTCAGAATACAAGTCCGTAATTTTTTTTTCACTGAAATTATTGAAAGGCCATTTTAACCTTCCAATTCTTTTGACTAGATATCTCGTCTAGGAAAAACTGCCCTTTTACTGCAAAGGATGTGAAGAACCATGTATGAAAAACAAAGTAACAAAGGTGACACTTTTGCGGCCGAGGTTGACCACTAGAGGGACGTATTCGACGAGAGTAAACCACGAGGAGTATTTAGAAGGTATCGCATAAATCACATATATGAGAGAAGTCTACGCTCTATAACAAAAAAAATCGACACACCAAGAAGGTGCAGAATTCCAGTGGTGCTGGTCTCGATCGTCTTAGAACAGTGCTGACTGGAGACGTACGGTCTTTAGTGACGTGTCACGTTTCCAACTGTGTCTTGATGTCAATGTTTTTAAAAACATCGATGTTTTTGTAACATCGATGTTTATACTTGTCGATGTTTTATTTTTAAATGAAAAAAAAGTACCGTTATAAAAATTTAAAAAATAACCAAGTAGCATAATTTTTATAATCAGCAAATTGAACATACTTTTAGACCAAAGTGATCAAGGGTGAAGGGTCTAAAAAGTAGGGATGCGACATCGACGTCGATGTTTTCAAAATATTAATGTTTTATAAAAAAACATCGATGTATTGGAGTCGATGTCGCATCACTAGTTGCTAAACCAATTTTAAGAAATGGGGAAAAAAGTTTAAATACTCTGCATTTTAAAAACATCGATGTTTTTGGGGCGATGTATTATTAACATCGATGTTTTGCTGTCGATGTTGCATCCCTACTACGGAGGGGTCTTCCTTCCCACAAGACAAGACAACAGGGCGTTATGGTCTGAGGTGCCATCTACTTTGATAGCCAAATAATTATGTTCAAAATTTCCTAACTCTTCCATGGCCAGCTAGGTCTCCTGATCACTCTCCCCTACAGCACATTTGCGACATTATGGGAAGGTGATTTCAACATCCCCGGAATGGTGACCCTTTAGCCTGACTGTTGGAGACAATCTGGGAAGAAATTCTGCAGGACACCATCCGAGAACTTCTTCAGTCCGCCGGGTGACGGCTTGCATCCAGGCCAGAGGTGGACCAACGTCTTATTGACTTTGTAACAGTTAAACTCTGAATTAAATCATTCAATTGTTATGACAGTTCAATTGTTTGTTTTTCTATGTATGTTCTTCACGTCCACCCATTTTTATCGCCATTGGACAACTCCTTCTAGGTGCGTCAATTTTTTTGTTATGAGTACATTTGGAACTGATGTACCTATCGCCGGTTCGAAGACCGTTCTGTAAAAAAGGGGGCTGATGTAAGTTAAATAGGTCGTGGCCTCTAACGTCCTCACGTTGGCGTCGTGTGTATTTTTGTGGGAGTGAGGTGCCAGCTCAGGTGTCACCTTGTCATCTGGCCGTGGTTCTAAATTACAAGGTGTTGTCCTCGATCTTTTTTTTCGGGAATTATCCCGGACCGTCGCCAATAGCCCCCTGTCTTGCTTCAGTGCGACGTTAATGAATGATGATTTTCGACACGGAATCTCAAACTATGATTATTACGCTGTTGACTTAAACCCTCTGTGGTCCCCACACCAATATGGATCCTCGTCCGAACGTATGCAGCGACCAAATACATTTCTCAATATATCTACTATTATAAAAGGAAGTGTTTGTCCCTCGCTACGCAGTGTCCTGTCGAATCTATGACACTTACAATAATCTTTCTTCCCTCCGGTATGTGACGTCACCCGATCCTTGAATGAAGAAGGTACGAATATTGCGATTTTCGACCGATGACGTCAGCCTTTGGAACCATGCCAATTTAACCAATTTTTGCGTGTTTTGATTTACGTCGCTGATAACAGTCACTTCGAGGCCATCACGGCGTTGTTTATGAAGTTCGTTCCCAAAGCAAACCAAATGGGAATACGTAGCAATCACCGGGGGTTTGCGAGCTTCAGCGAGCAGTGGTTACACCTGACCCCACGAGAAGGACTGTCACGGGCAACGCCGTGCTGGAAATGCAGTGGCTAGTAGTGTATATGCTATCAGAGCAAGAGTAGAAAACCACAAAAATCCGAAATTTTTACTATCACCTTTTATTTTGTTATAATGTGCAAGTTCAAGTATAACAAAATTGCAATATAATCTCTGAAAATTTTTATTTAGAATCTCAAATCATTTTGTGGATAAATAAGAATTAAAAAAAATGATCGCAAGAAAATCCCCATTTATCTTTATTAAGTACTGGTGGATTAGACCACTTTTGCCTTGATAGCCACTTGTAATAAGAGCTTGCCACTTGTAATAAGAGCTTGATAGCCACTTGTAACATGCGCTCTAAATATAGAATATTTAGAGCGTATGTGTGTTTTTTAATGATCTATTTTGCTCACTAGAGACCTATTTTGTCATTTCTAGCTCTGTGGGATATTTTTGAAAATTTTCTGATTTTCACTCTAAAATAGCATTAGCAGCTACGCACAGATGGACAAAAAATGAGTCGGCTCAATAACAACTGCCTCTTCCCACACAAAACTCTCCATTGTTTAGTGACGCGGGGTGAAAATAGCGCAATTTTGGATTGCGATATCCATAAGAATCTTGTGTGAGCACTCAAGGCTTGATAGTTTCGCAACAACATACTTTCACGAGCAAAGTGTTTTCGCTGTGTAATGTTATAAAGATTAACTTTAGAAAGAGGCTAGAAATAGAAAATATTTGCTCTCATTGGTGTCAATGCTAACCCCAAACATCGAAGCTCTTTGTTATCAAAGATGTCAATAAATAACACTATTTGTCAAAGCACAGGCGTTGTCAGTCTGAATAAATGAAAGTATTAATACGACAGATCGCTATGAAGGCGAATGTTACGTGTAACAGAGTTCCGAAGTGAATGGGGGAAATTACCTTAGCTATGTGCTGGGTTGATTGGTTTGCGAAGAACTACAGCTAAATAAAATTGAGGGAAATGTTTACTTTTAATAGAAATTTACCCAATTTAGTCAAAATTTTAGAAGTAATGGAACTTTTTGAAAATTACAATATATGTTTCAATTGTTTGAGTTTCATGGGGCAAAGTACAATATATCGCTACCATCACGCAAACGCATCTATCTTTGTTTCGGCGGTTTTCCCTATTTCTGTATTTTTCGAGTCCCCGTTTCATGTTTAATACTATGACATAGCCACGAATGTTTCGAACTAGAAATGCCAATTTTCATGAGAAAACAACCTTTACCTTTACGCTTCGATTTTTTCAATCGCCTCCAGGAACGGCTCTTTCACCTGCATGTCCAACCCCCTAAAAACAAAACTCGAGTGATATAGCGGCATTTACCACTTTCCATTCATAGCAGTGTGTGGCGCATATCACCAGAGCGAACTTCTGCCTTTCCTCCAAAGCGTTCACACCTCACGGTCGACAGAGTAGGGTACCGAACAAAAGGAGGGATCCTCTAGACGCGGACAGCTCGTAAATGGTGATCGATGCCAGCGATCATATAAAAGGGGGATACCATCCACCGTACACAGATCTATACCATGCCGCTGGTGTAAACAAAATTGTAGTGGTAGGAATAGTCTACCTGACACAGCGTGGGGAAACTCGATTTTCGGAGAAGCATCAAAACTTTAAATGCTTTTTGTAGGAACGTCAATTTTGCTGATTCGTGCCTTGGTGTGGTTGTAAGGGTATGGGGAAACGCTTTGAACAGGGATTCGATATCAGAGGATCACTCAAGCTGACGGAGAGAGCGCAACGAAAAGCCCCGTTCTGTTTGAGAGCTTTGAAGCATGTTTGACAGACCAAAGCAAGGCGGACGCGAAGAAGCAATGATTGACAAAGGGAATGGACTGCTTCTTCCGTCACTGATTGGCAGGCGTATACGCGTTGCTATGGTGTGAAACTTGCGTGATGCATGTTTTACACAAAAGTAATGGGAACGCTGAACGGAGAATGCGATTGGATGTGCTAGTAAATCAGCAATGAAAAAAGGCAGTGATAGACAGGTGAAGAGCGAACGGAAAATGGATGCCTCCGGATTCGGAGAAAGTAGACTGGGGATCGACTCGAAAATCATTTCGGTGATGCGTTTCCAATAAAACAATCGAATTTCCTCTCTTCGGATCTAACTTTTACTATTGAAATGCGTTTTCACTGTTCAACATCCTGCAACACTTCATTTTTGGAAAGAGAGATAAGTATTCCTTGATCAAATTTATAAGTGTAGTACAAAGGTAAAAAGGATGCGACTAATGTGTACTAGGGATGTCAACTATCGAAAAATAACCGGTTTTCGGTAAACAGGTTTTTTTTTCGTCCGGTTATAACTGCCCCGGTTTAACCAAATAAAAAAAATTTTAAACTTCAAGGTGTTTCTATTTAGTTGTATTTAAAAAAATGCTTTATGTCGTTAAATGTTTTTATTTATCACATCACAACTGTTACAAAAATTCATATTAATTTTAAAATAAACCAAAATTTAATTACTTCAAAATGTAGGTATACAAACTAATAAAATAATTAAAACATTAGTTACCTTGTTAATATTGTTTTATCTATTCAATCCAATACTTTTTATTTACTCTGCTCATGAATACTCGCTTTGTTATACGCTGGTTAGTTAATCGACTTCTGTCATCCGAAACCACAGAATTCAGAGCAGATACTAATCTTTCAGATAGCACTGAACTTTCAACAACTGTCAAGTACTGAAAATCTAACAATGCTAATGAAGGCGAACATGTCCTTTCTTTGACCCCAAAATTCAAGTGGACTACTATCCCTTGACAACAGAGGCTGCTGCAAATATAGTTTGAGAACATTAGGAAAGTAAGCATCTGCACCCTGCGATTTGAAAAAATGAATTTTGTCAATTTTTTGTCATGTGTTTCGCATAGCCTTGGGTTTGTTGAATCGGAACTCGCTGGTATTGCTGAGGGAGGCGATTTTTTTCCAAATTGATTAAGGCAGCGCGTTAACACTTTGCTGACTTGTGAAACTGCTTGACTAGCAGTTGTGGAAGACATATAAAGTCGCAATTAAACGTTGTTTGGTGTAAATGTACTTCAGATCATCGCTCACCCCTTTGTTTATACCTCAACCCGCATAGAATAAAAAATGCGAGGTCAGAGAATGAGAACAAACTATCTCACGGAATTGGTTGAAAAGGGATATAAACTATGTGAATCTTAAAAAATCAGCTGTGAAAAAAGAAACATTTGCATCCCAAAACACATTACACGAATATAATTTTCTTGAATTTTCGGGGCCGGATTTTTTTCCGGTTCTTAGTTTTTAAAATAACAACCGAAATTATAACCTTGCCAAGAAAACACCGAAAAACACCGGTTAACCGAAACGAAAAAACCGACTTATCGGTTTAACCGAACGGTTATTGACATCCCTAATGCGTCCACAGAATGTTGTAATTTTGCTTTGTCTTTTCTTTAATCGTTACAAGAGTCTTTTCTTGTTGACATTGCTGATGTAAGGTTCTTTCTAGCTATTCTTCAATTTGTATTGTAGTTTCGAATAATTATGATTATTCTGGGATAATTTTCTTTCCTAAGTACTTAAAAACTCGAAAAACAAGTTTTAGGAACCCGAAACATTGTTTTTATTGCATACTTAAGTTTCAATGTTCATCTTTATTAACGAACAAATGTTAATTTCTTCGTCATCTGACTATCAATTTCCTCTTTTTTTTATACAGGAAAAGACTTTGAATAGTGAACCTTTTCTAGACTTAAAGTGAAATAAAAAATAACTTACGCGGATATCATGATCCTACCCTATACGAAAAACTTAAAAATGTCTAAATCGTTGATTTACACAATCTAACAACACATTCGTTCCATTAGTCATTTTCTTTTTAATAACAACTAAC
Source organism: Metellina segmentata (assembly GCA_947359465.1). Lineage (NCBI taxonomy): Eukaryota > Metazoa > Arthropoda > Arachnida > Araneae > Tetragnathidae > Metellina > Metellina segmentata. Next base: position 4,690,350 of record OX375881.1, on the reverse strand, counting down.
TAATCAACTAAGAGGAAAGGCGGCAGTTCTGTTTTATTTTGAGGTAAAAGACGTATTGTTTTCCTCATAAATTATTTGAAAAAAATTGTGAATGTTAGAATTAAAAAATACAATAAATTACCTTTAATGAAATGTAAGTAAAAACCAACTTAAAATAATCGAAATGATGTGGAACTTTTTGAATATTTTTAGTTGGTCCAAATTTATTATTGTTTTAACATATTTCATTCTAATGTCTGCTTTTCACTTTGACTTACGTACATATAGGATTACTTAAATGTATGAACAAATAATTTATCCATGGATTTTTGCAATTTTATTTGTACTCCACAACAGCATGTTCTGTCTCGGATGCAGAGAGAAATGCAAGTTTACTACTGATAATTTACTTTGAAGCGTTTTCTTTACAATTCAAAAGAAGGAAGTGTTTGTCTGTGTGTATCTATGTAGTGCGTTGACGAATCTATGGCAGTTACAGTAATGAAATTTGGCACACAGGTAATCCGAATTTTTCGCAATTTTTGGGTTTAGTCCAAATTTTAAAATTTAATCTAGAACATTTAAAAAAAATTGATTGGAATTTTATTATTATTATTATTTTTTTTTTTGGAACGACAACAGCATAAGAAATGACAGATTATAAATTTATTTTTTCCATTTTCGTTTGATTTTGCGAGCAACAATTTCAGCGGACGAACAAAACAAATAAAGTTTTAACTGGAGTTAAGTAGTTCTTTTTTCTATCTCCTAGATCGTTACAGATAAGAGTAAAAATTTCAAGGCATTTGAAATCTGCGAAAAATTTCACATTTGATCGTTACCTAAAAATATGATTTCCTTTAAATACTAGGGGGTGTAACGTAGGGGGCCGAGTGGTGTGCCTCTCTACAAAATGAAACAGCCTAGTTTAAAACTAACTTGCATTTATTTTGCAAATAATTATATTAACACTTTGTACACTAGAGATTTGCATCCCTATGACATGGGTGGTGCGAAACCGGCAAAAAACTGAACAACTTCCGCTTCCCTCGAGTACTGCAACGTATCTCCTGTGTCGGCAGACCCCCTCATTCCGCCAGCCACAAATCACTGGCATCCCAAAACAAACGGAACAGCTGTTGCAACCTTCATCAGCAGGTCTCTGGAATATGTTTCAGGAATTTGGAATCAAAGGTCAGTGGCTTTGTTTGCGACGTCACAGGGACAATTGTGAGTTTGTCAGCAGTTTGATGAGACAGAAGACATAGTTTGTTGAGCAACTTGTTGCTCCTGAACACTTTCGCTGCCTATCTCGTGCCAGCACGTGATGTAACATCGCCGTTAAAGAGTTAATTACGCGCCAGTGCGTGGAATGATGTCTCAGTAGACAGTCACGCATTCGCGCGGGAAGCGCCGCGCCTCAACATTTATTCTCCGCTTCAGTCGGCATTATATGTTAGGTGTTGTCGTGGTATTGGCGTGGATTAAAGGTTAGAAGCTTGTTGTAAAGGTATGTGGTTTCGAATTTATAGCTTTAAAAGTTGTAAAAAAAAATCTTGTAGTATGAGTTGTGTAGAGACGATAGTTATGCATGGCCTTCACGCCCCCCAAAAAAGAAAAGAGCAATCTAATAAGCCTCTAACAGATGATGAAATTACAAATTTGTTAGCTAAGCTTTCATCAATCTATTCTGGTACTGGCGTGGCCTGTTATTGGCTTCTGGGAAAAACCCATTTCTCCGTCGAGGCAATAACCATAAACGCACCCTATCAGCTTTGGCAGCGAACGTGTTAAATGATGTGGGTACCACGACGCCTAAGTCACTAATCTTGAAAAACGTGTTTAAAGTTTTTTCAAAGCTCGCGCTTTGAAATTGATTTGATTGGATTGAATATTGGTGTTTTATGGCGCGAAGTCCAAACGGACAAGTTTCACCAAACGCAAGATAAAACTAAACAGATTATGCATAAATAAAGGTTTCAAAAGAATGTGTTGGAGAAATCTTGTGGAAAAAAAAAACATTTTTATCAGAATAAAAGCAATTTAAACACTTCTATTAAAAATTAATGTACCAAAGTATATGCGTTAAAACATGATGACTACATAGCAACATGATTTGTAATATAAAAGGTACATTTGGGATCGAGTTTTTCTAACCAAATCTTGTAAATATAAATTGTTGATCCTTCGGGAAATATAAAGATGCGACTCAAATTATGTTCTCATGAAAATCGACATTTATTTCCACTACGTATCGAGATAATTCGTGGCTGTATCATGGTGTTAAACATTATAGTATATATATATATAAATATATATATATATATATATATATATATATATATATATATATATATATATATATATATATATATATATATATAATAACATCCGGACACAGTTGGATATCAGATGTAAATTGGGACTCAGAAAGCAGGCGAAGTTAAACAAAAGGTCTTTATTGAAACATCATCGTGGCAGTTTCCCCAGCAGGAAGGGAACTAGGTCATGTTACATCGTTATTGAATGGTACTGATCAGAAAGAGAGGGATTACAGGCGTGCAACGATATTTAAATGGGGATTTACAGAAGAGATGATAAAAGGGTTTTTCCTTATAACGGCATATTACGTCACGTATTAGGGTGTGACAAATGACTCTTATTGGCTCAATGCTTCTAGACAGAGGACGTTAAAAGTCTGACAGGGAATTCGACCTGTCTACAGGGGACAGAAGGGATTAAGCATTACTAGAACTTTAGAAATATTACATCATCTTTGAAAATAGCATAAACCTTGCTTTACAGAAACATTAAGAATTAAGAGATTATTAATATAAAATTATATATATATATATATATATATATATATATATATATATATATATATATATATATATATATATATACGTTCCTCTTGTGGACACCAAGTGACAATTAATTAATATGATTTGGGGGTGAGATCCTTTTAAAACCACCAGGACGAAAATATCTTCCAAATGATAGGTTGACATATTTACGACGGACAGTTTGTGAAGCACCTGAGTTGATTCCTGACCTCAAAGGAATCTAAAAAGCTCGTCGCTGTCGTGTGGAAAGTTCATTTGGGTACAACGGAGCCGGGTCCAAAGACGCACCAGCAGGGTCAAACGCAAGACTGAATACGACCCAGTAAAAATTGACTAAAATACATAAAATGATAGTTTTGTCGACTGTAACATTACAAAACGTACATTGTATGAAATTTATAAAATTCTTAAATGGATTGATGTAAAACTAGATGTGAAATGATGCTGCATGGACAAGACATGCCATATAAAAACACTATCTGGAGTTTAATTGGTAACACTGGGGTGGATCAACACTGAAATTGCTTCTTAGAGGAAAGAACTCAATCCTGAATGTTTTCAACGGTGCTGAATCCAAATATCACCTTAAAAAAGTTGATTGGCTCTCGTTGCAGACGTATTGTACGTTATATAGGTGTTATCGCGTAATATAGTGCAATTTAGTAAGATAAATACATGGTGACCAAATTGTTGCTGTATACTTCATCGTCCTTTTACACAAATAAGTTATTGCATCATACACACCAAGTCAAGTAATTAATAGTGCTGATAACTTCTGCTGTATTTGCGGAGAAGTGACATTTGCTGCTCAGAAAACGACCCTTAGTGCAATAGTTCAGAAAGAGTATCCTTTGTATTTCGGTTGCAAGACAGGTGACCAGGACAAAGACTGGGTCCCACACGTAAGTTTCTACACTTTTGCAGTAAATCTTCACAGTAGCTTAATGGCAAAAGAAAGGCAATGCCATTTGCTGTGCCCATGATTTGGAAGGAGGCGACCCATCACGTTGATGACTGTTATTTCTGCATGGTACCAACCGTATCTGGAGTAGTTGAACGATCTTGTTCGAGATTTGGATATGTCCAATAGCAAAACGGAATTACTGGCCACAAGACTTGTATATGTATAGTGGAATCTTTTTGAACAAAATGTCCAAATGACTTCATTTCGCCAACGTCATCAGTTCTTCGAATCTTTATTTGTAAAACAAGAAAGCCTTGTGTTCTGCTAGATATTGATGACTTACTACAAGAACTCGGCATTGGTCATAAGCCCCATGAATGGCGGCGGTTTATAGACTCATCAAAACTGAGTTTTGCTGTATAACGAAAACCAGCTTCCGTCCATGCCTATCGAGCATGCTGTCTACATGAAAGAGACCTACGACAATCTAAAGCTGCTATTGGAGAGGATTAACTTCATCAAATACGGCTGTGGGGAGGTCAGTAATGAGCACGGCGAACGTTTTCATCAGGACATTGCAAAGATGGAGCAGCGGTACCAAGGCAAATGGTTTGAGTCAATGCAGGCTGACTATTGTTGGACGAGATAGTCCCCTTGTCCATTACAAACGACAGGCCAAAAGAAAGAAAAAGTCAGAAAAAGATAAAGGTGTTCATAACATGTATTATAATATTTACTTATATACATTTTTCCTCAATAATACGTACACATTACAAAAAAACGTAGCCAATTTAGCTTTTTCTTTGTCATATTCGTATTCAGCACATCGAATTAATTAGGAAATGACTACTTTCATACCGGAAGCAGAAACTTTTTGAAATTTTATTGCACAGTTTAATTTAAAATTAACGTCGTACTAGAGCAACACTTTGGGCTACTATCTGGAGTTTAAAAATTTAATGCAATGTTAAAATATTAAGATTAAAAATGGGTTTTGAACAATCACGGTGGTAACCTTGACGTGGTATCTTGTCTCTAGTATAACTGGCTAGATCTTTATGGACGAGATATCTCGTCACTAGGACGTCACGATATCTAGTTGTTACCCAGTCGTTCCGTAAATCTTGTCACACTGTCGAGCCAGATTACAGTGGTGCTTGGCTCGATCAGGCTGGAATGATGCTGACTGGGAACGTATAGTCTTTAGCGACGAATCCCGCTTCCAACTGTGTCCTGACGATCATCGAAGACGTGTATGTAGACGCCCAGGGCAGCGTGCCGATCCTGCTTTCACTATTGCACGCCACACGGGCCCTCAACAAGGAGTTATGGTCTGGGGTGCCATTTCCCTTGATAGCCGGACCCCTTTGGTCGTCATTAGAGGTACACTTACTGCACAGCGGTACGTTGACGACATTCTGAGACCTGTTTTGCTACCGTTTCTTTGGAAGTACCCTGGGCTTATTTTTCAGCAAGACAATGCCAGACCACATACGGCACGTGTTGCTATGAACTGTCTTCAAGCTTGTCAAACACGTCCTTGGCCTGCCAGATCACCAGATCTCTCTCCTATCGAGCATGTCTGGGATATGATGGGAATACGGCTGCATCCGGTAGGGAATTTTGATGACGTAGTCCGACAATTGGAGCAAATTTGGCAAGAAATACCGCAGGAGACCATCCGGGAGCTTTATCGGTCTATGCCACGCCGTGCGGCAGCTTGCACCCAGGCTAAAGGCGGGTCAACACCTTATTGATCACGTTACTGTAACTCTGAAATATATCATTCAATTGTTCTGAAATTTCAATCATTTTCTATTTTGTACATAATTTTCTAACCACCAATTTTTGTTTCCATCGGACTACTCCTTCTTGGTGCGTCGATTTTTTTGTTATAGAGTGTATTTGGTACACTGGTTGTATTACTAAAATTGACACAATACTAAAGTTGACAAAACGCACCTCGAAGCCTGAATTTTAAAATTTAAACTAAAACATTTACAAATGAATTTATTAGCTTTTTCTTCCGCGGTTCTTCTTTCGGACGAGAGGCAAGTTTCCTTTGAATAACATTGGTCCAATGTTATTCAAAGTGCAAATTTCTGTTTTCCCGCGAGGTACTTCTTCCACTCTGGCCGCGGTGCCATTTATTTTCCTTTGATTTCATTGGTTCTTTTATTTTTTCCTTTCATTTTTTAACGGAATTTCTTTCCACGTTATGCAAATTGGAAGAGTTGTATTGTTACTTGCTTCTTACCTAGCTTTAAGACTTTTTGAAAGTTTAGCTATATTTAATTTTTATTGTTTATGCAATTATTTTTTGCAAAAAAAAAACTTTTTAATTTGGTTTTGTCGGAATTAGTGAGGTTGACTTTTTTAAAATATGACTTTGTCACGGGGGACGCCGTACGGGTACTGCTAGTAGTATATATTGCAGTGTAACCCTACTTCCTCCTGTATTACATTTTGGTAGTCAAAAGTGCACTGTTACACTCCTGCTTAACAAAGAAGTATTTTGAGATTTAGTCGATGTATCCTAATTTAAATTTCAATGTAGTACGTTTGGAGTACAAATAGATCTAAACTGTATTTTTCCTTTGAATATTAATTGAAAATTGAAGTTCCAAAAGAAAAAAAAGTAAGTATCGTTAGCCAGGTCTAGAAAGCTTGGGAACCCCTGATGTGTTGGGGTGAAAAATAAAGTTTGTTTGATTATTCAAACTCAACAAAAATATACATTTTAAAAACCAATTGTGGTGAAAATTGGGGGCATTCAAAACATACGGATTTAAAGAGATCGTGCTTTCAAAAACTGTGGTTTAAGAGATCGTGGGTAAAAAAAGGAAGTTTGTTCGGTTATTTAAACACAACAAATAAAAACGTTTTAAAAACAATTTGTGGTGAAAATTGGAGGCTTTGAAAACATGCGGATTTAAAGAGATCGTGGGTAAAAAAAAAGTTTTTTCGATTATTTAAACATAGCAAATAGCAACGTTTTCGAAACAAATAGTGGTGAAAATTGGAGGCTTTCAAAACAATGTGGATTTAAAGAGATCGTGGGTAAAAAATAATGTTTGTTCGGTTATTTAAACACAACAAAAATAAACGTTTTTAAAACCAATTGTGGTGAAAATTAGAGGCTTTCAAAACATGCGGATTTAAGGAGATCGTGGGTAAAAAAGAAAGTTTGTTCTGTTATTTAAACACAATAAATATAAACGTTTTAAAAACAAACTGTGGTGAAAATTGGAGTCTGCAATAATGCGGATTTAAGAGATAGAGGGAAAAGCAAAATGTTCAAAGGCCCGTCTTCGTACAAAGAAGGTGATTTGTATAGGATGTAATTGGATGAGTATACTTACAAGCTTCTTTCGGAAAACCAATGGATTCATTCATACAAGTACTACTAACAATTGAAACTAGCACTCGACGAAAAGGAGTTCGACGACAAAGGCAAAAAATTTAGTCCCGATAACGCAATTTTGTTTTGATAATCAGACAAAAACTGGTACAGCTTGTTCGAGAAATTTTGACTCATCCGTTGTAGTCTCCAGACACTTCGCCTTGGGAGGGGGGGGGGGTTCATTTATTAGGATCCTTAGAAAACTTTCTTAATGGGGAGCTTTCTCTTCCCCTCAACATTTATCTGGAAGTTATTTCCTCCAATAGATAAAACGTATCTACAGGGGGGAATTACGAAGTTGTTTGAAAGCCTGCGAAAACGGAGGAACAAAACGGTTCATAACATTTTTCAATGACGTCGATTTGGAATGCTGAAAGATGTTACGTTTTTGCTTTGAAACCAAGCGAGCCCTTTGGCCAACCCAATTGATTTTAGATAAAATATCTAAACCAATAATCCGCATGTTTTGTTTTGCTATCAAATTATATACAAAAGATAAATATATCTCGTAGCTGAAAACCCAACATCCAATTAGGTGCGGCAAGCGATCCAAAACCTTGAAAAAAAAGAATATAATAGTACAACTAATCCCGTCATTATATTCAGCTTTAATGACCCACGAGAGTTCAAAATGCTACGGGTATGAAAGAGTTCTTTTTTAAGCCAGGAGAGAAATATTGTTATTATTAAAATGAGGTAGTTAATATAAAAATGTTAGTTTTGTTTTGCATCTGCATGGATTATACCGGTGGATGTGTTTTCACAAGTCTAAGCAGTTGCTATTGGGGATTTTAAGTAGGTGCAAATTTTCAAAAAAGGAGGATATGTTCCAGGGAGCAAAAAGTGCTTAAAACTGCGACCCACGTCGCAGAACAATCTAAGTCTTTGCAGAACAGTTTTTCCTTAATTTGATCACAATTTTTTTAAATCATAAGTTACGATTCTTTGCATTGTAAAGCACGGTACTTATCACAACATTTTTTTCTTTTCTAGCTACGGAACAACCTCTCTATGCAGACCCAAATTACCACAAACACTTTATAAATAACTAGGGCAACTTTTTGCAACAAATGCAACTTTTTTTTCACACGTTCTATGCTTTATGTAAAGTACTAAAACAAAATTCCTCCAACTTGGGGTGTATCGTAAATGAGTTATAACCGTAACATAAATGCAACTTTCTACATAAATGCAACTTTTTGCATAGTTGCAATTTTTTACAATTTAGCTTAAAATTAATTAATATGAAATTACCATTTCATTTCTTGCCTTCGGAATCAACCCTTCAATCACGTGTGTCTTATCTTGCGAACGGCGAAGTATTGTGGATCAAACAAGAAGTTCACGGAAAGAAGGTATTCGTCCTAACAGACGAAAGTGAAATAAATAGCAAGAAGTACTTTAACACATTGGTTGGCACTCATGATAATCCAGAGCAAACTTGCGTAATCGACTGCAGAGTTTGCGACGTGAGTTTCGATCATCAATATGTTGTTTCCTTGTAGATGACGTTTAAAAATCTCTGAACGTTGAGCGAAAGGATTTTGCGCTTCTACTATCCGATATAGCATATTATATGACTGCGGCTGGAATTACACTCAAGGTGCTTTATACGCGATTGCTCCAAGTTACTTGAGTGGTACACTTGTTTCACAACTGCAGAAAAAGTCCAATGCAACAATGTCAGGCAACGTCAGTCTCCTGTTCTGCGCAGTTTTTAAACGTTAAAGAAATTACTGACCAAGGATAGGCCATTCAACGTCATCAACGTTCTTCTGTATTTAATGATGTACAAATAAATTTTGAATTTTTTCATCTTTTACTAATAAAAATTAATGCAACTTTATTTTCATAAATGCAACTTTAGGGAATGATAAAAGTAACTTTTCCGATTTTTACTGCAACAAAACAGTTGCCCTATAAATAACACATTTTCTATTTCAATGACAAAATATATAACTTCAAAAGTAATCGACAGAATTGTAAATTATGATTGTATGCCTTGGTTTTAAATTAAGTAAGTTAATTAATTTTGATGTGTGTTTTATTATAAATATGTAATACATATATAGCCTATAATTTTGTTTGACGTCTGTTTTTGATTTTACTGCAGTTTTAAATATTCGGACATAGTGCCTGCAGAATTGCAATTGCTTGAAGTTGTGTTGCAGAACACAATATAATTCTGCACCTGGGGATATGTTCTTCTGAGGAAATTGTCTTTCATACTTAAGGTATCCGAACACGTTGAAAATGTCAGTTTTGACCAAATATTCAAAAAGCAGTTTTTGATCTTATTTGATAGAGTATTTATTTGACTTTCCAAAGAATATTTTATTTTTTCGCTAAGTTAATTAGTTCAAAAGATATTACGATTTTAATCAAGGCGGGAAAACCGGAAGTAGGTTTGTAAACCATCGGAAGTGGACATAAAAAGACCAAAAAACTTCAAAATTTAAATTTAAAGCTTACTTTTTTTTGCAAATCTAATTTTAGAAAGGTTTCTTAAGTGTTTAAATGGTTTTTCTTTTGGAAATAGTGTGAACATTTTGAAATAGAAGTGAAGAACAAAATTGTTTACGCAAACAGTAAAAGCAAGGAGAGTGCAAACGATACACTTCAAACTGCTTTTACTCTAAATTAATAGTTTTGCATTATTTCTTCACTTCAAATGTTATAACACAAAAAGTTATTGATGGATTCTCGTAAAAATTTGTGAATAATGTTGTCTAGTGCATGAACTATGATAATTATGATGAGTTGAAGAGTTTTTAAATTATGGCTCTTTATTTAAGAAGTCTGACTGTAAAACTGTCAAAAATCTTGCATTCATTTTTCGATCGCTTGTCGAATTTTTTTTTTAAATATATTTTTGTTTGTAGTTCATTCACTAGACAATTGCATGTAGTTTATTTTGGAAGCATTATTTTTCAAATTAATTGAATAGATTTTTCTGTAGCACAATTGAAGTTTTTCATAAATTTCCTTAAATTTTCATACATATTTATAATTTTGTAAAAATTATTAATATATAATTTAAATATTTATAGCCCAATGCTATTTTTCAATAAAACTAAACATAAAAATATCATTAAAATGTTTCTATATCACATTAAAAAAAATAACGACCTCCAACGTGTCCGGATACCTTAAAATATATTTATTTCACAATGAACATTCTTTTGACTTTTGTTTTTCATTCTCCTGTCGAACATAATTGCGTTAGTTCGAAATATTTCAGAGGATGAATATCTATTTATTTGATTTAATTGGTGAAAACACACATTTAATTGATCTGAATGGAATTGGATGTGAGATATTATATAACAGATATTGTAGAAAATACATTCAAAATGAAAAATACAAGTGGAAAATAAACGCTTTATCTTACAAAGTTTAAGTTTTTAAAACATTAAAATGTCATATAGTCTTTAATTTATAGACACGGGTATGACACGGTGATTAATCTTAATTAGCTCTCTGAGATTTCCGTTTAGTGAACAAGCATTTCAACATTCTGTAGGTTGAAATAATTGTAGGAAAAGCTATATGGCCATGTTAAAACGGTTTGGTAGTAATGAACGACAGGAATGGATATCTACGTGAACCATTCAGAGTGCTAAAGTATTTAAAAAACATAAAAACGTAGAACACACACCACAGTGATTTTATTCTCCTAATTGTAACGAGGAACTGTTTATCACTTGTTTTTAAGGACGCACGTACAACATTAGGGATGCGACATCGATATCGATGTTTTTTTTAAACATCGATGGTTTTAGCATCGATGTATTGGAGTACATGTTTTTGTAACATCGATGTTTATACGTGTCGATGCTTTTACGTTATCGATGTTTTATTTTAAAATGAAAAAAAAATACCGTTATAAAAATTAAACAAATAACCAAGTAGTATAATTTTCATATTCAGAAAATTGAACATACTTTTAGACCCAAGTGACCAAAGGTGAAGAGTCTGAAAAGTAGGGATACGACATCGATGTCGATTTTTTCAAAACATCGATGTATTGGAGCCGATGTCGCATCACTAGGTGCTAAAACAGTTTTAAGAAATGGGGAAAAAAAGTTTAAATGCACTGAATTTTAAAAACATCGATGGTTTTGGGGCGATGTATAATCAGCATCAATGTTTTAGTTTTGAACATCGATGTTAAGCTGTCGATGTCGCATCAATAGTTTGTAAACCAGTTTTAAGAAATGGGGACAAAAGTTTAAGTACACTGAATTTTAAAAACGTCGATGGTTTGGGGGCGATGCATTATCAACATCGATGTTTTGATTTTGAGCATCGATGTTTTGCTGTTACTGTTGCATCACTAGGTGCTAAACCAGTTTTAAGAAATGTGTAAAAAAGTTTAAATACAGTGAATTTTAAAAACATCGATGTTTTTGGGGCGATGTATTATCAACATCGATGTTTTAATTTTGAACATGGATGTTTTGCTGTCGATGTCGTATCCCTATCTCACATGTGACCATTTGAAAGTGCTAGCGTGTGTTTCTGTTCCGTTTGAAAGCGATAGCGTCTTATATATAGAGAGAGAGGGCAAACGTTCTGTTGTCCGTTTGGAGATTTAAATAGAGAGAGAGGGCAAACGTTCTGTTGTCCGTTTGGAGATGTGTACCCTTTTTGTTTCTTGTCTGTGAATAAATGTTATGTTTCGACTTGAGATTTGATTTTTATACAGCTGGCCTGAAGAGTTGCTAGATAACTAATTTATTTTGCAGTGTCGAAAAGGTGTGAAAATGAATTTTTGACTTCTTATTTTAACCATTTTTATGGTTGTCTCGACGAGGTATCTTGATATTAGCAAAACAGACAAGATATTAATGGTCGAGATATCTCGTCGTTACGAGAAAACTGACCAGATCTTGATCTCATCATCATAAAAAATACTGCATTATTTTGATGACGCGATATTTTTTCATTTGTAAACTTTGTATCATCTTGATGGACGAGATATCTCGTCAAAACTCTTGGAGGGTTAATATTATTGATACTAATAAGAAAGATACAATAAGAAAATGGACTTTCTCTGTGTTTTGCCCAATAAATTGTGATTCCGAACTCATGGGACGAACTTCAAGGAGTGTTAGAGTACACTGCAATAATCATTTTTTGTACTTACGCAAAATGGCAGGATTTCTAAAATCGAATGGTTCAGAGGTATTTTTTGTTCTATGCAAAAATGACGATAAAAGAGATTCTTCAGTTAAATTAAAGTTCAATTGCTACACACTATACAGGGTGGTCCCGAATTCATGGTACAAACTTTAATGGTAGGTACAGGACATTGTAACAATGATTTATTGTACAGGAATGTATAGTCGCAAGTGACGCGGTGAGGCGAAAACAGGGGAAATAACGGCCGAAAGGAAAAACAAAGATTTTATTGAAAGCGTTGTTGACAAGTGTCATGTTTACAGTAATTGTTCAAAATTGCGTCCACCAGTATCGATACATGCTTGACAGCGTCGGTGGAGCGATTGGCGTACACGTTCAAAGATGCCTGGTATTTCACGCACACCTGCAGCAGCTACAGATAAGCGAGCGACGAGATCCTCATCTGAGTCAACTGGAGTCTCATAAACAAGATGCTTTAGATGTCCCCATAAAAAGTAATCGAGGCTCGATAAATCGGGAGATCGGGGTGGCCAAGGGACTGGTCCACCACGCCCAATCCATCGAGTACCAAACGTGGCATTCAGGTAATTCCGTACATCAATGTTGAAGTGTGCTGGCGCCCCATCGTGCTGAAACCACATGCGGTTACGAATGGCGATCGGAACATCATGCAGCAGTTGTGGTAACACTTCTTTCAGAAAAATAAGATAGCTTCCGCCAGTGAGCCGCGTGGGTAGTAAGTATGGGCCAATCAAAAAGTCGTTCACAATACCAGCCCACACATTAATACTGAAACGTTGTTGAAACGGATGTCGACGCGTTGCATGTGGATTATCGGTTGCCCACACATGGGAATTGTGCGCATTAAAGACACCCTCGCGTGAAAATGTCGCTTCATCTGTAAATAGCACATAATCTACGAAATCCGGCTGCAACGCACATTGCTGCATCACCCACAGGCAGAAGTTCACGCGGCGAGGATAATCTGCCGGATTCAATGCTTGTACTTTCTGAAAATGGAAGGGGTGTAAGCGATTTTCGTTTAACACTCTGCATACAGTCTGATGACTCACACCTACGTCACGCGCAACAGTTCTTGTGCTTGACTCGGGTCTATCAGCCACAATGTTCAAGATGCTTTCTTCCAGCCTTGGAGTGCGTACAGCTCTTACTCGACCAGCGCCATGTCTGTTGACGTCGAACGCACCTGTTTCACAAAGTTGACGATGTAACCGTTGAAAAATTCTATGATCCGGCATTTGTCGATCAGGATACTCCGCGCGATACATTCGTAACGCAGCTCTGCCGTTACCATTTGCACGGCCGTACATGTAATGCATGTCTGCTTTTTCTGCATACGTAAAGTTACCCATCGTCTACGGCAGCACAATTGTGAATGGCGCTTTTCCCTACTGCGATGCATCATGTTCAACAGCGGCTAGACATCTACTGCCCTCTACCGGCAATGATACCAACCGATCACTCCATTTCTCTTTCCTTTTATTTCCCCTGTTTACGCCTCACCGCGTCACTTGCGACTATACATTCCTATACAATAAATCATTGTTACAATGTCCTGTACCTACCATTAAAGTTTGTACCATGAATTCGGGACCACCCTGTATTCAAACACACTATTTACAGATGTAGAAAAGATTACATATTAATGCAAATAGAATCATAATAAAATTAAGAACACTTAGGGCGCCTTCACACGAAGGAGATCGATCTCTCAGACCGGTGGCTTGATATTGTCACCAGGAAATGTTTAAAGATTCATTTTCTGCGCATAAATTATTCGAGCAAAGAGAAGCAAAACAAATTTTTGACTGGAATTGTTAAGTATTTTTTTTGTAAAATCAGCATCGTTAAATACAGATTGAAAATTTGAACGGATTTGATATCTGCGGAAAATTCTACTGTAGATCGATACCTTAAATGTGATTTTCTTTAAATAAATAAATTGCAATTCCAACTTTTATATTTTCGCAATACGAGTTTAGCCGCATTAGCCGATCAACCGGTCTAGTGGTCAAGGTGTTGGCCTCTGGATCGGAAGGTTCCTGGTTCGAATCCGGATCAGTGCATAGATGTAAATTGTGCTGTCCTTTGTTAGGGTCAATGATGGTCCACCCACTGAGTTCCCCTTCACAAGTGACCATCACTTCTGGCCTTGTATAAGGCTACAATGACTTCGGTCAATACTGTACTGTATTGTATCATGTATTGTATTTGTCTTTGCAATCTGAATCCAGCCTTCCCATTGGTAATTAAAAAAAAAGTTTAGCCGCATTTGACGTAATTATAAAAGTTACAATTGAAATATTATTTTTGAAAGAAATTCACATTTAAGGTATCGATCTGATGTAAAATTTTCTGCAGATTTCAAATCCGCTGAAATTTTTACTCTACCTATAGATATAAACTTGTACTAGAGAATATAAAAGCTCTTTAGTTTTGTTTCTGGAATAAAATAAACCACGAAATAAAAAAAGTCGTTGGCGATTGAATTTCCTCTGTGACTATTTTTTCGTCTCTCATAAAGGTCTCCTGCTAGTCTTCTCGTGTGAAGTGCTCCTATGGTTTCTATGTAAGTTCCGTCGCCTTCAGACCGGTCTGAGCGATCGATCTCCTTCGTGTGAAGGCGCCCTGAGGTTTTTTCCAAATCGAATCAAGGGTCGAACTTCAACTAATCAACTGTCAAAAGCTGCAGGTGTGGGAGAGCAGGAAAGGCGCATGACGTCAATGACGCCAGCGCCATCTAAGATTCAAATAATTTCCACATGTGCAGCTATGTTCGGATGCAAATGACCCGTTTAGACGCAAACACAAGAATTGCGCTGGAAATGAAACAAAATGTTTACTTACATCATTATTTTACAATTACGAACTTGCAACGACATTTTATAATTACTGCTCAATGGATCTACCACGAAGATGAACTCAAATTTGGCCACGTCGATACATGTATTGGCGGATATTTACTCCGCTAGTGTGCGCTGTTTGGTTTGGTGCGCTCGAACAACATCGTTCCTTTCCTTAAACCCGACATTTGCAAGTCGGATTTGGCAAGTTTGCCACACTGTCAAGCTTGCATGAATGTAGATGGTGGCAGTTGAGCAGTTATTGTGAAAAAGATTAAATAAGAATAATTTTTAAAGGGTAAAGGTACCCGTATGCAGAATCAAATGTCACACCTATGCGATTCCTAGGAAAAGAATCGCGTATCGAACATATGTACATGTGATTTGAACACTTTTTAAAATTATAAGTGTATTTTAAAACCGACAGTTAAAAATATGATAGATAAAGAGGATGGATCAATAAGTGTAATAGTCTGTGGTGCTGTTATTTGGGTAATCTATTTATAACTGAGTGATTTATTATTTAACACTCTTTGTGGTCGCCTCATCGAGATACATCGTCATTAGAAAAACTGACCAAATCTTGATCTCGTCATCTTAAAAAATCGGCAATTTCTTGAAGTGAAGATATCTTGTCATTAGCATGATAGGTCAGATCTTGATGTCAAGATTTCTTGTCATTAGCAAGATTGGTCAGATCTTGATGCCAAGATATCTTGTCATTAACAAGATAGGTCAGATCTTGATGTCAAGATATCTTGTCATTAGCAAGATTGGTCAGATCTTGATGTCAAGATATCTTGTTATTAGCAAGATTCGTCAGATATTGATACCAAGATATCTAGTCCTTAATAAGATTGGTCAGATCTTGATGTCAATATATCTTGTCATTAGCAAGATTGGTCAGATCTTGATGTCAAGATATCTTGTCATTAGCAAGATTGGTCAGATCTTGATGTCAAGATATCTTGTCATTAGCAAGATTGGTCAGATCTTGATACCAATATATCTTGTCCTTAGGAAGATTGGTCAGATCTTGATGTCAAGATATCTTGTCATTAGCAAGATTGGTCAGATCTTGATGGCAAGATATCTTGTCATTAGCAAGATTGGTCAGATCTCGATGTCAAGATATCTTGTCATTAGCAGCAAGATTGGTCAGATCTTGATGTCAAGATATCTTGTCATTAGCAAGATTGGTCAGATCTTGATGTCAATATATCTTGTCCTTAGTAAGATTGGTC
This sequence comes from Metellina segmentata, assembly GCA_947359465.1. Lineage (NCBI taxonomy): Eukaryota > Metazoa > Arthropoda > Arachnida > Araneae > Tetragnathidae > Metellina > Metellina segmentata. The sequence goes on along the minus strand of OX375881.1, from coordinate 4,673,965 downwards.
AGATCTTGATGCCAAGATATCTTGTCATTAGCAAGATTGGTCAGATCTTGAAGCCAAGATATCTTGTCCTTAGGACATGATGGACGAGATAACTCGTCAAAACCACTTAGATAGTTTTAAGTAGTCGACTGTTGCAGGGGATCTCGAAAACATGGAGTGGAATACCATGGATCAAGAAGATCCAGTATGTAGTAACGGACACCCCCATTGTTGTACTTTTCCTTACACTGGAAAACAATAGAAAATGTGCAAATTCATAAAAAAAAAGTTATTAAAAAAAATTTATATGTTCCCTGTTCTTCAATGTTCTATAGCCCTCAGAGAGAGAAGGGTTGGTGGATATTGGCGTCTCGGCTCCTTGAAATATTTGATGATAGGTTTCTTTTATTTTAAATCGGTAACATCTTTCTTTTAAAATTTATTTCTTCACTCCTTAAATATTTTTAGCTATAAACTATAGGTCCCAGTCTCATTAGTCTACATGCACCAAAAAATGTCCGCTGAATGACAAATTAAATATTAAAAAAAAACACATTTCTAAAGTTGACAAATTTTATTTCCCTCAAAAAAAGAGATAAAAACAAATTTAAAATATATAAAAACATTCCAAAAATTTTCTGTTGTAAAAACGTGGATTCTTGCTTTACACTTGCCCCATAAATCGCAAGAAAAAGATCCAGACTGTAAAAGTCAGTCAGGCAGAAAGAAATTCAAACTCAATTGATATTAACGAATCAAAACTTCGAAATTCTCGCAGGAATCTGGCATTGCAGATTATCATTCCTTTGAACTTTTTTCTACGTTTCATTCTTTCTTCACTCCTTTTCAAGAATTCTGAAAATTGTATTCTAGCTTCCGAGACAAAAGGTTTTGTAAGAAAAAATTTCCAAATACGAATTGTGAGAGCAAAAACCTTCCAGAAAAAAATGTGTTCTTATATAAACCTATGTTTACAGTATTTGTCTCGTTAGAAATGTTATTCTAGAGTGCATAGTTTGATTCGAAGTTTTATTCGCGCACAGCGTAGAAAAAGTAGACAGCAAAGTAAGTATACTATTCTGCAAAGTGAAAATTCAAAAGTAAAAATGCAAGGGATTATGACAAGGTATTTCAATTTTTTAGTTTCCTTAGAAACTTGTTCTGCAACGCTTGCAATGAAATTATTATTCAATAAAAGTAGTACAGTACAAATATAAAAGGGCTATCAAATTCCATACCAAAAACCAGTTCCAGACAGACTTAAAAATTTCAAATGCATTATGTGCAATTTTATTTCTTTTCATCTACTTAGTTGGAAACAAGCCTTAATAGAGCGTCTGTTAGCGACAACAGTAGCAAGTTATTCTTGAGTATGGTAGTTAGGTAGTTCAATTAACGTCGCACTGGAGCAACACAACGGTCTACTGGTGACGATCAGGGTTCGATCCCGCTGAGAAAGATCCGTTGACAACACCTCGTCATATTGAACCATGGTCAAATGATGAGGTCAACACCTGAGCGAACACCTCACTCTACACTTCCACACCACGCCAACGTGAGAACATTTGAGGCCACGGCATATTGAATGTACACCAGCCCCATTTGAGGACGACGGTCTTTAGTTGGATTAGAACTAGCAACCCTCTGGTTGCTAATCCATTACTCTTTCAACCGAGCTCAAGATCAGACCAATTTGGCTAATTACGAGACACATAATCATCAAGATACTGGTGGAGGGGTTGAGATGGAGTGATGACAGTAAGAAATGGTAGCGTAAAAGATCTTTGGGTTTCACCACTACAACATTTATTCTAACATCCTACAGCTTTACAAATATGTACAGCAAAATTACAGATATTTTGGGACAAGAAGGGTTCGGCGGAGGTTAGCGAGTGTGTCCTCTCTCTCAGTTCTCGATGAGCTCTGTCAATTTTCACCGTCTTTCAGGGCCATTTCAGCTGAAAACCACATGTCGATGGAATCTTGAGTTCTCAACGGACTTGAGATTTATGAGATCGTAACGTCAGATGAATTGGGTTTATTTCAAGTGCCCAGAACTTTAGGACCGATGTAATGTCAAATGGAGTGCTGTAATAGAACTTCCAGGGTTAGTTGTGGACAGTTGATCACTTGAAAAGAGTTTTATGATCTCCTATTAAGGTATTCTTGAATATGTCTGTTTGATCACAGATGCCGCGGTTAGAGTGTTACACTAGCCATATTTTTTATGACAAGATCAATATCTGGTTAGCTTTCTTTTAATGACGAGATATCTCGTCTAGCGCGATCCGATTATTTTTGCCAATGACGAGAACTTTGTCGAGACAACCACGAGGAGGGTTAATGGATACTTGCCCTGATGTCCTAATGAGGCCTGCATCTTCGCCAACACCAACAGTAATCAGCTAAAATGGAAGTCTCCCTTTGAAACTACATCTTTGACCTCTTAATGGAAATGTATCCTAGTTCTTAAATGTGCGTCCCAAGTTTTCTGCGAAATAATCGAGATGTGAGTGCTTAGCCACTATCTCACCGATGCGAATGGAACTCGTCTAGATGGCGCTAAGAACTAACTAGAGTAATGGACATCTCTTGTATTATCCAGAAACGTACGGAGGATATCCGTTTGTATGAATGTGAGTGTTGGAGTGAGTTCCGATTTCTAAACGCAACAAAAATAAATTTATATACCACCGAACATTTTCTGACAACAACATCAAATTACAAAAAAAATTTGCAACCAAAATGATTACAAACCAGTCCGCTATTTTATATTTTCCTGTTTAAGGTTTTAAATCATTGGCATATTTATCTTTTATTGGGGTGTTTCCAGCACCACCACTTTCAACGCAATTGGTGAGAAATCGCGTATTACGCTTAACCAAGCCTAGTGAAGCAAACTACATTTTCAGTTCTCACTCCTTACTTTCGTTTCCCACATCAGTTTCTGTTCCCATTAAGGATGCTACACCGACAACAAAGCATCGATGTTGATAATACATCGCCAAAAAACCACCGATGTTTTTAAATATCGGTTTATTTAAGCTTTTTTTTCTCCATTTCTTAAAACTGGTTTAGTAAAATCAAACATTAATGTTCGCTGGGGGTGAGAGATTTAGTTTGTGCTGTGTTTATTAATTTATAACTTACATATTTTTTAACTGTCAAAACAAAGTAAAAAAATGAATAAGAACAATTAACAAATCTTTTATTTTGAAATTAAACAGTATAAAAGAAAATAATATGTACAACAATTTGACGTAGTATAACAGGTCTACTAACTATAAATATAATAAGGTAGGTACATAACACTAATTATTGTTATTTATTTTTAATTATTTATCAACTTATGGGGGGAACATAACATACTTATTTTTTATTTACTGTAAATCAAAATATTGGGGCTATAAAATCATTATCTGCCCGAATATTTTTTACTCACAGTTTGTAAAAAAAAAGAAGTTTGTTTACTTTCAACACCTTAAGCCGATTTCTTTTTTCACTAACTATCCCACCAATTAGGGAATAACTCTTCATCACTGACAAATACTTAGTTGCAAGGTTATTTTTATTAATTTTTGCTATAGTACTTTTGTCATTCAAATATGAAACATTGACAAATTAAAAACATCTACAATGTTAAACAAACATCAGCTCCAATAAATCGGTAGTAAATATATCGATGTTTTTAAAAAGCATTGATGTTTTGAAAACATCGACATCGATGTCGCATCCCTAAACTGAATCGTCACTTGCACGCGAATGGTTAGTTTAAAAATCCAATTAAACAGCACTGAAAACTTTACATCCCCATGAGAAACATAAACGTTAGAACTTAGCTCTCAAAAAGGAGACAAACAAGTTCACAACAAGAATAAAGCGCGAACTGAAGCTAGGGATGCGACATCGATGTTTTCAAAACATCGTTAACAACACTCTCTATAGAGCGGGAACATTCCATGAGCTCGGTTTGGTTGTTGGATGCCATTTGTGTCGTTGCTAAGGACACTGTTTCCCCTTTTATCCTTGTCCTTTTCTGACCCTTCACTCTTGGCCACTTTGGTCGAAAAATATGTTCAATTTACTTATTATAAAAATTCTGCTACTTAGTTAATTTTTTAATTTTTATAATGGTATTTTTTCATTTAAAAATGAAAATTCGACAACGTAACAACATCAATGGTCAATACATCGATGATTTTTATAAAACATCGACATCGCATCCCTAGTTCCCATTGGTTAGTTTCAGCTCGCAGTTGCGCGAGTATATAACGTTTACTTCTTTATCTTATAGTAGTGTGCTTTGTGTTTTCTGTCGTTGTAATGTGTATGTGCTGCGATGTTCGTGAAGTAAAAACATCCTGATTATGTCAACTTCACCATCAGAGAGACCTGCTTCCTCAGCCTTCCTCACTTTCTGAGCACCAGATTTATTTCCCGCTTCAGTTGATCCTAAACACTTTCTGAGCACCAGATTTATTTCCCGCTTCAATAGAGCTTAGACACTTTCTGAGCACCATAACATTTCACAGTAGTAGTGTCTTACTTTCTGAGCACCATAAAATTTCACAGTAGTAGTGTATTACTTTCTGAGGACCATAATATTCAGAGTAGTAGTGTCATACTTTCTGACCATAACATTTCAGAGTAGTATTATCTTACTTTCTGACCAGTTCAGCACCATAGCATTTCAGAGTAGTTGTGTCTTACTTTCTGAGCACCATAGCATTTCAGAGTACTTTGTTGCTTGCCCTCCCCCCCCCCCTTTGAACAATATCAACAATCAAGTTCATTTAAGTAGAATTGGTCCCTTTTGCAGATTGCCCTAAGAACAATTCATCGACATTTTACGTTATTTTCAACGAGAATACAAGTAAAAAACCAATGATTTATTGAATGATAGAAAGGGCCTGTGAATGCAGAAAGTGCTTTGATGAAATTAGTATTACTCAGGCAAGTCTTGCACAATAAATTCTTTGAACTATGCAGCGATGGCCAGGACCAGGTAATCGTTAACAGTTTCCAAAGTTCAAAAGTGGGCAGAACGGATTTCAACTAAAAAACGCAACAGAAAACAGTTTTCAGAAAAAAACTTCTTAGCTATTGATAGTGAAACTATTGAGCTCTTTTAAATATATAGTTTGCTATGTACAAAAATACGTTTTCAGTTATAACCTTTAATTTCTTAAGGGTGATAGCTGAAAAAATAGAAGTCTTCTCTCTAATGTTTACCCACCCAACGCGACAGAGGAAAACACATTAGAATTTAGGACGATAAAAAGAGTATATCAGACGGCACATAACCAGCTTTCTGGATAGTAAAATTTGTTGCAAGGGAAAAGACAGCAAAAAAGTATTACTTATATAGCATAACATATAAAAGTATAACATCATTCATCTGTGGCGCAAATGTATCGGTTATACATAAAGCAATGCAAAGAGAACGAAACGGTTCTGTTTTGTTTTCACCACCTACCATTGAAGACCTGCATCTATAGTGATTCGTCCAATGGCCCAAACCAAAACAAACAAAGGATGTTCCGATTAGGACTATAATATAAAAAGAAATACAAGGTGTTCCGATTAAGATTATAATAAAAGAAAATTTATAGTATTGAAACAAGTGATTCGAACAAATAAGTGCATAGTGCGTATGTTGAATTGTACTAGACAAGCAAAAACAATTATGTCTATGTATGTACGTAAGAAATTTTGGATTTAAATCATGATATATGCAAAAGTAAAGAATACATGATGCTTTCTTTTATTATATTACTAAGATGAACACCCTGTATATAACAGTAATGATTTGTAATTTGATACGTGAAATATAAACCAAAAACACATCAGCGAAGATTTATCCATCGCGTCTTGGGACATGAACAAACTCACGTAGAGGAGGATACAATTTGGAGAAAAAACTAAAAATAAAACAGTGACATTTAAAAACACAAATACTAGTGTAAAATTTCAGTTTATTTATATACAGAACCTTTCCTACCAGCGAACTGATTTGATAAGCGGACTATTCCAGAAGAGGAGTTCCAAACCCTATCAGCTGTCAATAGCTGAATTGAAAAATAAGTCTTGAAAGAATACACACATCAGCGATTAATAACTTGCTCTCAATTTCTTCGACAGCTGTAGAAGGTGATGCGTTCGTTCCCTTACGCAGCAGAAGAATGTTTTCTAGATTAAAACAATGGCCGTTGATAATATTTTTGCGTTATTTGTTACGTCAGTTATATTCGTATTTATACGTCAGTTGTTAATATTTTTGCTTTCAAGTGGTTTCGATGAGATACTTCAGATATCTCTTGATTACGCTATTACCAATATCTGATGATGGCGCGATCAAGCTTGAATGAGTTTTCTTTCTTTGATGGGTTATCGCGCCCATCAAAATCTGGTTGTTTTTGCTAATGACGAGATATCTCATCGTGACAACCCCGAGGAGGGGAAATTTATTTGATGTGTTGTCTTTTTTCTATAGTTTTGACTTAAGTTTTCCTTGGGTTCGTACATGTAAAATGTTCCATTAAAGGAATGTTAAGGTAAGGTAATTTTAATTTACGTCATATTAAAGCAACACAACGGGCTATTGACGACGATCCGGGATGAATCCCCTCAGGGGAAGATCCTAGGACAACACAACGTCATTTTGAACCACGGTCAGATGGCGAGGCAACACCTGAGCTGGCACCCCACACTCCAAACTTCCACACCAACCCAACGTGAGGACTTTCGACCATTTAAGGTGCAACAGCTGCTTCTACACTCTTGATTACGCTAATGACGCTACCACTAGTTGTACTAGTAGGTCGCTTACAAATATCCATGCACTGAATCGGATTCAAACCAAGAACCTTACGTTCTAGAGGCTAACACCTTAACTACCAGACCGGTTGACCGGCACATCAAATGAATAATTTTGTTGTGAAGATTAAAATCCATCGAAAGATCCGCTAATTTTTCTGTACTGTCAATATCCAGGAAAATTTGAAAGAAAGGAAAACAAAATTGAAAATCAAGGTTGTCTAGTAAATGCATTCTATGGTAGCATATTAAAATAATAAACACTTGGATATTATATTTAGTATGAAATACTAAATTTGTTTTAAATATAAAAATAGCTAAATCGGCTGTTACCAAAAACGTGAAAACTGGGCATTGGTCTTCTACCAAAGTACAATATTAAGCGTAAAGTATTTATATCAAATAGTAGGTAAATTTACGTCTCACTGCAGCTACACAACGGGCTGTTGGCGACAATCCTTAAATGCATGTAAAATATTACTTCGTCTGTTATGAAGCAAAATTGAAATATTTTTAATGTATATAGAATAACTAGCGTCATTTTTGTTGCGAACATAAAAAAAGGGATTCGTAGTAAATGTTCACCAAAACTAAAAATTAATTTATTAAAGTTTTTTTTGTAATATTAATTTTTTTCGTAAAAGCAAATATTGTTATAAGCTCTTCAATGTTTGCTTTCTACAAGGTAAAAAATAGGTTAGACTCTAATAAATATATTGATCTATACATAGCCCAAAATGCAAACAAAAATGGTAAATAATCCGCAGGTTAGTAATGTATAATAAAATGCTTCAAAGAATTATACTGGTATTCTACGAAATGTACTTAAGAGTACATGTATGTTTCCATCAAGCAGTAGAGCTTATACTAAATTAATATTGTTAATTACAAATACTGTCACATTTTCTATTGCTAAACACTATAGGTGTTCTTTAGAAGAATTTATTCTGTCATTTACAATGTGTACATTTCCTGATATAATTTGTACTGGTATAGTATACGAAAATACATAATTAACTGAATCCCCTAAGGGAAAGATCAGAGGACAACACCACGTAATTTTGAACCACAGTCAAATGACGATAAATTTCTACGAATGTGACTACCAATTTAAGTATTTTTCGCAACACCATTTTTCGAGCTACCTTGTTCTTGCATTCGGGTAACGATGCAGACACGGCACACTTTGTAGGACTCAAACATAAAAACTAATTGATCGGAGGAGTGGGTTATGGGTTAATTTCTGTTTTCAATTACAAAAATAGGCCAATGTTTCAATACCTTTAGGTTGGAAGACTTAAGAAGTTATTCTTCTTCCACAACTCCAATCGATTTCACAAATAGAATTTAAACAAAAAACAAATGTTTTCCCTTGTTTCTTCTTTAAATTCTTTCAATTCAGAAAAGGGTACTGAAAGACTAAAAGGGGCGAAGAATTCAACAACATTCTATTTTTAAAGGCATTTCCAGTTCTAAAGCAGTATTTTAAAATCGAATCGCGCAATTCGTAGCAAAAGTTTACGACGAAAATGCACCTTTGTATGTTTGGTTAAACATATTCCCTTACTGTCTTCTTGTATCGTATCGTTTTTCACTACTTGGCCTTTTTCATACTTGAACGCCTAGTCCTTTTTTTGTTTATCCATTTGCCTTTATTAAGCCCAAAAAAAGTGCTGCTTCCAATACCTTCAGCATTCCATTTAGTTACTCTGTATTGTTAGTTTGTGAGATGAAACATTTCGTTCTATTTAAAATTATTTTTTCTTTCAGTTTAATGTTTGGTCCATATATAAGGACTGAAAATGTACTCGTCACATTTCGAAATTATGAACTAATTTCGAACATCGCAAATACAAAGCAAAAGAGCAAAAGATACATACCAAATATCGTCATTCAGATATAACTTTTTATTTAATTACGCTAGTGCACTGTTTCTTGAATAGTTAGTATGAAGTATGATAGCCATCACAACCTGTTCAGTTGCAATGGAGCAACTGAACCATTAGTAAACTATAAGTTAGTAACTATACCGTTATAGCCCGTTGTGTAAACCTGTAGGTTGGTAGGTATAGTAATTAAAGTCGCACTGTTGCAACACAATGGGCTATTGGCGAATGTCCGGGATCAATTCCGAAGGGAAAGATTCGAGGTCACCACATAATTTTGATCCACAGATATGACTTTCGTCGGATGAAATGCAAAAGGCCAATAGCTATCATCAATCCCATATAAAATCTAACCCCTTAAGCACTGATTTAAACTTTAAACTGTAACTTTACCCTATTATAAAATCTTGTGTATCATGCCTCCTTACCTATTGTATGAAGGCCTTTTAAGCTCCTCCCACTGTATTATGAGCTTTCCATTGCTAATCCTACACCCTGGCACAAGATTCAAGTAGATTCACACGTGATCCCTCAAGAGCTCCTGATTGGTCCTCCTGGTCACCTTCTTGGGCTGCTCCATCACCTCCTCCTACCTTCTGAACATCCCAGCTATCCAGAATGGGTTCTTCATTCCAGAGTTAAAGAGCTGCTGCTCAGGCTCTGGTGCCATAGCAACACCCGCTTGATATACGGTCTGATGATGAGGTCACACCCGAACTGGTAGCCCACTCTCGAAACGTCCACACCATGCCAACGTGAGAACATTTGAGTCATGACCGATTCAACTTGCACCATCCTTTTTGCACATCCATTAATGAGACGGTCGTTGATTAGATTCGAACTTGCAACCTTCCAGTTGCTGATCCCCACTCTTCCAACCGGACTACCACGAACCAGGTGACATAAAACCAAATAAACCAGTCAAGTCTTTCCCCCATAAAATTTGTTGATTCGATTGGATTTTGTAAGGCAACTGCAAGTGCTGGACATACACATACAGTAAAATTATTGCTATCACAGAAGAGAGGAATCGATACTGCTATGCCCACAACTCGCAGATTGCTAGAGCAGTGGGCATACCCACTGGAACCCGGATGTCCACTCCATCTTAATGAGAAGAAAGACGTGTAATTCTACGTAAAAAAATGCTGGGTGGTATATAGTTACAAAGGCAATGGCGATTTCTCGCTAAACATGGTAACCCTGCCAATAACTAATAGAATCGCCAAGAGGGCTGCCGGTAACCCTGTCACTACATCTAGATTTAGATAGGCTGACCTACCATTACGCTGTTTTACTGTGTGCTCGTTAGATTTCAAACATTCCCACAATGTTTTCAAGTTGCACATTTTAATTGATATTTATTTGGGGGTTTATTTGTTTTTTAATTTAAAATTTATTTAAGGTTTAGAATATTCTATAAGAAATTGGTAAGATTTACCCTCAATATTCATAAGAGGTTAAGTTTGATTTTTCTTTACTTTTTAATGTTCAGCATCCCGGTCCGGTGGTTGATATGTCTGGAAGGCGACAGTGAAGTGTCTCGTCGGCCCTGGAGAGGTGGCGAGGCAGCCGGCAGGCGTGGTGTTATACGCTGTGACCTATCTACAAGAAAAAAATACATTTTAGAGCCAAAAATTTGTTATTTTCAATTCTACATATGCAAAGGTTCACAGTGTGGATTTTGCTTATACTGGATTTGGTTGTCATCTTCATTTGGCGAGAAAAATTGCTTGACAAGAAACATTAATCGGATACAACATATTTATCAAAATGCTTAGGCCGACCAACCTGTATATTGGTTAAGTTGTTAGCCTCTGGATCGGAAGGTTCCTGGTTCAAATCCGGGTCCAGGCATAGATGTTTGTAAGCGTATGGTGTAGAGGCGGCTGGTGCACCTTAAATCTGTCGTAACCGAGAGTCTTCACTTTCGGTTGATGTGGAAGTTTGGAGAGTGGGGTGCCAGCTCAGGTGTTGCTTCGTCATCTGACCGTGGTTCAAAACTACGAGGTGTTGTTCTAGGATATTTCCCTTTACTGATACTGGACCGTCGTCAATAGCCCGTTGTGTTGCTCGAGTACGACGTTAACTAATAATTAGGGCAACTTTTTGCGACAAATGCAACTTTTTTTCACACGTTCTACGCTGCATTTAAATTACTAAAACCAAAATTCCTCCTACATGGGGTGAGTGAGCGTAAGTGAGTTATAACTGCAACATAAATGCTACCACCTGCAACTTTTTTAAATTTAGCTTAAAATTAATTAACATGAAATTACTACTTTAATTTTTGCCCTCTGAACCAACTCTTCGATCACGTGTGCAAGATCTTGAGAAAGCCGAAGTATTGTAGATCAAACAAAGAAGTTAATGGAAAGAAGCTGTTCGTCCAAACAGACGAAAGTGAAATGACAAGAAGTACTTTTAACACATTTGTTGGCATTCTTGTTAATGCAGAGGAAACTTGCGTAATCGACTGCAGAGTTTGCGAGGTGAGTGTCGATCATCAATATGTTGTTCGCCTTGTAGGTATGACGTTTCAAAATCCTCTGAATGTTGAGCGAAACGATTTGGCGCTTCTGCTATCCAATATAGCACATTATATGAATGCGGCTGGCGCACTTTTTCAATGTTAAAGAAATCACTGGCCATGGATCGGCCATTCAATGTTCTTCTGTATTTAACAATCTATATAAATAAGAATGGAGTGTTTGTTTGTACATTCAATATTTTCGACCCATTTCAAGTTTTCTATCCGTTTTGGACCCTTCTGAGGCCGAATCCGCCTTTTTCTCGTTTGGTGTCTGTCTGTCTGTCCGTCCGTCTGTCTGTCTGTCTGTATGTTGTGCCCTATACACGTCCACGCGTTTTTGCATACAGTGCGTACTTATCTTCATTTAGTGAGTGGCATTGGTCGCGAAAGTCTGTCTGTCCGTCTTTCTGTTCTATGCTCGATTTTGTGTTTGTGTGTTTGTGTAGACATCACATGAATTGTATTCCAGATATTTGATTGCATTGTATTTTATTTTATACATTATCTATTAGTTTAGTGAATGCAATATTAAACATTTATTTTTTGTTATATTTAGTTGAGTTTCATGCTAAAACACCTGAGTAAGTATACTTAAATCAACCATAATTTGGTAGTTTTGGAAAAATTGGAATGTCTATTAAATATTAAGATTACTTCGATTGCTTTACAAGTACTGCTAAAAAAGTAATTATTCTTCAAATTTTTTTTTTTTTATGGAATTTCATCTCTGATACTTCATTTATTTCGAGTCTTATTTTTATTCTTTACGCAATGAAAACGATTTCCAAATATTTGGGACAGACGATATTTTTCAATGAAACGAGAATGAACAAGATCGCGCGAGCAGTGATATTTTTTCTGGTTCTTTCGCTCTGAATTAATTTCACATTTCTAAATTTTGTACACTTTTAGTTGTAAGTTGTGGCAACTGTGCGAGATCTATATAAATAAGAATGGAGTGTTTGTTTGTACATTCAATATTTTCGACCCATTTCAAGTTTTCTATCCGTTTTGGACCCTTCTGATGCCGAATCCGCCTTTTTCTCGTTTGGTGTCTGTCTGTCTGTCTGTATGTTGTGCCCTATACACGTCCACGCGGTTTAAGATATTTTCATGGAAATTTGCATACAGAGAGTACTTATCTTGATTTAGTGAGTGGAATTGGTTGCGAAAGTCTGTCTGTCCATCTTTCTGTTCTATGCTCGATTTTGTGTTTGTGTGTTTGTGTAGGCATCACATGAATTGTATTCCAGATATTTGATTGCATTGTATTTTATTGCATACATTATCTAATAATTTAGTGAATGCAATATTAAACATTTCTTTATTGTTATATTTAGACGAGTTTCATGCTAAAACACCTGAGTAAGTATACTTAAATCAACCATAATTTGGTAGTTTTGGAAAAATTGGAATGTCCATTGAATATTACGATTACTTCGATTGCTTTACCAGTACTGCTGAAAAAGTAATTATTCTTCAAAAAATTATTATTTTTATGGAATTTCATCTCTGATACTTCATTTATTTCGAGTCTTATTTTTATTCTTTGCGCAATGAAAACGATTTCCGAATATTTCGGTCAGACGATATTTTTCAATGAAACGAGAATGAACAAGATCGCGAGCAGTGATATTTTTTCTGGTTCTCTCGCTCTGAATTAATTTCACATTTCTAAATTTTGTACACTTTTAGTTGTAAGTTGTGGCAACTGTGCGAGATCAAGAGATAAAATTGAATCACAAATTAATATCTTTAGAACAATTTTTTGCGACATCTTTTATTTTGTTTTACTTCTCTGTTTCTTGTTTTAAATATTTATTATTTTAATAAATGTATTTTCCTTCTCATCACACGCAACAGCACCACAAAGTATTAGACTTAAAAATGTTAGGTAAGTCAGTATAAATTTTCAGTAAATTTTAAGTGTAGTTATGGCATTATTGAAAGAATAATGCCGTTATTTAAAGAATAATGCCGTTATTTAAAGAATAATGCCGTTATTGAAAGAATAATAATGTTTATTATTCCAAACTGGAACTTTTTCCAACATTAAAAAATTCGTTGTAATAATGACAGGAGAAGATTGCGAAATTTCACAATCTCGCATACCGGAGGCAAGAGTGCCACAAGTAAAAAAATATTGTTTTGTTGACTATGAGTGCGAGAGCACTCGCCGTAAATCGTAATTTTAATTAATTGAGTTGAACATGAAAAGAACTTAAGAAAGGGAATTCCAAATCTTCCTATAAATCGTCTTTTATAGTAGTAACCTTAGTATCACCTTTCGTAATTTTGTAGCTTTGTCATACAGCAATTGTGCGATGTATGTGAAATGTGTTACATGAATGGATATGCATGTGTGGGATTTGTGTCCAAAGTAAGTTGTACAAAATATAAAGATGGCGAAAGATGTTAAAATAAATTTTTATTCTACAAAAAACGTAAGTCATTATATATTTTGATTATCTTTTCAATCTAAAGTAAACCAATTCAAACCGAGTAAGGTCGGGTATTTTGCTAGTCAAGAGATAAAATTGAATCACAAATTAATATCTTTAGAACAATTTTTTGCGACATCTTTTATTTTGTTTTACTTCGCTGTTTCCTGTTTTAAATATTTATTTTTTTAATAAATGTGTTTTCCTTCTCATCACACGCAACAGCACCACAAAGTATTAGACTTAAAAATGTTAGGTAAGTCAGTATAAATTTTCAGTAAATTTTAAGTGTAGTTATGCCATTATTGAAAGAATAATGCCGTTATTTAAAGAATAATGCCGTTATTTAATGAATAATGCCGTTCTTTAAAGAATAATAATGTTTGTTAATCCAAACTGGAACTTTTTCCAACATTAAAAAATTCGTTGTAATAATGACAGGAGAAGATTGCAAAATTTCACAATGTCGCATACCGGAGGCAAGAGTGCCACAAGTAATAAAATATTGTTTTGTTGACTATGAGTGCGAGAGCACTCGCCGTAAATCGTAATTTTAATTAATTGAGTTGAACATGAAAAGAACTTAAGAAAGGGAATTCCAAATCTTCCTATAAATCGTCTTTTATAGTAGTAACCTTAGTATCACCTTTCGTCATTTTGTAGCTTTGTCATACAGCAATTGTGCGATGTATGTGAAATGTATTACATGAATGGATATGCATGTGTAGGATTTGTGTCCAAAGTAAGTTGTAGAAAATATAAAGATGGCGAAAGATGTTAAAATAAATTTTTATTCTACAAAAAACGTGAGTCATTATATATTTTGATTATCTCTTCAATCTAGAGTAAACCAATTCAAACCACCGAGTAAGGTCGGGTATTTTGCTAGTGTATTATAATATTGTTATACACGACTAAAATTGTCAATATATTTTGATTTTGTTCATTTTTTACGAATAGTTTATTTTAGAATTTAGTGTATCAAAAACAAATGCAAATTTATTTCCATAAATGCAACCTTTAGGGAATGATAAATGCAACTTTTCCTGTTTTTACTGCAACAAAAAAGTTGCCCTACTAATAATTACCAAAATGCTTATTTTGATGGATCTTACATTAGCATCCTTTGAAGTTTGGCTGAATTACTCAGAATCACTCTGCAGAATGGAAATGCTGTGAAACAGAAAAAACACTAATTTCAGAAAATGAAAGCTCCAACAGTAATGCACTGAAGGATATAAATTGTTTCAGAAACTTAACTTTGGCAACAAGTAATTTCTTTTACAGGGAATCGGCAAATTGAATTGGAATGAGTTTTAAATCAATACTTTTGATTTACTAAATTAAACAGAGTTCTGAATAAATCCATTTAAATGAGAAAAATTTACTGAAAAATATAAGTTTCATTACCAAACAGAAAATGTGAAAGCTTAATAATTTAAACTTTACGAAATCATTAGCATAAAAGTAATTTTCAACTTCCAAGCATCAAAATTATTCTAATTTATCAGCCACTTACGTTCCTGGTCTTATCTGCTTTTCGAACGAAATTTCTCTATTTTTTTTCTTCTTTTCGAATATCATTAAAACTGAATCAGAATCGAATTTATTACTTGAAATTCGGAGAGGTATTTTAAAGTCCTTTTGAAACCAAGCTTTAAATGTATGAAATTAAATTGTGCATTTTTGATGTTCTAAGATAAACATTAAAAGACAGTATATTTTTCTTCGAAGTTTATTTAGATGCTGTTAGCGTCAGTTGCGAATTGTTAGTAGCTTAATGTGCAGTTAGCAAATTGTCAGTTTCTGACTGTTAATAACATAATGTTTACAGCTAGTAAATTGTCAGTTGCTAACTATTAATAATATAATGTCTACAGTTAGAAAATAGTCAGTTGCTAATGGTTAAAAGCATAATATAACAGTTAACGAATTACATTAAAAGATGTTGTCAATTTAAGTTATGAAAGTTATCATCTGTTGCCAACTGACAGCAAAAACTAATATGAACAGTTAATAATTTAGCCACGTTATCCCAAATTAGCCATGATCGTTAACACAGTTGTCACAAAATGTGTCATTTACATTTGAAAGTTTGACCTACTGCATGTTTTATTCTGTGATTTCGACTTTGAACTAAAGGTATAAACGTACTTTGTACTTGTAAACGTATGTATTTGTGAAAGTATATTATTTTTCTAATAGTGTGCCTGTTAAAATGTGTAGTTTTAAAAACTAGGAAACCGACTTTTCATTTTTTAACAAGGCTGCTTTTCCGAATCTCAAGTTAAACTGATTTTCCCGAATGTGGGTTATTTAATTACCATGCATTGCCATTCAAATCTTTTCGCTACATTGGAAAACATTTTTCATTGAATATAATGGTAATGGTAATTTTTAATTAACGTCGTACGAGAGCAACACAACGTGTTGATGTTAATATTTAATATACTACTATTCTTAGTAGAAAATAAACCAATGTCCAAATTTACTGTTTTTGAGTTACCGTCGTCAAATCACTTCAAATAAAATTATAGCAATAAAAAAGCCAATGTCTTCCTATCAATGCATTATGAAAATATCGATAGATTTGAAAGTAGTTTTTGTACTTCCTTTAAAGACGACCAACCGGTATAGTGGTTAAGGTGTTAGCCTCTAGATCGGAAGGTTCCTGGTTCGAATCCGGTCCGGGCATGGATGTTTGTACGCGTATGGTGTAGAGGCGGCTGGTGCATCTTAAATCCGTCGTGGCCGAAAGTCCTCACGTTGGGTTGGTGTGGAAGTTTTGAGAGTGGGATGCCAGTTCAGATGTTGCCTCGTCATCTCACCGTGGTTCAAAATGACGTGGTGTTGTCCTCGAATCTTTCCCTTAGGGGATTGATCCCGGATCGTCGTTAATAGCCCGTTGTGTTGCTTTAGTTGTATTTTGTACGACGCTAATTAAAAACTACCAATTACCAAAACCTTTCAATTTGCCTAAAGTCCCTTTTTAAAGCAAGGTGCAGGTATAGAGTCGGGTTCTTTACGGTTTGCATTGAGTCACTGGATTTTGGACCAGATTTCGTAAAATTTGAATAATTCGTTCTCACGATTGTCGTCTTTGCCCCGGTCTCTGACTGCGATTTGATCAATCGGTTCTGGAAGTGAAAACAGTGATTGCGATTCGGCGAAACAAACATCGATCGTCTGATCAAACAGACAGCATGGGGGGAGGAGTCGCTGTCGTAAGATCTCAGAAATTAAGGTCACGTGGGCGATAGAATCGCAGATTAATGACTTTGATCACGATGGATAATCACCATAACCAATCAATAATTTACCCATAACCACGTGACAGATCTTCAGACCCAGTGACCGGAAGAAATTACACAAATCTAAGCGCATATGTCGGTCTATTTCATTAGAAGATCTCTGGTACTTGAATAAACGTCGAATTACAGGAACACAACGGACTATTGGCGATGGTCCTGGATTAACCATGATGGCAAACATCCGAGGACAACTCGTTATTTTGAACCACGGTCATATAAGGCAAGACCGGTTTGGTGGTTAAGGTGTTAGCCTCTAGATAGGATGGTTCCTGGTTTGAATCCGGGTCAGTGCATGGATGTTTGTAAGCATAGGGTGTAGAGTTATCTGGTGCACCTTAAATCTGTCGTGGCCGAAAGTCCTCACGATGGGTTGATGTGGAAGTTTGGAGAGTGGGGTGCCAGCTCAGGTGTTGCCTCGTCATGTAACCGGGGTTCAAAATTACGTGATGTTATCCTCGGATCTTTCCCTTAGGGGGGGGGGTTTGATCCCGGACGTCATTAATAGCCCGTTGTGTTGCTCTAGTACGATGTTAATTACAAATTACATTACATTACATATAACGCTTACGAGAGCAAATTCAAGTCACGACAGATTTCACGTTAACCAACCTCCTCGTACACGACGGAACTTATTTCATGCAGGTTTCTAATTCTCTTCTAAACTGGCAACCATGAAATATGATACAATTTGTTCTTACATTATCTCTCTATATCAAAAAAAAAGTTACCCCCGCCGCAAGATTGAAAGCTGTGTTGTTTAGCTCGATTCTTAGACGGTTTCCCGAGAAAGTACAGATCAGAAAAATACGAAATTAACATGGTTTGTTCTTCATCGTGTTCTCTGTACAATTGTGAAGATCTTTTTTATAAGTCTTTTTCTAGTATATATAATATATATAGATCACTCAAATCCTCCGTTGGTGTATTTCTTTCTTCTGTCAGCAAACGTTTCCTTGTATACTCATGTCTTTTACTTGATGTTACTTATTTTGTATTTGGCGCAATTTAACCATAAATATGACCTTTGCGTCATTAACACCCCAATCAACTCCACTCATGTCCAAAATTATCTTTACCTACCCAAAAATAATCACATTCCATGAAATACCCAATTGATGTTATCCAAGAATGTGCGAAAGACGAGGTCAATTAGAATTATCCAATCGAAAGTGTTCAAACGGTTTCTGATATGCAAATCAAGGCGTTACGTCATCCGCCGGTGAAACAAGCGCTTCGCGCAAGAAGAATATTTGAGTGAATTTCTGCAATACAGCGTTTGATTTCGTGTGTGAGGACTTGAAACGGTTTGTTAAGGCTACGAAGTATCATTTCGAAGAAGCTGTGAAGTGGTACGTTATCGACCGTTCAGAAGCACGGCAGACAGTAATGGAAGCAGCGAAAAGATGTGTGAATATTTCAAAACAAACGGTCTCTACGCTATGGAAACTATTTCAGAACTCTGGAATTGTCGTAAGAAGGCCTGGATAAGGTCGTAAATGTATAAGAACTGCTTCTCAAGATCGATATACGGTAATAACTGCTCGTTGTAACAGAAAATCTACTGCTTGGCAGTTAAGTCCAGAGCTTGCAGCCGCAAGGTAAACTTGTATCACGGCAAACTATATACAGAAAGCCTAATGAAAAACCAGAAAGCCTAATGAAAAACCAGAAAGCCAGGGTGTGTTGTGTTCACTGTCTTCACAACACTAGAGGGATCGCTTTAATTGGCACAAACACCAGAACTGGAGTCAACACCAATGGTCTCATTCCAGACAAATTCATAAAATTATAGTTCCCATTTTTTGAGAAATCCGTGATTCCATGCATATCAAGACAATTTTGGACACCAATGTATATCAATATTTAACCTTATACGATACACAACTTAATGATAAAAATGATTTTGCTTGACTGGTTTACAATGAATATTCAATATATCAGTGCTTTAAAAACATAATGAATTAATTTATTCGAGATAAGTATACTCATTTTTGTTAGACGTGAACGACACCGAAAGAGTCGTTCTATCATCTTTTTCACGACCACTATTTTCTCAAGTTTACATTTTGTGCATACGTTCTGTTACTTATATTCTAAATACGATACATTTAAAACCTCTGGACGTCACTAGTTGAAGTAGCGTCGTACTAGACCAACAAAACCGGTTATTGGCGACGCTCTGGGATCAATCTCGAAGGGAAAGGTCTGGAGACGTCCAGAACAGCGTGGGGATCCTGCCCTTACAATCGTACGCCACACATGCCCACAACAGGGCGTTATGACCAGGGGTGCCATTTCATTTGATAGCCGGACCCCTTTGGTGTCATTTCTGTCATATTTTCAGCTGAGCGGTACGTAGAAGACATTCTATGACCGATTGTGTTACCGTTCCTTTTGTGACACCCCGGACTTACTTTTCAACAAGATAGTGCCCGGCCGCACACGACACGTGTTGCTATGAATTGTCTTCAAGCTTTTCCAACACTTCCTTGGCCAGCTAGATCTTCTGATCTCTCTCCCAAAGAGCAAATTTGGGACGTTATGGAAAGGCGATTGCAACTATTCCATGTTAGATTTTAGCCCGACAGCTGTAGGCAATGTGGTCCGAAATTCCTCAGGACTCCATCCGGGAACTTTTTAAGTCTATGCCACGCCGGGTGACAGCTTGCATACATGCCAGATGTAGACTAACGCCTTATCGACTTCCTCCTTTTATAGCGATCTAACTCTGAAATAAATCATTCAATTGTTCTGAAATTTTAATCGTTTTCTTTCCTATCTATGTTTTTCACATCCACCAATTTGTATTACCGTATACTGTCGGACAACTATTTGGTGCGTCTATTTTTCTGTTTTAGAGAGTGTATTAGAATAAGAATTCTATCCACAAGATCAATATTTTATTCATACCTAAAAGTTTCATGTCTTATAGTTGACGCCTGAAAAAACGATGTTTTCACCCTGTCTTAAAAAATGATCCCTTTTTCCTTTGGGAAATATACTGTATTTTCTTGTTGTGGGAGACCGGCGGTGGAAGTAATCTTCTCTATATTTACAAGGTAGACTTTCTCTTATTTCCTTTACCCTGTAAAACAACTTTTCCCGCATGCTCTTCGCCTGAACTCTTTCTTTCCTTCTGAACTCTACTCCTGTATATTGCGCTGTATTAACTTTCTAATAAAGTTACGGATCCTTTCTTAAACTGAAACTTAGTTGTTGCTTCGTCATCTGACCGTGGTTCAAAACTACGTGGTGTTTTCCTCGGATCTTTCCCTTGGACGATTGATCCTGGACCGTCGTTAATAGTACATTGTGTTTGCTATAGTACGACGTTAGTCTTAAAAAAATAGCAATTAATATATTAAATTGAAATCGATTACTCTTCAAGGGGCCGTGCTGATTAGCTTGCTAGGAAAGCATTCAATCTGCCGCTTTACGCATAAGAATCGATTTTTTTTGTACCATCTTTTACTCCACTGTAAATCAACTTCAGAACACTTTTAATATTAAGTGAATGATTTCGTCATTTTCATATAAGAAGACCGTCGTATCCCAACTGACAGTCGTGTAGAGTTCGATACTCGATCCAAACCAAAACAGTCGTGTACGCGGAGGCTGGTGCACCTTGAATCTCTCGTGGTCTCAAATATCCTCACGTTTGGGGTTGAGTGGAGGGAGGGTATAAAGTGCGGTGTTGACCTCGTCATCTGACAAATCAACTATCATATAATTCGTTTGGTAGGTAAACATTGTACTGGAGCGATACAACTGTCTATTGGCGGTGTTCTGGGATCAATCCCAAAAAGAAAGATCCAGGACAACGCATCGTAATTTTGAACGACGGTCAGATGATGAGAACAACACCCAGCACTCCACTCTCCACACTACCCCATCGTGAAGATTTATGCTGCCACGACAGATTTAACGTGCAGCAGCCCACTTTGTACACGACGGTATTTGTTTCGATCTCGCAACTCTCCGGTTGCTAATCCGTTACTCTTCCAACCGAGCCAGCACGGCCCACGAAAGTAACATGTTTTTTATTTTCTATGTTATATGCTGATCCTTTATTTGCACATGTAAGATAGACTAATAACAGAAAACTGATTAAACATGGTCCTCTTCAACATTGATTCCACGATGCTAAACAAGTAAGTTCAAATTACTTTCTGAACAAGAAATTTTGTCTTATGGTTTCTTTAGGCCACTGTGTCAGTTTATAAAAAAGTAATGTAAACTCAGGAACATTGAAACTAGCTCACCAAGAAGAAAAAAGCTACAATCGGGAAACTTTGCAAATAAGTACAGTAAGATCCGATATGCAAAAAATCTAAATTTGGTGCCAATGCGCATGACCACACACCCTGCAGTGGCGCTGCAATCAGGAAGTGGAACTGGCGCATAGTGGAAGATTCATGAACGTGACGATCACATTCTGATTCTAGGAGAACTTTAGTAAGCGAAGAATGCCAGGTAGACGTGTGAGAACACATTTCTCACAATTAAGCGAATTTGAGAGGGGCCTCATAATTGGCATGAAAACCACAGGCTGGTCGACGCGCCGTGTTGCTCGCCAGGTCAATCGTTCGGAGTGTGACGTCCGTACGTGTTGGGAGCAGTGGACACCAGATGGTACCCACGTGCGACGTACCGGGTCTGAGGCGACCAGGAAGACGACGAAGCAAGAGCTTCGAAGGATCGTGCGGCAAGCGCTCGTGGATCACACAATGACTCGTTTCACGCTACAATCAGATGTAGGGCAGTTGTTACACAAATCATTTCCAAACACCTTGCGGAGGCGAATCTGCAATCCAAGCGCCCTTTTCGTGTATTGCCTTTAACACCGAAACATCGGCTGCTCCGTCTACAGTGGTGCCACGCCAGAGTGACGTGGAATGGCACAGATTGGCAAAATGTGGTGTTTAGTGATGAATCCCGGTTCGTTTCGGGGACAGATGATAACCGCGAACGGGTGTGGAGGCTCCCTGGTGAATGGTTCTACTCACGCTGTCGAGCGACACATAGCCCGCACAGCAGGCGTAATGGTTTGGGGGGCCATAGCCTAGCCTATGATAACTGATCCACTCGAATTGTGGTACGTGGAACCTTAACGGGCCAGCGTTATGTTGATGGTATTCTACGACCCCGGGAGGTACCTTTCTTAAATGGTCTTCCAGGGGCAATTTTCCAGCAAGATAACGCTCATCCGCATACAGCTCGAGTTTCTCAAGACTTCCTACGTCATATTCAGACTTCCAGGGCCAGCCCGATCCCCGGACTTTACCCCCATAGAGCATAAGTGGGATCAGCTGAAACACCTGTTTTCACCGTGTCACTATTTGGAGGTGGCTGTTCAACAATTTTGGGCCCATCTGCCTCAGGACAACATAAGACGTCTAATCAACTCAATGCCGGAACATGTTGAGGCATGTATTGCAGCAGGAGGTTGTCCGACGCGCTATTGAAGTTGCACTGCTTTTGTCTAGTTGCACACACTGTATTCGTTTAACTGTCTTGATTTTGGGATCAAGTGAATCGCTCATCTGTATCATTATGTGTATTAAATTACATTTCAATCCGATGCTCCCTTCTTGGTGCGCTATTTACAATGTTCCGGAGTGTATTAAAGTTTCTTTCTGCCCACAAGCGAATGCCAAATCTGCAAAGCGGGCAATATGAATGCCGAACATCTACTATTGTGCCCAGGACTCGATCCAGTCTCCAACAAGTGGTGACTTTTCCATTGGGACGTTAGAAATAGGATGAACTCCCTATAAACGTTTCGAACCCATAAGTGACCATCTCTATCCACCGATATGTATTGTACAATTTGTTTATTAATCTTGTTCTCTGTTTTATGTTCCTGTGCCTGCTTATGTTGTCTGTAATTTTTATGGATTGAATTCCAAATAAAGCCATGTGTAAAAAAAATTATTCCTGCACATAGCATTAGTGATAGGAAAATAATATTTTTAACCCTTCTGGTGGTCACATCCTGTCGCTAGCAAAGCTGACCAGATCTTGATAGACGAAAAATTTCGTTATTATAATAAAAATGACCAGATCTTTGTGGACAAGAGATCTCGTCATTACAGCAAAACTGATGATATTATCGGGTCATCATGAATGAATCGAAGATATCTCGTTTTAAGCAAAATTGGCCAGATCTTGATGGACGAGATATTTCGTCGAAACCCCCTGGAGGGTTAAGACGGAAAGAGAACGGTAACCTCTAGACTACGGCCGGTAAAACAGTTGTACCTTGATCTCGCCAAGAAAGAATTTAGACTGCTTCCAATACAGCAGTTGTACCTTAAAAATTGTGAGAATCGCGCCATGAAAGAATTTAGGATACGGCCGGTGCAAAAGTTGTACCATAATCACTCCAAAAAAGAATTTAGGCAGCGGACAGTACATCAGTTGTACCTTGAAAGTTATAAGAATCGCGCCAAGAAAGAATTACGTCATTTATAACAAAAGCCGTAAGTTAAAATGTTAAACTGTCATCTCAAAAACGAGGACTTGTGTGCTCGAAACGTAATAGAAACTCTATATCGAATTTATAAATTTATTACAGCATTTTCTGAAGCGTAAACACAGAAGTGTCTTCAAAGTTAGTGCTCTAGTCCTTGACACTACAAGTTTCGGGTTTGAATAATGGTGTGATCATGGTTAGAAATCTTCTTTAAGCCCGGTTTAATTAGCCTTTATGTAGAACAACAAATCAAACCAAAAGAAAATACTAGTAATATTTTGGCTTCAGATATATCTATAAATATTCGTATGTTTTGTAATGAAAAACTACTAAACTGTATCATTTTAACACACCCAAAAGCGAATCTGAAATTTCAAATAAATTAACTCGTCTTTATTTTGCTGGTTGTTGTGGATTTTTATGTAATAGACGTTTTACTAGGAATCAATCAGTAAAGGAAATGTAGCCTATGTTCAAAAAAATAATTTCCACAAGTAGGTGGAAAAACAACACTCGTAGTTGCATATTCAGCTGATTTAGTATTATTAGTGAAAAAAAATTAATGAAAGAGAGTTCTGAGAATTCACCATTAATGGAGATAAAACTATAACGATTTAGGAAGACGCATATCATTATTTTTAATGATGATAATTTGCGAAGTTGATAAAAACTGCTTGATTGCATAAAGACAGCAATTAGTTATATTTTTTTCGTGCTGTACGTTATTCTTCAATTACAAAGAAACCGCCTTTAAAAGGGCAAAGCTTTCGAAATAAGTTACCAAATTAACGGGAAGACAGTGTAGGATGAGGAAAATATTTTGAATGTCATTTGAGAGTATTTTATAAGTTAATAGCTACTGCGTTGACCACGGGAAACGCCGTGAAGTAAAGTATTAATCTGGTGTACAATTTTCCGCAGATTTCGAATCTGTTGAAGATATATTCAATTTAAAAATTATTTATTTAAAGAAAATCATATTTTTAGGTATCAATCGAAACTGAAATTTTCCGCAGATTTCAAATCCGTTGAAATTGTTAATCTATGTTTAGCAATGCCGATTTTACGAAAAAAAACTTAAATATCCCAGTCAATATATTTTTTATTTCTAGCTCTCATTCGCGTGGAAACGGAATGGGACAAGAAATGTAATCTGTTTTTTTTTTATTTATTTTTATTTTTTTATTATTTTTTTTAAAGCAAAGAGCAGAAGATGTAATCTGTTTTTTTAAAGCAAAGAGCAGAAGATGCAATCTGTTTTTTTTTTTAAAGAGAAAGTTCACGTAACGTCACAATCTTGTGTGAAAACATAAACTAAGGTCACGTGGGTAGGAAAATACCATTTTAGGGGGTTTCTTCTTTCGTTCGGAAGAAACACGTTTAGTGAACCAGGTAGAGAATAAAAATATTAAATTCATTTAAAAATCTTCTAGATTGAATTTTAAAATTTCGCCGGACCCAAAAATTGCTAAACATTTGGACTACCTGTGTGCCAAATCTCATTGTTGTAAGTGCCATAGATCGTCAGAATATTGCGACCGCGAAACAAACATACAGACAAACAAACACTTTCTTTTATAATATTAGATATAATGATAAAATTAACTATGATAAAATAATGCAAAAAATACCTCTGTTTGGTAGGTATTATAGT
Source organism: Metellina segmentata (assembly GCA_947359465.1). Taxonomy (NCBI): domain Eukaryota; kingdom Metazoa; phylum Arthropoda; class Arachnida; order Araneae; family Tetragnathidae; genus Metellina; species Metellina segmentata. Next base: position 4,648,870 of record OX375881.1, on the reverse strand, counting down.
TAATATAGCACTGGAGCAACACAACGGGCTCTTGGTGACGGAACCGGAATCAAACCCGTAAAGGGAAAAATCCGAGGACGACGCAAAGTAATTTTAACCACGGTCAGATGACGAAGTCGCATCTGAGATAGCACCTCACTCTCCAAATTTTCAGTCCACGGCAGATTTAATGTGCACCAGCCCCCTTTGTACACAACGATCTTTGGTCGGATTCTAACTCGCAACTCTCGGGTTGCTAATCCGATGCACTCCGAAACGCGCCCCGTAACTATAACAGAAAATATGACATAAACAGGATTCGTTACAGAACGAAAACAAATTTCGCAACATTACATAAAACTTTAAGTTTAGACTCCAATCTGTTTTTATTTTAGTTGTTTGCTCGAGCGTTACATGGAAGCTGGATCGAAATGGGGGAGTTTCAGAACAGCGATTGGAAGAGATCCCGGAAAAAAATCCTCTAAATGGAAACGGCATAACGATGTTCTTACGACATTGAAATTGAAAACGGAAATGGGCTCTGGTACCGCGTAGGAAAGAGAACACACATTCGGAGATTCTCTCTTTTCAGAAACTTTTCTCTTTTGGAATGTCGCCGAAGCTTCGGTTCTTGGAACAAAATGAACTTTACTGAATTTTTTTTTATAGAAAAGCCTTATGAAGCTGATGGACTGGATTCTCTAAATGACTGGGTAAATTGTGCAGGACAGCGCTGTGAACGGTTTTTATTGTAGGTGGCGATCAGTTCCAGATGGAATAATTCTGCAGGAGTTTTGTACTTTTTTTCTTTATCTTCACAAAAAATGTTTTGGCTATTCCTTCCTTTTCCTATCTTTTAGGAATTATGATTCCACTTGGTATGTCTAAGTAGTTTCGATTAGACTAGGGGGCCCGCCCCCTGCTCGCTAACGCTCTCCAAAGCAATCTTCATTGATTCGCTACGCGAACTGCTCGCTATGCTCGCATCAATAAAGACATTGTTTAAAAAATAAGATATTCAAAAAAAATAATAATTTCCAATATAATTTTGTTGTATTACAAAAAATGTTATACAGGACCTCTGGAAACAGAACTCGAAAAGTTTGGAATTTAAATGAAAACTTTGAGGGGAAATTTTGACTCGAAATGTGAGCGCTGCCTTGGAAATCCAATACCCATCATGTTGTTTGTAAGCTACAACAGCTTGTCTAATATTAATTTTTTTCAATAAAATTTCATCGGATAACGCTAGTAATTCAATTGAGACGCGAGGCTTCGTGGTAAACAAACAATCGTACAATATTGCCAAAACGCGATAACAAATCAGGTATTTTTTGCGTGTCAACGTAAGAGAATATATATAGATAACTTGTTCATCACTATTCGATCGATGTTACTGATGATGAGATGGATGAGCCCAGGTACAGGTATCTAGTGTTCCGCAACACAACTTTAAGTAATTGCAATTGTTCTACAGGAATTTTGTCCGAATTTTGAAAACTGCAGTCAAATCAAAAACAGAAGTAAAATACAAATATCGGCTAAATATGTAAAACATATTTATAATAAAACATCAAAATTGATTAACTTGCTTTATTTAAAACCAAGGTATACTTTAAGAATTTGCAATTCTGTCGATCACTTTTGAACCTAAATATTTTGTCATTGACATTGAAGATGTGTTATTTATAAAGTGCTTGTATTAATTTGGGCGGTGCATTGTGATTGTTCCGTAGCTAGAAAAGGAAAAAAAAAGGCATGGCAAGGATCGCGCTTTGCGCTGCAGAACATCGTAAATTTTAATTAAAAATAAATCGGCCCAAAATTTTGATAACATTAAGGAAAAATTGTTCTGCAAAGTCATTGTTATGCGCCGTACGTTGCAGTTTTAAGCACTTCTTGCTCCCGGGTAGATGAGCAGCCCTAAAAACATTGCCGATGTCTTTTTATGATGACTGTCGTGTACATGGAGGACAAAATAAAATAATATATCCAGAGGCTCTGTACACTGATAAACTGGTTGAATTAGAATACTGAATATAGAAATAAAATAGAATTAAGGAACTGGATCATGAAACAAACTATATTTAATAGTTAAGAATTTACAACTGTCGAAACGATAGCATAAATACTTAACTTTCGTTACGGAATTACACACTATGCACAGCGCGTTCGAATCTTGCGAGACAGAAAGCTGGAATGATTGTTTTCAGTTTTCGCACGGAGCTGCTTTTTAATTTCTGCGGAAAAATAATTGTAATTGCTACGAGATTTCTCGTCCATCAAGATCTGTCCAATTTTTCTAATCACGAGATAGCTTGTCCAACAATATATTGCCATTTATTTTAATGATGACGATACCAAAAGGTTTTAATTTTCTTCTAATGACAATATATCTCCTTCATCCATATCCGGTCAGTTTTGATAATTACAAGATACCTTGTCGAGACCACCACAAAGGGGGTTAATTCCATTTCTTTTCATTTCCGAGTTATAGTTTGTATATAACGCCGTACAATTTCATGTATTTACATTCAAAAGGGAAGTGTTCTGTCCCATGAACGTGACATCGAAGAAACTTATATACATTCTAACTCCTTGGTGTCCAGCTCTCGAATTATTTTTAACGCCGAAATCCCATTCACTTCTCTTCACACGACCAGAATGAACGTTCAAGGACACCCCCCACCGAAGTCCTTAGGGAGACAAATGGTTCCTTCCGGCCCATATTATTTCTTGTCTCACAGGAGACTAAATTGATTTCGTAAGATAAATCCTCATAAGAATTGATTGGGATTGAACTGCAGTACAAAGTCCCTAATCCTCAGTAACTCGGCCATTTCGGATTAATTACATTTTTTGTCAAAAATCCTTAATCCGCGCGGATTTGGGACTTTGTACTGTTCTAACATTGATTTGGTAGATTCATGCATTGTTGGAGTGAACATGCATTCAGACTTAAGCGTTGAACCTCAAGGGTCTAAGTTACGTCATCACTCAGAAAAGAGGCTATTTCTGTCAAGTAAGAGGGGATCCCGGTTAGTTAGAGAAATTATTTTCAAAATCGCAAAACTTTTCGATGATCAGAGTAATTTACAGAGGTACGTTTTGTTAACTCTTTCAATTCTTTCTTATAAAATAGTTTTGTCAGAAAATGTTTAATTTCGCTATAGCAATTGAGTAGTAAAAATAATATAATTTTTACTTCTACTTTTAAGAGGTTAATTTAACCATTACCAAGATAATTTTTGATTTTATTACAACCACAAAAACAAATGATGCACAAAGATAATTCTGAGAAAGAATGGTATTAAAAAAAAAAACTATTACTCTTAAGGAGCATGTACCGACTTGCAAGACTATAGCAAGATATTGCCTTGTCGAATGAAGAGTTTTTAGTTGAATTTTCATATGTGGAAGTAATTTTTTGTTGCTTATAGCATGAAATTTAATGTCACAGAGTACGACCAAATTGTATAACCCTGAACGATGCGAGAGTTCTGAGAAGTGAAATGTTACTTTTACCTTACAACACATTTAAACACTAAATAACCACACCTTTATGTAGAATACAGGAATTCCTTCAAATCATTAAAGATTCTATTGGTCCTCCCATTGGAATTTAATTCTTCGAACGACTCTATTGGCCCATTGAGTAGAATCGTATCATTTTTGAAAATATTTTATTGATAATTTTCCTCAGAATATAATACTTTGGAAAGATTATATTGATAATTTTCCTTAGAATAGAATCCTTTGGAAATATTCTATTGATCAAGAAGTCATTAAGACTACAGGTTGAAATGGGAATCATGCGTGTGAACCCTTAGCTGGTTAATAAACTTCTGAGTGGTGTAGAGCAGTGCTCCCTAACCTTTTTATAGCCGCGGACCGGATCAACGTTTGATAATTTTAATGCGGCCCGCTTTGGGGGGGGGGAAAGCTGGGGAGATACGTTTATTGTTTATATTTTAGATTGTTTTGATTTAATAATTTTAATTTAACTGGATTTAAACATGTCTTCAAAATAAGTTACACCAAAAAATCAACAAAATAGTTTCCCGACCTCAAAAAATCCACGAAGCGCTCGAACTCTTTTAAAAGCAAAGACAGGTGATCGTGTACCAACTAGGAGAATGAATGTTTAGGCTCAGTCTCGCCTAAAATCCCCGCTAATGTCTGAAATATGTCCAAAATGCCTCTATTCACCCGCCGTTCCCACAACTTCAGTTTGGATTTAAATGCAGCTACTTTGTGTGCCAACTTGAAAACAGTTATCACATTTGTCAAAATTAGAAAATAGACATACAGAATTCAGAAATCATAATTGAAGCTCTAGTAACAGAACAAATTTCAAGTTCTGATTTACCGCCTCCTAATTTGAGTGGACATTTCATAGATACGAACCACACAAACCCGAGATAAATACACCAAAGTAAATAAAATGGAAATAATTTAATATTTCTTGGACGGCCCGGTACCATTTGATCCACGGACCGGTACCGGTCCGCGGCCCGGGGGTTGGGGACCACTGGTGTAGAGTGTTCCAAAATCGCAGAATCTCGACTGTAAAAATTCAATCTAAATAGTGAACAAAAATACGTAGTACCCCTCAGACGAACGTATCTATAAATTCTGACATTTTGGCTTTTCCATACTACTTTATTTGAGACAATGGGCATTTTATACAATTTAAAAGTGACCTAAAACAATAACCCTTGCTTGCGCAGTGGGCATACCCCTCAGCAGGACATATTTTAAATAGGAATTAAATTATTTTATCATTAACGTATTGTAATTTTTATTCCGACACAAATTAAATTCACGAAGAGCTAGAATTACGACTCAAAAGAAGTGACCTACAGTTTAAATTAGTTTCAACTGTCGCTGTGGCATTTCACGAACTATTCATCTTCTCTCCCTACGGAGAGAAACAAGAAGAGAAAAGCTAATTAATGTGAACACTCTTTATAAAATGATAAATATCTCTTTAAGTCTCTACCACGTTTAAAGACATTTGCATTTCCCAAGAGAAAAATGTCTGCGTTGTGTGTGTGTGTGTGTGTGTGTGTGTGGTATTACTATTTAAGCTTATGCAATGAACTTAATGGTAACAATGCAGTTTGTTCTTGTGTCCAAAAGGAAACAGTGTAAACATGTTTAGCAATAAACTCGACCGTATCGTAAACAATTTTTTTTAATCGAATAAACAAGAGTTGCCTCTTTGTGTGGAAGAATGCAAGGAAATTGATATTTTGAAGCCCTTAGAAAGTTAAAAAGTAACCTACCATCTTTTCAAATTTTATTTCAATAAAAATAGCGTCTTTTGAATTCAAAGCAAAATTTATTACACCCAGGCGCAAAATAATAAAACCCGATGTCTTCAGAAGTAAACATTGGATTTTGCAAATATCTGGTTTCAATTATACGAAAGATTTGAAAGAGAATACGGTGTTAATGTGGATACATCTCGGATTTTAATATGAGATATTTAAATTTCTGCAAGCAAATTATTGATATCCATGAAATGTGTTCTATTAATTCATTTTTTATCTATCTGAATTTGCCATAGCTGCAGTTAACTTAATTGAGTTTCCGATAGCGCAAGAACAATTTATAAATAATTTTCATATATTTTGCAGTAAACAAAAGAAATTAAAATTTTTCTGTTTCAGTAGGTAGGTATGTATTTTGAATTAACATTGCACCCTGGATTAACACAACGGATTATTGGCGACGGTACGGGATCAAACCCGAAGTAAAGGGTTGACTGCCTTAGATGAAACAGAACTCGCAATTTCAGATGAAGATAACAGTTCATATTTGGAGAAATGTTTATGTTTTCACGCTAGCCTTCCTAACTTCAATAGATTTTCTAGTAGTGGGGCATTGATTTTCCCCCAAGCCACACATTTTGACTAAATAATCTCTATTGGTTGAATGAATCCTAGGGAGATTCTATCGGTCAAGGCCAAAACTAAATGTCATGCATGGGAGACCTGTTTAACGAATCATTTTAACAGTCCCCCCGCACATTCCGTTCGTTCAGTTAAATTATCTATATATATATAATTCTCTTACGTGGCACGCAAAAAAGACGTTATTTGTTATTGCGTTTTGGCATCACTGTACGATTATTTGTTTACCACAGTCTCGTGCCATCAATTGAATTTATAGCGTTATCGGATGAAATTTTATTGAAAAAAAAAAAGGAATTTAGTTAGACTTTTGCAGTTAGTTTTTAATAGAAATCAAAGAAAGCGGAGGATCTTTTCAGGGCCAACCAAACAAGACTCTTGCACTACAACTTTCGGCAACAAACGCAATAAAAAAGTGTCGGTCGTTCGAGTGCTGGGGAAATATACACACAAACAACATGCTGGGTTTTCAATTTCCAAAGCAACGCCCACATTTCGAGTCAAAATTTACTCAAAGTTTTCATTTGAATTCTGATTTCAGAGGTACTGAATAAATATTTTCTGTAAAACAGCAAATTTAGATTTGAAAAACATTTTTTTTTGGAATATCATATTTTGTAAACAATCCCTTCTGCTAGGACACGTGTCTTCATTAAGGCGAGCGAAGCGAGTATATGTTCGCGCAGCGAACCAATGAGGACTGCGAAGCAATCCTCCGGGGGTTGGCGAGCGTCAGCGAGCAGTGGGCGGGCCCCCTAGTTTCATAAACACCTTCCCACCAGACTGAGAAAGCCGACCAACCGGTATAGTGGTTAAGGTGTTAGCCTCTAGATCGGAAGGTTCCTGGTTCGAATCTGGGTCCAGGCATGGATGTTTGTAAGCGTATGGTGTAGAGGCGGCTGGTGCACCTTAAATCTGTCGAGGTCGAACGTCCGAACGTTGGGATGGTGTGGAAATTTGGAGAGTGAGGTGCCAGCTCAGGTGTTGCTTCGTCATCTCACCGTGGTTCAAAATGACGAGGTGTTGTCCTCGGATCTTTCCCTTAAGGGACTGATCCCGGACCGTCGTCAATAGCCCGTTGTGTTGCTCTAGTAGGACGTTAAATAAAATTACCATTACCATTACCAAAAGATTCCAGGACTGACGTTGTAACGTCCAGTCATCCTGAACAAAACACTTGATAGGGGGCGCTCTTTTCCGGTGCGGCTGTGCAAATGAAGTCAGAGATCTACAGGAGTTAGTCTAGCTTCTGCAAATGACGTCAGAGTCTGGTGTAATCGCAGACTATTGCCCTAATTTTTTCCGCTTCTTTATTGTATCGGTGATGGTACGCATGTATATATTTTAATTACCGTCGTAGTGGAGCAACGGAACGGGCTATTGGCGACGGTCCAGGATCCAAACCGAGGGGAAAGATATATAGGGGATGAATCTTGTGAGTATAATTTGAAACTATAACTTGTAAATTGTTTGTGAATAGAATGTAAATATTTGTTATGCTAATATAGGTAAGGTAAGGTAATTTTAATTGACGTCGTACTAGTGCAACGCAAAGGGATATTGACAACCGTCCGTGATCAATCCCATAATGGAAAGATTCCAGGAAAACACCAATTTATTTTAAATTCCGGTCGAATGACGAGGCAACACATGAGCTGGCATCCCACTCTCCTAACTTCCACACCAATCTAACGTAGGGACTTTCGGCCTCGATAGATGCAAGGTGCACCAACCTCCGCTACACCATACGTTTACAAACATCCATTCACTGACCCGGATTAGAACCAAGAACCTTCCGATGTAGAGGCCAACATCGTAATCACCAGACCAGTTCGTCGGCATAACGTAATACCTCTCAAAACAGTTGCGTCGAAAACTTGCGTGTATGCTCCTGGAAGCATCATTCATTGCACAATATGCGAACGGACACTGATATTTCTTGGATATAGAAACAGCACTGAATTTTTGAGAGGTCTATACAGATAGGTTTGTCGTTAATTAACGTTACCCTGGAGTTATACGACGTACTATGGGCTACAGTTCGATATCCCGAATGAAAAGATACAAAGTCCGTGCCTTGGCATCTTGAAGCCACGTCTGGAAAACAAGACGTTTTCGACACCCAGATCATCGTGGCCCTGCCACGCGAGCGAAGCAGACCCCCCCCCCCACCCCGAAGAAAAAAAAAGAAGACGTGTGAAAGTCGGGGCCAATTTATTGCACCTGACATCTGCTCTCGTACATCACTTTCTAACGGCTCCAAGATCCAAAGAGGGAACTCGCACGTGTGGGGTTTGACACTCCTGCAGTGTTGCAGGTGTCATTGGAAAACACCCGATCGGCTCGTTAACTCTCGGTCCGGCGCTGGGTTCATGCGTTGACGTGACCTCCGCGGCGTCTCGTCTTTTCGTACTTTCAACTTTTCCGCCGAGCGCCTGTTTTGCTTCCGTCACATCGGTGTTCATTAGTTATTCGGAAGGAAAGAGCAATAATTGTTACGTTACTTTTCTAATTTTTTCAGCAACAGTCCTGAAAATGTATGGTATAGGTTGATAGGTTGTACATCAGAAGGAATAACCGAACACGGTACAAATTACGTGCAAGCTACTTGTCCAAATACTTATGCAGTTACAACTTTTATGCTTTATTTTAACATTAAAGGTTTACCTAAAGCATCGTAGTTTTCAAGGGGCCGCGGTTGCCCGGTTGGAAGAGTACCCGATTGCGAGTTGAAGACTCTCGTGTACAAAGGGGGCTGGTTGATGGTAAATCTGTCATGCCCTCAAGTATCCTCACGTTCGTGTGGTATGGACTTTTGGAGAGTGAAGTGTGACCACGTCATCTGACAGTAGTTCAAAATTACGAAATGTCGTCTTCGGGCCTTCGGGTTTGATTCCAGACCGTCGCCAATAGCCCAATGCGTTCCTCCAATGCGATGTTAATTAAAATGCTTACCTACTTAGCTTGTTTTTAAGGCGATTCTGTGGCAGTTTTCTAGAAGATAAATATCAGGTATTTCGAGACCGGCCATTTTTCTAGATATGCCACAAATGAAGTAATCTTAAATTAAGTATTTTAATTTTTCGTATTGTTTCAAAGAGATAATGTAATTACATGTTCAATCCTCAATGCAGCCGCTAGCTTTTTCCCATATTGAATCCAATCTGATCCAAAAAATGAGGGTCAACTTTTAAATTTTTATCCTGTTTCATGCAAGCAAGAATTTAAAAATCACAAAGAAAATACTATATTTTATTTCAGTCAAAGAATTTATTCCTGAAACGAATGGAATATGTAGCCCTAATGTTCGATCGATTCGAAATAAACGAATAGAAAAAAACAAGAGTACCGATTATTTTTTTCTTCAAACTGACTGCAACTGAACTACCTTCAACCACTTCGAAGCGAAAGAGAATGCAAGGATTTATTTCGTTCTATATCCCCTTAATACCAGCAGAAAAACAATTCTATTTCTATACGCATTTTTAAAATTTAACGACGGCTCAACTGTCTGACGTCATCATTATTTCCGACTCTTTTATTATTTATGACTTCATTTCCTTCACATCAATGTTATATTTTTTTATTTCAGAAAAATCGTTCAATCCATTTGTTGCTTTCAACTCTACACTAGTACAAAGCTTATCCTGTGCTTTCGATTCTTTTCAGATGCAAAAAGTTAAAGTTCATTAGAATTTTATTCGACTTTCTTTTACTTGCGGAACTACGAAACGTTGATCGAGTAGGCTCAATTCGAAAAACAGGTCGTTTCAGAACTTTAAGAGAAACAAAATTAAACCACATTCACACAGGGATGTATGACCGCAAGAGCCAACTGGATTTGATGGAGCGTTGTTCGGCAGCGCGACAGTTAGCCAGTTTAGGCCCTGTGCACACATCCGTTTTTTCAACGTGCGGCGCCGCTGCCGCAACGCAAGTGCGGTCTGAGAAACATTAGATACAATGGAGGAGTCCACACATGCCTCCAGCGCCTCTGGGGCGACGCACGTCCAACTTGCGTGCAATATGTACCGCAGTTCCCCACGGGGCCGCAGCTCGCCGCACACGCTTCTCCGGTCTGAAAGTGTCTTGTTTTCATAAACAAATGGAATATAAATAATAATTAATAAATGGTTGTATCCTGTATCGTCTATTTTGTTTCAAAATATACTTATTTTTACACCAAGTAAGTGAAATAAACACGTTTTCTTCGATAGAATATTTATCGCAAATGCCGCGAAATGAGTTCGTGCGTCGTTTCACGGTTATGTGTACATAGTTGGGTTTCGGTGCCGTAGCGGCGCCGCACGTTGAAAAACCGGATGTGTGCATCGGGCCTTATGCAGTAATCAATGAGTCAACGCTAACAGGTGTGAAAAACTGTTCATAGTTGCCCATTTAAGCCCGATGCACACATCCGGTTTTTCAACGTGCGGCGCCGCTAAGGCACCGAAGCCCAACAATACACATATAACCGTGAAATGACGTAAGTACTCATTTCGCGCCATTTGCGAAAAATATTCTATCGAAGAAAACGTGTTTATTTCGCTTACTTGGTCTGAAAAAATATTTTGAAACAAAATAGACGTTACAGGATACAACCATTTATTAATTATTATTTATATTCCGTTTATTTATGAAAACAAGACACTTTCATACCAGAGAAGCGTGTGCGGCAAGCTGCGGCGCCTACAGCAGCTGCGGTATAAGTTGCACGCATGTTAGACGTGCGTCGCCGCAGCGACGCCAGAGACATGAGTGTACTATTCCATTCGATCTAATGTATCTTGAACCGCACTTGCATTGCGGCAGCGGCCCCGCACGTTGCAGAACTTGATGTGTGCACCTTGCCTTAAACTCCTACTGCGAAATTTAAGTGTACAACTGGTGTGAAACTGGAAGTAGGGCTTTTAATATTCTTGTTAGGAGAGTGGGTTGAGAGTCAGGTGTTGAACTCGTGATCTGACAGTGGTTCAAAATGACGAGGTGTTGTCCTTGGATCTTTCACATAGGGATTGATCCCAAACCGTCGCCAATAGCCCCTTTGTGTTGCTCCAGCGTGACGTTAATTTTAACTACCCACCTACCTAGAAAATTTTTTGGTTTCTTTTCTGAACCTTAATGTACCCTCAGCGCGTCTACATGGCGATGATATAATCTAAGTAAATTTACAAGTGAAAATGCTTTCCACCCCTCAACCTCAATCGTATACTACTTAAGCATATTTCGATGTGATGCAGAATAGCCACTCGATATTTTCCGCCTTCGATATTTTATCACTCGATATTTTCAGCCTTAGATCTTTTATCACTTGATGTTTTCCGCCTTCGATCTTTTATCACTCAATATTTTGCGCCTTCGATCTTTTATCACTCGATATTTTGCGCCTTCGATCTTTTATCACTCCATATTTTCCGCTTTCAATCTTGTATCACTCGATATTTTCCGCCTTCGATCTTTTATCACTCGATATTTTCCACTTTCGATCTTTTATCACTCGATATTTTCCGCTTTCGATCTTTTATCACTCGATATTTTGCGCTTTCGATCTTTTATCACTCGATATTTTCCGCCTTCGATCTTTGATCACTCGATATTTTCCTCTTTCGATCTTTTATCACTCGATATTTTCCGCCTTCGATCTTTTATCACTCGATAGTCCCTATGAATTTTGACAGGTCGCTCACCATCAAAATTTGGATCGATCCACGGTCCTTTAAAAAAAACTTGGAAACTCAAAAGAGCAACAAATTTGAAGTTAAGCCGCACATACTTTTATTAGAGTGTACCTCATAGAATTTCATTATTATTTCCATTACTGTGTTCCCATGTGTTTCGTTGGATCGGGAGGTTTAACCTTCGATTTTTATTTAACCTTTTAAGTGGCTTGGACGAGATTTGTCGTCCGATATCTGATCGATTTTACTATTGATGAGATATCTCGTCGAGACAAAGCTACCAAAAGAGGGAAAAGATCGAAATAGGAAAAACAAATTGTCCTTGAACTGGTGACATTAAGGAACAGATTTTTGTATCAGAGGCTGGCCATTACAGGGTAGTTTTCGTCGTAAACAGAAACTATCCAGAATGTTAAGCTGTATTTTTATAAATTAACTAAAAATATCAAATCCACAGAACCCTCCACGTGGTTATTTCCACGAGGTATTGTGGCGTTTTAGCACCACAGCAATACAATAGAGTCAAACTCAGTTGGCTACCATTTTTAGCTATTTATTGTAATTAAACGGTTTCACTGACAATTGTAAAATATTTACAAAAAATTATGTACACTGAACAATCACTGAACGATTGTTCATGAAAAACAAAAGTTATCTTCATAGTTAGTTTTTTTTTTACCGGTGCTTAGCCTCACCGTATAGCTGTACTCAAGTGCTCTATCGTACACCACTTGCTCCGGTTGCTTCTGTGTCTCGTCTCCCTTTCCGTTCTCCGGGGAAGACCGCCGCCCTCTTTGAATATCGATCGGGTGTTTTCCAATAACAGCTGCAACACTGAAAGAGTGTCAATCCCACAAGTGCGAGTGCAGGTGCCAGGTGCAAGAAGACGGGGTGCAAAAAGTCGAATAACGACTTTACGAGATTTAATACCTTTCTGGCCTGAGTTATTACCGAGCTGTAACACATGTGGCCGTCTGCCAAAACCCACGCAAGTGTTGGAAACGTCTTTTTTCCAGACGTTACAGAGTTCGCCTCATTAACAGAATTAACCAAATCTTTAAGGTGAATAGTAAAGAAATATATATTTTTAATTATTACACGAAAGTTATGAAATTTGGCATACCAATGTGTGTGTGTTCTAGAGTATAAATATATGCAAAACTATGCTTTAAGTTTACCTGTAATTCAATCAAAAAAAATTTTAATAAAAAAATTCAGTTTTTTTCTAAAATTTTCAAAATGCTCTTGCGTTTTGATTTTTTATATTTTTTCTTAATTTCACCTTTTAATTGTGTAAAAGTACAATCCGAATAAATTGGTGCATCTCTTAGTAAATTCAAATAAAAGATTTATTTAAGGAAATTTTTTGATGTGCTAACGCTCAATTTTCATGAAAATTTCTGTCTTCAAAACTTTAAGTAAAACTTATTTCTTCAAAACTTTAACTGGATTTTAATAAACTCAATGATGACGAAACATGAAATGGATGTACAGATTTATTTAGATATGTAATAGGAGTGTACCTTACAAATTTTGTCAGGTTTCGTAAAAAAATGGGAATGGAGCATTTCAAAGACATGAAAATATGAAAAATATTCAATTTTAGAAAAAGGCATTTGAAAGACATTTTTGCACCTACCTTTAATGTTAACCCTTTTAAACACATAATTCTTCATTTTATTTTACACAACATATTTCAAATGTATTATTTTTAAAATTTTATATATTTTATAGAAATAAAAGCAATGTGGTGTATAGAAATAAATTAAAATATTTTCACTTTTACATTGCGGAATTCAACTAAATTTTTATTGACAAGAAAAATATTAAAGTACACTAGCACCATAAGTTGCACCTTCCTTATCAATATTTTTTTTAGTTTTAAAAGATTTAGATTTTTTTTATTAATTATTATTTTTTTTCCAGTCACAGGAACTTCTCTTTAGACTCTGGTCTATGCAACATTTATAAGGTCTTTGAGCAATAGACACAGAAAATGAGCTTGGTTCCTACTGTTTGGTGCTCAAAGAATTCAGACAATCGAAGTTAAATTCACTTGTCGAAGAAATAACCGACATTTCAAGTCTCTTTTAAGAGACAAATGTTTTTTTGGACAGTTCTTCCAAATGACACTATGAATACTCTCGTTTACATTTTGTGTTTTGCCCGAGACACATCTCGCTAGAAACTCATTACTAGAACTCGGATTTCGCATATTCTTTTTTAGCCCCTAATGTAAATAGAAATCTGTATTGAGTATTTTTTTCAGGAATTTGCAACAAAAATACCCGATTTTTTTTTCTTCCATATTTGGAGTTTTTTGCATGTTTCGTGCATATTTGGACGATTTTTTCTATATTCAACATTTTTACACAAAAAATTAATATTTTTTCAAAGAACTTTGCTTAGTGCGTTGGGAAGGAAGATTTTCAGAAGCAAGTCTTGCCCCCTACCGACAAAGCAAACCCAAACTCTCCCCGACAACAGCTGTAATCACCACACGCGTTAATTCCAATATTCCAAATTATTTTAATTCAACTTAGAAGGTAAGGACTTTATTTTAAAGGTGAATATATATATATTAATTTGCAACACTTTCATTTTTAGTATAAGATAAACTAACAAATTAATTCCAAGATATTTCATTGACAAATAATAGGACCGCAAAACTGACGTCTCAACTGGACACTCTAATAGCTAATCGAGTTCAGTTTCGTTTGCCGGATCATCAAAGCCACATGGGAGACAGGAAACATCCGAGACACGAACCCTGAACACTCGGCCGCTGCGACATCACATCCCCATTCTTTACTCAGATCAACTCACGCAACATTTCACACATTCTGCATTTAACTCTTTTATAGATTTTGGCTTTTGTAATCAACTAATAAGATCATATATATACTAGTAAAAAAATGCTCTTCTTGTTTAGCACCCCTCTCGAGTTCATGTTATCTTCATCTGCACTGTAAAAATAATATTGTGAATAAATTTAATAAAAGTGTTTATACATTTTTATACATTTTTTTTTTGTTGCACTTTCGCATATTTTGGGGTTTTAGTACATATTTTGGGATTTGGAAATGCATATTTCAGGTCACATTTTTGCATATCGATCCGAGTTCTAATCATTACTAGCAAGCCTTTGATAAACTGGTAATATTTTGGCCAGTACATCCTCTGTCAATTCAGTTTTCATTGTTGAATTTGAGTTTGGTTTTCCATTATTTGCTTGAGCCCTTTGATAAAAAAAAACACCATGCTGAAGAACCAGTAGGGCATTTGTTGTGTTTGGGTGATTTATCTCTAGAAGAACAGTGACATAGAGAAGCAAGTTCAGCTGTTTTCATTTGTTGGACATTAAAAACATTTTCTTTTATAGCTTTCCTAAAAAAATTTGTTCATTTCAGGATAGTATCTGCTTTTAAACTATCCTCTTTACGACCTCCGAGTCATCTTGGTCATATCTCGATAGTTTGGTTGAGTTGGGTTATAGGGCATAAGGGCCGTATTTCGCCAAGCTGTGCCAAACACAACTTCTTGTATCGTAACTACGTCAAGAAAGGCAAGAGGTACTGGGGAATAATAATTATATGAAAGCTAAAAAAGATCGATTGGTTTTCCCACGAGCGTGTTACCCATATTTATTAAAGACATTAAACCAAATGGTAAAAAAAAAAAGATAGCTAGAGTACTTGGGGTATGCAAAGTCCGTGCACAAATGAAGATGTGCTTAGGAGGGTGTAACCATGTAGATAGGACTCCAAAAAAGTATTTTTAGGCACCATAAAAATAGTTTCATATTGAGTGAAATGTATATGCAATTAAAGCGGAAATAATATATACGTACATCGAAAGATATACAATTCAATATAGACGAAAACGAACTTTACTCAATTCGTAGAAATTTTGATACGTCGCCATAGGAATGATTCTTTAATAAAAATACACAAACATGAAAAAAAGTGTCTACGGATACTCCCTCCCCATATTTCGTAAAATAGAAAGCCATTAGCATATTTATCCGCATCTGCAGCTTCCTGCAACTCGATTTCATATCGAATTTTCCGCCAGAACGTTCGCTTCCAAAAATACCAAATGTGACAGAATTTCCCTCGGAACATATTCTACGCCATATAATCTAATAATACGACTCGAGACATAATCGAACCGTAGAAATTTACGCTACATTTTCTTACCTTTAAATTCCACATAAGTTCTGGCGCTACTTTCGATGCTATGGTAAATAGATTATGTCACATTTCATACAGTCGAGGGAATTATATCCTTCCTCGCCACCACACCTTCCAGATGTTTGCGATCCCTTAAATCACTCGTTTTTAAATGACGAGCCATGCGCTTGAATATTCATGGACATCTGCTAGTTTTCGCTTGAAAACGCAGTACGCCACATTTGAGGTGTACTAGAGTAATTAATTATTGCTTAATGGACTTGGGGGAGTATGGAAAGTGGCGTAACGAGGCTTAAGAGCATGTTTAACGTAATGTTTTGGGGAGCGGATGGAAGTGAATGTTTTATTTAAATCCTCCTCGAAGTTGGAATGGATTTTGTTAATGTGCAAGTTCACTTAGATACATGCATGTGCCACTTAGATGCATGCATATGCCTCCCGATTCACCAAATGGGCTTTGAGTGCCACAACGGGAGAAATATGTCCATGCGACGAAGAAACTCAAATGTCTTGGTCTAGGTAGAGTATCTATGATCCAATTAACAATCTACAACTCAAGAGTGATATTTATTTTGGAGCTTGTATAAGAAATTTGGGGGAAAATAAGAATTAAAGAAAACAGGAAGGTAAAATCACGACCGCATAATAATCATACCACGCAATTCCTTGTACAATCACGGAAGAAACAACCGAGTAACAGCCTTTATTTCGTGCACTTTTCAAACTAAAGCAAATTCAAAGGTATCATACATTAGGGAATAACATTCTCTACAAATTCAAATCCAAATAAATTGTATAAAAGGATTTCTGCACATAAAATTTTGCAGAAACGATGAAATTCCGAATGGAAACAACCTGTTTCAATGCCATAATCATATTTTACATCGTTAAGTTAGTCTAACTATGAAATATCTTTACTTTTTGCTATCTTTATATCCCAAAATATATCTTTATATCCAAAAATCAGTATCTGAGGTTTGTCAGACGTTTCTGAACTTTTGATTGCCGTCAAAAATCGCAATATCGAGGAAAATTTAATGTAGCGCACAAAAATAACTATCAGAATGAGCTGGAAATTGTGATTTCGATATTGGAAGTCCTTCTGAATCGATTCCCATCAAAATATAAACAGGTTCCAATTCATAATTTTTCAAACATTAATCTAATAATTATTATTGCAAACTAAAAACTATTTTTAAGATGAAAAATTAAGTGGATTTTGTTTGGTGTATTTAAGAGTAACATGGTACAAAATATCAGCACAACAGAATATTATTTAGGAAGACATCTATAAATGTCTAAGAAACTGATTAACATTATGAGCTTCAATCTTTCTGTATTCATAACTTTAAAATGATAAGATCTAATGACATAAAATTTGGTATCTGTAGTTAATTTTTTATGTGTATTGGAAATTAGGAGTAGAAATAGGGGGTTCTTATTGGAAATTATGAAATTGGTGCTGAATTTAATACGAAGATGACCCTTGATGAAAATTTTAAGCATTTGTATTTATAGAAGACGTTAGTTCCTGCCGAACGCTATTTTTGAATTTTCTCTTCTGTTAAAATTGCTCGTATGAAAAGAGGTCGTTTTTTCTCTGACTGCACAAAAAATAGGTTGCAGTAGCACGTTTGGAATTGTCATGGTTTAGCAACCGAAGGATTGCGAGTACGAAGCTCTATTAAACCAAAGACCATGGGGTATGTATGAGCTGATGCATGCTAAATGTGTCACGGCTTCAAATATGCTCCTGTTGGCGTCAACTGACCGTGGTCTAAATGTATGTGGTGCTGTCCTAGGATCTTTCCATTCGGGATTGATCCCGTATAGGTGCCAATAGCCCGTTGTGTTGCTTTAGTGGAACTTTAATCAACTACTTAACCTACCTACAAAATAGGAATAACAAATTATATGTTGCCCTGATTAGTATGTGGGGGGATTAGTAGTAAAATTTTCTTGTTGCAGGTCTTTTGTAATCTAACGAAGAACACAGTAACTACCTATTATCTCAACAGTATTATTAGGTCTTTTAATCCTGCACATTCTCGCAGATCAAGGACATCATCACTAATTGAATTACTAATTATTAATTTTGACGTAGAATTCAAGGACAACACAACTCTAGCGCTCTGTTTGCGCATATCGTATTTGTTGACGGTTTGGAATAGGTTTTTGTTTCAGAGACTGGTCACTAAAGAGCATTTTTCGACGCATAGATAAACCAACAAGAGGGTTAAGCCATTGTCACTCACACTATGACCGAAACTAGGATGATACCAAAGGTGTATTTGTAGTTAAATTACAAAAAGCATGAAATAGTTTGGAATTTTTTAATATTTTTATTCTTTATTGTATCTGGAGGGAGCGCTTCACAAATGCTATTTATGTGGATATACCTTAACTTTCGATCTCATCTGTCATAAACCATGAAAATGGAGAGCAACCCTTTTGCAATCTTAAATTTTTACTTACGAAATATATTTCGCAACGGTAACAGACCATGGAAATGAAGAAGAGCGAACGTACACAGCTATGAATTGGATATCATGCGTGTAGCAAACCATGAAAGTGGTCTCAAGTCTGATAAACTATTAATTTTAAATTGGAAATCTAATGAACCTTGAAAAGGGGATTGATAGCATCCTAAACTATTTACAATCCCACAAATGCGGTAGTAAATCATTCAGAAACTTAATAATTTATGATTTTAGCATAAAAAAATGAGTCACTTAAACAGGGAGATGATGTTATGGAAAATTCAAGTTATTAAAGTGACATTATAGTGTGGACAGGCTTTCTTTCTAGTGGGGAAATGTCACGCATGCTTTATACTGTTCTGAGCCGAAATTGGTTTGGTACGAACAGCATTGCCACAGTAAGCGCAAGGGAATTTTTTTATGCAAATAATATTACCATATTTGGATATTTAGAAGTAATGGAATTTTAAATTATTTTACAGGGTGATTCCGAGCTTATGGGACAAATTTTAAGGGGCGTTAGAGCATAGGCTAAAATGTTAACTTTTGTATTAGCAATGTATAGGCTCGAACGTCGTGTTCAGGTGCACATCAAGAATTGCACAGGAAATGAAACAAGATGTTAATTGATATAATTCTTTTACAGTTAATTATTTACATTGATTTTTTTACAATAACTGCTCAAAGGTATTACCGCCAACATTTTTGCAAACTTAGCAGCGGCGATACAGGAATTGATGGACTTTTTCGCCGCTAGAGTGCGCTCTTTCGTGTGGCGCGCACTTGAAATTAGTTACTTTGATCTGAAATACCCGACCTCTCTCGGCTCCCACGCCACACACACACCTTCGCTAGCTAACTTTTTCTGATCGTGTTCTTGATCAGTAAATGTCAACAATGTCATGCTGACTGTGCTGCCCTCTATTGAGTGACTGTGACATTAATGACATCATTGCTACAATTGTTCAATAATGATGTCAACAAACATTTTGTTCCATTTCCTGCGCAATTTTTGTGTTAGTTTTTTTCTAATGGCAAGATGTCTCGCACATTAAGATACATGGTCTAGATATAGTCTAAGACTTATGGCTCTGATTTTATTGTCTAGACGTGATACTTCGTCTAGAAAACCATCAGGATGGTTAAAGAACATTAGAATCTTTTGAAGGGGTTCTATTTGTATCGGCCGTGACACCGACTAGTTTCTTTTCCATGGCGCTCAGCGACTCCTACAAAAGAGCAGAGGGTTGTTAGTTTGGTGTTTTAAGTAATGTCGCATTTAACCAACACAACGGGCTAATACTGAGCATATGCCATTGGTATTTTCAGTTATAAAGAGCAGAGGAAATAGAGCCGTTAGCTGTTCGAGCCTAAAAAAAGAAATTGAATTTTGATAATTTTAATGTTCTGCTGTGTAGATGTGTAACAGTCAAGTTGTGCAAATAAATAATTATATTTTTGTTACGAAAATTGCCGTGCTTAGTTTATAATTAGATAAGCCAACTTAAAAACGCAGGTAGATACTTTGACTAACGTCGCACAGAAGAAAAATAACAACCGGCTATGGAGACGGTGCTGGATCAAACCGGAAGGGAAAGATCCGATGACAACACCACATATTTTTGGATCTCGGTCCCAACTATAAAAGGCTAAATATTCTAAGGAAAGGAGCAATAAAAAATTTTCAAAGGATTCTATTCTAAGGAAATTGTAGATGGTATATTTGAAAAGGATTCTACTGAAAAGAAAGGATCAATAGTATCTTTCCAAGTAGTTTTAGGGGCTGTCGTTGCACAGTGGGTATGCCCACGGCGCTAGTAACCGTCGAGTTGCAGACGACGCAAGTTCGATTCCTGTCACGGGTGTATTTATCTCGTCTGTGTCCGTATTGGTATTTTTAATTGAGGTCACACTGGAAAAACACACCGGGCTATTATTCTGTGTCTGAAACTGTGATTGTGTACATGAGTCTATTGCTTGATATCGTACATCGTGCCTGACACAGCATAGCCAAATATGGCTCTTGCGCCATAAAACCCCAAAACCAACCAACCAAATGATTCTGTTCTAATAGAAGAACCAACAGAAAGTGTCCACATAATTATATTCTAAGGTAAAGGGAAATAAAATACAATTCCCAAAGGTTAAAAGAAACCATGTTTTCTTTCGGCAAAATAGATGTAGTTATGTAACCATTAAGTGTGCTATGGTATAAAACCAATTCTTCACTCCTTGGGAATCTCGTAACAGAGAGTTAATTAATAAGGGAACCAAGTCTAGTTCTTCTTGGAACCATGCGGATGAGAAGACCGTCCAGATGAATAGGTTTATTGTTTTGCGATTATCGGACAGTGGCCATAATTGCCAGAATTTATTCCGGACCCTAACGCTTTTTGCCATGGGCATTGCAATACTGTGTTATAGTACAAAGTCCCAAATCCGTAATCCTCTGGATCTAGGCCTTTCAGAATTTCGGACTTTCGGAAGCTTTGTTTTCCGGCAAAGTTGACTGGTCAAGATGTATAGAGAATTCATGTTTTTAAGTACTCGCATAAAGAATTTTCTAGGCACTGAGCCATTTTGTTAATCTTTCTTTGTACTGTATTATTACTCAGTGGAATTCTAATATCGAAAGCACGGTGTGTATTACCTCAATTACAGCTGGTAGAATAAGTTCCGATATTTCAGAATAATGAATTATTGTGAATGAATTATAATGAATTAAAAACCTTAATCTAATCCTCATCGCTCGAATTTTGCGTTTTCAATAGTAAAATAGCAGATATATAAATATAAATAATTTTTTATAAAGGAAAAAACCTATTTAATACAATGCAACAAATTTTATGTACACATCTTCTCATTTTTCTGTGTGATATTTACTCTGAACATGTTCGTTATTTTGCATTGTTTCATCAATTTGGTCCTGTCTTAACTTCTTGTTCTTTAAAAATTGAAAAAAGGACGTGTAGAAAAGTGAGAACAACAAGAAAAACGCCGGTTAACAAAGCGTCCGGATTTTGGACAGTTTCGGACGTCCTGATTTGGGTCTTTGTACTGTATTAAATTCATATGATGTGCTACAATTATGAGTCAGTTGTGATATTAGTTACATACGCGTATTGACCTAAAATGGATTAGCATTATTAACGATTTCTCAGAAGAAAAAGGTCGTCTCGTAAGAGTATAATGAAAAAACTATAGAAAATGAATACACAAAAACAGGAAACTAGGATATGTTTATGTGCACAATAGCATACATTGTAATTATCCAGTGTTGGTTGATACATGATAAATGAACTCTTAAGACTTCATAACTATTCTTTATAGCGTGCATTTACTTAAACATACTGGCCACTGTTATCCAGCAGGACTAGCGACCGGAGGGTTGCGAGTTCGAATCCAACCAAAGATCATAGTATAAAGGGGGCTGGTGCACGTTAAATATGTCGTGCCTAAAACATCCTCGCTTTGGCGTAGTATGCAAGTTTGGCAATTGAAGTGTCAGCTCAGATGTTACCTCGTCATCTGACAGTGGTTCAAAATTTTGTGGTGTGGTCGATTTTTCTTTTGTGGGATTGATCCCAGACCGTCGTCAATAGCCCGTTGTGTAGATCCAGTACGACTTTAAATAAAGCATGTACCTATCTACCATATATATGTTATGTATCTATCTGTTATGTACCTATCTACCTACTTTAAACTTGCATGAAGTTACCACACTGGAGTGTGGGACAAAAACTCAAACACGTGATCCTAAGCAGTTTCATAGAATATGATTCTAAGGCAGTGGTTCCCAAACTTACTATGCCCATGGACCCTTTATTAGAGCAAAAACCTGACCATGAATCTCTCCTGACCATAATTAAATTGAGCTGTAAATCATTGTCTTAACTTTCCAGGAATTCCAACACTGAATCAAAGAGTGCATAAAATCGATCCAAACATGCACTTTTAGATGACAAATAATCTTCCGTGTTAAGTAGTAAAGGATTATAATCTTTATCATTTTCCAAACAAAGTTGAGCAAATAATCTATCATTTAAGGTATTCCTTTTGATTTTATTAATTGCTCAAATGACATTATCTAGTTAGCCATGCAAGCGTTAAATAAGATTTTTGGCGACTAAATTTTGTCAATGAATGACACAATGTACAGATAATACAATCTGTATAGCTTGTTTCAAGTATGCCAGAAAGCCTTGGTGTTGTCCTACAATTGCCGGAGCACCGTCAGTAGCAACGAAGAGAATATTACTGAAAGGTATAGCTTTTAAATCGAAAAATTGTTTTAATTCATTAAATATTGTTTCACCTCTCGTATCAGTTTCCAAACATTTGGCAAATAACAATTTTTGGGAAATGTTCTTTTGCAAATCTCACATAAGCTAAAAGTAAAGCTTTGTTTTCCGGCAAAGTTGACTGGTCAAGTAGAAAATTCATGTTTTTAAGTACTCGCATAAATAATTTTCTAGGCACTGAGCCATTTTGTCAATCCTTCTTTGTACTGTATTATTACTCAGTGGAATTTTTATAATATGGAATATGATGAATTTCGAAATAGAACCCTGTTGGTATAATAGACAACCATTATATTTATCCAAAGTGCCTAAAAATTATGCTCAAAATTCCCTTTTCTCCAACAGACAATCAGTTTTCAATCGAATCGTTATGGTACTTTTTTAAGTTCAGTGATTCGGTTTCTAAATGGAAGTCACGTACATATTTAGAATGATAGATGTAGTTACTTTACTATGGAGTACAGCTTTCAATAACACCCTATGATACACGAAAAACAAAGGCAAAAAATTTATATTAATCGTCTTTCACTGAAAAGCTTCATCAAAATTTTTAAATATATTTGAACTACAACGTATGACTACCCATTTTAATTTAACGCAACTCATCATTTTAAAGTGAATTTTTTTAAATTTAACCGATCACATTTTAAATTAAGAAATTACACATCTTAATTAAAAATGTTTTTACTTATATATTTTATTTATTTTTATGAAACGTAATCTTACCTCAGATAATTAATAATTATTCAATCAAATATTTAAGGAAAGTTAGTCAAAATATACATATACCGCCAAGAAATTATCCATGTCTAGTGATAGTTTGCAGGAAATAAATAAATCTTTCTAAATAATATTTCTGCAATAGGTAATATACCGGAACACATAAGCAAACAGAAGCGAAATTCCAATCCTTGGAAAAAGGTAGAATTCTGAAAAAAAATGTGTCCAAACGTGTTGGATTTTGACTTCCTGAATATATTCTGATATAGAACAATTCGACAAAAGACATTTGAACAATATTGTTTTATTAACAAAAATAACACTTTTATTGTAAATTAGCAAAATACCCGACCTTAATCGGTTTGAAACGGTTTACTCTAGATTGAAGAGATGAACATAATATATAAGGACTTACGTTTTTCGTTGAATAAAGTAATATTTTAACACCTTTCGACATCTTTATAATTTCTACAACTTACTTTGCACACAAATCCTTTACACATGCATATCCCTTCATGTAATACATTTCACATACATCGTACCCTTGCTGTATGACAAAGCTACAAAATGACGAAAGTTGAAGTGAAAGATGAAGTATAAATGACTAAGGTTACTACTACAAAAGACGATTTTGAGTGAGATTTGGAATTCCCTTTCTTAACTTCTTTTCATGATCAACTCAATTAATAAAAACGACGAAATACGGAGAGTGCTCTCGCACTCATAGTAAAAAACAATATTTTTTAAATTGTGGAACTCTTGCATCAGGCATGCGACATTGTTGAATTTGGTCATCTTCTTCTGTTATTACGACAAAGAATATTTTAACGTTTGAAAAGTTATAATTTTTAAATATTATTATTCTTTCAATAACGGCATAATTACACTTAAGTTTTGCTTTATTCTAATTTACCTGCCACTTTAAGTCGATTACTTTGTGGTGGTGTTACGTGTGATGAAAAAGAATCATAATTTGTTAAAATAATAAATATTTAAAACAGAAAACAAAAGAAAACAGCGATAAAAACAAAATTAAAAACGTCGGGAAAAAGTTGTTCTAAAGATATTAATTTGTGATTCCTTTTTACCTTTTGATCTCGCAGCTGCCACAACTTACAACTATAAAGTGCACAAAATTTGAAATGCGAAATTAATTCAGAGCAAAATAAACAGAAAATATTACTGCACGGAAACAACCAACACGAGTTTCCATTTCATTCCCGTTCCTTGAAAAATATCGTCTGTCCCAAATATTCGGAAATCGTTTACATTGCGCAAAGAACAAAATTAAGACACGAAATAAATAAAGTATCAAAGCTGAAATTCCTAAAATATATATATATATATATATATATATATATATATATATATATATATATATATATATTTAAATTTAAAAAAGAATAATTGCTTTTTTAGCAGCACTGGTAAAGAACACAAAGTAAACGTAATACTCAATATACACTGCTGGCCACCGTAAATGAAACACCCTGAAGGAAGCATGCAAATAATATATAATTTACTACATGCATTAGCGGAGGTGAGATATGCAAATGATTAGAATTTCAGCGCAGACGCACATCACGCGCGCTTGTGGCGCCACTTCAAAGCGCTATTTAAGGATTGGAGATTTCGACGATTTCAAGTACGGCAATTGTGTTTTTTTTTAATATTTTTTTTTCAAAAAAGCCGTTTAATTATGCCTTGTAGAAAACAGCGATCATCTTTTGATCAAGTAACCGAGTTCGACAGAGGAAGGATAGTGGCCTACCGAGATTGTGGATTATCTTTCAGGAAAATCGGTAGTTGGGTTGGACGAAACCAAACAACTGTAACGCGGGTATGTGATCGTTGGATGCAGGGGGGTACGACGGACCGACGTATTCGATCGCATCCACCTCAGTCACTTTACGTGATGACAGGCATATTGTGCGTATGGCAGTGACGGATCGCTCAGCCACATCACGAACCATAGCACAGCACATTCAGTCTGTAACGCATCATCCAGTGTCTGCGCGTACCATTCGACGCCGTTTACATCAGAGTGGTCTGTCCCCAAGACGTCCATTGCTTCGTCTACCCTTGAATCAGAACCACAGACGTCTCTGCCGCCAATGGTGCGATGAAAGAAGGATGTGGACTGCAGAATGGAATGAAATTGTCTTTACTGGCGACTCCCGCTTCTGTCTGCAACACCACGATGGTCGGATTCGCGTCTGGAGACACCGTGGAGAGAGGATGCTGAACAGCTGCGTTATGCACCGCCACACTGGTCCTGCACCGGGTATTATGATATTGGGCGGTATTGGATATCACTCTCGCACTCCTCTAGTACGCATTGCCGGTACTTTAAACAGCCAGCGCTACATCTCCGAGGTGTTGGAGCCAGTTGTCCTTCCTTACCTTCAGGGCATGCCCACAACCATATTTCAACAGGATAATGCGCGACCACACGTGGCACGCATTGTCCAAGGGTTCTTCGTCAATCGCCAGATTGAATTGCTTCCCTGGCCAGCTCGCTCTCCGGATCTTTCGCCGATAGAAAACATGTGGTCCATGGTTGCTCAACGATTGACCCAGATTACATCCCCAGCTGCCACACCAGATCAACTTTGGCAACATGTGGAAGCTGCTTGGTCTGTTGTACCCCAAGAACACATCCAAAGTCTCTTTAAATCAATACCGAGGCGTCTGGCAGCGGTGATCTCCAACAATGGCGGCTACTCTGGTTACTGATTTTGGCAGGAACCACACTTCACAGAAGTCTATGAATTAAATCATTTGATACTTGGTCAACATCTTATCTACAAAATAAATTTTGTTGTGATATCTCTTGTCTTTATTGGTGTTGCAATTTGGGTGGCCAGCAGTGTACATTCCAATTTTTCCAAAACTACCAAATTATGGTTGATTTAAGTATACTTACTCAGGTGTTTTGCATGAAACTCTTCTAAATATATATAACAATAAAGAAATGTTTAATATTGCATTAATTAAACTAATAGATAATGTTTAAAATAAAACACATTGCAATCAAGTATCTGAAAAAAAATTCACGTGATGCCTGCACAAGCACAAAATCGAACAGAAAGACGGACAGACAGACTTTCGCAACCAACTTCACTTACAAAATGAAGATAAGTACTCACTGTATGCAAATTTTCATTAAAATATATTATACCATGTGGACGTGTATAGGGCTCATACATACAAACAGACACCAAACGCAGAAGAGGCGGATTTGGCATCAGAAGTGTCCAAAACGGATAGAATACTTGAAATGGGTCGAAATATTCAATGTACAAATAAACACTCCATTCTTATTTATATGAATTACTTTTGAATCTCCAAATATGACGACGCTATCTCGCTTTCATCTCAAGTATTCAAATACAGAATTCTAAATTAAATTTTAAAAATTAAACATTAATTCTGACGTTGGCAGATACAGAGTAGCAAAATTTCGCTTTCATGATCAATGAGTTTTTCTTTTGTGCTTTTCGCGTCACCAATCAAATATTTATAAAGTATTTATATCATTGGAAGAAATAAAAAAAGTCAGTTCAAACAATGTATTATAATTTAATTTGTTTAAAAAAATTGTTTTTCGATCTACACACACTGGTAAAGCAATCTGGATAGCGTATAGCAATTGCTTTATACTCAATGTGATATCTATAGCGATTTCGAATTGCTTTTCTTAGGTCTTGCGTCCATTTTAGGCCTCTTAAAAGTCGAAGTTTTCAAAATCCTTTCGTTTATATATGAAACGATACCTAAAAATAATCCCCTTATACAATTCTCACCTGAGACCAGTCCCTTAATCACCCCACTTTTCTTTCAGTCTTTCGTCTTTTTTGTCCAATAGGTCATATATCTTGACATCTCCTTTCACCTTTGACCTCCCAGTATGATTGACCTCCCACGATCACTTTTCCTCTCAAATCGCCTGTAAGATAAAATTACCTCTTCGCTTAATTCCCGACCTTTACCAATGAAATTTTTTGCTAGATTCCCTGTCCAATAGTCTTTCTTTTAATTCTCATCGCTCTGTCGAATTCATTTTAAACTATACACTTTTTCCATGAGCCCCTTAGAATAGGAAGCTACAGAACCGTACAGGGCTCCAGCCCCTCAACAGCCTTCACGCCGGTTATGATCGTTATTGAATAAAGATTTTGTTATAGAATTTCTATCTATTTTTGTAGAATCAGAATTACACTCCCCTCCAATGGATCATCCTCATCCAGTTGCCTAGACCACTCTTACTACTCCGTCACGACTGCAAGCTCGTAATTTCTGTTATTATGACAGATTTTAAAGTCGACAGGATAGCAAGCTGTGGCTTGGGAACCTTACCTTGAATTCGGAAGTCTTAATGCATTGAACGGACTCTCATAACTACCCCACAATGACGTCTAATGAAGATGATTGTACTGCCAGCTATTTGCTTTCAAAAGATTTTTCGGAAAGTATGCTTTCAAAACTAATAGCATTTGACCCAAAAGAAAATTTCGACGTGGAAGCATGAATCAAATACTTAGAATTAAAAACAGCCCATTTCGCACAAACTCAAGAATCGACCTAATTCCAGGATACCTAAAGTGAGAAGCATTGAACTTTTACCTAACTCATTACGTCTTCGAAACTGAATGGGCCAGTATCCGTCAAGGACTTATAAATTACATTCTATAACAAAAACGACGCACCAAGAAGGCGGTGTCCGACGGAGACAAAAATTGGTGGATATGAAAATTATGTGCAGAATAGAAAATGATTAAAAAATCAGAACAATTGAATGCTTTATTTCAGAGTTACAGTAACGAGCTCAATAAGGTGTTGACCCGCCTTTAGCCTGGGTGCAAGCTGCCGCACGGCGTGGCATAGACCGATAAAGCTCCCGGATGGTCTCCTGCGGTATTTCTTGCCAAATTTGCTCCAATTGTCGGACTACGTCATCAACATTCCCTACCGGATGCAGTCGCCTTCCCATCATATTCCAGACATGCTCGATGTGAGAGAGATCTGGCAATCTGGCTGGCCAAGGAAGTGTTTGACAAGCATGAGGACAGTTCATAGCAACACGTGCCGTATGTGGTCTGGCATTGTTTTGCTGAAAAATAAGCCCAGGGTACTGCGAAAGGAACGGTAGCAAAACAGGTTTCATAATGTCGTCAACGTACCGCTGTGCAGTAAGTGTACCTCTAATAACGACCAAAGGGATCCGGCTATCAAGGGAAATGGCACCCCAGACCATAACTCCTTATTGAGGGTCCGTGTGGCGTGCAATAGTGAAAGCAGGATCGGCACGCTGCCCTGGGCGTCTCCAGATACGTCTTCGATGATCGTCAGGACACAGTTGGAAGCGGGATTCGTCGCTAAAGACCATACGTCCCCAGTCAGCATCATTCCAACCTGATCGAACCAAGCACCTCTGTAATCTGGCTCGACAGTGTGCAGGCGTCAGTGACAGGTGGTGTAACGATCGGTACGAGCGTAGATTTCGCTCTCTCAGCCGTCTGTGAATGGTCATGGTGGACACTCGTGTGTGGGTCGCACGACTGATGGTTGATAGCGATGAATCAGGCGCTGTGACAGCTGATCTGACAATCACTCTGTCCTCGCGATCTGCTGTGGCCCTACGTAGACCGCTACCATCATGACGCTGAAATCTGCTACTGTCCACCCACTCTTTCCAGCATCTTCTAATCGCCGCATCGCTTCGACTCACATGACTAGCGATTCTCCGATTTGCCCAACCTTCCTCTTTCAATCCAATGATACGATCTCTTTCAAACTGGAAATTGCTCGAAATGAGCTCGAATCCTGCGGTGAGGCATTTTTTCAGTCGTTAAAAGGTATCCTAAATCGCAATGCAGCAGAAATTTTAACAACTGTTCAAGAACAACTCCTTATATACATCTTCTGGATGCGCTGTTCCGATGCGCTGGAGATCGCACTATTCATTCATTGGACATCAAATTTTAATCACTTGGATATTTGGTCAAAACATTTTTGCATACGAAATTTCAAAGCAATCGGATGATTCCTTCTTGGTGCGTCGATTTTTTTGTTGTAGAGTGTATTTTTCACGAACTTCTCTAGTTTCATTTGACATCTTTATCTCTACAACGTGCAACAAACCTTCAGACATGGATATATATATATATATATATATATATATATATATATATTAAAGATGGAAATTATCTAATAAGTCCATAAAATGTGTGTAGTTTTTCTTTAAATAATTCATTTTGATTCGTTACAAGATTTGTAAGTCATATTATTGTGAAATTTAATGAAAATTTCACATTTTGCACTACAAAGATGTGGTGTTAATTACCACTTTGATTTCAAATGTCGTTACAGCATACAAATATTTTCTAAATAAAACAAAATCATAAGAAAAAAGGAAAATTTTGAAATTATAGATTGCAGCTCACAAAAATTGATGGATGAATCTGTAATGCTCCAAGGACTTGAAAATGTGCTTAGTGGCGATACAAGTTAAAACAATTTTCAACACACAATACTGGAGCCTGAACAAACTGGACACACACATAGTATTGTTTGTGACAGCCTACACAGCTTGGTCGGACTGGCTTTTTTTATTGGGGATGGCATAGTTTGAGTATAAGCTATACTTCCTTGTATTTCTTTTGGAAACTCTTTTGGTAATTTACATGAAAAGCTAAAAATTAATAGGCCAAAACATACTTGACATCCGATATAAGTTTATCGAAAAACACTGCAGCAATTAGCATGTTAATAAATATTTAGTCTCGTTCGCCATCATATTGGAATCCCTCATTCATAAGGATATTGAGTTAACTTCCCTTCATTTTCCTGCCCTCGGAAACCATTGATATGAACCCAATATGAATTGTGGAAATTCCGTAACAGAGCTGGCCTTTTGGATTCCGTACCAAGATATCATTGAAAGGTGAGCAATGTTATTTATGCAGCACATACGCTCATTGTTGGAAAAGCGGCACAGCCGTACGCCAGCTTCGTGAATGGAGCGAAATTCAATTTACACCCACTTTTGTTCGTCTCTTTTCAAATAGTTAATGACAGAGAATAATCACTGCTGAGTCAGGTTTAGCAATTATGCATTAATTACTTGAATTTATTGATTGGGGGCTTTTAGGATTAACTGGTTTTAAACCTGTCACGAGTCACTTACTAAAATAATTTAGACCTTACAATTACTTTTATGTAATGCATGAAAGAGCATTTGATTACTTTTGAATGCTTTGTAAATTTTCTTTGTTTCATCGAGAACTGTCCATGCTTTCAGACAATCATATTACTGTGTATTGGTTACCTTTAATTTTGAATACCTTAAATAAATGCTTTAAGGTTAGAAAATTTCCATGCGCCATATATAATTAATTCTAATTTAATTGAAAGTTCAGCATTTCAGGAATCCACCAGTGTTCCATACTCATTGTAATTAATTATCTGGGTAACGAATAGTCTTAAAATTAATTAACCTTATTAGATGCTCAGTTCAATAATTAAGTTGACACTCTTGATTATAGATCTTAAGCCCAGGATTAAATTTTGCTGTGTGACTCAACATTCAACTTAATAACGAAATCTATGAATGTGAGCAAAGGATCATTTGAAAGTACAAGCAATTATTATTTGCAATGACTAACTCTTCTAGCGGTTGACTTGATGAGGTCTCTCGTCATTTGAAGAAAACTGACCCCATTATAATCTCGTAAAAAAACACCAGACCGTATTTTGTTGACGAGATATCTCGTCATTGGTTAGAACCAATTGGTTAGAACTTATTTGTCTACGTATGTGATGGACGAAATATGTCTGCAATACCAATTTGAGGGTACAGGTACTTTAATTTTATGTTATAATAAATCGCATAGACTTTATCTTTTAACATTTTGAAGTGCACTGTGCATAACAAACATTAAAATAAATATATGGGATTAAGAAAATTCTTAAATTAATTTATTTTGCGTATTTATAGAGGTTTTGGGGATGATGGGTCTAATATGTCTTGTTACCCGTAATGAACATTCTTGGTATGAGAATCGCAAATGAAAAAATATTTACAAACTCATCATTTTTTATACAGAATAGACCCTACACTAATCACAATTTCCAGTTGAAAACTAACCCGAAAAAGTGTCACTATCCCTATTAGAGATAGAAGGGAGGTTGAATTAAAATAGCACTGATGTAACACAACGGCTATTGGCGACGGTCCGGGACCAATACCCAAGCGAAAAATATAATGACAACACCTCGTCATTTTGAATCACGGTCAGATGACGAGGTCAACCCCTGAGCTGGCACCCTACTCTCCAAACTTCCGTACCACGACAAAGTAAGGACATTTAAAGCAGCTACAAATTTAACTTGCACTGTCCAAACACACACGATGGTCTTTGGGGGAATCGATTTCGCGTCTTTCCGGAAATGCTTACCGTCATTGCTATTTTTAACGCACATTCAGCTTTGCATATACATCGTGGGATTGATTTCGTTTTGATTGATTCCAAGACACCAGTCAGTACAGGGTTGTTTGAGTTTGATGGTACCAAGCTGGAGCCAAACAAAAGACAGGTAATGTCAAGTATGGTCACCGCAGGGGGCCTAAAAGGATATTTTGATGAGTGTTTTTACCTGTGAACTTCCGAGTGACCTTAAAGGATGTCAAACATCGACAGAATGAAAGGTCCAATCGAAAAACAGACACCACTTTTCCCGACACACTGAAACCCTTTCTTACTTGACTTCTCCGACCAGTAGAGATCATCACTAGGGCAACCTTTTGCAACAAATGCAACTTCTTTTCACACATTCTACGCTGCATGTAAAGTACAAAAACCAAAATTGCTCCTACATGGGGTGTATTGTAAGCGAGTTATAATCGCAAAATAAATGCAACTTTCTACATCAATGCAACTGTTTGCATAAATTCAACCACCTGCAACTTTTTTAAAATTTAGTTTAAAATTAATTTATATGAATTTACTATTTCATTTTTTGCCCTCTGAACCAACCCTTCGATCGCGTGTGTCTGATATTGCGAACGCCGAAGTATTGCGGATCAAACAAGTTCATGGAAAGGTGTTCGTCCTAATAGACGAAAGTGAAATAAATGGCAAGAAGTACTTTAACACATTGGTTGGCATTCTTGATAATCCAGAGGAAATTGTAATCGACTGCAGAGTTTGCGAGGTGAGTGTCGGTCATCAATATGTCGTTCACCTTGTAGATGACGTTTTAAAATCTCTGAATGTTGAGCGAAAGGATTTTGCGCTTCTGCTATCCGATACAGCACATTAATTATATGACTGTGGCTGGCGCAGTTTCTCAATGTTAAAGAAATTACTGGTAAGGGATCGGCCATTCAATGTTCTTCTGTATTTAAGAATGTATTATAATACTGCTGTACACTACTAAAATTGTCAAGATATTTTGAATTTTTTATTTTTTACGAATCATTTATTTTAGAATTTAGTGTATCCAAAATAAATGCGACTTTATTTCCATAAATGCAACTTTACGGAATGATAAATGCAACTTTTCCCATTTTTACTGCAACAAAAAAGTTGCCCTAATCATCACATATACCGGAGAAAGCCCCAGCGATACACAGGATGATGAGCGAGGATCATGTCGGTACCTCGACAACTGTAGAGTCGTGGTTCCCCTTCGTAAATTCCTCTCTTGCGTGGATTCGCAGTCAATGAGGGAAGAGGCTGGCAAGTTATGACCGGATGGGGGTAAAGGAATGTCTTGTAGCCAATCGTTTTTGAACTGTCGTTAGCAAGGTATGGGAGGAGAGGTGACTCCGAGTTCTGGCCCCTCGACGAGAGAGATCCGTTGGATTTTTGGACGTAAACGGACGAAGCGCTGATCTACTCCGATGAAACCGCGGGACTGAAACCATTTCGTTCTTGACTCATATAGCTTCGAAATTGCCTTTAATTGTCAACTTTGTAAATACTGTAGCTTCAATTATCAAAATCGTTTTGGCACGGATCCCCATCCGGTTAATTGGAGAATTCACGAAAAAAAAAAGGTTATTTCTTAGTAAACACGAATTTTGCTTTAGTATGTATTGTAATTTAATGACTATGAAAAAAAAATATTTTTGGCTACATTTTGTACTTACATTTGTAATAACCTTTACGCTGTGGTAGGTAGAGAATTGTTGCAATTTCGTTTACACCAGCGGCATGGTATTGATTTGCGTACGGTGGATGTTACCCCCTTTAAGTGACCACTCGCATTGATCACCATTACGAGCTATCAGCGACTGACCTTCTAGAGCAGGGATGGCGAACCTATGACCCGCAGGTCAGACACTGACCGCGTAGGCTTTTTAAATGATCCACGCGTTGATTTTCATAAACTTATAATCTTTTTTCAAGATATACGTAAAGAATTGTAATTTTTTTTCGAACCACTCTTTTAAAAAATATGAAGAAAATCCAAGTGTTAATAAAAAACTTAAAATGAAAAAAAAAATGCATAAATTAAAAAAATATGTATTTATTTTTGTAAAATGTTTTAGATTTATTAACTATACATAATGCTGTTTTGAGATTAATATGAAAATATTAGGATATTTATGACGAAACTTGACATCTTTACTAGGGATTTGGAAATGAAAATCATGAAATAATTTTCTCAATTACTGAAGCATTTTCAAAACACAATAACAATGAAAAATACGCTTGACGTTCAAGAAAATGCAATAAAAAATATTTAATGATTATGCAGGAAATAAAACAAACCTTTGAGGAGAGATTTAATCAATTTAAAAGTATGGAAAATACATTTCACTTTATTTTATATCCATACAAAACAAAATTCGAAACAATGGAGTTAAACGAATTTAAGTGGCTAGGTATCCATGATTTAGAAATGGAATTAGTTTAATTTCAAAACAGCTTAGTTTGGAAAAATAAATTGGATAACTTGATTTCCGAAGTAGAAGGGAAAATGTCAGAAATTAGTGCAAATTACAATGATCCCACACTAAAAATTGAAAATATTATATTAAAACGTACGGATTCTTTCCAAATAGTTTTATATCAATGAAGTAACTTGCTAATACTCTTTTAACGATGATTGCATCCATAATTGTTGCGAAAAATTGTTTTCTTCGATGAATTTTGTAAAGTCTATCAATAGAAATAATCTCGAAAATAAATTGAATTCAAATTGCGTTAAACTAATTGATAATGAATATGAACATAATATTAAGATATTATCTGACAAAAAACAACAATATATTTCTCATTAAATATACTAGAACTTCACTGTACATACACACACATGCCTGCAATTATATTACCTATTAAAACATAATATTTCACACACACAAACACACACATGCG
The DNA here is from genome assembly GCA_947359465.1 of Metellina segmentata. NCBI lineage: Eukaryota > Metazoa > Arthropoda > Arachnida > Araneae > Tetragnathidae > Metellina > Metellina segmentata. Next base: position 4,614,214 of record OX375881.1, on the reverse strand, counting down.
GTTCTCTGTGTGCAAAAACCCGCGTATTACGAGCTTCTCACGGACAAGGATGTGCGTTCAGGTGCGATCAAGTATTCTAACCGTGATTGAAAATTAGTTGATGTTTTTCCCGGATCTCTCAATTCGGGTTTGATTCCGGACAAATTTCCTGTTTTTTTTGCTCCAGTGCAACGTTAATTAATATACCTACATACCTACCGATTGATATACGGCTTCAATGTTTAGTTGGTTGGTTAAGTTAGATAGGTGGCGCTAGGGCCATATTTGGCTATCCTGCGCTAGACACAAGAAAAAGAATGGACATACAACACACGCAAGAAAAGTTTTTACTGAATGCGTTTCAATTAATCTAGTACTGGAGCAACACAAAACAGGTTATTGACGACGGTTCGGGATCAATACCAACGGGAAAGAGTCGATGACAACACCACGTAATTTTGAACCATGGTTAGATCACGAGGCATCACCTGACCTGGAACCTCACTCTCTAAAATTCCTCGCCACGCTAATGCGAGGACATTGGAGACCACAGCAAATTTAACTTGCACCAGACCCTCTTGTACACGACGGTCTAAGGTTGGATTCGAACTCGCAATCCTGGAATGCGTTACTCTTCGAACCGGCTAACGCGGCCCTAGCCCAACGAGTGAAACTGCTTCGAATCTTCGTCGCCCCATCTACAACGGCGATTGAAATGTTTGAGCAGTTAGGTCTGTATCATTTCCAGATAAGAGGCTTATCTACCAGCTTAGTTCTCAGTGCAAGCGTAAAAACCTCCAACAATCGCCGCAGTGACAGATCTCCGTCGAAGTTCGCAAACACCGAACCCTCTCGAAACGGTTTCTCTCTATAATTGAATGAAACGTGTCCAGGAGCACCAGAGGAAAAGTTTCGAGGGGGTCCATTACCGCCGTCACATAAATTCCGAAAGTAGCTGACTTCAAGTGCCTGCACGTGCCACAGTGTGTCTTATTGCGGTGTCTTAAGTCTGTCCCAGACGCATTTATTCAAACGCTCATTCCCGTTTAGTTAGGAGAGAAATATTGTATAATCTGCTCTGACAACCTATTAAATCGGGACTAAGCCATGGGTGCTGGGTGAGAGAGAGATAAAAATAAATTATCAATCCGTCCCAGGGGGTGATTCGAACGTCAGTCGTAGGAGAGTATTTTTGTCGCCTGAAAAGGGGGGGGGGAATGAATAGCGTTTCTTTTCAGAGATTGGGATTTCGAAGCTCTATTGATATATTCTGTAGTTCGAACGATTTCTTTAAATGCCATTAGGTGATTGGCGAAGGATTAGTGGAGTGTTTTGTTTGACGCCATTTTTAATGACCGTTCAGATTGTTGGATTCGCTGTTTTGAACTGATACACACAAAAGAAATTCACAAAAATGGGACAGTTCATGAAAACCTTTGTCTTCATAATTTTCCAATAGCAAAGGACCAAATAACAAATATTGGGGTCTATAAATTATAGGCCCTAATATTTCTTATTTACATTTTGTAAAAAAAGAAGTTTCTTAACTTTCTCCAACTTAAGACGACTTCATTTTTCACCAGTTAGAGAAAACTCCTTATGATGGGACCATGGAAGTAGGAAAGTTAAGGAAGTGCCTTAACAAGGTTTCGATACCAGTTTAACTGAAGTCGACATTTCCATGGTTTTAACGCACCACGATGGCGGCCGCGCATGCTCTGTTAAAAATCTTTTTTAAGGATAATTTTTTTTCGTATTAAAATGTGTTCATTCATTTTGCAATTGAGCGTGGCAAATTTTTTTTAAAATTTAATTTAAGTAGGATGTATAAAAAAATGTACTACCTTTTTCCCATTTGCTTTTAAATTTTGTGATTGAATATGCTATAATATAATTACAATATAAGAAACAGAAAAATAACAATGCTAGTTTTTTTGTTTGTCATTGGCATGCAAAATATTTTAAAACAGCTTTTAAATTGGTAAAAACTCACTGATTAGTAAAATTTAGGTATCCTTCAAATACCATTTCTCAGTAATTTTTTAATTTAGATTAGCTGATCCCACGCATAGCTTCTTCCCTCTAGTGCCTAATAGTTTGGTACTACTATGTATCCCTCATTCTTGTTTTTATAAATTGTATCCAAATTGGTTTCCACACTTAGGCATTGAAATTCATTTTATTGATTTCCTGCATACATTTAAATACAAACACTTTTGGCCCAATCATCCATTCTAAATATGAATTTTCTTTTTGTATTTTACTTCTTATTATGCACTGCTTATCCATGCATCTCTACGTTCTGGGGTCTTTTAGAAACCTGAAATGAAAATTATTTTAGTTAGACACAATGAATTGATAGATACATAGAAACCGATGTTCATATATCCTGTCTAATGCTTGATAAATTGAAGACTGATTATTGAATATATTATGTCTGTACACACAAATACACTTTTAGCAGTGAATTATGGCAGGTGAAGGCAACCCATCTTCATTAGGATTATTCCCGCTTTTATGGTAACCTCAGCAATACACAGAGAGTGGAAAGTTTAAATTTCCATTTCGAATATTCTAGAACAGGGGTTCCCAACCTTTTTAGTAACTGCGTACTACTTGAAATTTTTATAAAATTTTGTCATACCACCAGTCCTATATTTTTTTAGAAACATATATCTAATGTCAGAAAAGTGCCCAATGGCTTGTTTTTTTTAATTAATATACTAAGAAAGCTTCATATTTTATGATTAATGTACTTGTATTTCGTATTAATGATGTTTTAATAAAGTAAAAAATAAAACGATTTGTAAAAATGACAGTTTTATTTTTTACACCCAAGTTTAAAAAAAAAATTATTATCTTGTGCGTGTTTCTCATACATAAAAATAAAGAAATTCTTCGTAAAACGATTTGACAGGGAGAGATACCAACTTAATTTCGCGGAGTTAGCCATTGAATAGAATTAGATAATCAGCAACGAAGCTTTTCTTTAAATAATGTGCTACTGTAAGCGTCATTTATTACAATAAAATAAAAACGTTAATCACAAAATTGATTTCATATCATCCCATTTTTCCTATAACGTGGCTGTACATACTAAAAAATCGAACAAAATTTGTAGAATATTTGGGTCGCTCGTATCATCCTTGCGTACCACCTGAAACGTTGCCGTTAATCGGTTGGGAATCCCTGTTCTAGAATATTCTTTACATTTACTTTAAATTGTCTTTTGACTTCATTGGCTCTTTAAAAAATGTTTTCTTCATCATTTTCCGTTTAATGCAAGTTCGAAGAAATGAAACGCTCAATTTGATTTTAGTCACGGTCCAGTGCTAAAGGTTACATAAGGTTGTATTGTTTCTCGCCATTCTCTTTTGAAAATAGTTTCCTTTTTTTATTTGTACACGCTTTCTGTATATTATAAGTTTCAGGTAATTTTTTCGCGAAATTGGAAGTTTAATTTTTTTGGTGGTAGGCAAACTGTAGGAAGTCAAGGAGTGACTATTCGTTTATGTAACAAGCTCTTAGAGATTTTTAGAGATTTAGATTGAGAGGAAATTAAAACGTTTTAAAAAATAAAAAGGTATTTTAACCACTATTTTCCAACTTTTCTACTAATTGTTTTCCGTTAAAAAAACATGTATTTTCAAAGTTTTGCATTTTCCACCCGTTAATTACTTCCTGCTATAATTCGGTTGTAAAAAAAAAAAAAGTTTTTTTTTTTTCCTAAGAATTTTTTTTTTTTGGTGACATTAAAAGTGCACCAAGAGCGTTGCCACCAAACGAGGCGTATAATGCAGTTGTACGTTCTATTTTGTAACGTTTATTATTTAAAAATATAAGACGTTTATTATTTGAGTCAAAAACACAAATAAAACACACAATGCGTGAGAAAGCAATTCAGAAATTTTCGCGTTTGACTCTATGTAGATGTATCGACTTAAACACAGGGAATTAAAAAAAATATCCAAAAAAGGAATTTAGAGTATTTTAAATTGGACATAAATTTAGTCTCAGAAATGAATGCATTTTTGGCTTGCAGAGGAGAATGAATTCAAATTTTGTCGTTCTATTGCAGGAAATACGAATGATAACAAAACGTTAAGAAGTTTATCTGGAATAAATGTTATGCGCACAACTAGGTTATATGAATATCTACATTGGTAGTGAAAAGAAAATAGAATTAGGATTCTTAATTTAGAAATTGGCCAGTTCTTAGAAAAACCAATGTAAAAATAGTAATAAAAAATTATGTTAGGAAAAGGCTACCGGAATTAAAATGCTGAAATACTTTGACACTTTAACCATCTGAGGGATTTACACAGATAACTTCACCTTGCAGCTTGCAGTCTTCTCTGCATGACATCTAATCATTTTTTGCTTTCTCAATCAATATCTGTCCAAAGCATCCTGTTTTGAGGAAATGGGCAATGAATCTTTCCAAAGGATTCCACTATAAGAAAAAAGGAGCAATACTCTTTCCAAAGGATTCTATTGCTAAATAAGTAATGGATAGAAACTTTACAAATGATTCTATTACAAGGACAAATGAGAAATATAATCTTTCCAGAGGATTATACTTCATAGAAATGCGGAATATAATATTTTTCCAAAGGTTTTTATTTTAAAGAAATGAGGAATATATTACTTTCAAAGGATTCTATTTTAAAGAAATACGAATCAGAATATTTCCAAAAAATTCTATTTCATGGAAATGATAATTTAAATCTCTCCAAAGGATTCTAATCCAAGGAAATAGCCCCTTCTAAATAATTCTATTCCAAAGAAAGGATCAATACCATCTTTCTAATCTACTAAAAGTACCAATATAATCCTTCTAAAATATTCCAATCTGAGGAAAAGACCAATAAAATTTTTCTAGAGGTTGAAAGAATCCATGGATTCAATAAAACAATAGCTGTGGTTATGTAGTCATTATGCATGTTGTGAGGTAAAATAAATATGACGCTACCGGAAATATGACACTTAGAGGGTAGAGTGAAAAACATTTTCAGTATTAGGAAATGCTATTCCCATCGTATATTACTACTAAGCAATTTTGGCCAAATTGGGTTCTATCATCCATAATGATGCGATGCATGTTGACATAACAATCCAAATCACAAGCACATTGCGCTGTTATCACCTCAGTTTTCCCCCGTTATCGCTTTAGTTCGGAACATCCATCCCATCATTGAGTTAATAAGCTTCCTAGCAATCAGTTAATAAGCTTATGTCGTGTTTTCGGTCGTGTACTGCAGATCCCGAGTCTGGTTTTTTTTTGACCCAACGGTTCATTTCCCGATGTTAGTTCAACGTGTCGTATATACACTCCCCACCCCTTCTTCGAATACAGATGCCCTCAAAGATATTCCGATCACGACTCCGAGTTTTACCCGCTCTACTTTCGATGGGGTTAGTTTATTCTGCGCCAGCGATGGAATTTTTAGTTCCTTCAAAACATTTCAGCTCCTTTTTGAAAAAAAAAAGTATACTTATTTCTCAGAGGGGGGCTTCACTTCTTTATGGCCGAAACTTTCATCTTTCAAAAGAAGCTTTCTTATGCTGTGTGGTGTTTATTATCTCTGTCCCTCACGTGTGTGTGGAGAGTGTTTGTCATCTGAAGCACGTATTCATGGGTGGATTGCAACGTTTGGCTCCGTCGCAACTGCCGCATATATTTGGGTCTTGTGCTCGTTGCCTCTCATAAAAATCAGCGCCTTCTGGAAAAAATAAGTCGTGGAAATTCCGGTCAGTCGGAGATCAGAGAGCGGCGATAACGATTTATCATGGGTTTGCAAAGATCATGAATATAGGGTCATCCTGCTCCAAAAGGAAGAAACGAATCGTGATTATCCATGAAATTTAAAAATACCACGTGGTGCCTGTGAACATCTTCTTACTTCGTAATATCAGGATTGGGTTCTTTCGTAGCGTACACTTCTTAATGACACATACTATTTTGAGATGAATTACACCTTTATTTAACGATAACACACATACAGAAAATCTATGTGCAACAGGATGGACTTAAAAGTAATGGGAACAATTATTTACACATTCTATGTTTCTGGACGAATAGACGACACTCAGTGTTCTTTTGTGTCGACCATCGTTCCTCGTTTTTCTTATTCGTCTCAGGGAAGCGTTGTGCGCTAATTCGGCTTAAAGTGCGCATGCGCGGATCATGACAGTGCCTGACAGTCATTTTGTCAATTTTATGGGAAGCGTACACACACCCTACAATAATGGACAGGACAGCAAGATGTGATGGTATTGAACAAAGGAAATAATACATGCTTTAATAGGGAGATGGTCCCTCACGTACTGCAATTACACTAGTAACCCTTCTGGGCATACTTTCAACAAGGTTTTGACACACGGCTTCGGGTATTTGTGTCCAATGTCGCCAACTCAACTGTAGATTTCGGACGTGGTTTTCTGGTCCGTAAGCGTCGCTCTAACTCTTCCCACAAATGTTCTATGGGATTTAGATCGGGACTCTGAGCAGGCCAGATAAGACATTTTACATCCATATATCAGTACCACTGCTTGACAGAGACTGCAACAAGACACGGAGCGTTGTCATCCTTTAAGTAATATTCATCCATACCATAAAATTGGCAGGGCGTAGAAAGAACCTAATGGTCCAAAACTTCCATGTAGACGCCGTCGTTCAATGGACCTGGAACAACATGCAAAGGTCCCAGGCCGTACCACGAAAAACACCCCCAAACAAGTACTCGGATTTTATGCAAATCCGCTGGAATCCCGTCCATTATTGTAGGGTAGTGTACTTGCATGAGATGTGGTCAAGAAATAACTTTCCTTTTCCCAATAGCTCTATTGGAAGAGTAAAGGATTAGGATCCAACCCAAAACCATCGAATACAAAGGGGGCTGGTGCATGTTAAATCTGTCGTGGCCTCAAATGTCCTCACGTTAGAAGTTTGGAGAGAGAGGTGCCAGTTCAGGTATTGTGTTCGTTATCTGATCGTAGTTCAAAACGACAAGGTATTGTCATTGGATCCCGAACCGACGCCATTATCCCACTGTATTGCTATAGTGCGACGTTAATTAAATATGTACCTTTATACTAGTCCTGATCAATGTTTCATTAGTAAAAATTTCAATGCCAAACATTTAAAAGCAAATTTAAATATTATATTTACAGTATATCAATTGCTGCTTGCGGAAGTTGTAGCAAAAAGATCAAGCCCCTGTATGATCGTGTTCTTTTTCCAACAGAAACCAAGCTCGAAGTTAAAAACTTGTGCAAGTTGAAATTTCTATAGCAAATCAATTTCTTCATATCGATATCAAGTGACTCATATCAGTTTATTGACACTTAAAACTCATAATCAGGTGTTATTGTCCCAAATCGTAACCATACCTGCTTTTATCCAGCGAAATAAAACGACTCCGTTGCTCAATTTCGATGATAGATGATCTTTTTCTCCTTTTTTTACTGCCACTTTTGCCCTCCTAGTTATGTCTTTTATTTCTCAGCGATCAGGTGACTACTTTTTTGTGCGATATTTTTACCAGCTGGTAAAAAACGAAGAGAAAACTGGTGTTGCATTATCCACTTAAAGCGAGATTCTTCAAGATGGGAAGATTTATGAGCAGTTAATGCGACAGCGTGTGTGATAAAAATAAATCGCGAAACTGAAAATAACATCCACCGCCGAGGAAGAATCCAGGAGAGGGGATAAGAAAATAACCGTCTTGGTTTTTTTTGCTGCTGCGAGAAGATTATTTGCGTTTATAAAAATAAACACCCAGCAGCTAGTGTTTTTCAGTCTGAGAAATGAATAATAAACTAGAAAGGGATTTGTGACAGGAAGAAAATATTTCCGCCCTTTTATTTGGTGAATAGCACAAAAATAAAACTGAAAATAGTTTTTCTTCAAGACTACTTGTATCAGAGTAGACATTAAACTCGGGTCAAACAGCTGTTTTTCGCAACTCTGCGCATCAGTCAATACTTACAAGGTTAATGGTTAAAATGCATTGATTGGCGATAGTATTTTCGTGAAACATATATTCTCAAAAGTTATACACACACTGGCTAATGAAACAGAAACCTGGGATAAAAATTTCACTAGACCTCCATTTGCACGGATAATAGCATGTATGTGGAACCCGACAACGACCGTATGAAGAGATCAATTGAAATGAAGAGACATTTAAAGTAAGGTAAATAGGAACTATGTTTCTGTTTCCAACTTTTAAACTCATTATAAATTGCAGATTCGAGAACCCAATGCGATTTGTCGTGTCAATCGTGACTCCTGCTAACGGGCCCCAGCAAGAAGTCCTTTTTTTCAAGTTGTGAAAGGTCCCTCGTTTTCCCCATTCTGTTTCTCGTGAAATGAATATGCACAACATACTTTAACCACTAGTTTGATAACGTGTCATCCTCGTCATGGATGGATTTTGTAACCAACATTTGCATAAATATTTAAGGGTTTCCAATTCGTTGGCCAATGTGGTATATGCATGGCATATTTTTAACTCTGAGCGTCGCGAGATTTATGAGTTGTTCAGCGCTGCTTACTACCTCTCCACAACACATAATCACTAACTAACCAAATTTTTTCGTTCAAAGTGGCTATCGCTTTTGCTATAAGACTTTAGTCATTTGGAAATGTTCTGTTCATCAATTTGACTGAGCATAATTGTTTGGAAACATCGATCTATCGTTCCTTTCTATAGAATATAATATATTATAAATACCCTGTAAGGCCTTTCTTTTTAGTACATAATTCTTTGAAAAGATTCTATTGATTATTTACCTCAAATATAATCTTTTGGAAATATTCTATTAGTACTTACCTTAGAATAGAATTGTTTGGAAATATTATATTGATCATTTCTTTCAAATAGAACCCTTTGAAAAATTCCATTGGGCCCCTCCTTAGAATTGAAACATTTGGAGTATTCTATGGTTCCAAAGAATCCATTGAAATATTTTAGAAATCCTCTTCTTGGAATAGAATCTATTGGAAAAATTTTAGAAGCTATGTACTTCGAACAGAACCATTGGAAAGATTCTATCGGTACTTTATTTCAGAATCCATTGAATTTCATTTCTATCAACCTTTTTTGAATCCATTGTAAAGATTTTAGAAGTCCTTTATTTGGAATAGAATTTCATTGGAAATATTTTATCACTCATTCCCTTAGAATTGAAACCATTGGAAATATTCTATTGATCAAGAAAGCCAAAACTGGTTTGAAAGCATACAAGAAAGCCTGCATGCTGGAACAAAGTGGAATTATACGTATGAACCCCTGAGAGGGTTAAAACGAAGGGATGGTATCCAAAGGGTTGAATATAGAGATACAAAACCTCTTCGTTTAACCACGCCTTTATATTTAGCTTAATCGGGCGTATCGCCTCATTTGTCCTAGATGAATTTTAAGTTTACAAACAGCAGAGGATATCCGTATCTGTAAAATCGAGATCTTATGTCACCTGTATTATCCAGTTGATCTAGTCATTTGGGCTTCAATGTGCAAATACGTCGGGGAACCTATAGACATCATCAAGTTAGACAGATACATGTTTTTCTCATCGGTCAGACTACAATAGAATCTACGAACTATTTATTGGATTCAGAACGCTATTTTTTTTTACTATGACATTAATCCAGGCTTAGCACGCATTTTGTATTTAGTTCGTGATTAAAAGTTAAAAACCCATTAGTGTTGCATTTGCCAAACAACATTTTTTTTCTGATCCCAAGCGATACTTATAAAAATCTTTCAACACTATCACATATCAATCGAGTGGGCGCATAATTAAATTTGAATAAAGTAATAACCGATATTCTAATGGCGTTTGCGGAAGCTCTTTTCAACTACCACAGATAATAGCCTGTGGAAGATACTAATCTATATACAAAGGATCTCCCCTTTTAATAAAACAGAGAGGGAAATGATGGGCTAATAAAATCCCAAGAGAGACAGGATAAAAACCTTGCGAATAAAATAAAAGAATTAAAGCAGCCTAATAGGGATTTTCACTTGGAAGAAATATTTTTTGGGGCAAAAATCAATAACTTCTCATTTGGGTTTCGAGTTGTTTTTGCCTTCTTTCGCTACCCGTTATTAAATGTTTTATCGGTCGAGGAAAAAGCGATAAAAGCTTTCTTTTGTGTCATATAAGCTGGAACCGACGAGCGGATCTTATCACATCTATGCCTCCTTTTTTCCAGAAATAACTAGAAAGGTTTTTTTTATATTTCCCTCATCTCTGAAGGGAAAAGACACGTTTTCGGGCCACTAATATTGGAAAGAAAAAGTATCTATCTTGATGTATGTACACACAATTTTATAAGGGTATTATATAGACTCACTTTTCCTTGTAGACATCCAGTAAAAGGTGACAGAGAAACAGGATATTGCTGGCCCTGTTTTTTCCAGTGATGTATACTGAGTCCATGTTAGATGAAACATAAATGCAAAAGTTGGGACAGCAAAGATAAATAGTGTTTGACTTGTGTGAAAACTCATAAATTGAAAATATGCGACAAGTTGTCATAGCTGGAGATCGAACTACCCACATAGAGCTTAGGTCGATTATGAGTTTCTCGAGAGAAATCGAGGTTTGCTTTTTCTGGGTTTACTTTCTTATGTCAACAACAAAGATCTTCAATTATATAAAGTGTTATTCTCAATTCTTCAGATATTGCTAAAGTAAAAGAACGCTTCAAAGGCATTTCGAAGATGTGGGAAGATAAATAGGCTGGTTGGTTATGTGTTTTATCGAGCAATGGCCATAATTGGCCAAGCTGCACAAAAAACACAATCAAGTTGTTATGAAAATAAGGGGAAGAAGAGAAAGACAACTTTAAAGCATCCTTATAATCGGGACACCCAAACAAAATTGTCCCATTTCTGACTCCAAGGGAATGACGTTTCAAGTACGAAAAACATACCCTTGGCCAAACCTAGTGACAGTGTGGAACAGGTTTTTGAAGAACAAGAAATTAGTGTGAAGCGTATATTTCAAGTAATAAAGAATATTGCTTGAAATATACATTTCACTCAGGGAGCAGAAAGTGCTTAAAACTGCGACGTTCGTCGGACAACAAAGTCTTTGCTTACATTTTTTCAAAATTTTGGCCGATTTTTTTTAAATAATAAGTTACGATGTTCTACAGTGAAAAACACGCTACTTGCCACATCTTTTTTCTTCTCTAGTTACGGAACATCCTCCCTAAACCGCCCCAAATGATCACAAACACTTTATAAACAACACATCTTCTATGTCAATAACAAAGATTTAACTTTAAATAAGGTAAGTTAATTAACTTTGACGTGTGTGTGTTTTATTATAAATATGCAATACATATTTAGCCGATAATTGTGTTGTACGTCTGTTCTTGATTTGACAGCAGTTTCTAAAAATCGGAAAAAATGCCTGCAGAAGAATTGCAATTGCTTGGAGTTGTGTTGCAGAACACTGAATATAATTCTGCACCTGGGCATTTCACTATATAGTAAAAAGAGAGAAAATAATAGAGGAAATAAGAAGAGAGGACAAATAGAGGATATAAGAGGAAAAATAGAGGATATAAGAGGAAAAATAGAGGAAATGAGAGAGGAAAATAGAGGAAGTAAGAAGAGATGAAAAATAGAGGAAGTAAAAAGAGATGAAAAATAGAGGAAGTAAAAAGAGGAAAAATAGAGGAAGTAGGAAGAGGGGAAAAGTATGGGAAATAAGAGAGGGAATAAGAAAAGAGGAAAAATATGGAAAATAAGAGAGTTAATAAGAGAGGAAAACTAAAGGAAATGAGAGAGTAAAAGCAGAGGGAATAAGATGAGAGAAAATAGAGACAAAGAGAGAGAAAGAGGAAAAATACACTCAAATCTCGTAATACTGCCAACAACGAGCATCGTTAACGGCATCTTCGGAGACGATATTAAAGAACAGTCGCAGGAAAAAGAAGGAAAGATCGGAGGCCTTGACCTAAATGCCGTCTGAAGAGTGATGAGGATCGATTTTTCATTACCAGTGGAACTCGTGAAAATCGTTGAGAAAGGGAAAATATGTTTTCAAGAGGATATTTTTCCCGATTGTGGTAGACTGGCAGATTAATTTGTCCTTTTCTTCGTTCTAATCTTTTAACATTCCGATCACACCACGTGTTTTCATCAGTGTTAAACACCACTTGGTATTTGGGATTTCCAATCACTTAACTTCCCTTTTCATTTCATACTTTTAGTCCAACTTGTAGCATTGCGTCGTCATCTGTCCAAGTTTTCAGGTTCGGAGGAGCACAAACTTGACAACGAATAAATGTAATGGAGTAAGATAATATAATCAGCAAATTGCATACTTCGAAGGTTGTTTCCAATGTTCTGTAAAGATCGTTGAATAATGCACAGCAAATGACAAAGGCATTCAGGATCAGACAATTCCTGACAGGTTTCCCTGAGATGATAGTCATTGCCAATCAGTATGATTTAGCTGCTTGATGAATACAGATGAGCTTTTAAGTGATTATTTGGGAGTAACTATGGAAGAATCTCAGTGCGATTATTTTTATTCCAAAGAAGGAGGGGGTAAAGGGGTATTTCGTCCATCAAGATCTGACCGATTTGCTTTTGAAGAGATACCTCGTTCTAAACAAATTACATGTTTTTAAAGGTGACGATATCACAGTCTGGTCAGACGAGATCTCTCGTTCATCAAGATATGGACAAGATCCAGACTGCCACCAGGATGGTTGATACAAATACGGTCACTGAAGAACAGAAATTACTTATTTGGAAGAGATAAGGTAATGTTGTGGGCAAAGGAATATTGTATTCACACGTTACTTCTTTTGATAGAATGGTCGTACCCATATCATGCCACGCAATAAGCCTTAGGTTTGAGTCCCGGTTTGTAAGAGATGTCGGTGATTGTCCATATGAGGAGTAATCGTGGCTTACACATGGATTGATTGATTGATTATTTTGGAATTTTATGGCACCATATTTAGCCATGCGGTGCCAAACAAGAGAATACGTCAAGCCAAAAATATCGTGAAAGGAGATGAAAAGAGGAATTGGGAAACAAGAGTAGTCGGAGATAAAAGCAAGAAAGGTCGTTTGGGTACCCTGGGAACATGATACCCCTTTGTTTACTAGAGATGGTATACCCAATAGGAAAAGAAAATATTATCGGGTCCTTGTAGGCCTGTACACACCTATAAGACGTGTGCCCCGGAGAGAGCTTAGGCGTTATTTGGTTGGTTTTGGGCTTTACGGGTACAATGGGCTATATCTATATCTATATATATAATTCTCTTACGTGGCACGCAAAAAAGACGTTATTTGTAATCGCGTTTTGGCAACACTGTACGATTGTTTGTTTATCGCGAAGTCTCGCGCATCGATTGAATTTATAGCGTTATCGGATGAAATTTTATTGAAAAAAAAGGAAATTTTAATGAGCTGTTGCAGTTAGTTTATAATAGAAATCAAAGAAAGCGGAGGATCTTTTCAGGGCCATTTAAAAAACGGTCCTTTTCAGGGCCAACAATTATAGTTCAACAAGACGCTTGCACTACAACTTTTGGCAACAAACTCAATGAAAAAGTGTGGGTCGTTTGAGTGCTGGGAAAATGTACACACAAACAACATGCTGGGTATTCAATTTCCAAAGCAACGCTCACATTTCGAGTCCAAATTTGCACAAAGTTTTCATTTAAATTCTGATTTTAGAGATACTGTATATATTTTTTCTGTAATACAGCAAATTTAGATTTGAAAAACATTTTTTTGGTAACATATTTTGTAAACAATCCCTTCTGCTAGGACACATGTCTTCATTGAGGCGAGCGAAGCGAGCATAGGTTCGCGCAGCGAACCAATGAGGATTGCGAAGCAATCCTCCGGGGGTTGGCGAGCGTTAGCGAGCAGGGGGCAGGCCCCCTAGTATTACCAAATTGCGCCAAACACAAGACAACGAGGGGAAAACCAAAAACAGAAGGGTAGACTAGAATCGTCTGCCCCAGCAGTTTGTACACGAGCGGACGATACCTGAAGAATGGCCATATTCGTAGATAATGACTTTATGAATATCGCATCGGAGCAACACAACGGGCTATGGACGGTGGTTGGGAATTAATCCCAACGCGAATGATCCGAGGACAACAACACGTAATTTTAAACCACGGTCAGATGACGAGGCAAAATCTGAGCAGGCACCTCTCTAAACTTCCACACCACGCCAACGGAAGGACATTTGAGGCCAAGAAAAAGTTAACGTACACCAACCCCTGCGTATTTGGTTGGACCCTAGTTTAAAATTCACAACCCTGCGCTTCGTAATTCGTAAATCTTCCAACAGGATTACAGTGACTGTCCATAGATATTGGCGCCTCCATAGACCCCTTGGTAGCTACCGAAGACCATCGTGTTCAAAGGAGCTGGATCACGTTAAATCTGCAGTGGGATCAACTATTCTCACGTTGGTGTAGTGTGGAAGTTTGGAGAGTAGGGTGTCAGCTCAGATGCTGACCTTGTTATCAGACCGTTGTTAAAAATTACGTGGGGTTCTCTTTTCAAGTCTGATCCCGGACCGTCGCCAGTATCCCGTTGTGTTGCATCAGTACGACGTTAATTAAAATGCGTACCTACCATAGCCTTATGAGTGAACTTTAAAAAACTAAATTACTAGCGTTTTATTAAAATTTTTTTTTTTTAATTTTCTACCCAGCAAGTGATACGACGTCTAAAAGGAGGCCGTAAAAAGGGTTAAGGCCGCATGGTGCCGTGTGAATAAGACGGTTTACAACCCCTTTTCGACCCACTCCGGTATAAACCTTTTGTCGGTTTTTATCGGCAACGCAAAGGGGTGAACACTCTTCTCGACCCTTTGTAGAGAAGAATGATCCCCATTCACCAAGATGTCGATTGTGGAGGATGTTGCGCTTCCAGCCTGCGTAATTTTGTCGAAACAACGGGCACTCGGGAGGTACTGTGAGAGACCATCGTTAAAAGCGAGAGGCAAGGGATGAGGGCAAAATGTCATAGATAGCAAACAAAAGACGGTGTGAGCGACCACGGGGTACCAAAGGTAATTGGTAATTATTAGTTAACGTCGTACTAGAGCAAGACAATGGGCTATTGACGACGGTCCGGGATCAATCCCCTAAGGGAAAGATACGAGGACAACTCCTCGTAATTTTGAATCACGGTCAGATGACGAAGCAACACCTGAGCTGGCACCCCACTCTCCAAACTTCCACACCCACCCAACGTGAGGACTTTCGGCCACGACAGATTTAAAGTGCACCAGCAGCCTCTACACCATACGCGTACAAACATCCATGCCCGGACCGGATTCGAACCAGGAACCTTCCGATTTAGACGCTAACACCTTAACCACTATACTAGTTGGTCGACGCGGGGTACCAAATGGTAGAAGTGATTGTCTGCAACATCTAAAAGAGACGAAAAAGGAGAGCACTTTCATCCCAAATTTCGTCTCGGAGAAATGTTCTCCCAAAAGTTGCAGTCCTTTGATCTTCACCGACTCCTAATGTAACACAAAACAGGAGTTTTAAACTCGCCAAATCGCCACCCTGACACGAGACGATAAAATCAGCGCCGTTTCTAGGAATATCTTCGATGTTTAGAAAGGGACGCTTTTGCAACTCTGGTGAAAACGGGGCTTTACGCCATATATTTTCACTGCCAAAAAAAGAAATCGAAGGCGAGGCACTCTTATTCTCGGTTCATTTGTCCGAGGCAAACTTTGTCCCTCATTCTTCGTTGGTCCCGGGGCACAAAGGGCCGCTTTTCCCATGTCATTTACGTCGCTCCGGAAATTCCGGGGAATTGCAGGAGGGTGTTCTTGGTGTTCCCGTCTCCATGGTGACGCGGGATCAAATCCGTAATTGTTGAGCAAAGAGCGTGCGAGTGGAGCACGTGGACTATATATAGAAACCTCGAACGTGACACCACATGAATCGGAATAACTGATTCCCGAGAAGCTACCCCCGGGGACAGCGAACAACTCAACTCGGGTTTGCGAGTCCGGGTGTGAAATAACATATGACAGCTTCGATAAACGTCCCAATGGTTCCTCTGCGTCATCAATTTTATCACTGCAGTGGGGCACGAAAATATGTCTGCTTGTTAGTGACCTGCATCACGGTTGTGTGCCTTAAGGAATGATTATCAATTGCGAGACGGAAATATGATATATGGACTGAATTGACAGACAGATTCGTTTGAATATGTTGTGTCGAAATCGTCGCTATTCATTCCTGGATAATTTAACCTTTACGCTGGAGCGCTTAGATTTTTTCAATCGTCTCACAGAACGGCCTTCCTCCTGATTCTCCGAGCCCCCATACCTTATTATCTAACTTGAGGGATTGGGCCGTGAGTGGCATTTGATTGACGCTTTCCACTATAGTATCGTTTGGCGTGAGAACAGATATCACCTGATGATTTTCTGCTTCCCCCAAAGCGTTCACACCTCACGGTCGGCAGGGTAAAGGGCCAATGAACAAAAGAAGGGATCCTCAAAAAGGTCAGTCGCTGACAGCTCGTAAATAATGATCGATGACAGCGGTCACTTAAAAGGGGGATAACATTCCCCGCTACCATACGGCTGGTGTAAGCTAACTTGAGGGATTGGGCCGTGAGTGGCATTTGATTGACGCTTTCCACTATAGTATCGTTTGGCGTGAGAACAGATATCACCTGATGATTTTCTGCTTCCCCCAAAGCGTTCACACCTCACGGTCGGCAGGGTAAAGGGCCAATGAACAAAAGAAGGGATCCTCAAAAAGGTCAGTCGCTGACAGCTCGTAAATAATGATCGATGACAGCGGTCACTTAAAAGGGGGATAACATTCCCCGCTACCATACGGCTGGTGTAAGCTATATTTTAGTGGTTACAAAAGTCGATCTGCCGCCGTATCGTAAAGGTTAAATATTCTTCTGATGCCGTAAAGCTGATTCTTGTGTTGGTTCTGAAATTACCATTTCGCATTAACCCTCCTGGTGGTAGTCATTGAATGGTAGGTAGGTATTTTAATTGACGTCGCTATGGAGTAACACAACGAGCTATTGGCGACGGTCCGGGATCAAAAACCGGGGATCTCCAAACTTCCACACCATGCCAACGTGAGGACATTTGAAGCCACTGCAGATTTAACGTGAACCATCGCCCATTGTACAGGACAATCTTATTTGGATTCGAACTCGGAACCCTCAGATTGCGAACGGGACTCATTTCCAAACGGACTACCACGGCCCCCTCGTCATTAGATTAAACTGCCAAGATTCTGATCCTGTCATCAAGTAATAGAGAATATCTTGATGACGAGTAGTCGTCATTAGCAAACTGGGTTGGATCTTGATGGACGAGATATCTCGACGAATGGAGGGTTGAATGTTATCAGAATGATTTATTTCTTAATCAGAAGTACTCACTTCAGTAAAGTGCCAGTATTTTACGCTTCTAAATTGATATAAATAATCATTAAATGTATGCACTTCATTAAATGTATTTGTTTATGTTCTGTCGAAAATTCTTAAATATTCAAAAATGAGTTATGCAAGAGATTTTCAGTGTAAGCAAACAAATCACAGTAAAACGAGGATTTTACTTCTGGTTATCTCATGCTCTTGCTCGGTGGATAACGGAGTTAACATAAAGTTGTGTTGCAAAGTGACGTCACATCCGGAACACCACCTTCAAATTTTCCATCTCCTCCTTTTATGTTGATACAGAAGCTTTTCATGAACTTCATCTGAAGTTATCAATTCCGATCCATTGACTACCTACGTTTTCTTGGTTTACCTTGTTTTATTACTCAAAATATAATTGGAGATTAATTAAAGTAGTTATGCCAATTCTGGAGTATAAACAGTTGCAGATCGGGGAAAGTGCAGACCTGTGTTCTCTCTTGCCCCACTGTTTTAAAGTTTTAAAGTGTGCAGACTAGGGCCTAACTCTTGTAAAAAAAACAAAGAGCAAAGAATTGGTGTTATTCTTAAACAGAAAGATAGAAAATAGTTAATTACATGAAAAAGTAAAAACAAAAGTGGGTAATATCGATGAATGTACTTGAATTTCAAGGATCACTTACCACTTGCTTCACCAAGTGGAATCAACAAGTATGCTTTGAAACCTTCTCTGTGGAAGTTATGCCTCGTTTCAGCACCCTCTAGTGTCGAAAGTATGAAAGTGCAAATTGTATGCTGTTGAATTCCTTAGACATCAGCTCGGTGATTTGTTCGGCTCTGATATTATGGACCCTCAACGCGCTTCCCCCAATTCAAACCCTCACTTCACTTCCTTGTATTCATTATCCTATCAAAATTGAGCGTCCCTTAATGCAAAGAAAAATAAAGGAATTTAACCACTAGCTTATATGAATCGGAAAAATGAATAAAGCTAGCTTCTCAGCCTTCCTTTCGACCTGCCCTTGATTAAAACTTCGTAAGCATTCTTCCCTTCTAAATATTGCTGTGGTTGCTATGGGAACGCATTATTGAGGTTACGGTAACAGTTACTTAGTTAATATCAGTAGCTTTTGTTTCTATTTACCTTTACGAAAATCCTTTATTTGGGGGAAAGGTTCTGACGTGAAGTAAACATTTTAATGCCACTTAGGTGAACATTTTAAGTCGCCAAACATGACGAGTATTTATTTATTTATATATATTATTAGGCGCATTAACTGAAAACTGCTAGTCATGTAAGCAAAAGGATTTGACGGTTTCTTAAATAGATTTTGGGTTTGTTTTAGGTTGTTTAATTATTCACCTGTTTGAACGAGTACATTTTTTACCTTTATGATGTGCTTTCTGGCAGCTACTTTTGACACGTGTTTTCTTAAAGACACGCAATCGAATCCACTTTAAATGGATGCAGTTTACTCTGACAATGAGGTAAATTATTTTTTCACGTTTGGATTGGCAGCTTAAATTGTTTTGGGTATAATATGAGTAATGTTGCGTGAGTGGCAGAAATACTTTGTTAGAATTACTCGTACAAGTCTCAAGTGTGCAAGTCTGCCTTACAAGTTGAAATATTGCGAAAGGCTTTCTCAATCCTGGAATATTTTCTTTAAACTAATTGGTTATATGCAGCATAAAATTATTTTATCTTGTAGTGTAGTGTTGTTCTACTTCCCTATACAACCAACTTTATCATACTATATCCATGAAAAATAGTTTATTTAAAATGTAAAAAAGGATTAATTTTGATTGTAATTAAGTCTAAATTTCCTGCTTTATTTATTAATAGAATCACTACCGAAAAGAAATTTTTATTTTCTTACTTTTCTTATTCTATACACAGGATCCGTAAAATTATTCCATGACCGCTATAATCTTATAGCGTCTCTTTAATTAATCAGAATAAAACTCAGATTAACTACTTTTCTATCTTAATCACTTAAACTACTTTTCTACTATTATCCAAGAACAATGAAATGAAATGTAATTTAACCCTCGGCCTGAGTTCTAATCAGGTCTAACTGTTTTGATCAATAGATTATTTTAAAAGATTGTATTATAAGGAAAGTAGCGATACATTTCTAAATAGTTTTATAGTACAGAAAGGACCAATGAAATCGCATTGGACAGAATTTTTTTTGCAAAGGAAATACCTATAGAAACGTTTCAAATTATTCTATTCCAAGGAAAAGAACAATACAATCGTCTCAAATAATTATATTCCAAGGAAAAGACCAATCGAATCGTTACTGAGGATACTACTCCAAGGAAAATACCAATAATATTATTCCAAATGATTTTATTCCAAGACAAAGACCACTAGAACCATTCTAATGGTGGAAAGAATCTGTGGATTTTTTTTCATATATGTGGTTATTTAGTCATTAAGTGAGTTGTGGGGTAGAAACAACTACAACACTACGTACTCGAAATCTCGATTCAGTGTATCTTAAGAGGGTTAAGATAAAGTTCACAGGAGATATAGTTTATTCCAAAAATATTTCGTAGTTAGTGTTTTAGGTATAATAGTGATTTGTAAATTAAAATTCAGAGCTCCCACATCTTAAATTCCAATTATTTCAAATTACAATTTATACGTGTTACTGACAGTATTAGAAGAGTATGTTTCATTAAATTAAAAGAGTATTTTAACAATAGTGTTAATGTTCAGAAAGATATAAAACCCTGGGGAAATTCTCATTTTCACCTGTGAAATGTGGTCCTATGACAAAGAAACTTGATGCAAAATGTATTGGGAATCTCGACAAAAATGAATCGACAAGGAACACTATATAAACTCAACAATGTCATATCGTCTTGTTTAGTTCGGATTTATGGGAATATTTTGCCGTAACCAACAGCGTCCGGAATCTTCAAGAAGTCCGGGGGCTGAGCTGTAAATCCTCCAATTAGTTTCGACGAAATATCTTGTCCATCAAGGTGTGACAAATCTTGCTAATGACGAGATATCTGGTAATCAAGGCAGTGCCGATTTTTTGATGATGTCGAAATCAAGATCTGGTCGCTTTTCTTTTGACAAGATATCGCGTCCCTCATGTTCTGGCGAGTTTCGCCAATGACGAAATATCTAGTCGAGATAACCACCAGGAATATTAAATTAGTTAATTCGTCTTAATACTCGCAGAGTAATACACGATTCCTGACCAAACTTTAAAGTTTGGTGTGGCAGTTATAGCGCTCTCTGTATTCAGGAAGATCCCATGGTCTAATGGATGTAATGATACATTCTCTCAATTTGATTAGTTATACTATTTGAAGGGAAGTAGACACATCTGGTTGAGCATAACATTGCTTTATTTTAAGATATCTATAGTGGTAATACATGCATTAACAGAAGTACAAATACGGAGATTTAAATAGTATATGGCAAAGGCAGCTTACCCATAGTAGAACCTCCCTGCTGTAGTGGTGGTCTTATTCCAAAATCTGCTCTCTTTGCTCCTAGTGCTCTATGGTTTTATAAGGCCCGAAAGAATGTTTCTAATGTTCTAGAAAGTACAAACTCGTGATCCCTAATCTGATTTTGAGGTATTATGATGCTTAATTAACAGTCACGCTCTGATAGAACCTTTCGAAGGTCAAAGGGTAACACTTAATGACCACATGTACAAGCCGGAATAAACAATTAAAATGTTATTCTAATCTATGGGCGATATGCTTGCCTTTTCTCAGGGCAGTCACGTACTCAAAGGGTGAATGTACTTGGAAAGGATTTAGGTTTAAGATTTAACGATCCAAACTGTGACGATAGCAGCGTCACATTGGTAACTGAGCCAAACTGGAACCGTTTTTGTGTCAAAGCAGTAATATAGTAATACACGATTCCTGACCAAACTTTAAAGTTTGGTAACTGAGCCAAACTCGAACCGCTTTTATGTCAAAGCATTTATCTCACAAACTCTTACGCGTATGTGCTAGACTGTGGTTTTTTGGTTCGTTTGCATATTGGTGTTTTTCTTAAGCATCGTCATTTCGTAAGTGCACACGAATATATACACGAATATACACACAGCTATACACACGAATTCCTAGATGTGTCCAGAAAATTACATGTGAAATATTAGCAGGCCGGAATGAAACAGTGCAAATTTGTCTGCCAAAAAGTACTTCAAGGTAGTGATGGGTTACACTGCTGTATATACTAGTGAAACCTGAGTTTATTTTTGTAGTGGTGGCTACGTTTTTCACCCAATATTCCCCCTCCACAATTTAGCGTTAGCCGAAATTCTATAGATAACGCCACGAGGAGAGTGATTGCCTTTCTGCGTGAGACTTTTTACTCTTTTACTTTACTTTTCGCATGAATGGACAAGCACTCTTTAAGATTTCGATTGTAATTGTCCTGTGTTGCGCTTAGCATCCGAATGTGAGTCCTACAGTGAATTGGAGACCGAGCAGCACGCATGGAGTGAAGCCGTGATAAGAAATGAACCGTGTGTGCTATCACGATGCCAGACGGTTGTTTAAAGTGATTAAATCACATTGGCATTTCAACCCATCATGGATCTACATGGAAGGTTTTGGAATTTTTTATGTTCCGATCACGTCCGTTGGTCACCAATTTAGAAAACCGGAATGAAGCAGTGCAACTTTATCTAGCAAAAAGTACTTCAAGGTAAAAATGTTTAATGCATACATTTTTATTCATGCGAATTTCCTTTCTACCTCCGGTGCAGTGTCTTCTTCCATTTTTGGTGCGCTTGAACTTATCGGTCGACCCGAAATCAATCCTGCTGGCATAAAATGCTCCGATTTCATACAGCTATGAGAGAAAACTATATTTTGTTAGACGATTAGGCCCTTGTCTTTCGGGAAAGCATGCGCATTCATGGTACAATCTTGGAGCTCTTCGCTTGCATTGGTAATCCATACGTTAGGTACATGTTAATGTTAGACAACTTGCAATTTGTGTAATGCTTCATTACGCGTAGTAAATAACAAATATTTTGTTTAAAGAACGATTTGCTAAAGCTCCAAAACAGGGCCTCTTAGAACGCACACTCAATAGTTGCAGACATAAATTTTGACAAAAAATGTTTATTTTGTTGCAACCATTTAATGTTTAAAGGTATATCGAATTATCCTGGTTGGTTTGACTGGGTTTTATGGTACCTGTCAAATCAGTCTGGAGACAGAATACTTGGATTTTTTAAATTTATACGAGGAAGCTAAACAGTTGTGTGATTCAAATTTTTCTTAACGAAAAATATTCACTTTATACGAAAATATATTGTATAACAAAAAAATTGACGCACCAAGAAGGAGTTGTGCCGAGCTCGATCAACTAGGAACGGCTCCGGGACGTCTTTAGTGAAGAGTCCCGTTTCCAACTGTGTCCTGACGACAACCGCAGGCTTGTCTGCAAACGTCCAGGACAGCGTGGGGATCCTTCCCTTACTATCGCACGTCACACATACCCACATGAGAGCGTTGTGGTGTCATCTCCTTTGATAGACGGACCCCTTTGGTAGTCGTTTCTGGCACACTTACAGCACAGTGGTACGTAGACGACATTCTACGACCGGTTGTGTTAACGTTCCTTTTGCGACACCCGGGCTCACTCTTAAACAAGATAATGTCCGGCCACATACGACACGTGTTGCTATAAATTGTCTTCAAGCTGTCCCAATACTTCCTTAGCCAGCTAGGTCTCCTGATCTCTCTCCCATAGAGCACATTTAGGACGTCATGTGAAGGCGATTGCAACCATCCCGAAATGTTGACCCTTTATCCCGACAGTTGGAGACAAACTAACAAGAAATTCCGCAGGGCACCATCCGGGAACTTTTTCAGTCTATGCCAGGCCGGGTGACAGCTTTCATCCAGGTCAGAGATGGTCCAACGCCTTATTCATTTACTCCCTTTGGAACGATCAAACTCTGAAATAAATCCCTTAATTTTTCTGGTATTTTAATCGTTTGTTTTTCTATGTATGTTCTTCACATCCACCATACTGTATCGCAATAGGACAACTCTTTCTTGGTGCGTTGATTTTTGTTATAGAGTGTATATTCGAATAAGGAAGGGAACTATCAATCACGCGCGTATTGGGTGAGGTTATAATGATGAAGTTCAGAAATATTCGACTACTATATTAACCGCTTCTTTTTACGAATGCCAAGGGATCAAAAAAGTTTTCGTTAAGAGCACATTTCGTTAAGAAGAATTAAAAATTGATTTATTGTATTTAGACGAGCTTTGACGAAAGTTCATCAAGACGAACTTCGATTATACTTGGCATTTAGTATGAAATCACCGCCTAGCCCAACAGGAAACGCATAATGATCTCACATTGGGATTAAGTTAGAAAGATAGACCGAGGTAGAAACACACACACAAGCAGATAAACACACGGAGAGTGCGAGAGAGACAAGTAGAGAGTCACGCAGAGATATAGAGAGACGGGAAGATAATAAATGAGATACACAGATATATAGACAAAGTGAAAGAAATGTACACCAAGAGATATATTCACACAGAGAAAAATATAGAGATAGCGAGAGAGGCCGACAGAGAGAGAAACTGACAAAGAGAGTGAGACGGAGAGGGGCAGGATAAAAAAGGAGTTAAAAATATAAAGTTAAAGAGACAGAGTAAAAAAGACAGATTGAGAGGCAGGTAAAAAGAAAGATTAGTAAGACAGACAGACATAGAGAGAGAAATACGGACAGAGAGACAGACACATACAGAGAGGGACACGTAGAGAGACATTCGGATAGAGAGACAGACAGAAACCGTATTCCATTACTTACAAGTGTTACACCGACAAAAAATTAACACAGAAGAAAATATGTGAATTCGTTGACTCCAACAGGATACGATCTCTCTCTCTCCAAACGACCAAATATCTACCAATTCCCGATGGAGCCCCAAACTTCAGAGACCGACACGCATTCGGTAGTAGTTTCCCAAGTCTAAATTTATCTCATCAGAGTCATCCGGTGGAGACAGGCGTCAATCGAAATCCGATCTTATCACGCCTGTGTAATGTGAGAAGTCGGGAATCGCTCTTCAAGATTCCCAATTATTCCTCCCAAAAGCGTATCATGTAAGGGACGTCCATTCAATCACGGCGGGGGATGACTTAAATTAGCTTAAGATTCTCGCCCTAAGTGAACGGACCTTGGGACAATATGGACTAGAGATGAGCTATTATTCCACGTAAACAGTTTAAATAACAACTAGGGAGCAACCGCTTGCCAACCCCTAAGCAGTTCCTTCGGATCACTTTGAGATCCAAGATCGCTCCGCTCGCTCATCGGACACTAAAATATTTTAGTCTAGCTTTATCACAGAAAGAATAACATCATTAAGTGAATTCATTTGCAGTAAAAATAGATCTGGGATAATATAGCATGTACAAACAGAGTGCCAAAAAAAAAATCTAACCTATAATATTTACACGTTGCAAAGAGTAAGCAACTTTTGTCATTCTATGGAAGCAGTGAGCAAGCGAAAACCTTTCTGATTGGATTGGATTGGACGCCGTAGGCGGACACTGTTTCACCTGTGCGGCTTTCAGCTGTAAAATAATTTCTTATCTAACCTATAATACTCGGAAACATTCTTTCAGACTTGGGAATTCACCCTATTAGCCATTTGTTGCTCGCCTAAGCCTGTCGACAGTATTTCTGGCCGATCTTCGTTGAAATCTTTCATCAAGGGATTCCCTAGCACTCTGCTCTCTTCTACGCAAATTATATTCAACAGATCGCAAAAAACTCATTTTGAATCACGAATGTTCTTATAATGCGTAACCGAGTAGCTCAACAACACTGCGAATACTCGATGCCAGGGTTGAGATTCGTAAACTAACGGATTGTTGCCAACTGCAAGAAAGAAATAAACACCCTTTTTTTGGCCACGTATAAGCGGTTTATATTTGTAGATGTTATTGCAAAATAACAGTTGGAACTGTTAAAAATATCCATATATCGAGAATGTTAATTTAGAAAAGAACCGAATGGTTAATTTATGCAGTCAATAATTGTTGAAATCAACCATTTATATCAATTTCCAACAGTTAATATTAACCTTTAAATTACATTATTAACTGTTAGTGAGGTATCATACTTTATCGGTTTCTGTTTCAAAATGGCGAGGCTTTGTCCTCGGATTTTTCCCTTCGCGATCGATCCTGGAACGTCCGCAATGACCCGTTATGCTGCTTCAGTGTGACGTAAATTCAACTACCTACTTTCCTAATGTTAGTCACTAATTAGCAACAATTTTTAAAGTTGTTATTTTTGTACAAACAATTTTCAATTTTTATCACTTATTTGGAATACCTGTTAATATTAACTAATAAAAATAGTTACTATCTCAATAAATTGTACAAAATTGACGTCACCAGAATATTGAACCGTGCAGTAACTGTTAAACTTATAAGAGATTTCAAAGTCTTGGAGTAATTTCAACTTTCATAAATGTAAATTTTTTAATATTAAATTTATTAATGGTTTTGATAAGTTGATCGTTTTAAGATTCTATTCGACATTTGAGATGGCATTTGTCGACAACTCAAATATTTTAGATCCCATTTGCTACTTTTACTTTATAATAGCATCATTATTTGAACTGATACAGACAAGCTTTTCATGGCTGAATATCCACAGTAGAGGCCGTTCCATTGATTTTCAATGGTAGCACCATTAGTCAAGATACCTGTAGCAGAAACTCGGTGATCGACACGCATAGCTACGGTGCTTGTAGTGGCGATCTGCTATAACAATACACAATCAATCTGACGAATTGGAATGCAGCCGGTTCTTGGTGTAAGGGAACACTTTGTACCAGTGGGCGTGATTAACTGGATGGGATTTCATTTGATATTGTATCAGTCACATTTGAGTGTGCGTGTGCACTGAATTCCTATAAGTTATGACACATCGAGCGGTATCTCCATTCACAAGGCTTGATGTTGTAATGGGATGTAATTTCAATGTTGGACCCAAGACTACAAAATAAAATTCGTCAATAAAATCCATATTTAAAATTTATTTCTCTTTAAGCATGTACGTGTTTTTACTCATAGCGCATACGTATAATTTTTAGTATATTAAATATTTTGAGGGAAGAGGCTCCATCAAAAGTTTTGGGAAGTTGATGGGTGCTTATCACCGTACGTTGGAATACATGTATTGTGCACATAAAAGAAACAAGTGATATGATAGTTGTACGTGCGAAATACACGCAACTGCTTAAGTAAATTGCAACACTATGAAGGAATTATCATAAATAAATGACATTTATTCTACATGATATTAATTGTTGTTTGTACTAACAACAAAATTTACAGAGCAATAAAATAAAAGTAATGTTGAAAATCAATATATTGAGCAAACGCCACGCGCACCAATGAGAGTCTGTACCCGTCGTGGCATCATACCGATTCTGAGTGTCATGCTGCGAAATGGCATTCCAGGTGGTCTCTATGCGATCATAAAGTTCAGCAGTACTCTGTGAGGACATATCCGGGGAACGTGTAGGCCATGGAAGAAGCAGAACCTGTCGTGAAATGAAGGCATGTACATTCCGAGGAATATATGAACGGGCATTGTCCTCCTGAAATACAGCTCCTCCGATAATACATTGCAGGAGGCATAGAACCTCGAGCTTCACAACTTCGCTGATGTAGTGCCGCTGTTCAGGATGCTTAGATTTTGGAGTAGTCGGGATCGCCTATGATATCCAATAGCACCCCAGACTATAACGCCAGGCGTTCGTTCAGCATGACACTGAATAAGAAACTCCGGTAGAAGGCGTTCACCTTTGTAGCGTTCATCGTTATAGTCCATCAATTTAGTCCAGATTGTAGCGGGACTTATGTGAGAAGACGACTTGTTTCCGATCGGCACACCATTGGCTGTGTTGATGAGCCCATTGTAGCCGGAGGCGTCAATGGAATCCTACGCAAAGGAATCCTGGCACGAAGTCCATGGCGCAGCAGGCGTGTAGACGATCCGTGTGGGCACAGAATGACTCGCCTGCAAACATACTCCTATGTTGTGCTGTGTCAACGCACGAGAGGATGTTGTACGGTCCGTCACCGCCATGCGGATGAGGTGTCTGTAGTCTCATAGCGACGTCATATTTCGTAGCGTTGTGGCATTACAATCTGTATACTACAGCGTATGTTTTGAATCTCCGTCAAAGTTATTAGTTAAGAAATGCATTTTTGGTTGATTTTTAATGCTGAAATTCTTGAAATAATCTTGACTTCTTAGACTTCCTTGATGAAAAAAAAACTGTCAAAACTTACTTCCTTCTAACAACTTGACAGAGATTCAAAACATGAAGAATAATAACAGGAATAATTTCCATTTATTCCTAATATTATTATTTATTCCTTTATTCCTAATATTATTATTTATTCCTTTATTCCTAATATTCCAGTATTATTTCTCTGAACCAATTATAATTTGAGATATCAATATTCAAAAACATGCTAATAGCTAATTATGTCTAAATTCGATAATTACTAATTTGTTTAAAAATTAAATTTTCACATTGAAATGAGTTTAAAAGGATCACAAAAATTGAGAAAACGAATTCTCCCTAATTAGTCGTTTCATTGTACAACACTTTTGTACAAGAAGAAGCACCATTTACAGTGAACGAAAAATAATGATATGAATTTAATGATAGTAGATTAGATGAAAAATATATTTTTAATTAAAAAAAATATTCTAGTGTATACGTACCTACACCATAACATGTAACGTAAAATACTCAAATCACGAGAAAAATAAAGTATAACTCCTAAGTAGTATTCTGACTGTACAGCTACTGTATCCCAGGAGAAACAGCATTTACAGCAAAATGGTAACGTTATAAGCATTATGTTTGTATTAATCCTTGAAGCTTGTGTTACGAGATCTTGTGCAAAGAAACGCGATTCTTATAACCTCCAAGAATTGAAAAAATATAACAACGAAAGAAATTATCTCATAAATATTGCATATTACCGCTTGCTAATCGTTACGGAAGAATACACGTGCGTAATGGGAACAACATATACGGCGAACGACAAATATTATTGCGTATACCAAAATTAGTTGGGGGGGACATCAATTTTTAAATTTATAATGGAAAGATATCGCAATTATGTGAGAGATTGCGGACTTTCAATAGAATAAGTCTTCTAGTGCTTCTGAATTGCGTATAAATTTAAGAATTTCGATGTTTGAAAACACTTTATGTTTGTTAAAGTAAAAATGAAGCTGTTTTCCAATCCAGACTGTTGATGCAAACACATAAAATTATGTTTCTAAAATAACAGAACGCGTCGCACATTTCTAAAAAGAAAGGGAACACACATATGTATTTACCCGTACATATTCTAAAGCACATAAACTGTTATGATCAACAAATATTTTTAAATTGCCACTTCATTTCATACCATGGTATATTATGGTATATTATACGAATGTAAATTTAATTTCAATATTACAACGATAAGTCTCAAACAGATTTTAATTTAACAAAGTAAACAAACGACGACACAGAAACTTATTCTTGAAATATTTCAACAAAAGCAGTCTTCTATTATAAAATAAATTTTAAACTACCAGAACCGACGGAGTGAGCACGAAACTCGAATAGTTTCAGCTAAGTAGCTTTTCGCAAACATTGCATCCTATTTCAAAGAAGGGAAATAATTTTCCGAACCTAATTTCAGATGTGAGCTCCGCAATTTTTCGTTCCTTTTTGTTAAGCACGTTTCTCGGAGAAAACACATTGTTAATGGCTTCCTAATTGGATCGTGCATCTCCATATCTATGAATAGAAAAGTGAACGCCTATTTGTCATCTTTTCGAAATGGTTGCTTTCTCACAACTTGAAAGAAAACAATTATTTATGTTCCATAATTCATTCAATTATACTCGATACAGTTGCGGACTTTAATTGCCAGATTCCCTGTTTTGATAGTTGGTTGGTGGGTTGCTTTGGGGTTTTATGGCGCTATGACTATATTTGGGCAAGCTGCGCCAAACACAAGACACACAACTTCCAGCCAAAGATGTTCTGAAATTGGAACAAAGATAGTTTTCAAGGGATGTAATTAAAATCGCACTGGAGCAACACAATGGTCTATTGGCGAATGTCCCGAATCAAAACCGAGGGTAATTTTAATTAACGTCGTACTTGAGCAACACAACTGGCTATTGACGATGGTCTGGGATCTGTCCCCTGAGGGAAAGATTCGAGGACAACACCGCGTCATTTTCAACCACGGTAAGATGACGAGGCAACACCTGAGAAGGCACCCCACTCTCCAAACTTCGACAAAAACCCTCGCATGGGTATACCGCGAACGAGACACTTGTGTTCACAAAAGAAAGTATTGACAGACCCTGGGTATAGAAAAGATCACTAGAGTACCTAGGATTCGTGAAGCCGTAATCACCCGAAGAAGATATTCCTCTGAGGCACTCTTATAGATAGAGATTGCAAGTAATATTTAGAATTTTGTTCATTACATCTTTTGAGAGAACTTCGTAGACAATACAAATTTTATTTGTAATCTCCTGATTTTAAAAGAACTTATTTTAGATCATTTTCGGTTTTTCAATATTTACTTTATTGTTGAGATTTTCGGGGTAATTTTGGGAAACCCTTTTGGTCGATTTTCAAGTTTTTAGATCCATTCTGTAGTTTTGTCTCTGGTGGTAATGAACTTCGGAAAACTCCATTCAGAAGTCGCTGTCTTCCATTTTTAGTTTCGAGTTTACAGCAAAAATCATGAACAGTACTATGTTATTGAATTAATGCCGAACTATAGCAACATAACGGGCTATTGGCGACGGTCCTCATCAATCCCGAAGTGAAAGATTCGAGGACAATATCTCGTACGTTCCACTGTCAGATGACGAGGTCAACAGAGCTGGCACTCCACTCCCAAACATCCGCACCACGCCAACGTGAAGACAGTTAAGGCCATGACAGATTTAATGTGCACCAGCCACCACATACCCGACGGTCTTTGGTTTAGTGGTCCAGAATTGAAACCCTCCGGTTGAATATCCGCTACTTTTCCTACTGGGCCACAAAAATCCTTTAATGTATTGAAATTCCGATTTTTGAATTTTCCTTCAACTTTGGATATTTGATAGGATTGCAATATCTTATGCTGTTCTTTACGCAGAAGGAAATACACGAAAAGAGTGAAGAATCGATATTTTGAAAGACATGAATATACAGGCCGAAAAAGGGTGGATATTTATAGAAATATTTTCTATCATTGCATTCTTCAAACAATTTCTCGTTTCAAAATGTCATTTGAAGGTAATGTAAGAGGAAGATAAAACTGTTTTTAGTGTATTCACATGTTTTTCTCAAAATCATAATTTTCATGGCATGTCGCAGAGCTGAAAAAATTATTTACAGAATGGATGTCGAACTCTAAGATGAAGCGAGAAATGGGGATATGAAAAGCATGCGAACACAACCCATAAAATCCTTTTTTCGACACGGTGGCTAATTAGACCTATGAAAATAGAGGTTTCGATCTCGTAAACATAGATAAATCAAATCAAATGTTAGGAAGAGACATTTTTATTGACAGGCTAGAAACAAAACGATAAATACACTCTATAACAAAAAACGACGTACTACGAAGGTGCAGAATAACAGTGGTGCCGGGCTCGATCTACTTGCAACGGCGCTGACTGGGGACGTATAATTATTAAAGGCGAGTTCCGTTTCCAACTGTGTCCTGGCGACAACCACAGACTGGTTAGAGACGTCCAGGGTAGCGTGGGGATCCTGCCCTTACTATCGCACGCCACACATGCACACAACAGGACGTTAGGATCTGGAGTGCCATCTTCTCTGATAGCCCTTTGGTAGTTATTTCTGGCACACTTACAGTACAGAGGAAGGTAGACGACATTTTACGACCGGTTGTTACGTTTCTTTTGCGACACCCCGGATTTACTTTTAACACGATAATGCCCGGCCGCACACCGTACGTGTAGCTATGAATTGTCTTCAAGCTTTCATAACACTTACTTGGCCAGCTAGGTCTTCTGATCTCTATCCCATAGAGCAAGTTTGGGACATTATGGGAAGGCGATTGCAACCATCATTGACCATCTAACCCAACAGTTTGAGACAATTAGTGTGCTCCGCCCCCTGCTCGCTTACGCTCGCTCTGCCCTGTAAATATAACGGTTTTAACAAAAAGTAGCGAAAATATCCAAAGATTCCGAATTTTGTCTCCGGTATACTGCGATATTTTAAAAATTAAAAACTAACAGTAATAAGATATAGATACGGCCGTTTTAAAAAAAAGTAACAAAATGTCCCGATTTTTCCCGAATTTCAAAAAAATATTATCAAGAACCAAATTGAAATTTCAAAAAAAAACTCGACGAGCTGCAAAAATTTACGTTGAGAGGTACTCTTCAAAAAAACTCACGGTTGAAGACTGAAAATTTGTATGCGTTTTGCTCACTCGCGGAAGAATTTTCGCTTCTTCAATTTTGATACTTAATAAACCCTAAACTAATAGCCGCATCGGAAAAAAATCTTAACAA
This sequence comes from Metellina segmentata, assembly GCA_947359465.1. Taxonomy (NCBI): domain Eukaryota; kingdom Metazoa; phylum Arthropoda; class Arachnida; order Araneae; family Tetragnathidae; genus Metellina; species Metellina segmentata. Next base: position 4,582,191 of record OX375881.1, on the reverse strand, counting down.
TCGTCCAGGGAATACGATGAAGAACAAACCGTTAATTTCGTTTTTTTCCGATCAGTACTTTCTCGGCAAACCGTCCGTCTAAGAATCGAGCTAAACAATACAGTTTTCAATCCTGCGGCGGCAGCAACTTTTTTTTTAATATAGAGAGATTTGGCAAGGAATTCCACAAAACACCACCCTGGATCTTTTTCAGTCTATTCCACGCCAGGTGGCAACTTGCATATAGACCATAAGTGAACCAACGCCTTATTGACTTCCACCATTTGTAACAGTCCAACTCTGAAATAAATCTATCAATTGTTCTGAAATTTTATCCGTTTGTTTTTCTATGCATGTTCTTCACGTCCACCCATTTAAACGCAAACGGACAACTCCTTCCTTAAGCGTCAAAAATTGTTTTTTGTTATAGAGTATATTTCAAATCCATCAACCGAGCGATTGCTGTCTTGCTTTAAAAATGGTAAATTGTGTCAAGGACACAAATTGTAGTTTTGACATAATGTCGTAAAACATGTGAAAGGTGTACGGGGGACAGGGTAGGGGGGGGGGGTGAAAGCAGTTCGTTCGAGGGTCCACCCTGGAGAGCGACCAGCGTTCAATAAAGACAATAAACCCGTGGTAAGCAAAATGTCATTCAGGTATCCTCCGAGAATCCCGTACAACCTAAAGAAGATGTGCCCTGGAGGGTGTCATTTCTCGGGTATCAGAACGAAGGTGCGGGGCAGTTGCTTTGCAGGATATTTAGGTGGTATAGATGTTTTGCTAATTATGCGCGACCAGTCAGAAACTGGGTAATTGCAACAGCTTCTGTTCATCGTGAATACATTTAAACTACGTTTACTTGAGTTTCTAGGTATAAGTTCTTGGTAGAAAATGTTCTTTGAGTACTTTTCACAAAGACATTGTCGTTGGAAGAGGTTGAAAGTACCATTCTCATCGAGAGATTCTAAGTCTAAGCAACCCATACGAGGTAGCTTAGAATCAAGAGGTACTGCAATTTGAACTGAAAGTACCCATATTGATTAACCCGCTTGTTTATTACCGGTCTTCACATTGTTTTGGAATCCATTGTAGAGCTATTGCTGGGTTTTGTAGACAGAACCCGGGTTATATATATATTGCAATAGCTTCTGTTCATCGTGAATATATTTAATCTAGGTTTACTTCAGTTTCTAGGAATATGTTCTTTGAGTTTTTTTCAGAAAGACATTGTTGTGGGAGCAGATTGAGAATATAATTCTTTTTGCGAGATTCTAAGCGACCCATACGAGGTTGCTTATGATCAAGGGATATTGCAATTTGAACAACTGAAAGTTCCCTATTTTTGAGTAACCCGCGTGTTCATTACCAGTTTTCACATTGTGTTGGAATCCTTTGTAGAACTACTGCTGGGTTTTCTAGTGTGAGAGTATAGATGAGCGACTGACATTCAAGTATGTCATGCGTGTTGTTAGTATTTATTAGAACCTGCAGCTCTATTAACTGCTCGTGACAAAATAAGACATTTCTTAAATTTATATTGTTTGCGTCAGAGCTTCACTAAAGACCCTTTCACCAGCATTCACAAAATATTCCTATCTTGACCCATTAGTGTAGGTGTGTACACACTCCTCTTCTGAGTTACCTAGAACGTATGATATCTAAAGCAAGGAATGCGTGATTTATTTGATCGTTTCACTCTTCCAGAAAGTCTTGTAAATCCAGACAACATGCTGGCGTAACTTCACATGAGTTGGTTTGCAATGCACTCGTAAGTTTATGAGGTATTAAATGCATATCAATAGCCTATATTGCAATAACTTACTATAGACATCTATCCAAAAAGTTTTTTTAATTCGGTCTGTGTGGAATGTTAATTTTGCTTCGACCGTCCGGGTTCCAATTTCTTCATGTTCGATTGGTTTTGTCATGTTTTCTTGTTAAGTTTAGTTTAGTTTTTGATTAAATTTTTTTTAACTCTCAGAGAGTTACAAGTATTGAGGTATTACTTTTACCCCATAACACACATAACGCAATAACCACGTCTATTGATTGGTAGCATCCTGGGAAATATTCTATGAATCAAGAAGGTAAAAACTAGTTGGAAGGCATGCAAGTTGCACAACGAATGCATGCGAGTGAACTCCTAAGAGGTTTAAGTTATGACCACGGTCATTTTGTTTCATCTTGATTATATGACCCTTTTGATGGTTGGTTTTTTGAATTGGGTTTTATGGTGCAAGCGTTTGAACAAGCTGTGCCAAACACAATACCACGTCAAATAAAAGAAGTGAAAGGGAAAGGAGAGAGTAGTGAGATCAAAGCAGAAAAAATATGGTTCATGAACCCCAGGAAGGCGGATCTAGTGTTTACTAAAGACAGTAGGACCATGAGAAAATGAACGATCGTTAGAGGATCCTTGAAGCCACTACACATCTAAAGGCGATGTGTCCCAGAGGGTAAATAACTCTTTTCAACTCAAGAGGAGTTAAAAATATCAATCATACCAAAATCTATATCAAAACATTTGCAAAACATTATCTAAAATGAGTTTCGTCCGTCACTTTGTCTATCCGCCATTTGTAACTGGAGATGAGTTAAAGAGATCAATCACACCAACATCTCTATCAGAAAATTTGCAAGAAATACCTAAAATGAGTTTCATCCGTTGCTTCGTCCATTCACCATTTGTACCTGGAGATGAGTTAAAGAGATCAATCACACCAACATCTCTATCACAAAATTTGCAAGAAATACGTAAAATGAGTTTCGTCCGTTGCTTCGTCCATTCACCATTTGTTACTAGAGATGAGTTAAAGAGATCAATCACACCAATATCTCTATCGTCCGTCACTTCGTTCATTCACCATTTGTAACTGGAGATGAGTTAAAGAGATCAATCACACCAACATCTCTATCAGAAAATTTGCAAGAAATACCTAAAATGAGTTTCGTCCATTCACCATTTGTAACTGGAGATGAGTTAAAGAGATCAATCACACCAACATATCTATCAGAATATTTGCAAAACACTACCTAAAATGAGTTTCGTCCGTCACTTCGTCCATTCACCATTTGTACCTGGAGATGAGTTAAAGAGATCAATCACACCAACATCTCTATCACAAAATTTGCAAGAAATACGTAAAATGAGTTTCGTCCGTTGCTTCGTCCATTCACCATTTGTTACTAGAGAGGAGTTAAAGAGATCAATCACACCAATATCTCTATCAGAAAATTTGCAAGAAATACCTAACATGAGTTTCGTCCGTCACTTCGTCCATTCACCATTTGTAACTGGAGATGAGTTAAAGCGATCAATCACACCAACATCTCTATCAGAAAGTTTGCAAGAAATACCTAAAATGAGTTTCGTCCATTCAGCATTTGTAACTGGAGATGAGTTAAAGAGATCAATCACACCAACATCTCTATCAGAAAGTATGCAAGAAATACCTAAAAGGAGTTTCGTCAATTCAGCATTTGTAACTGGAGATGAGTTAAAGATATCAATCACACCAACATCTCTATCAGAAAATTTGCAAAGAAATAAATACCTAAAATGAGTTTCGTCCGTCATTTCGTCCATTCAGCATTTGTAACTGGATATGAGTTAAAGAGATCAATCACACCAATATCTCTATCAAAAAGTTTGCAAACAATTACCTAAAATGCGCTTTGTCCATTCACCGTTTGAACTGGAGATGAGTTAAAGAGATGAATCCTACCAACATCTCTATCAGAAAATTTGCACAAATTTACCTAAAATGAGTTTTGTCCATCACTAATACAACTGCAGCAGATATTGTAAGTTTCGCTAACGGCCCCTTAGAAAGCGAATGCCAAAGCCGCGCACATTCCATTCTCAAAATGTCGTTCTCCGAGAAGCTATAAACGCGACTCAATTGCGACAGGGACTGCCAATCACTGCACGAAACCGGATCCCAATGTCACCCGGCTTTAGAGTAACCGGATCGTGAGGTTGATGTTGTATTAGTTACTGCTCTCGGCAACCGAGAATGTCGGAGATGCTCCAGAGATAATCGAAAAGGAGCTTATATTGACTCGCTCTCCCCAAGTCATTCGAACTCGAGGGGGGATTGATGTTACTTCTCCCAGGCCGAGTAACAGGAGAAGAAACAGACTGGAGAGATTACCGAAAGAAGTCAACGCACTTCGTGAGATGTTGCGTGGACTTTTTGTTTAACTGGAAAACTCTGTCTGGGATAGGATCGAGAACATCTCTCTGAAAATGATACGAATTGATTATTTTGGATCTGATTTATTGATAGATACACAGTCTATTCAAAAAGTTCCGGGACTCCCGCTCGTAAAAAAGTACAGATGACGCTATCTGAGTGAAATAGGCGAGATGACGTAGCAACGACCTTCTGCCACGCATCTCAAGTGGTTGCATTCATTTCTGACTAGTTCCAACTGGGCAGCGTTCATTTGCGTGAAGCGTGGGTGTGCATCATTGTCATCGAATAATGGAACAACGAACGAACATCACATTTTGTTTCAAATGGGGAAAATCGGCAACAGAAACTAACGAAATGATGAAATCTGTGTATGGAGCCGATGGTTCGCGAGTATTTGGGTGGTTTTCGAGGTTCAAAGCTGGAAGAGACTCGACCGAAGACGATGAAAGATCAGGTCGTCCATGTTTAAGTCCTAATCATGACAGTTGGGGTATCATTGATCGAGAGTGTCTTCGTCAAGGTTCCACTGTGACTGGGGCATTCTACAAAGATTTTGTGGATCGGATTTTGAAGCAAATGCGGCGTGTGAGGCCAGATTTGTTGGACAGTGGAAATTGGTGCCTCCTCCACGACAATGCACCGTATCGCAAGCCCATCACTGTGCAGTAATTTTTGGTGAGAAGACAGGTTGTGAGCATCGACCCCCTACTCACCAGATCTGTGACTATTTTTTATATTCCAAGTTGGAGATGAAGGGGCAGCGGTTTGAGTCGATAGAGGAGAATGATGTGGCTGTGACATCGGAACTCAATAGTGTTGGAGTGGAGGCGTTCCAGAAGGCGTTGACGGACCTAGACACTCGTTCCAAGCGTTGCATTGAATTGCGAGAAGACTCTGCAGAAGCTTAATATCAAATATAAGTATATTCTCTGTGTTATATGGTCCGTGTGGGATCAGTCCTGGGACTTTTTTAATGCACTGTGTATACGTTCCTTTGTAAATGAATTTTCAAAACACCAAACCATAACAAATGCAGTGTTTAAAAAACTCAGATCACCGAGCACTAATTCTAACCTATTTAAGGGATGCGATTGCCCGATTAGAAGAGTAACGGGTTATCAACCGGAGGATTGCGAGTTCGAATCCAACCATAGACTGTCGTGTTCAAAGGGGTCTGGTGCACATTAAATCTGCCGTGACCACACATTGGCATGTTGTAGAAGTTCGTAGAGTGGGGTGCCTGCTCAGCTTTGACCTCGTCATCTGACCGTGGTTCAAAATGACGTGTTGTTGTCCTCGGATGTTTCCATTAGGGGATTGATATCAGACCGTCGTCAATAGAACATTGTGTTGCTCTAGTACGACGTTAATAAAAAATTGTCATTACAATAAACAATGCATGGCAAAATGTCGTATTCAAATAAAACTGGAGGTTTCAATTTGAAACGAAATAAGACACATCGACGTTTCTTAAAGGGATAATGCCCGCAACCCCATTGAGAAATTTCGTAGGCATAACCTTTATGATAGCAAGTGGTTCACGCCCTTATTAGAAAAGAATATGAGATAGGTCTAAGATTTTCGTACTATTTTGTCCAACTAATCTATACGTACACAGGGAGGAAACAATCGACACACACATTATTCATACCACACCCATTCCTTGTCGAAACCCAACGAAACGCGACCCGTATTGCGATGGACGTAGCGATGGGGAAATATTACCGGGATTTATAATGCTCATTACGGTTATTCAAAGTTACAGACACTGATCCTTTTGGCATCCCTGAGGTCACCGGTACGTGAAAGTCAATCGAATCGGAAGCAAAGCACCAAATGGTTATGCAAATCCAAAGTTTACGCTAGTATAAACCAATAGTTGCAGATACACATTTCCACAATGCTATAATTCCAACCGAAAAAGGAACACTGGATGCTTTTTTACAAGGAATCACATGGCATGATTATTCTGTGATCGATTCTAACCATACTCTACTATAACATTATCTTCTCATCGAAAACTGTCTTGTAGTGGGCAGCTGTAACTAAATACTAATAACAGTAATAACTTTCCTAACTGTCACCAGTTCTAAGCAAGATACAGCTCGTTTTTCTTACTCGTATTTTCATTCCTCTTTGGAGTAATAATCCACTTTTTGACTCGAGTCATTTGCAAAATTGACCAGACCTTGGACGAGATCACTTAGAAACACTTGGAGGTTTAACACATTCGCTGCCGGTCACGTCAGGATGTGTTGATAGTTATTGCCCCGACGTAGAAATGGACTTTTCCCAGGAAGAGCCGACTTACTTTTTATAACAAATAGGATTGAAAAGTACGCCAATACCAGAATAGATATGCGAAAACTCAGCCAACACATTTGAAATTTCATCATCTGTGTTAGGCTTATTAGAAACCACTACATACCTTTTACAAATAGCTTCTAATTTTTACTTCACGCCCACACCTAACATATAATGCCAATTGAAATGGAGAATAAATCTGTGCTCAGATGGCAAAATTTAAGTCACTTTATCAAAAAATTGAGTAAGTCCCATTCTGGAGTCTTTTTTGATAATGTTTTGAAGGTGGCAAAATATCGTAAGTCTTTTACTTTCAGTTTATGAGAAAACAAAGGTGGAAAATTGCAATAATTCAAAAACCACAGAACCACATGTTGAATCTTGAATCTTAAAATTGCTGTCACGAAAAATTAAAATATGACTCATAACATTTTGCCATCTGACCGCAGAAATGTAGAGGCGCAGCTCTTCCCGCGCGAACGAGTTGCTGGCCACTGAGACATCACTCCACACCACGCGCTGCCGTGTGATTGTCTCTTTAGCGTTGACGCCACATCACGCACTGGCATGAGATCGGCATCGAACGTGTTAAGTTGAAATGAACACGGTGCTAGACTAACAGAAATAAATACTCAATTACACGAATATTTTACCTATCATCCAGATATCGGGCGTTCTCTCGAACAAAACAAATGACGAACGAATGGGGTAAAATGCTTGGAAAAGAAATCTGTGTCTTGAAAGTAGTTCTATTCCAGAAACAGTGAGTACAAAGCTAGTTCGGAGACAAATATTTTCAAGATAGTGTTTACTTTTCCCTGCAGGGGTGAAACCTACTTTCTCTTTTCTATGGGTTTTCTAAAGCGACATCGGATCGTCGGACAGCTCATATACCATATACAGCTCATACCATATACAGCCCATATAATTTCTTTGGCATGTGGAATATTTGTACACAGTCGATGCAGGTGAAATGTTTTCAAAGATTGATGACCCTTTGACTTTTCTTCTGACCAATATGATGCAAGCATTGGAATTGATTTTGTGATGTTTACACGGAAAAATGCTTGCGTAATGTTTTCACTTCCTTAAGGCCCCGTTCACATGAGGCGAAATCTAACGCGCGTTTGATGTTGACACAAAACGCGGGTAGCCAAAATACAGAGTTCTACTGGAGCGTTCACATGCAGAAAACTGCTGAATCGGGCGTTTTTATTGCTTCCGCGGGCCGAGGGGAACCGATAATTCGAACGCTTCGGCTGAAGCTCGAGATACATAGGAATATGGTACGCTGTTCACATGACACGCTTTTGGACTGGCGTCGGCACTTTTTTAATTCCTTATTCGAAGTTCCTATATTCGCGATCGTTAAAGATACAGTGAGAATTTCAACGGCTTTGAAATCTGAGGAAAATTCTAGTTAAGATCGATACCTTAAATGTGATTTTCTTTAACTAAATAATTTTTCAATTGTAAATTTTATATTTTCGCAATTCGAATTTGGAAGCATTTGACGAAGATAATCATTGCGAACACAAAAATAACTATTTATCTCGTTTTATAGAAAAGATATATCTTGAATACAGTACTTAGTTGCCTTAATTTACTGCTTTGTATTTAATATCATTAAAATAGGATGCAAATTAATTCATTCGGTGTTTTGAAGATAGTTTCCAACAAAGGGGAATAGTATGTAATTTTAGTTTTGAGATAAGGTATACCGACGACGGTCCGTTTAAATTTCCACGCCAACGTGATTACATTTTAGGCCATTACAGATTTAACGTTCACCAGCCCCCTTTGTACACGACGGTCTTTGGTTGAATTCGAACTCGCAATCCTCCACTCGATGCTTTACTGGTATTGTTTTTCATACAACATATTCTAATCCTCCTGTCAATCTTATTGTTATCATTAATGTTACTACGTTTAATGTAATTTTTATATCATATTTTCATGAAGATGGAAAATCGATTATCAATTTCACGATTTTTGATTAGTCCTATTGTAAGCCATTTCACGACATTTTTAGAGCAATTTTATCACTATTGAGTGTAGTAATTATATTCATTATGTCTTTGATTTCGTTTCTATTTTGCTGGAACATTCACAGTCACACTCGTTACATGACTCATCTGTTAGTTTTTGGCGCCATAAATAACCTTGCTCTGCTCCTTAGTGTAAGCAAATTCTTGATAAGCGTTCTACTGACACCGGAAAAAGGGATTAGTCGTTCACGATGGAAGCAGAGCTCTGTGATACCGTTATTTTAATTCATGAAATACATAAAATTCCTGCTATTTGGAATATGAAGTGCCCTGCTCATAAGAACAGAGGTTTGAAAAAGTCATCTTGGGAAGATATTGTCGTAGTTTTTTCTAAAGTTGGAAACAGCAAATAAAAAATGAAAATATTTGGTAAATTCTTTATTGTGTTTTATTTTTAATATTTAATAACCTTTATATCATTTTGTCCTGCCATGATACTTTGCCTTCATTCACAAAGTAATCGGCATATTTATCTTACAGTTTTAGCTGACATGTTTCCCCGTGGTATATTTCTGGTACTAAAGCTTGTAAATGGAGCTTCATAAAGAGTATCTTCATATTGATACCCATCTCGGTCTTACATAATTGTGCAGACACAACGGGCCCCAATTATAGTTTCGGTTGTATCAATTTTAGTTTTCATTGCCCTGTGAAATATTCGCCATTTGTTCGCCATCATTCCAAATGTACATTCGATACATTGTCGTGCTCTTGATAAGCGATAGTTGAAAATTCTCTTGGTGTATGTTAGAGATTTTCCACAAATAGGGCGCATGATGTTTTCCGAAATTCCAAAAGCTTCATCCCCAACAAGTATATGAGGCAAAAATATGGTATCAACCGTGGATATAGGCTTTGGATTTGGTATTTTTAAAGCATGCTCTATAAGTTTTCTGTACAATAAAGACTCCTGCAAAACAGCCGAGTCACTGTTTTACCCATATGCCCCAATGTCAACTTAGAGAAAACTATATTTGGCGTCACATGCAGCTAACAAGGCGATAAAAAATAATTCTTGTAGTTGTAATATAGAGAACCTGTATAATTCGAATGTGCTTTCCGTCAATTGCACCAATGCAATTTGGAAAATTAGCGTATTTTTTAAATCCTTCTGAAATTTCTTCCCACTTCTCATTTGTCATTTCTGGCATACAGATAGGTTTTAATCTGCAGTGGCACCCTCCAACTTACTAGTTTTCTGCGGCACTCCTACTCATTTTTAGAGTATATCCTCTAATCAACTTATATCTATTAATATATTTAGAGTTTATATTTTAAATAAACAAAATACAAATATATTAATTAGTTTAAAAAAGACGTTCAAATTTAATTTGATCTGTTCAAAAGATAACATTTTCATTTGTCTTGCAGAATTGTCTGCGTTGCGTTTCGATGCGAAAATAATCACATTCTGTAAAGTTCTTCAATTTAATCTTAATGTGTCATATACATTTCTTATTTCGCCATCACCGTGCTTCTAAAAAAAATTCTATGCATGTGATAAGTTCTAGCCATTAGCGTTTCGCAAAAAATTAGTTACTACTACAGAAAATTAATTTTTTTTAATGAAAAACTTTATGTTTTTGGTGTTGATCTGGCATAGAATTTTACGCAGATTCGAAATCCGTTGAAATTTTCATTCTATCTTCAACCATCGCAAAAATAGAAATTTTAATTAGAGGAATAAAAACATAATTTAATGCTTAAGGAAAGCCGACCTTGCAAAACGCGCAAAGGGGTGTTCACATGGACTTTTCGAAAACGCGCGTTGTAACGCGCGTTAGAAAAACTCCATGTGAACGTGGCCTAATGGAATACATCGCTGAAACAGCGAGGTGTGTTTAGACGAACTTCAATTTCGGCATATGGTGGTGTGAGGAATCAGCGCTATTCATAGGTCGAAGACTTTTTCACCGTCCCACAATTCGCTGAACATATTCAGTGGTATTTTTTTATGTTGTAATTAATATATGTATATTTTATATAATCTTCTATTCGATTCTTTTACAATGCTCCTATTCCCGGGAGCAAAAAGTGCTTAAAACTACTACTCGCAGAACAAAGTCTTTGCAGAACAATTTTTAATTAATTTTATGAAAATTTTGGCCGATTTTTTTCTGTCATAAGTTACGATGTTCTGCAGTGCAAAGCGCGCTCCTTGACACACTTTTTTTTTCTCTAGCTACGGACCAACCTCCCTACATTGCCCCAAATGACCACAAATACTTAATAAATAACACATATTCTATGTCAATGACAAAATATTTAACTTAAAAAATTATTGACAGAGTTGCAAATTCTGACAATACGCCTATATTTTAAATAAAATCAGTCAATTAATTTAGATGGTTTATTACAAATATTTAATACATATTTAGACGATAATTTTGTTTTACATCCGTTTTTGATTTGACTGCAGTTCTCACAATTCGTACAAAATGGCTGCAGATTAATTGCAATTGCTTGGAGTTTGAACATTGAAAGTAATTCTGCACCTGTGCTCCTGTGTTCGTATTTACGTGATGTTGTCCTCGATCTTTCCCTTGTGGGATTGATCCCAGACGGTCGTCAATAGCCCCTGTGTTGCTCCAGTACGACGTTAATTAAAATACCCACCCTACCTATGTTCGTATTAACATAGTAACTTAGTTATGTTCTTGTGTGTTCACAATGATAGTACAGCATACAGATGGTAATAACTTGTATATCTCATACCTCACTAGTTATTTGGCAAAATTACAAACTGTTCGCTCCTTTCTACTGATAAATTATTTTAATCACTTTATACGTATGCGTTTTCTTGGTTAGACTTACAAGATTCTAAGATTTAGCACACACACAGCCCTATTAGGGCTGTCAACTCTCAGAAAATAAAAGAACTTCCAATTAACGGATTTCTACATATGAGGTATCGATATAAAAAAGATCATTCAGGTTTTCATAAACAGTAAAAATCTCAAAAATGATTTTTTTTTCGTATTTTTAGGTGCTGGACGATAGGTGCGAATAATTTTAAATATAGCAATTTGCCTACTATGGAGTTAGGCCTGCACTATCTTGTATTATGAGCGAGTTGCCCCATCCTTTGATAAATTGGAGGTGAGAGTTCTCATCATCTTGAAAAACTTTAATTGAGATTTAACAATATACAGATAAAAATAGTATTTACAATGGTAATGAAATCTATTAATTAACTGTCAGTTCCTTCAAAAATCTTCGCATTCTCCGTTTTTTTCGTTAAATCTATATTGGCCTCAAATGTCCCCAAGGAGAGTGGGGTACAGTTCAGGAGTGGCCTCGTTAGCTGACCGTGGTTCAAAATTACATGGTGTTCTCGGTTCTTTCGTTTCTGATTTGATACCAGATCTCTGCCTCTTGTTGCTTCAGTGTTACCTTTACTAAAGTATCCACTTGCCTAAGCTGGTGTTGGTTGTTTTGGGTTTTGTGGCACAAGGTCCATACTTGGAGAAGTTGCACCAATTAGAGGGCAGACAACGTCAAATGAAAAAAAAATTAGTAGGTATGTATGATATTTTGTATTATTGTCACACTGAAGCAATGGGCTATTGGCGATGGTCCGGGATCAACCTCAAAGGGAAAGATACGAAGACTGCACCTCGTCGTTTTGAACCACTGTCAGATGACGAGGTCAAATCCTGGGCTGTCACCCTACTCTCCAAACTTCTGCACCACGCCAACGTGAGGACGTTTGTTGGTCACGATAAAGAAAGGATACATCATTAGGAACACTTAGTTTTTGTTTTAAAATCTAAGCTGTAAGTGTGTCACAATGACTACCAAAAGGGTCCGGCTTTTAAAGGGGATGGCTCCTCAGACCATAACGCCCTGTTCGAAACGGGACTGGTCATTTAAGCCTCAGTCAGCGCCGTTCCAAGAGGATCGAGCCCGGCAACATATTAACAACCTTTACCTGGAATAGAAGACATGGGGAAATTTTAAGCCCGCTGATTCGTTGGTTTCAAACTGTCGACTATGACGTCACTACGTGACATCATCATTAATGGCGATACTTCACGTGGACTCTGTCATTACTCGGCAGTTTCTACTTGAACTGAAAGCCGGTGGCAAAACCTCTGGAACATAAATAACGAATCTATACAACAGATCCCCAGTAATAACGAAAAACTCCCCTGTTTCCGCCTTCTATTCTATTCAAGGTCCCAAGTGTCCTTTAAATTTCGAAAATGGATTATCTTTTAATTATGCGTGTAGAATCTATACTGGAATTAAAACTAAACACAAAGCATTTGCGATCAAATTACGAGTATATGGCACAAGCCGTTGAACCTTCGCTTGGTAATCATCTAAAAGCTATCGCTTTTTTATTAGTATTCTATTTTCGGTCGAAGCAGTTTCAACTTTTTTATTCGCAAACGTTGCAAGTAAATAGTGATACTTTTGACACATGCGGAGTGCGCACTATGGGTGAGTGACGTCATAGATCTCGGAGAGAGATAGCAACGAATCAGCGGGCTTAAAATTTCTCCATGTCTTCTCTTCCAGGTAAACATTGGAATTATGCAGCCCGGCACCAATGTAATTCTGCCTCTTCTTGGTGCGTCGATTTTTTTTTATTGTAGAGTGTATACCGTCAAAACTACTTGGAGACTTTTGAACTTCTTGACTAGCAGAATCTTTCAATCAATATATGCTGGTAAAAGCAACAGTAGGCTTCATGGAAATCTCTTGACTCTCAGAGAGAGTTTTTTTTTAACATTTTGTATAATTACTCGACAACGCGTGACAATTTTACATGATGTAAAACTTCCAAGTGTCTTCGACAAAATATATCTCGTCCATAAATATCTGACTAATTCTGCAGTGGACGAGATATCTCGACCATTAAGATCTGGTAATTTTTGCTATTGAAGAGATACCTCGTCGAGGTAACCGCAAGGAGAGTTAAGGCCCGGTGCACACGTCCGGTTACTCAACGTGCTTCGCCGCTGCCGCAACGCAAGTGCGGTCTGAGATACATTAGATCCAATGGAGTATTGCACACACGCCTTTGGCTGCGGCGACGCACGTCCAACTTGTGAGTAATTTGTACCGCTGTTCCTCACGGCGCCGCACACGCGTCTCCGGTCTGAAGTACCGTCTTTTCATAAATAAATGGAATATAAATAATTATTAATAAATGGCTGTATCCAGTAACGTCTATTTTGTTTCAAAATATACTTCTTTTACACCAAGTAGGCGAAATAAACACGTTTTCTTCCATAAAATATGTATCGCAAATGGCGCAAAATGAGTTCTTGCATCATTTCACGGTTATGTGTGCACAGTTGGGCTTCGTTGCCGCAGCGGCGCCGCACGTTGAAAATCCGGATATGTGCACCGGGCTAAAGTCGGGGTAACTGTAACTGTCCATAACTTCAAAAGAAACTTTTTTATGTTATGACGCTGTAGCACCAGTAGTACCTATAAGATTCCAACCCAAATAATAATAAATCTTTCCAATCGAATTCCGCTCTCTGCATTATCAATCAGTGAAAGATGCCGATCTGTCCCATCAAGTTATTAAACGACGCTGAACGGTTGACTCTCGGAAACGACATCTCATTTTCTTCGTTCCGGGATTCCCTCGTTGCTAGGAGACCAGTCTCCGAGATTTGTGGAAAAAATTCCTCACAAGCAGGATGTCCGCCGAAAAAAGCGTTCCTATTTAACGTTCCGTGAGTGCCTTACATGTGGGATGCTTGCTCCCTCGTGATCAAAGGGGGAAGGAAGAGAACGATTAACTTACAAATGATCGATTCTTGCGATGCGAGATCTATTGTACAGCAGGTGAAAAATCCGAACACTTTGTTCTTCGCGTTCCCTGTATTGGACTAGCATGGCAGTACGATTATGACCACCCTAAATATGAAAAGAAATTGGTAAGTTGCGTCGAGGACACAAGCCGTAGTTCTGATGTGAATACTCGGGAATGAATAAAGCAGACACACAGAAAAATTGAATGATTGTGAATTTCGAATATTTTTTTTATATTTCCAATGGCAAGGCAGTACAATTGCGAAGACAAATACAAATACAATACAATACAAAGTACAGAGTTGACCGTGGTCATTATAGCCTTATACAAGGCCAGAAGTGATGGTCACTTGTGAAGGGGCACCTAGTGGGTGGACCATCATTGTCCCTAACAAAGGACAGCACAATTTACATCCATGCCCTAACCCCGGATTCGAACCAGGAACCTTCCTATCCAGAGGCCAACACCTTGACCACTTGACCGGTTGGTCGGCGAATTGCGAATATTCAACAATTCATTCTATTGCGAATATTCAACAATTCATTTACAGTTTGAACGACTAAATGACTATTTGATATTAATTGTTTAGATATTATTGTTTTCCTATTTTAATTGTAGCATAGTGAATGACTAAATTCTTTTCATAGTTCGATCTCTTGCGAATGACGTCTCTTAAGCAGTCCTCACTCCATAAAATCCAAAGTTACACAGTTCCAAAACCAGTCCAACATCGTAGAATTTCGTATTGTTTTAAGGACTCTCTCCCCGCGCATTCATTCCGAAGGTTTTATCAGACATCCTTTGTTTACGTCACGCTATATTTGTCGTCTGGGTATTTTTTCTAGTTTTCAAATCAGAAGACGAAGCAGAGGTAACGCAGGACGTTTCGTAAATGCCCTCATTAACCTTTTGACTACGGCTAGAGATACAACAAACGCGATTCTTTATTTGCCTGATTCTTCTAACTTTCAACTGATGTACTGGCCACTGCCTAAATTCTTTCTTGGCGCGATCATGGTACAACTATTGTACCGGCCATAGTCTTAAGGTTAATATTCCAATTTTTAAGACATTCCTTAAAAAAAAATGAGAGAAAGAAGCAAGATCAACCATTTTTTAAACCAATCTGTATCAGTTAATGTAAAAATTAAGGAACACTTCTGCGCTATTTTTGTTCTTAACCAGTTCTAAAATGGCGTATCTGTTACTTTCAATGTATGAAATTAGACATGGTATATAATGCCTAAGGAATCTATAGAAGGCTAAAATATGGGATGAGACAAAGTATGAATTACTTAAACCCCCTGGTGGTTGTCTGGCCGATGACGAGATCTTTACAGACGAGATATCGCGTCATTATGGAAAATGAAAAGATCTTTAGGGTCGATATATCGTTCTCAGAAAAAAACTAACCAGATCCTGAACCCGTCATCATATAAATTGTCGGCGATATCTTGATGACGAGATATCTCGTCATTAGCAAAATTTGTCAGATCTTGATGAACGAGATATCTCGTCGAAACCACTGGGATTCACTCATTTTCTTGGCATTTAATGCAAGGTTAAAAGACAAACAGGCAAAATATAAGATACTCCCCAATGACGTTGCAACAAGCAGGTCAATATTAGTCTTTTGTCTTGTTTCTTAGAAAGAAAGTTCTGTACTTTATCTTGTATTTCTGATGTCACATTTCCATACGTCTTTTAAAAAAAAGCCTTTTCATGACTCTTTAAATATTTAACGTACTTGATCAACACAACGGGCTATTGACGACGGTCAGGGATCGATTCTCAAAGATCCGAGGTCATTGGTAATTTTTATTAGCGTTGTACTAGAGTAACAAAACGTGCAATTGACAACCGTCCGGGATCAAACCTCTGGAAAATACCCGAGGAAATTGGGTAATTTTTAATTAACGTACTCGAGCAACACAACGACCTATTAACTACGGTCCGGGATCAATCCCCTAAGGGAAAGTGATGAGGACAACACCGCGCAATTTTGAACCACGGTCAGCTGACAAGATAACACCTGAGCTGGCACCCCACTCTCCAAGATATCGTGACGTCACACCGATTGGATCTCTTCTTAATTCCAATTTGGCCGTGTTTCCCAATGACGATGCTATCACGGCGTTGTCCATGGTGTTGGTTTGCGAAGCAAACCAAATAAGAATACGTATCAAACACCGGTGGTTTACAAACGTTCACAATGGACACACCTAACCCCACAATGTACAGCACGGGCAACGTCGTGCTAGTCACGCAGTGGCTAGTAGCAAATAAAATTAAGATATATCAAGCTCTTTACCTTAAAACATCACGCATTCTTTGGATTTAGGTCATTTTGGATTAGGATACTATGATCAAAACGCATTTTGGATTAGGATACTATGATCAAAAAGTATCCTCAATGCTTCCTCTAAAATTGATAGAAAAGAAGGTGTCGCCTAAAAACTTTTATTAAATGTTTTTACTACTTATATAAACTTGTGGCAACAATCAGGGGCTTGTTTAATTTTATCGTCTGAAAATAAATTTGTTTTTAATAAGAGCAGAATTTTCACCTCGTTGATTTTTCAAAGGGTCGAATGTCATTGAGCAAAGAACATGCATTACATTTTGTTTCTGCAATGAATTTTTTGTTACAAACACATTTGACGTGTTGCACAAAGCTTTTACAGACGACTTATTATCAAACCAACAGTATATGATTGGTAAAAAAAGTTTAAAGAAGGTAGAGAATGTGTCGTAGATGATTCGCGATACAATGCCAACATATTGCATAATGCCGGTAATCATATCTATTGCATTTTGAAGTCTTTCGTCCCAATGTGAAAAAAAAATATAATCTTTGCTCAATGGTTTCTAACTGTTCACCGTACTATATTTTGCTATGAAATCGGGTTTCACAAATTCAAAATTCTTCAATGAAGTTTGTGTGTGTGTGATTTTTAATTTATGTAAAAATTTGTAAAACGATTTTTTGGCTTAACTTTTGGGATTCGGTTGTGAACGTATCTTCCTCCTTCAGTGATCCTACGTTTAATTCTTTTGTGATGTTTTTAATTTAAATGGGAGTAAACTTTTCAATGATATCGACATATATAAATTTAACAAGTCAGGTCTTGAAGAAACTTCATTTGAAGAAACATTTGAAATATTAGTGCTTCAAAACAGTCCTAGATTGAAGACATATTGCAATTGTTATACGCATGGCGTGCAGAAAACAAAGTTTTCAGAAACAAAAATCGTGACAATAACATTTTTTTCTATGAATTTAATGTGAAGAAAATTTTATTACAGAAGATCTTTTTATGATAGTTAAACTTTAGTTGTATACCTTTCTGTTCACATTGAATGAAAAGTTTCAAAAGCAGATCAAGCAAAGCGAGTTTGAATTGCATCATCAAATTACTTAATATGCGAGTAATTTCCAACTGAGTTTTTCAAATAATTTATAACCATTTAATTTTAGTTACATTAGTGCTTAAATAAACAAAATTTGGATACAAAGTTTCATGTGTTTGGGATTAATCATCAAAACAAAATATCTTCTGTTAAGTAAAACTGTTTACCAACATTAAGTGACATAAAACATGAAAATAATTTAATTAATTCCAATTCGCCGTATAAAAGTAATTTTAAATACAAACGTTTCTTTTTATTTTTGAAAGATAGGCGGCAAGACTTTGATAACTTACCGAGAAACATTTGTTTAATCATGCCGAACACACCCAACTTTTTTTCTCTTCAAATAATTATTAACATTTCTTTTTATTTTACTGGAACAACTTACGTAAACATAACTTAGATGTAGCGGGCAATTAATTACTAGCAATGCTTTTTTAAATATTTGTAACGACTTAACAAACGGCTTTGATCTCAAAGTAATACAAGTACATACTGCAAAAATAGAAAGTAATTATGAATTTTTATTTTCAATTATGACATTGAATTCGATGGGATAAATTAAATGGTATTTCTCAGTAATGAAGATAAAATTAAGAAATCAACTGTTCCAACTTTTATGAAGACTCAATTAATCTTTTGTTTTGTCAAAAGTCCTTCAATAAATGCTAATTGAGTGATCATTGATTAAAAGCCATTTCTATATCGCAGAAAAGATGTTGTTTCTCATTATGGAATAATATGATTTTTATGAAAGTTAAACAAGTCTATAATTCAAACGCGGCACTTTTTAATTAAAATTAAAGGAGTGTTTTAAGAACGGTGATCGAAATGTCATGTTTTTTTATTAAAAAGCTTAACATGTTAAATATAACAGAAACACGCTTAGATTTCTTTAGTGCCTATGACTCATCGCATATTTCATACCGTATTTAAATCCATTTATAATGTACATAGCTGAAATGCATTTTTCCAAATGACATGAAATCATAATCAAGAGTACCAATGTTAGAAACTCGAATACATTTCATCCCCTGTTTGAAATAGCTTCTACGTCTGCTCCAAAGGCAACAATCAGAGGAAAAATTCGTTGCGGGTGCAGTTCTAGTATTAGACAGACGGAACGGAAGGAATGCATTCACGTTTGAACCTTTAGAACACTGGATGACACTAGAAATATATGTGTTATGATTTTTATTCGATGCCGAAATATATTAGTAAACTATCTTCTTGCCGACTTTTGGGTGTTGTTCCAGTGCCAATAGCCATTTTGTTGCTCCAGTGCGACGTTAATTAAATACCTACCTACCTTCTTGCTGGAAACATTGGTCAAATTAATATGAAATAAAGCTTCCTGGTGATTGTTTCGATGGGGTATCTCGTATTAACAAATAGCAAAACTGAACAGATCTTGATGGACGAGACATTTTGTCATTCGAACAGAACTGACCATATCTCTTTATAGACGAAATATCTTGTCAATAGTGATATACAGTATATCTATTGTCAGTATCCAATTGGTCAGATCTTGATGGACGAAATAGCTCGTCATTGCAAATTGGTCACATCCTTGATAGACGAGATACCTCGTTATTAGTAAATTGGTCAAATCTTGGTGGACTAGATACGTCGTCATTAAGAAATGGTCACATCACGATTGACGAGATATCTCGTCATTAGCAACTGGTTACATTTTGACGAAATCATTTGGGATTACGGCATTCATGAGTCATCCGTACTTTAAATGAACGATCCTTGTTCCTATAGCTATCAGACTTGGTGTCGGTAGCAGTTATACATGAACGCAGACAGTTTATGTAAATGTCTTTCGAGGTGAACGCAAATTGAACCGCGCTTACACGGGAATCTAATAGTTCCATGTTGTCATACATCACATATGAATTGTATAGTCTATGAATTTATGCATTGACTAGATGACGCTCTGTTCCGTGGATAAACAGGCTTCGTAGCCGACGTTTAAGACGTGTCACACTATTAACTATACTACATTAATTCTAGGAACACATTGGGAGACTGGGAAGGATTCGAAGCATATCTAACGTGACCATTTATTTTTTTCCTCAAAACACATATTTCTTTACAGTTTTTATTTATTAATGAAAAGAACAGGAATGTGTGTGTGTGTGAACACGTGAAAATAAATAATTTAAGTGGTCTTATATTTTTTAAAGAACAAATTTGCTTAAGTATATTTGGTAATGATTTTAAAATATAAATTAAATTATTGGCAAGATGTATTTAAATTTACTTTTGTGTTTTATAAATGGGGGTACTTGGTTTATAAGTTAACATTATAAGTGAACTTACGGTTAGGCATTGTTTATATGAAGGTTTCACGTACAGGAAATTTAACTTGACTATAAAACACACGTCGATTAAAAAAAAAACCAATAATCTACTGTCAAGAAAGATGCACGAGCTGTCTACACGTACTCTCGATCTAGGATCCAGAGCTATCAGGCTTCTGATGAGCAATGTAGGAAAAATAACAATATATTTTTTGCACTGTGAATTCCAAAATTCTAGACACCTAAAGTAATTACAAATGCTAAATTGAAATATTCAGTCCAATATCATCTCGTTTTCTTCCGTCAAAACAAGAGAAAAAAAATCTTCCCGATCTTCCCCAATAAAAAAACGTTGACCGCGAAAATGATGGCAATAATTTTTTGTGCTTAAGATTTTCCGGAATTATCTACAATAAGTATCTACAAAAGGATGAGGTCCGTCGGATTTTTTTTGCGCCTCTTTTTGAAATTGTTACCGTGGGTTGATCACTTTCTGAAAACGGGACATTTCGGCATCCCGAAGCTGTGCTTGGGGACAACGGGACAGCCTAACTAAAACGGGACATATGGTCACATTAAGTACTTCATATAATTTATTGCTTGTCCAAACTTTCTATACCGAATTGCACAAGAACAATGAACCATAAATATCCTACTAAATTCTGCACAAAAGCTTATGGACACATTTCATAAATGTTTTTAACTATAGAAAAGTGAAATTTGGAGATAGGTAGGGTATTTTAATTAACGTTACTTAACGGTTACACAACGGGCTGTTGGCAACGGTGCGGGATCAATCACAATTGAAATATCTGAAGACAACACCACGTAATATTGAACCCCGGTCAAATGACGAGGTCGCACCTGAGCTGGCGCCCCACTCACTACTTCCACATCACTCGAACGTAAAGACATTTGAGGCCACGGCCTATTTAACGTGTATTAGCCTCCTTTGTACACGATGTTCTTTGGATGGATTCGAACTCACAACCCTCTGGATGCTAGTCCGTTACTATTTCAACCAGACAACCGTGGCCCAGAAAAATTTGAAAGAATACTAACAGAAAAAATAATTTTTAGGGCCACCGTTCAAAAAGTTTCAATAGCAAAAATTACGTTAAATGCACTTATTTGTTGCTCGAATTCGTTTAATCATAATTATTCAATATTACCAAACTAGACTCGTTAAAAAAATCAATGGCTCTCTTATAAATTATAAAGTCCATTTGAAGTTTTTTTTAATTGAATCATTAGCTAGATTTCAAAAGTGTATTTAAAAAAAATGTTCGTTTTATTGTGTTTTATTGATTAAGTTCCGATTTAGAAAAGAAGTGAGTTTCCTTTAAGTTTAGTATAGTTATTTTTACCAAGGATTAATAGATGAATTTGGCTTATTAAATTTTGTCTGAATAGAATAGTTAGATAGATTGAAGTAAACGCGTTTGAATAATATGGAATTAAATACGTAAAAGAGAGTTCGTAGAATTACCTCGAGGATTCAGTCATGTATTCCTCAACTTTATGTCTGAGCCAACTTCAGCCCTTATCACTCCAACAGACCGTAATGCTGATATTTACTATATAGTGTTAGTTATAAGAATTAATGTTTCATAAAAAAACAATCTTTGCAAATAATAAATTGCTTATTTTGACATTATTTTAGGTGATTTTTTACGTTGAAAATCAAGAACGTCAAAATCGAACCTGACAATTCACTAAAAAAATCGCCGCTTTGTTTCAAGTTTTATCGATGATTAAATTTTTGCCACCGAATCTTCCCAATGTATTTTTTGTATCATGCGATGCCGGATGGTTTGTAGTGCAGCGGTAATCCGGTCGAAAGAGTAAATAATTAGAAACCGGATGGTTGCGAGTTCTAATTCAACCTAAGACCGTAGGTGTATAAACTTTCTGGTAGGTGCACTTTCATTTTGACTCGGTAGGGAGGTGGGTATTTTAATTAACGTTACACTAGAGCAACACAACGAGCTATTGACGACGGTCCAGAATCAATTCCCTAAGGAAAGGTCAGAGGAGAACACCATATAATTTTGAACCACGGTCAGATGACGAGGCAACACGAGCTGGCATCCCACTCTCCAAACTTCCACACCAACCCAACGTGAACACTTTCGGCCACGACAGATTGAATATGCACCAGCCGCCTCTGCACCATACGCTTACAAACATCCATGCACTAACCCGGAACCTTCCAACATAGAGGCTAAGACCTTAACCACCAGACCGGTTGGTCGGCTACGTTTTGCACATTGCGTTGCTCCAGTGCGACATTAACTAAAATGCCTACCTACCTGCAGGTCGTTTGTGGGAATGCATGGAAGCTAGACCTCTGAAGGTAGTACATTTACTCCAGTAATTACCCCTGTCAGTAAACTAAGGGTTTTTCTAAAAATCAACACTGTTAAACAAACCGCACGGAAAAAAGAGGAAATGTGTATGATAAGGCGGGGTAATTTTAAACAAAATTTGTATGTTCACTTTCAATCCCTATTTTCAAACTCCTGATAAAGTAAACATTGTTCACCCTACTAAACTAACTTGTCACTATTCTACTTTGATACTTAATTAGACGAAGATTCCAGAAAATAAATTTAATACCGCACTCGGCTGTTTACAATTACCCCTGAAAGTAGGGGTAATTGTACACAACGATTTTCCTCGTGATATTGAATATTGAACAAGTGACAGCATGAGCAGTAGTCATGGCTGTAGAAGGAACTCCAATGGTATTTTTACCCTTCTAATACCATGTTTACAATAACCCGGTTTTGATCTTGACATTTACCAAATACTCCCACTTCTTACCCCCCCCACAAAAAAAAATATATATATATATAGTGACACTTGAAAGTTGCATTGATCATGAGGTGAACTTCCAGGAATACATAAGAATAAATAATTCAAACATTTCCTGAACAAAGAATGTATTTAGTGTGTGTAAAGAACAAAAAATTCCAAATTTAAAAATTAAAATAAAACCTTAAATTTGAAAAATACAATCTTAGGTACAAAAAACAAACACACATTACATTTCTTACATATTATCAGTACTCTCAAATTGGAAAATTTCTATACGGTCTTTTTTGCTACAGGTTGGAGTAGGTAAAATTGCTTTTACACGGTCATTGATAACACAAAATTAGTCTTTATGAACCACAGCGAATTTAGTGTATGCATTATCGATGCATTTGAGTCCGGTGATCTCAAACTCCTCTACTGAAACAACATCCACCCTTCATACATACGAAAAATGGGTTTTCTTTCTCCCACCCCCTACAACAAGTAGAAACGTAGTCGTTTCAATGTCCTCCATGAATGGCTCTAAAATATTTAACTTCCCCTACAAGCTAGTCTTCTGTATTTTGCTTGAATGTTTGTAGAACTTCAAACTCTTCACCGCCAATGTTAGTCAATTCTTTCAGTAGTTCCTCATCCTCGCTGTCCTCGAGTACTGATTTCCTTTTCATTTCCTTCTTTATTGATTTCTGGTTTTCTCCTGTCTCTTTCACTTTCTTCTCACTCGGCTTCCTTTTGTTCTTTTTCTCTTCTACCACCTTCAAGCGTGACAGTACTTGGTCAGTTGTAAGAACTTCACCATATGTGTGACGTTTTAGTAAATCAGTCTTCCTGCTCCCCAAGAACACAAAAATGCAATTAAACGCAAATCAAATGTACTAGATACGGTTAAATACAAAATTACACGGAAAAACAGATTGGTTTTCCTTTCAAATTGAACGAAACTATTGGCAAAGTTATGTTTACAATTTCTCCGTCCCTTGAAAAGTATGGGGTAATTGTAAACATTCAACTGTAGGGTACATTAAAGTTCCTAGAAGCAAAAGTCAATGATTTTCTGTTCGATAGAAACATAACTGACCGTAGTAAAGAATTGGAACAACATTCCTTTCAATATATTATGGATGACAGCAGAAAATGCAGCACACAAAAACTTTAAAACCCAAACGTTTCAACCATAAATTTTTCAACTAAACATATTGCTATCAGTTGTGGTTCAAATAAATACGGGATCACCATATTGCATCCTCAGGGTTGCCAGCTTTCCTATTTCACAACTTTTTAATTTCTCGGAATCCCACGTGGGAGCTTGTATAGCTTGTTTACAATTACCCCTTGTTTACAATTACCCCGCCTGACCCTATGGTGTTTTTGAAAGCCTGTTGGCCTCTGGATCGGAAGATTCCTGGTTCGAAACCGAGGTCATGGTATGGACGTAAAATGCGTTGTCCTTAGTTAGAGGTAGCCATCACTACCCCTAACACCAAGGAAGTAGCCATCACTACCCCCTGGGTGCCCCTTTACAGTTGTCTCATCGATTCTTGACTTGTAGTGACAATTTATCAGCAATCAAGTATCTACCGAAAAAGAAAACGTTACCTCTCGATTAAATATTAATAACCATATGATAGGCCCGATATTTCCGAGAATTGATTTTACCCTACACCACATATGTAGTGGCTAAATATCCACATCTATTCGTCTCTCGTTTCCAAGGAGTAGATTCCTTTGGAAAAATTTTTATTTGTACTTTCTTTAAAACTTAACCTATTGAAAAGACTGTATTGGTGCTTACTTAAAATAATATAATATAATGGAAAAACACTGTTAGTGCTTTTGTGAAAATAGGATGCATTGGACAGATTATTGGTGCGTTCTATAAAATAGAATCCATTGCAAAGTTTGTTGGTGCTTTCCTTAAAATAGAATCCATTGCAAAGACTGCTGGTTCTTTCCTTAAAATAGAATCCATTGCAGTCTGTAGGTGGTTTCTTTAAAATAGAATTCATTTTAAAGACTGTTGGTGCTTTCCGAAAATAAAATCCATTGCAAAGACTGTTGGGGCTTTCCTTATAATAGAATCCATTAGGAAGACTATTCATTACTAATATCAAAACTGATTAGAAGTACGCATGGAAGTACGACTGCAGGTTTCAATAATTAAGCACGTCAAATCGTCAGAGGTTTAATGAATAGTGATGATATATAGGTGCAATAGTAGTACTTGTAAATGTTACGTCAGTTTACAAGTGAAAAACGCCAAGTCATAAACAGTTCTGAGAAAACGAATGGATTTTAGTTCAACTCATTGTGTAATTCTCAAGAAGAAATCTAACCTCTTCATGAAAAGAAAATATTATCTAGTGTGCTTCGTCACTCTACAAATCAGCACATTATGATATAGAAAAACTAAAAAAAAAAAAAAACCCTCATACTTCAAAATTCGGAGATGGAGTTTCACTTGTGACCCAAATATTCTGAAATGTTAATGAGCTCAAAGAGAATTATTTGCAAAATTCGATTATCGAACAAGAACATTTAAGCATAATTATATCACCAGATGTAAATAAAATGAAATAAAATAAAAACCTTTTTCACAATCACGCTATAGATTGTTAGACAGAAATAAGTAATTCATCCAAATAGCTTAGCATTTGTAGTATTCCTTCCAATTTCCTGAACAAAAAACTTCTCTCGCAGTTATTTACTCTTATTAAGACTCGTTAAGAAAACGGAATTCCATTTTGTTCGAATTTCAACCATCAGAAAAAAACGATACAAAAATACTTCTTACACACTAATGATAATTATAAACACCATTGAAAACCAAATAAAGTTTCAAAAATTAAATATAGGATCTCACTTCGTATCGAAATTAATATTTCCCGTTGAAGAATTGAATTACAACATGTCAGGTTTTTATTGTTTAATTATTCCTTATTGTTACGCGTTACTCCAAATTATAGAGTCTAGCCTAGTCAACGTAATTGCTCCCAAACAAGCACATAATTGTTAAGAGAAACATAATTTTGCGAAACCTGTGTAATTAGGAGAATTTTAATTAATCTATCCACACTTAGCGCTTGTGCAAACTTATTATGCATCGACGTTGAGCCCAGAGGAAACTTTGGTGCGTTAAGGAAAACAACGAGTGTCCCTACGAGAAAACATTCTGCGAATCTTAACGGAGACTCAACAAACGTTGGCGAAGTGGTGTAATTAGTAATTCAGATATTACCTCACCATGCTATAAATATGCATAGGTTGGGTAAATACAAAAAGAAACGAGAGATATAAGATTGAAATCGCAAGAGTTGTCATAGTGAATTTATCAATGAATACTCAAGTGATTTTTCAAGTTTCGCAACTTCTCGAAACATCTTCATATCAATTAGGTACAATTTAGGTACACAGACTTTGGTATGGTAGTGCGTTTGGCGAGCTTTTAAAATATCTCCAAGGAAGAATTTCTTGGAAAAACATCGTTTTAGGCTAATTTAAAAATAATTACATTTACGAACATAATTTTAAAAATGAAAAAAAAGTCCATACAATAGATTTTATTTAAAAGTTATTAACTGTTAATCCCGATCCTATAAGGAAATCCAAACATCCTCCATATCCAGACATAAATGCATACAAATTAAGCAATTTGCAAGTTTGCCAAATAACACACCCTGAAACTTATCTATAAGACTGAGTACAGAAGGCACAGCAAAATGAAAAAAGGCAATGTTCTGCAAAAATTAATTAGAGATTCAAATAAAAGCAAGAAACTATTATGTGAATACACTGGGCGTTATTTAAAATAAAAACTGAAAGTTTTAATTTTTTTTAAATTTAAAATAAACGGAAAATAGGAAGAACGAAATTCAAAAGGGCCAACGAAATCAAAGAACGTTACAATGGAAAAATTGAAAACTTTTCAGATTACAACGAAATGAAAGGACAATCAAACCGAAAAGTGAAATGAAAACAACATTCCCCAATAATCAATATCGAAAAAGAGCCGATAAAGATAATTTTAACTTGGCGAAGTTACCGAAGTGGGGTAGCCTTGGCTTGTCACAACTCGCTTCAAAAAGCACGCCAAAAGCGCGTCAAGGAGTAAAATTTGATAGACTGGTGGAGCTTCAGATTGAATCCTATTGGAGTTTGGTAGTACTATTTTCAGAAAATTAAGGTTACGTTCAAATATAGTTTGGATGGCCTATTTACTGAAACTACACCCGGTGAGAAATTGTATTTCTGCAATTAAAGATGCACCTTTGTATGTGACTAGAAATACAAATGTTCAGTAGGGTGGGCCGAAAAACTTAAAATTTTTTTTCAAGTTGTAATACCGCTGAAAAGTTGCAAATATGGTAGACTAAAAAAAGTTAAAAAATAAAATCTGTTTATATCTCCCGGTCGCTTATGAGCTCTAAATTTGCCAAAATTTGGAAAAATGCATACATCGGCAGTTATGGGTCATACACTGCTTTTACTACGAGACGCACTAAAATGCCGTAGTCACTGAATTCGCTCGCAATGTCCTTTAGAGTGGGAAGGTGGTAGGCGTAGTACAATGTTGTCCGAAGACACGTAGCCCAGGGTATGAGTACTGGCTCAGGCTATTGGCCGATGGTCTGAAAGCGGCTTTTCAGAACTTGTTTTGTACACTATCTGCCTTTATACAAGCGATGAGATTGTCTGATTTGTGTAAAATCCGCGGACTTTTTCTACAGTTGTGAAACAAGTGTGCCACGAAATTTCCTTCAAGCAATCGCCTATAAATCACCTTGAGTGTGTTTTCAGCCGCAGTATATAATATGCATTATCGGATAGCAGAAACGCAAATTCTTTCCCTCAACATTCAGAGATTTTAAAACGTCATCTACAAGGCGAGCTATGTATTGATGATCGACACTCACATCGCAAACTCTGCAGTTGATTACGCAAGTTTCCTCTGGATTATCAAGAGTGCCAACCAATTTGTTAAAGTTTTTAATGCCATTTATTTAATTTTCGTCTGTTAGGACATACTCCTTCTTTCCATGAACTTGTTTGATTCGCAATACTTCGGCGTTCGCAAGATCTGCCACACATGATAGAAGGGTTGATTATAAGGGCAAAAAAATTAAATATTAACTGTATATTAGTTAAGTTTAAGCTAAATTTTAAAAAGTTGCATTTATGCAGAAAGTTACATTTATGCTGCAATTATAACTCACTTACAACACATCCTATTAGGTGGAATTTTTGTTTTAGTACTTTACATGCAGCGTAGAACGTGTGAAAAAAAGGTGCATTTGTTGCAAAAAATTGCCCTACTCATGACAGAAGCCTCAAGAAAAGTTTTCGGAGCTTAGTCTAGGGATGGTTTTATCAGAACGACTCTGCTGTAAAGGTTGGCCATGCCTAACTTCGCCCATAAAATCAGATTTTAGAGTACCTTCATCTAAGAATGAATGAAAACGGAGTTGTTCAATTGTTGAACATGATTTTCGTGAACTTGCAACTCTTCACACAAAAACTTAGTTTTTTCAATAAAACAATCTATTTATAAATACTACTAATGGTCTAAAATAATTTGTTTTTAAACATTTAAACTTGTATTCAAAAAAGAATACCAAAAAAAAAAAAAACTCGCAAGTTGTTAGTATTTCCTCCCTTCCTTAAACTGTGTAATTTTTTTTAAATTTCATTAATTTTGAATCAATGCGTGACCGGAAGATGTTGATGGATTTAAATAAAATTTAAACATTAATTTCTGTGGTTCTAATACATAAGAATTTGAGCTATTATATTCGGGAAGAGGCTAATTTTAAAATATTAAATATTATCTTAAAAATATGAATTTTCCAAATTTGGGCACACATTAGAGCACATGCGGGAACGGAATATTTAAACCGATTTTTATTTCTTTTTTTTTACCTCTTTTTAGTCTTCCAAATTCGCAACTTTTCCCCATTATTACGATTTGAAAAAAATTGTGAGTTTTTTCGGCCCACCGTAACGAACAGTTCTAAATAATTTATGGAACTATAAATTACATTGAACCGCGTATAATACAAAATAATCTGTTAGGTTAGAGTCAGCTATAGTGAAAACGTCGGATAAAATTTTTGCTTTCTATTCTAAAACTTCATGCAGTTCCAGTGTAATACATTCTTCTAAGATTCTAACATGGACGTTATCTAATGTTAATGATGGTTCTCATTTCAGACCACTATGCTCACTTGAGTGGAGAAGCTCGGAGGTTCTTCACACAGCCATGTTGCAATGGCAACGTTCACTGAGGACAGCGGACTGGCAGGAACAGTCCCCACCACTAACACAGAGAACAGCGTCATCATTCAAACAGTACCGAGGCCACCTCCTTTCTTGCCTCCTTTCTTCAGACAGCCCACGTCGACACTATCGCCTGGACACCAGGACATCTTGGACATGCACGCCAACAGCCAGTCGAATGCCATCATATATGTCTTGGTAAGGAATGTTTCGCTTTCTGTCTTCGTCCTATACCTTGATTATAAGTACCTGCTGTTGTATCTAAAATTGCCATGAGGTACTTACTTACACCAATATGCTATAAGATGAAATGTTGCCCAACAACGAGTTTGGTTTGTCGCTCCGTGGTCATTTTTGTTTGTTAAACGAGTGTTTTAATTAGACCTACCCAACATGAGCCATTATCCAAATTCAAGATTGTTGCAAGGATGGTTATTTTTGAGGTTGATGATTCAAATGAGCTTGATGGATGAAATAGAAAAACTGATCATATCTTGATCTCATTTAAACAAATTGGTAATATCTTGATGACGAGCTATATCGTCATTAGCAAAAGTGGTCCGATCTTGATGGACGAGATATCTCTTCATTAGTAAAACGGATCCAATTTTGATGAACGATATATCTTGTTGAAACCACGACTGGATGGTTAAACATTCAGGTAGTTCTTTAGACAAAGTATTCCGTCATTATAGCAAAACTGAATTGATTTTGATGGACAAGATATAGCTTCATGAGAAGAAACAAATCAGATCAAACATCGCTAATATCTTGATGAGGAAATACCTCGTTAATAGCAAAATTAGTCACATCTTGATGACTAAATATCTCGTCTGTTCGTCAAAACTTGATGGACGAGATCTCGTCGAAACGACTTGGAGGGTTAAGGCGATATTCCTAAAGGTTTTTGATGGCACGAAATACCAAAATTTAAATCCTTTGATTATCAGTAACTTTCCAGAAACACGCAAGCTTGTACGGATAATTATTATTCCGAATTCTACACACAGCCTCTAATTATTTTAGCTTGTTAATTTTGTGTCTTTATGGTTTTAATCTTGAGTTTGATAATTCGATTTGGTTTCTCCTCAGATCAAATGATTGTGACAATGACTTTGTGCAAGTAGTATTGATTGAGTGGTTAACATTTACAATTTTCACTTTCAAATTTAATGTCATTGTTTCCTCTGATTGATTTTTAAAAGTGTGTCATTAAAATTCAAGGACTTATATACAGATAATACAATTTACAAGACTACTGTTCACTGTTATGATGTTATTAGTCTACATGTTTCAGGGTTCCATTAACATATTATACAAATGTATATTATCCTACGTCTTCAGCAGAGCTTAGTATCTGGGTGTCATCAATGGATAGTCATTGATTAGTTACTATGAAGAGTATTCTTATTGCAAATCTAAAGGTACGGATTTCATATCTTGTGTATGAGCCCAACTACCGGGAGCAGAAAGTGCTTAAAACTGCGACGTATGTCGCAGAACAAAATCTGTGCAGAACAATTTTTCCATAATTTTATCAAAATTTTGGCCGATTTTTTTTTTAATCATAAGTTACGATGTTCTGAAATTTCAAAGCGCGCTCCTTGCCACGTCTTTTTTTCTTTTCTAGCTACGGAACAACCTCCCTACACTGCCCAAATTACCACACACACTTTATAATTAACACATCTTCTATGTCAATGACAAACTATTTAATCTCAAAATTAATCCCCAGAATTGCAAATTCTAAAATTATGTCTTGATTTTAAGTAAATAAAGTAAGTTAATTAATTTTGATGTTATATTATAAATATGTAATACATATTTAGCCGATAATTGTGTTTTACCTCTGTTTTGATTTGACTGCAGTTTTCAAAATGCGGTCAAAATGCCTGAAGAACAATTGCAATTACTACTTGGGGTTGTGTTGCAGAACACTAAATGTAATTCTGCACCTGGGGCCCCACATATTACCAAGAACCATGAGTTGCATAAAGCTATCGATATTTCAGATTGCTGAGGAATTCGGAAACCTTAAATCGAATAATAATTCGTGAAATTATGTGGGTGTTCCTCTTGAAAATATCAGTTGTCGTTAAACTGTCAAAAAACTGAATTGTGTGCACCTATAATTTTAGTTGTTTCTTTTTTTACCTTAACTGTCAGTGGTTAGTAGTAACAAAAAAGTTCTTTTCGTAAAAAAAAAGTTTTATGCGAATGACCAATAATCAATATACTATCATGCTTAATGACAAGAAATGATAATTTTTAAACTTTATTAAAGGAATCAATTTGCAGTTGAATCGAGCATCCACGTCCCGTTTCAGCAGGTAGTTCATCACTGAAATCCTCGGTCATAGCCAGAAAGAACACAATTTCATAAAATGCATCTACGGGGCTGAGGGTGTAATCGAAAAGTCTGAGAAACAATAAACACTAGAGCAGCAATATTCAAATGGTTGGTTTTGGGTTTATGGTGTAAGGGCCGCATTTAGCTAAGCTGCGCCAAACTGAAGACAATGTCAATTAATTGTGAAAATAAATGTAGGTCGGTAGGTATTTCAATTAACGCCGTACTGGAGCAACACAACGGGCTATTGACGCCGGTCCGGGATAAATACCAACAAGAAAGATTGGAAGACACCACAATTTTGAACCACGATCAGATGACGAGGCAACACCTGAGCTGGCACCATAGGCATAAACTTCCACGTCGTGCCAACGTGAGGACATTTGAGGACATGACAGATTAACATGCACCAGCCCCCTATGTACCGGTTGCTAATCCGTTGCTCTTCCAATCGAGCTACCGCGGCCCGTGCAAAAAAAAAAGGGGGGAAATTAAGAGGGAAGTTAAATACAATATCAAATGATGTAATGAGATCAAAAGGTTTTAAACGTGATATAATTAAAAAATACATGACGTTCTATTCATTGTATTTACAGGTGGTCTTGGGACTCTACGTTCTGGCAATGACCATCGTCGTCATCAAGTACATCCGGACGGAAAGGTATGAGGCGCGTTTGACGCGGCTATTCCAGAACATAGTCCAGAGGGACCACTTCTTCCGTCTCTCAAGGCGACGGTCCTCCGTGCCGAAGTGCATCCCGGGGGTCAACTCCGGAAACATCATCGAAGACGACCTCCCCCTCTCCCCCATCATACAAATCCCGGACATCACGGCCACCATCCCCACTCCCGACCTCAGCGACCCCACTGAGGACGAGAGTAAAGTCTGAGCATTCGCCAAAAGACCCCGGACATCTTTACTTGCACATCAATACACAAGATTCAAGTCGATGGACAATAGCTCCAGGAAGATGGACGTAAAGACACACTGCTATGAATGCAGAGATTATGTATGGCACATCCGAAGGAGTAAATGTGCAACTCCTGTTGAAAGGTGGTACCCGAAAACACTTATTGACATAACGTTGGGATCACTGATCAATTACCTAGTAGCCAGTTATCTTTGGCGTGTTACATCCCGTCCACTTTCAACACTGGATCTGAAATCTCCCCACCGACTGTGAGGCAAACACCACCACACTATGTAAAGTCTATCTTGACACAACACCTAAAACGGTACAAGCTGTTCACCGGATAATATTTAAGGCTGTTTGTGGACATAGAGACTAGGATGTCTAAACATTTCAGCCAACTATATGTCGTGCGTTTTGGCAAATGCGTTTACAATGACGAATAATGGTAAACAACATTCCTTTTGGGAAGCAAAATATATACAAACTATGGCTCACTTGAGCACTTCATTTTGACACAGACAAGGAGTTATTTCATTAGGACAGATGAAACATACGTCAGATGGTTTTAGCCGGAATTCACTTCTTTGTCAAGGCATGTCAGAAACAGATTTTTGGAAATATATTTTTAAAATTTTAATACAATGTTCGCTGTTTCGAAATTGAAAAATTAAGCGATGTTACCTCAATCATCCTTTATTAACGAGCTAATCAGTTGTGGGATTTCATAACGTACTTCTACGAACTAAACATTACTTACTTTTGAAGGCGTTTGTACATAAAAGGTTGGAAAATAAATTACTGTACATATTTTAAATAAACTATTTTATATTGCTTACAACAAAAAATATTTGAAATATTCGTAAGTAAAGCGTTTTATCAAAATTCTATTAAATGTATACATGAAAAATCGTCAAAGAGGAAAATAGCGAGCTATTTTTAAGATGCTTTAATACAACTACTCGGTATAAATACTTATTCAGATTATATCCCCTCAACCATTACATAAAGGATTTTTGAACGAACACTTCAGTGATAACATGCTTGTGTGCAGTAATCAAATCGAAGAGCGCAATATTCAGAAAAAAAGTATGGATCATATGCATTTGGGAATTAAACTGCAGATCTTTCACGCGTACAACATATCTCTCAACGATTTATGACTTTTTGTGATATATTAAACCCGTTTCATCGCTGTTGAAGTACGAAACACTTTGCACACGCAATTTCACACTATTCGAAGAGGTATAAAAACCGGCCTGCATTAAAAAGTCTGGCAACATTCGAAAAGAGCCCAGGAACGACGTCTTGCTGAATTACTTTTCACAAAGTTCAACGGCAAATACATTTTCCAGAAGAATTGCATTTACTGCGTGTTCCACCTTGCTCTAAATTCATTCACAATAAAACCACGTCACGTGAAGTCAGTATTGGAATCCGAAATCCATTTCGGCCCCGTGTGTTAAAATTTCAGTTAATGTTGGAATAGATTAATGTTAACTCATGGTGGAAGATATTTATATCTTTAAAACTAACCGCATTACCTTAACGAATGTTATTTTAATACATAACAGTTGAACTTCAAATTTGAAATAGGTTTTTTAAATGAACGAAAATTTAAAAATATTAATAACTTTAAAATATTGGTTACATTTTATTGGATTTATACCTTCTCCACTTACATACGCCAATATATTGAACCAAATTCTTTTCAAAGTAATATTTACAGAAGTAAAATTTTTTAATGAATTACTGAATCTGATACATAACTAAAAACATTAAGATAAAGAGCAGTAACTCAACTGTTTTTACTATGTTAATACTTTTATTATCGTAAGACTTCTACGTACATAGAAGTGATGAAATAATAATTTGAAACATATCGCTGCATCGCTACCGATCTGTGAGGATTGGCGAAAAAAGGATGAGCTCATGGTAGGTAAAGTGTTAAAAAATCCACAGTAATAAATCAGAACATTTGTTAACTAAATTTTAACGTCTTCCAAAATCACACACACCTTTACGTTCTCCTTCATTGCAAAACTCCTGACCTTCAAACGTGTTACACCGAGATTTTACTGTGCACACCAATTGAGGAGTTTCAGCACATCACGCATCTTTGTGAACTGCACACACACCGTGTCAAAAATGTCTGCGTAATGTATAAAAAGCATAGTGCTGCACCAGCAATAAAAGCGTCTGTTCAAGATATTAAACCTAGTATTGTGATATGGTATACACTTTTCTGTATCGTGTGAATGTACATTTTCTCTTGCATACTTGTTCATATTAAAGATTTGTAATCCTGTCTCATGTATCCTTATTGCATTAATGATTACAAGATTTTTCATGTGTCTTATCTGTTGACCCAAATGTCCCTGTGATAAATACATGTGCAGGGTTAAAACCACTCAATTAATTCTTGAAAATCAACCCAATAAAGTTAGGTAGTTGCACTGGAGCAACCAAACAGGATGAAGCTGACATAATCTAAAGGTGTTTACTTCAAGAACATCACAGCATATCGCCACTCAAAGTGCTAAAGGTCGTATAAATTTTTTTTTTTACTTGTGATTTGTTTCTATTATTATATACTTTGGGTTTTGTTCTTAGCTTATTGGATCAGTTGAGGACATGAGATTTTGGTAGCAGGTGGAAATCATAAAATTCCACATATAGCAATAATAAAAGAAAAAATGAAATTTTTTGACATACGACCTTTTGCACATTTGAGTGTCTATATGTACAGCCGTCAAAAAAAAAAAACAACGACTCACCCGATCGCAATTGCACAATTTACATCGCAGAAGATAGCAATCGATCGGGATGAATGTTTTCTACAAATATCAATATTCAAAATTTGTCTAAGGGGCAGTCTTCGTATTAAATTGGGTGCTTACTCCGATAGTATCTATATGAACCCCCATATTTTATCACAAATTTGGATTGTACACACAATTTCTGGCCGAAAGAAAAGGTTATCAGTTTTATTGGATTTTTCACCGAATTGTAAGTGTTTGAAAATTAGATCTCCTAATGTTCGTTTGGTGTTTCAAGTTTTTTTTTTATATTTGCTAAAAAAATTAATTTTCCTTGGAAATTGTTTTTCCATCCTTTGCTACCCAAAACCCAAACATAATCTATAAATATGTTGACGATCAAACTAAATTTTACTATTTTTTATCAATTATGAAATTAATATTATGAATAGAAACGTGGGCAAATTTTGACACCATGTGCTTCAGCTGTTATGAAACTTCGGAATTCCAAATTTCATCTCATTACGTGTATAACTAGTAGCGCAGTGAGAGTGTTTGCATACTTCGATGATTATTATCGTTATTGGGGATTGTTCACGAAGGGAAAACAGAAATTTCTCGGTACTGTAAATCCACTGCAAATTTGCATATTGCTGACTGCCCGTGGAAATGTTGTAAACAAAATATCAGCCTATTGTAAGAAACAGTAAAATCATTGACTGCGACGGCCACTACACATAATATTAATATTTAGAATGCGATTTAAAAATATTACTAATTGATAGATTATAAAGCTTTTGTATGAAGGGTATTTTATCACGCTTTGTTAGGCATAATTTAACTTCAAAATGTATATATTTCTGAAACATAATTAACAACCTACTTTTACTACTGTAGGTTAGGATTGTAACAGTACACTTATTGGGCACAATGACACTATTTATGTGTCTTGTGTCTTCACAAATCTTGCTCAAACAGTCGTTGAAAGCGACATTACTCTTGGAATCGGACTATCTGCCCTTTCTACTGAAGAGTTCAATTTTAACACGCTTCCTAAATGGTTTTTATGGATTTTAGGGGTCAATTTTACACTGTTTTTCAATACTAAGGGGCTCCGCCCCCTGCTCCCCAACCCCGGTAATTGCTACGCAATCACATTTGGTTTGCCTCGCAAAACAACAAGCATCTTTCGCAAGTGAATTTGCTTTTTTTATAACTTTCACACATAATGCACCCAAAACTATTAGCCGCATCAATAAAATAAACCTTCGCGATCTTGTTCCCTGAATATACCATGTTAATCTCGAAATTTTTGGAAGTGTACTTTTTTGTGAAACCGTATGAGAGTCGAGGGAAAAATGCGAGTTCAGCCCTTTGGACTCCTGGTCAGACGTGACAGCGAGTTTGAACGGAAAAATAAAAAAAATCGTTGCTATTTTGATACTAGCTACGATAAATTTGATACCTGGCAAACCTTTTTGTTAAAAATGCGACCTTTCGTTTCACCGATCCTTTTGCGCGCTATCAGCAATTTGTACACTTTCGATATATTATAATTTTCCTCACATCGAATTTATTTATGAACCAATTTCAAAAATAATTGTACCATAATAAATAGTACAACATTCTAAGGTTTTCGTAAATGTTATCAAATTTAAAAAATAATAGTAGAGAGTGATTCATAAGTAAGTATACAATTTCAACGCACTGTAAAACATTGACAATGTAATATATTTTATGTTACCTGTAACTTAAGTGTAGGTGAATGTTTAAATTTTTTTAGAGACTGTCACAGATGTTCCTCAGTGACACTGCAACACATCGAACCGGTAACCCATTTCTGCCCTGACGCGTGTTAGGTATCTGAGGCATGTGCAGTGATGGTGGTTGCGATACGCTGTTTCAACTTCGCTAGATCAACAGGAAGAGAAGGGTTAAATACGTTATCCTTTATGTAGCCCCAAAGGAAAAAGTCACATGGTATTAAATCAGGCCATCTGGGTAGCCATTGGGTTAGTGGTATACTGTAGTCGGAGCTACGTCCAATCCAACGGTGAAGTTGTTAATTGAGGTAATTTCGTATGTCAACTGATCAGTCTGGGGTAAACCATCCAATTGAAGAATAAAGTTTTTCGACTTTTTTTTATCCAATTTGATGAATAAAGTTTTTTACGACGTATGCCGGTACACACTCGGTCGTCCTGGCTTTGAAACTTTGCACAAACAGCCAGTAGTTTCAAATTTTTTAAACCAATCGCAAATTAAATTTCTGGTTGGGAGTTCTTTTCCAAATTGTGATCGAAAATGCTGTTGCACAACGGGGACAGATTCCGATTTGGCTCAATTCAAGAACACAAAATTCCTTCATTGCAGCAGCCATTTACACTGACTATTCACGTGACACGCTCACTATAGCCTCCGTCATTTCGCTCTGGAGGTGACACAAACTTTATCAGTATACCTAGCTAACAGATCTTTTTGTGAACCGTGTCTTAAACTGTTGCTGTTTTACAGCATCTGGAAACTACATACGAACTTATGAATCATCCTGTATTAAGCTACAGATATGACCGTTTTTACAAAAAGTAACGAAATTTTCCCAATATTCCGAAATTTGATTGACCAACTTTTGATAGCATCGAATTTATTTATTAACCAATTTCAAAAATAATTCTTCCGTAAGAAAGAGGGCAATCTATGGTTCCTTGCGATGTTTTCAAATTTAATAAGTAATAGTAATAAGATATAGACATGACCGTTTTAATAAACAGTAACGATAATGTCCCGGTTTTCCCAAATTAAAAAGAAAAATGTTATCAGGAACCAAATTGAAATTTCTAAAAAAATCTCGTCGTCCTACAAAAATTTACATTTAGAGGTACTCTAAAAAAATCACGGCTGGAGACTGAAAATTTGTAAGTCTTTTGCTCACTCGCATCAGAAATTTCGCTCTTTCAACTTTGATCCTTAATAAACCATAAACTAATAGCCGCATCGGGGAAAAATTTTATTCGTCTTGTTCCCGGTACAATTTTGTACAAACCATGTCAATTTGATAATTTTCTGATCCGTACTTTCTAAAGAAACCATCTAAGAATCGAGCAAAAAAAAACCGCGTCTGCGTTATCATTTTTTTTAATATGGAGAGCTGTTTTCATCAAATCCGTCTGAAAATGTGTGTTGAATCCAAATTTGCGATAAAAGATGGGGGTTCGTATTAAAATGATCTTATCAAGCATCTAACTTGATGAAGACGACCCCCTAGACAAATTTTAGGTATTGATATTTTTAGAAAACATTCTTCACTATCCATTGCTACCTCCTGTTTTGTTCTTTGATGTAAATTGTGCAATTCCGATTGGGTAAGTCGGTTTTTTTTTTGACGGCTTAGCATTAGAAAGACAGAAAACACAAAGCACTACAAGCAGACAAATCAGTAAATATTATATTCTGGGAGCAAATGCGAGCTGAAGTGAAACAATGGGAACGAAAACTAAGAAATGAGGAACGAAACGGGAGTGAAATCGGAAACAGCAGTTCGCTTCACTTCACTCTCGAAGTAGGTAAGGCTTGGTGAAGCGTAATACGTGACCATCTAGCCCTTCGAAAGTGGTGGCACTGTTCAAAGCACCGCAGGGCTATTGACGACGTTCCTTGTTGTTGGGAGTTTTATGGCATTAGGTCCAA
The DNA here is from genome assembly GCA_947359465.1 of Metellina segmentata. Classification (NCBI taxonomy): domain Eukaryota; kingdom Metazoa; phylum Arthropoda; class Arachnida; order Araneae; family Tetragnathidae; genus Metellina; species Metellina segmentata. Next base: position 4,543,365 of record OX375881.1, on the reverse strand, counting down.
ATATGGACAAGCTGTGACTAGGGCGACGGTCAGGGAGGTCGATGGTTAAGTAGTTGAATTAACGTCACACTGGAGAAACACCACGGGCTATTGGCTACGCTGGTTCGTTGTTATCTAGCGCTAGGGCCATTTTTAACACGATGTGCCAAGCACAAGACAGAAACTACACTGAAAGGAAGCAAAAGTAGAAAGGCAAGAGAGGGTAAAATCAAAGAGAGGAAAGATCACTCGTGTACCTCTAGGCTGTGATGTCCGTATACACCTAAAAATGGGGGTACTTTTCCGTTTTCTGGGTACCAGACAAAAACCGGCAAATTACAACCTTTAACTGCGCCAACTTTTAAGCTTGGCGGTCTTTTGGTAACCAGCTAACGGAAAACTACTGATCTGTACCTTTCCATTGGCTGGGTACCAGAGAAAAACCGCCATATTACAGGGATAATTCAGCCAAAGTAACAACATTAAAAGAGTTTATCTTGAAACGCTTATAGCAACCCTTTCACAAATTCTTGGAAATATTCTTTTTGCATCAACATTTAGGCTTGGCAATAACTACGCTAACTTTTAAACTTGGCGTTTTTTTGGTTCCCAGTTAACGGAAAAGTACCAAAATGGGCCTCTCAGGGCGTGATTGTCGAAGCCCCGGAATCAATGCCGAAAGGAAAGTATCCGATGATACATCATTATTTTTAAGCACGGTCGATGACGAGTTCAACACTGAAGTTGGCACTCCACTTTCTAAACATCGACACCAAGCCAACGTGAGTGCATTTAAAGAACGAGAACGAACCAATACACATGAGCCCCCACGTACAGCGGTCTTTTGTTTGGACGAGGTTTCAAATTTGCATACCTCCGGTTGCTAATCAGCGAGCAGCAATACGCTAAAAAGTGCTCATACACTCCCGCAAACACCATTAAAAAGCAAACATCAAAACAAAATAACATTAAAAAAATATGAACAAAACGAAATCCAACCCGCAACAGTTGCCGGGAGACCGGCAATACGAAGCCCGAAGATAGACACCAAATTCATTATCCACTTCGTCCAACAAAACCCTGAAATTAATGACAGTTAAATTCTTGTTGCCTTGAAACAGTAAAAAAATTTAGTGTTCGTATACCAAAAAAAATTGTTCGTGTTTAGTTATTAACAACCGAGAGAGTTCCTATTTCTATTTTCTCACCGGGCCCTATTTAAAAAATAAATTAAAATGCAGTATAATAGAATTGAAAGGCAAATAATACGTTCCGGAAGTAGTTTGGAATATAATTAATCCTCGGTTACATAATTGTTGATAGCATTAAAACTTCCAGGAATAGTTTTAAAGGAAGAAAAGGATTATTTATTATTGAGAAGTGTATTTTTGAGATAATTACATTCTAAGAGAAAGTTAGATTCACAGTTACAAATCTATATGAAACGCACCAGTTGACCAGGAATCGTATTATAGTAAATTGTTTTGGAAATATTATTTCCAAAAGATTAATTTAACAACTGGAAATTTTTTAAATCGTTACGTTTATCGTCGACATTAATGTCAGCTTTGCCGCACGAAACATAAATTTTTAAGTCGACAAAGTCACTTTTATTCTTAACTAAATTAAGGTCATCTGGATCAATTGAATTCCAAATGTTAGTAAAGTTACTGTAATTAAAAACAATTAAATGATCAATAAATCTATTGGTAGATTTTATTTGAAGGCAAAATTTTTTTTCAAAATAATGTAGAAATAAATTAGAAACAATGGAAGAAAAATTAGAACCTTTGGGGTATACTCATAATTTGAGTATATAGTATATGTTCACCATTGAAAATAAAATTATTAAAAATACAATAATTAACAAAAACTTCCCTTCCTCAAAATCATTATCATTTTGAGAACTTGTTCTTTAAAATGTTGTCTAGGGAATGAATTAGAATAATTATGCTGAGTTCAAAAGTCTGAATTATGGCCATTTATGTTTCAGAAATAGGACTGTAAAACAATCAAAAATCGTTTTCTTGAATTTTTTTTTGTTTATTTAAATATCCTGTTGATTCTAGTTTATTCCCTAGAAAAATGCCTGTAGCTTATTTTGGTAGCATCATTTTAAAATTGGTTGAATAGATTTTCATGTAGCACATTTGAAGTTTTTGACAAATTTCTTTAACGTTTCCATACATCACCAGTCACAGTGTCGTCTGTCTTCAGTTAAATTAGGTATATAATCCATATTATCGCACAAGCAAACAACGTTATCTCTATTTAAATTAATCTTAATGCAAAAATGATTGTAATTAAAAACTTTCCTCTCTATAGGTAAAACATATTTAAAGCATTTTTTTATATTAAGAAATTTTAAAGGAAAAATATTCTTTACCTGCTAAAATATCTAAATAAATAAAAATAGCTAAAAATATACTGCTCAGCAACTTAGAAGGCAGACTTAATCACCAAACAAAAATCAATACAACTCTTTTAACCTAAGAGGGAATACGGTAAATTGGTGTTAAGCACAAAAAACTCTGCCGATTTGACTACGTTACCAACTTTAAGGTAGAGAACTTTCAGGTACTCTGCTGTCTCAGACATAGATGGTATGTTGATACAAGCGTATCTCCAATGAAAATAGTTCATAATCACTATTTGCGCGCAAAATTTACATGGGTTGGGGGCAAATCGTGTTTTGCATGCGTCGACGGAGACTTTGTTGATTTTGTGTTACTTTTAAACATAGGTTTAAGTTTTATATTTTTGTCTTTTCTACACTGGAAAAATTTGTGGCCTATTTGATTGCAACAATAGCAACGGATTTCAGGTTTAGGTTTTTCCGCCTTACTTTTTCTATAGGGTACTCAATTAAATGGTACTTTCGATTTATCTATTTCTTTGCGAATTTGTTCGTAAAATTTTCAATTTACTTTTAAATGCAACTAAATTTCCACAACAACATAAAATGGCTGTATTCTGTGTCGTTCCTTTAACTCCATTAATAACATATGTGATTAAAACACACTCTTCAATAATTTTACTTAAAATCTGTTTCATATTTAAAAAATACTCTTGTACCGACTCGTTAAATTTTATTTTACGTTTTTGAAGGATTTTATGGATTTTCCAACATTATATGTTATTTTAAACTCTTCAATTAATAATTATCTTAGTTTTTGTCAAACGAATTAACTGAAGCTTCACTTCGACTGAGCAGTAATGCGTTTCCTCTAAGACAACATTTCAAGAACAAAAATTTATGAAATGGTGATAGGCAGAATAATTCCGTATGGTTGTGAAACGTTGCAATTCATTGTAAGAGATTTTCGTGTCTTTCCCCTTTAAAGAGAGGTGTAACTGCTTCAATGTCAGAGAAGTTTACAAGTATTTTCGTTTCTCCTTTGTCATGTCTCGATTATCGATTATTAGGAAAAAAAATCAGCCAAAAAACTTCAAAAAAACCCTGCAGGTTTCCTGCATGAATTTCGGACAAAATTCCTGCAGGAAACCTGCAGTTTTTGACAGGTTGCCATGATGATGAATGACTGGTGGCGCCATCTGGTGGTGTGATGAGAAAACACGTTACTTTTTATTTATAAAAAAAATTTCGTCCTTTTAGAGCTACATATCGGGGTATTCACATCAGTACGCGATCAATCCCTTTAGAGAAAGTACCGAGGACAACACCTCGTAATTTAGAATCACGATCAGATGACGGGACTCGAACCCGGTACAAAGGGATCTGGAGTTCAGTGTGCTATCCATTAGGCCGTAAAAGACATATCTAAGATTGGTGACTCAATGTAGTGTTTGGTTTTTCTCTGTTTTGTACTTGTGCTTTTTTCACTAGGAATGCATTGAAAATGGTTTACATTTTCTGGAGGGATTTAATACTTTTACAAAATAAGCAATCAGGTGATATATTGCATAACATAAAAACCTATCACATATTTTTCGTATATTATTGGTAAGTGATAGGAATTTCTTGTCTTCACATTTGAATTTAGCATTGAAAATATCCTGAAAATGTTAACATCTCATACCAACAAATTCATTACAGATTAGTTTTATAATTCCAAGATAATCAAGTTATTAATTTTGTTGGTAGTTAATAGCAGACTAAATTCAGATATTTGGTATGTTAGAGAAATACAATATATGCGTTGAAATAAATATTTTAATCGAAGGTTGGCCAGCAGTATCTAATTCCAAGGTTACATTTTATGATGGAACTGAAAAATGAAATATACTGCAATAATTGCTGTTTTTTTTATTATGGAATACTTTCACTTTTTTTAAAGAAATTATTTAAGATACATATATTAATTTTAATTAAACATATTAGTTGATAATTGCTTTTATAAAAACTGCATTTTTTATGAAAACAAAACTTTAACTTCAAACTTCATTTTTCCTTCAAAAATACTGCAGTTCTTATGAAGGAAAAATGCTTTTATAAAATTTCTTCATTAACACTGCAGTTTTTATGAAGAAATTTTTTGAAGGCATTTATACTGCATTTTTCCTTTATAAAAACTGCAGTTTTTATGAAGATAAAAATGAATTTGGAAATATTATAAATTTAATTTCAGAAAAACTGCAGTACTAATGAAGAAAACCATTATTCCTTCAAAACCTCTGCATTTTTTCAGCGTAAAATCTGCACTTATCTAACTGCCTTCAAAAAACCTGCATTCACCTTCAAAAAACCTGCATTCACCTTCAAAATAGATCATTTTTTGAAGGAAAGATGCTGATTTTTTTTGCTGGGTAGTTATCACTAATTTTTGTTTTATGTTCGCTTTGTGTTAAAGAGTAGTTCTCTTTATCAATTAAATCACATTTTGATTTTAAACTCACCATTTCATTTTTAGAATTATCTTCCTTATCATTGTGTTTGTCTTGTTTTAAAGATTAATCTTTATTAATAGTATTACTTGTCATATTTGTAAACTAAACGTATCGGTTTGAGTACTACTTTCTTCATTATCAACTTTATTTGTGGAACCAGACTGAACTACAGATTGCTTTGTTTCGTCACTAATTTCGTTCTCCAAAATGTCCTCTGTATAATTAACGAATTCTTAAGAAATTCGAAATTAAATTAGCACGAGATAATATCATTAGTGATTTCCTCTAAACTAGTGTTTCCATTTTACAGTTTTACTAATTACGTCAGTATCCTAAAGAAACATAGTTTCAATATTAATAAACAAATTCCAAAAAAGTTTTCATAGAATCGACAAATATAAAATATTATTTAACATTTTCACCTCATTCCAATGTGAGTTGCAAATGTTCCACATCAGCAAAATGTCACTATAAAGACTTCTTTAAAACAAAAACAAAATCACTTACGTAATCAAATCTAATTGGGCGAAAGGGAAGAAAGAAAAAAATCAATAAAGTACCTATTCTGCTCTTTACCCTGCCTCTTTGTTAATCTTTTTCAGTAACAGATTGAGAAAACGGGAAAATTTGTTTTTCCAGACTTGAAGCTTTATTAAGTCGCTACGCATAGCGGAACAAAAAGATGACGCATCATCACTTTTCACAAAAAATTGGAACACAGCATAGTTATTTCACACTTGTGAAAGCTTAATTCACGAAAATAATGTATATCCAAATCGATATTGGCGTACGAAAAATAATAAATCCAGAGTTTGCATCACATTCCACACAACTTGGAAATCGAAGTGAATTGCACAATTATTTCACTCATAAAAGCTGCTACAGTGGCTACAGCTGCTAGAGTGGCCTAGTGTGTAGCAGTGCTACACACTATTAGTGATGCGACATCGACAGCAAAACATCGATATTCAAAATTAAAACATCAATGTTGATAATACATCCCACCCCCCAAACTATCGATGTTTTTAAAATTTAGTGTATATAAACTTTTTTTTCCATTTTTCAAACTGGTTTAGCAATTAGTAATGCAACATAGGCTCCAATACATCGATGTTTTTAATAAAACATCAAAGTTTTGAAAACATCGACATTGTGGTCGCATCCGTACTTTTCAGACCCTTCACCCTTGGCCACTTTGGTCTAAAAGTATGTTCAATTTGCTGATTATTGAAAATTATGCTACTTGGTTATTTTTTAAATTTTTATAACGGTACTTTTTTCATTTAAAAGTAAAACATCGACAAGTATAAACATCTATGTTACAAAAAAAACGACTCCAATATATCGATGCTAAATACATCGATGTTTTTTAAATAACATCGATGTTTTGAAAACATCGAAGTCGCATCCCTACACACTAGGCCCGTAATTTATTAGAGTAGCGAGTGATTTAGTAGCTCTACTAAACGAGAAAATGGCTGATGGGGGAGTGGTTGATCACACACGGTTTAGTTCGTGTCGGCTGCTAAAGATGATGCGGAGAGCGAAGCTGAATCGCAATGAAAAAGATTATATTAAATAGAGTATACAGATGGATGAGTCATGAACACATATTTGCGTCCGAAGTAAATAAAAGCAATGAAAAAGTTAAAACGACATTAAAAATTATTTTCCATACACTTAAATGAAGCTAGCATTTTTTGTTTATGAAAGAGAGGTGATTAATCCTGTCACTTTTGAATCAACACTTGATTAATTCAACCCTAGCAAAACCTGGTAATAAATCCTGTTAGTTTAAAAATAAATATGAAATACTTTCCTAATGTTTCAAATTTTGTGTTTGATTTCTTTCTTGTGAAACTCCGGTATTCCCATCGCTTTTTTTATGTCTTCGATTGCAATTGCTTTGGATGCTTTATTTTTGTACAGGGAAAACTTCACATTTCATAAACACTCCTGTTCCATGTAAGTAGTAACAAATTTGACCGTAGTATCATCAGTCCAACGAATCATACTGACGATAAAAATGTTATTTTACGAGAATACAAAACGTTATACATTTAAACAGAACAGATTTATTGACTAAAGAAACAGGATGAATTTAAATGACAGCGAAGAAAACGATCCACGAGACAGACGATCAACAAACTGTTGCCAAAATTTAAAACTCATATGTAATAGGCATAATTCAACAAATAACATACACAAGAAAGAGACCTCGCGGAATGAAAACGAATAACTAATTAACTCTACTAAACAGAAGTGTTCACACCTGTCTAGATGCACGCTAGTGGTTAATGGAGTGTGGTGGGAGGCACTACTCGACAGTCTACTATCCATTTGATTGGATCGAGTCCACTAAATCGTTTTACTAAACTACTCGACTAAATAGTTTATTTACCAACTCGTTTAGTTACTAAATTACTCGCTATTCAACTAAATTCAAAATAAAACCAAAAGAAAATTTTCGAAAAAGAAAGTGTTGGTGGATAAGGGCGTCATCAGAGAGGAGCCTAAAAATGGTATTTTCTACGTATGCGCAGCAACACTTTAAAAAACTGCTTATACACTCCCCTTGCACACCTTTAAAAAGCAAACACACTTAACAACACGTTATAAAAAAGAGCAGGAAGAAAACGAAATCAAATCCGTAGCAGCAGTCCGGGGACCGGCTACACCAAGCCCAAAAATCGCCACCCGATGCAATTGCCCATTTCGGCCAACGAAACACAAACATTAATGACAGCTGAATTCTCTTGTTGTAATGAAACTATAAAAAAATAAAAATGGTTGTGCTCGTAAGCAAACGAAAGATATTGTTCGCGTATAGTTATTAGGAACCGACAGTGTTCCGATTTCTATATTTTAAAGAAAGTTGAAAATGAAAAAAGTTTCATGTTCGTCTCCAGTCCCAATTTAAAAATGAAATGAAGATAAAGTACAGTGGAATTGATGGGTAACTAATACGACTCGGAAGAAATTAAGAAATATAATTCGTGCTTCAGTGAGCTCTTGCATGGTTAGTGTTCTAGTTGAGTGCACACCATCTGTTTGGTTCTATTCTTTTTTAAACATTTTGAGTGTTGTTTTGTGTTATAATTAGTTGTATAATAATTAATTATTTAATTATAATTACATAATTTGTGTTATATTTTGTGTTATATACGGTACGAAGTCCCGTTTCCGGAATCCTCCTTACCTTGGCTATTCCGGATATCGGATTATTTGTATTTTTGTTCAGAAAAACATTTAATCTATCCCCCGTCGTGCGAATTTTGCAATTGAAATAGTAAAATAGCAGATTTATAAATCGGAATAATTAAAAAATTAAATAAAAAAAACTTTTTTAATACAATGCTACAAATTTTACACTTGCAAATCTTCTAATTTTTCTGTGTGGTATTTACACTGAACATGTGCATTGTTTGATCAATTAGGAGTAGGCTTAACTCCCTGTTCTTTAAAAATTGTCCGAAAGGTTTAAAAAAGTGAGAAAAACAAAAATAACAAACACCGGCTATCAAAACGTCCGATTTTTGAACAATTCCGCATTTGGGACTTAGTACTGTATATATATATCCTTTTTGGTGTTGGGTTGTTTTTCCTAGTTAGGACTGATAATTTCTTTATGTACCTGGTACCATGAACACTGACGTGTACCTCGCTGTTCTTGTTGCTGGTGGACGTTAAATCTGCCGTCCTCACGTTGGGTTGGTGTGGGAGTTTGGAGAGAGGTGTGCCAGCTCAAGTGTGACCTCGTCTTCTGACGATGGTTTAAAATTAAGTGGTGTTGTCCTCAGATTTTTCCATTTCGGATTGATCCCAAACCGGGCCAATAGCCCGTTGTGTTGATCCAATACGACGTCAATTAAAATATCTATCAACATTTTTTGATAAAGTTTGTGTAAAATACAAAGTTTACACATAACTACAGACAATATGTATTGATAATAGAATAAATTCACTTCTTTACCCCCTGAAGCAATATCTAATCGGGCATTTTAAAACATTGTTCCACACATAAATGTTCCTCTAGCGAGAGTGGCGTGAAGCAACGAGTTTTCCAGTGCCTTTCCAGCCAACCGTGAATAAATCGCGCGTACAGCCCTTTGATAATTTAATGTAGCTCCCTCTAATAATTGAGCGGTATTTTCACTAATGAATTTATCAACGGCATTACATGGTATCCGGTTCTTCGTCTGTCATGTAGCGGACGGAATCTGCCGAGTTGACCTTTCGCTTGTTTGCATTCGCACGATGCTACGGATCTGTTGAACATTTCCCTTTCACCTCATTTTATACGGAATAATTTCCTGCCATTAGCAGTTGAAACTTCTGTTGGCTTGGTTCCGTAATTAAACTGCAGTGACTAGTCAACATGTCGCTTTTGATTGCGGACAACGAAGTAGCAAAAGGGAGCGATATATTAATGTAAGGTAATTTTTAATTAACGTCGTTCTAGAGCAACTCAACGGGCTATTGACGACGGTCCGGGATCAATCCCCTAACAGAAAGATCCGAGGACAACACCACGTCATTTTGAACAACGGTCAGATGACGGGACCATACCTGTGCTGGTACCTTCTTTCCAAACGTCCACACCAACCCAACGTCAAAACTTTCGGCCAAACAGATTAAAGGTGCACCAGCCGCCTCTATACCATACACTTACAAACCTCCGTGCAGTGACTCGGATTCGAACCAGGTAATTTTTTTAGTTAACGTCGTACTAGAGCAACACAGCGGGCTATTGACGACGGTCCGGGATCAGTCCCTTAAGGGAAAGATCCGAGGACAACACCTCGTCATTTTGAACCACGGTCAGATGACGAAGCAACACCTGAGCTGGCACCCCAATCTCCAAACTTCCACGCCAACCCAACGTGAGGACTTTCGGCCACGACAGATTGAAGGTGCACCAGCCGCCTCTACACCATACGCTTACAAACATCCATGCCCGGACCCGGAATCGAATGAGGAAAATTCCGATCTATAGCCTAAACATTAACCACCAGACCGTTTGGTTGACTGTCGAGGGCCATAAAAAACCTACTAATTAGAAGATAAAAGTTATGGCATAGCATTTTCAATTAACGACACACTGTAGCAACACAACGGCCTATTGGTGATGGTATGGGATTAACCCACGAAGGGGAAGATCCAATGACAAAACCACGTAATTTTGAATCACGGTTAGATGACGAGGCCACACCTGAGCTGGCACCAAAAGCTCCAAAAACTTCCACACCACTCCAAAATAAGGACATTCGAGGACACGACAGATTTGATACGCACCAGCCCCTTCCGTACACTACGGTCATTGGTTGGATTCGAACTTAAAACCCTCTTGTTAATAATCCGTTACTTTTCCAACCGGGCAATCGCTCCTCGTTTATAGAAAGGATGAGGAGAATGAAAGATGGCTTCTTGGGAATATGCAAATGAGGAGATTCGAACCTTGTGCAAAAAAAAATAATTTTGGTTATTTGAAAAAACGTCACACTGAAGCAATACAATATTGGTGATGGTTCGGTATCAACCCCTCAAAGAGAAAGATCCTAAAACAACAACACGTAATTTTGAAACATAATGATGAGGTCAGAGCTGGCACCCCCAATCTTCCAACTTTCACACCACGCCAACGTGAGGACATTTGAGGCCATGACAGATTTGTGCTACCGCGGCCCTAGAAGAGAACATATAAAAGCACGCGTGGGTTTATTAAAAGTTATACAAAACAGGTTAGATATATAAAATCGATGGTGAAAGTAAGGTGGGTCGGTTTTGCGTTTTATAGCCGAAAGGGCCATGTTTGGCGAAGTTGCGCCCGAAACAAGCCAAAAGGGAAATGGGAATGGGTCGTGAAAGAGGAAAAGAGGGATTTGATATTAAAGAGACGTGATCCTAAAAAAGATCGATTTGGGGACCACGGGAAGCACGTACATACCTAAGATATATGTCCCGGTGAGCTGTGCAGGTGAGGATCTATGTTGGAGTTTTATGGCGCAAGGTCCAGGAATGGACAAGCTGTGCCAAACACAAGACAGAATATATTTTTTTATTTTTTTGGCGGAAACTTGATTACTGATTATTTGTTACTACAAAGCCAGAATCGATTCGCCAATTAATTGTAAAGGGGCATCCAGTCGGTGGCCATCATTACCCCTAACTAAAAACATCACATTTATGTCCATGCCCTGACCCCGGATACAGACCAGGAATCTTCCGATTCAGAGGCCAACACCTTAACCACTAGACCGGTTGGTCTGCCAAGACAGAATATAGGCCAATATATATACACTACCCTACAATAGTGGACCGGACGGAAGCGGATTTGCATAAAATCTGACTTTATGGCGGATTTTAAGCAATGCAAATCCAGTGCTCGCACGCGACCTGTTAAGGTTAAATACGATACGCGAAGTGGTAACGTCGTGAGTTCTGTGTGAAATTTTGACAATATGTGGAAACGAAAGGAACTTAGTGTCTTTGAAAGAGGTGTTTTAGTTGGAAGTCAGTGGCAAGTCTAGTGCGTGTCTAGTCGCAAGTCTATCCGCGCAATTGCGGTAGAATTATCACAGCCACGGTTAAGTGTTGGTGATGTCGTGAAGAAGTGGAAGACTACAGGAGTTGGGACAGGAATTGCACACGTTGGTTGTCCCCGTAAACTGGCCGAACGGGATTGGCGTGTCCTGAAGCGTGAGGTTCGTAAGAACCACATGAAACCTCTCCAAATCATCAAAGGTGATTTTCAACAGGCACCAGGAGTTACGGTTCACCCCAATACCTTGCTGAAAGAACTGCACGCCCGCAATATCTACGACTTTCTTGCAGCAGGAATGGACAAAAATACCCAAAGCTGTGTATCGAAACCTTGTTGAAAGTATGCCCAGAAGTATTGCATGTAATTGAAGCACATATGGGACCATCCCCTTATTAAAGCATGTATTATTTCCCTTATGCCATCACATCTTGCTGTCCGGTGCATGATTATAGGGTAGTGATATTCAATTCAAATACCACTTACTCAAAATTCAACACGTTAGAAGAGATATTATTTTTCAGAATTCCGTGTTTTTTCAAGAATTGGAATTTTTTCTGTTTGAATTTATGCGTTCCGGTGCATTACCTATTGCGGGAATATTATTTAGGAGTCAGATTTTAATAATTTGTTCATTTCCTGCAAAATATCACTAGAAATGGGTAATTTATTGTAGTATATATATAGTTTGACCAACTTTCTTTAAATTTTTGGTTGAATGCGTTATAGTATGTAGATTGTTGTATCATAAAACGAAATGAAGTACACGAATCAAAATATTTTTAAAGTGTGTAATTTCTTATTTAAAATGATAAGTAAATTAAAAAAAAAACTATGATGGAGGTACGTAAAAAATATTAAAAAGGGTAGTCATGTGTTGTAGTTCAAAATATACAAGAGGTGTTCAATAAAGAATCATAATTTTTTTAAAGGAGATTAAAAATCAAGAAAAATTAAATTCATATTGAATGTATAGCGGGATAAGTGAAGAATAGATAGCGAAAGTTTCACGGACATGACGTTATTGGTGAGGCCTTGGCAGCCGGCCAAGAATGCCTAGTTTTACTTTCGCTTACGGCAAAAATGGATGTGACACGCGAAGTGCAATACACAGCATTGAAATTTTGTTTTCGCCTTAAAATATCGTCAGATCGTTCAAAAATCATAGTCATTGTGTGGTCCCCATCCTCCATAGAGTCCTGATTTAGCACCATGCGATTGCTTTCTTTTCCTGAATTTGAAGAAACACCTCCGGGTAAAGTGCTTTTCATCATCACAGGCAGTGGTAAAAGTTGCGTAGGCGATTTTGAAGAACATGTCAAAAAATGGCTTCCAGCATGTGATTGAAGACTGAAAAAGAGGTGGGTTAAGTGCATGTAATGGAGAGTATTTTGAGAAAGACCCTAAACATTTGGAGGATTAGTACAGAAAAGTATGTTTTATTAATTTATGATCAATCTCTCTTCATTGAACAGCCCTCGTATTTCAAAATTTTGATACATCTTTCCATTGAAAGACGATTAAAATCAATTAAATTTAATTTGTTTTTCATGTTTCAGGGATGTTATTGAAAGCTGTACTAAACAGTCAATTAAACAATTCTAATCGATTGAGTTTAATTTGTCTACATTGATGACATGTATTTCTAACACAAGTTCCGTTATTCTTCATGCCGCTGAATGGAATTTTCAGGAAAAAATTAGTCACGAAATCAAATCAGTCTTCAAATTAAATTAGTCACGAATGCCATAACAATTTAATTTACCATCCTCTCATATTGATGATGACATTTTAAAATATATCGCATACTAGGAGCAGAAATGCCACAAGTAAAACATATTCATAAAAAGATAAGTGCATGACTAACCGCCAAAAATTTGCAAATTTTCTAAAAATGAATGCAAAGGAATATTCGAAGTCACTCCACAACTCAAAATCAACTTCTGTGGTAGGTCACCATAGAAATAAAACTTTAAGTAAAAGTGCGACGAATATGAAATGGATTATATGAATGCATACATCATGTATGCATATTTGCGTCTGAAATAAATTGTAAAAGGGATGGAGAAGTTAAAATGGAAATTAAATTTTTTCCGTACACTTAGATGATGCTCACATTCTTTTATGAAAAAGAATTCATGACGACTTTTCAATCAACAAAAATTAATTCAATCCGAGCAAAGCCGGATAGTTATGGTAGTAAATATATGAATTATTTAAACATAATAGTTCAATACAAAGATAAAAGGTAGATTTAAAACAGGAAAAATGTGGATATGAGAATTAAAATATATTCAAACAAAATCCAGATGTAAAAAGAAGATCATCAACTGAAACATATTATATATATAGAGGAATGGAATTTAATGTAGATACGCATGAAAAGGATTGGATTTTAAAAGAATTTGATAAAATAGATGTGAGTTATTTTGAATTTGAAAAAAAAATTAAACTATACTGAATTGAATGTAAAAGTGAGAAAAGGTTTGAATGGGGATTTTCCCTAATAAAATCTCGCATATTTAAAATAGTACTTTTAAATAATCGGAGATGTTGATTATTAAACACAGGACAGACAGTTAAAATATGATAAACAGAAAAAAGGAGTTGAGGATGAGTTTCAATTGGACGCTCTCTCTCTCGTAGTAAAAGATGACCATGGGTGAATCGTATGGGATCAATGCCGAAGGCTGGCACCCGTTTGACATCAGTCCTCCGCCCTACATACACTGGCCACTGATGAATGATAGAATGTAATTTATACTTGAATGTAATCTATATTTGAATTTAATTCATATTTGAATGCAATTCATATTTGAATGGAATTCATATTTGAATGGAGTTCATATTTGAGTGTAATTTATAATTTTTTATACGCACATATGAACCTAAAAATAACCCCCTTAATACAATTCTAAACCAGTGACCAGTCCCCAAATACCCCACTTTCCTCTCAGTATTTTGTCTCTTTGGTCCAATAGGTCATATATCTTGCCATCCTTTTTCATCTTTGGCCTCAGGACATCCCAGTAATTTTGATGTCCCGCGACCACTTTACCTCTCAAATCGCCTGCAATGACTCCTTCGCTTAACTCCCGAATTCTATCATTGAAATTTCTGGCTAGATCCCCTGATCCAATGGTCTTTCTTTTTAATTCTTATCCCTCTGGCGAGTTCATTGAGAACTATGCACTTTTTCCATGAGTACCTTCGAATAGGGATCTCTCAGAACCGTACCAAACACCGTCCACTCAACAACCTTCACGCGTTATGAGAGGGGTGGCCAACCTTTTACATACCATGCGTTAATCGTTTTCCCATACGAGGTCAGATACGCCTTAGAATGGGATGAGTGTACAATAATCTATTTTTAGATTTTCCATGCATGATTTTTTACTTTTTCAAATATGTCTGATCCTCTTGTTTTATACCATGCAATGACTCATGGGCGAGTCTGGGACCCTTAGTTGTGGTAGAACAGACCACAAACGCTGCGAACTATATGTCATTGCGGATCAGTTTCACCTTTACATGGCGTCTGTCTTCCCAACTGGAAATCGAATCATCCAGCAAGACAACGCCCCATGTCACATGGCTCGGATTGTGTTGGAGTGGCCCGAGGTGTATATATATATATATATATATATATATATATATATATATATATACAGAGAGAGAGATAGAATTTAATTGATATATATAGTATATAATAATTTATGTTTATAGAATGTAACTTCATTTTGGTTCTATATCATATAATTTGTTTGTGACTTGCACGTTCCTAAGAAGTAAGGAATAATGTTTCACTTCCCTGTAAGTATGAAAGTTGTTTTCGAAAACTAATTCCCACTCACAAGAACTTTCGAGTCACCTAACTTTTTCTTACCATTTCAGTTCCGGAGACAGAGGTGCAGACTATTTAAAATACCAAAGAACAAAATAGGTTTCAGAAAAATGCATGGGTTGGAATACCTACACCTTCGGTAGGTAGGTATTTTAACTAACGACACACTGGAGCAATAGAATGGGCCATTTATGGGATCCAACTCGAAGAGAGAGATCTGAGGCAATAGCCAATGTAATCTTTATGGAGGATTCTATTTTAAGGTAATAACCAATAGAATCTTTCCAGGGGATTATATTCTGAGGAAATGACAACCCACTGATCTCTAATACTCGAACCTAGGGGTTATCGCGTTCCCTCTCTAACTACTAGAAGGCAGTTGTTTCTGCCTAAGGTATAGAAAACTCCGTGAGAAAAATTCGGTGAAAAAACTTTGATTGACAGATTTCTTTCCCTCTGGAACGTTTTTTTGGATGTCCGATGGGTCATAAAAGCGTTTTTATTCCCTCCTTAATCCTCTCCCTGCACTCCAACAGATTGGATAGAGGCTCTATGGTTATATCCCCTTGTGCGAATGCTAAGAAGATTTATATATTATTACAGTATAATCTTTTCCTCCTCTGTTATATAGGTTATGTGATGGGATTGAGGGAGAGCTTTTCCAACCCCACTTCTCCTGAATCTCGCAGGTGCCACGGTATTCCGGTTGGATTAGCAAACCGGTGGGTGGCGATTTCGAATCCAACCAAGGACCGTCGTTTAGGAAAGGGGGCTGTTTCACGTTAAATCTGGCAAGGGTTCACGTTGGCGGGGTGTGGAAGTTTTGAGAGTGGGGTGCCTGCTCAGGAGTTGACTTCGTCATCTGACCGTGGTTCAAAAACATGTGATCACGGACCGTCGCTGTAAGACCGTTGTATTGCACCAATGACGTTAATTAAATTACCTACCTACCTACAATCAATCGCGTGACGGTTTCATAATTATTTGGGCTGCAGAAATTTTTCTGAATACATTACTGAGGGGTGATATACAATATAAGTAATACTAAAAGTAAAAATAAGGTAAAAAGTAAAACTAATACCTTAACAAGTGAATAGCATTTTTGAAGGAAATCAGCACCGATCTGCGATGTTAGTCTATAATCCAATGTTTTCGAGTACGGTCGTTTATGGTTAACGGTTGTTACATCTTGCATATAAAAGAGGCCGAAACCTATGTCAACTTAGACTTAACCTGGTATCAGATTACCTACAACCACACTGCGGTTATTGTAGTCTAAAAAACACCGTTAGTATCAACCACATTTCTGTTATAGAGTAGTCTAGAAAATATCTTTACTTTCAACCTCATTACATTTATAGTGTGTTATGGGTAATCACATTAGTGACAACAACATCGCGGTTATGGTATAGACTAGAATACACAGTTACTTTGAGAAACAGCGCAGTTATAGTGTAGTGTAGAAGACATCGTTACTTATAACCACATAACGGTTGTAGTGCATTCTGTATATAATCCCATTACCTACAACATAGCACTGCGATTATAAAGGAAACACCATTACTTACAGCCAAATTTCGGTTATAGACTGGTCCAGAAAAAACCCGTACTTGCAACTATTTTTTGGTTTAGTGGTCTATGGCTAATCATATCACATACAACTGTATTGCGGTTGCATAGCATCTAGAAAACACCGCTATTTACACATTACGGTTATAGCGTATTCCAGAATGCCCAGTAATAAAACACATTAGTGTATCTCCTATTATAAAAGGAAGTGTTTGTGTCGTCTCTATACAGTATCCTGACGAATCAATGGCACTTACTAATGAGCTTTGTCACACAGGTAGTCCAAATTTTTTGCGATTTTTCTATCGAGGCCGAATTTTAAAATTCCATCTAGAACATTTTAAAATTTATTTAGTGGAATTTAATTATTATTGTTTTCCTTTGAATAGCAACAATATAAAGAGAACCCAGATTCAAAATTTTTTTTTTCTGTTTTCATTTAATTTTCTGAGCAACGATTTCAGCGGAACAGAAGTTTTAGTTAAAGTTATGCAGTTCTTTCTTCTATCTCCTCGATCGTTAAAGATAGAGTAAAAATTTTAACGGATTTGAAATCTGCGGAAAATTTTACAATAGATCAATACCAAAAAATATGATTTACTTTAAATATTTTTAATTTAATTATTTTTAATTTAATTTAAATATTTTTAATTTAACTTAAATATTTGTAATTTAGTTTAAATATTTTTAATTTAATTTGAATTTTTTTTTTAATTTTTAATTTTTAATTTTAAAATTATAATTTTTATGTTTTTTCCCATTCTAATTTGACCTGATTCGGGAGATTACAGATTCCATTTCCTGCTTTTTAAATTGTTAGTTTTTTATTTTTGCAATACGAATATGAGTGCATTAGACAATGACGTCATGACTTGTACGTTCTTCAGTGCTTTTTTCTATCTCATCGATCATTAAAGATAGAATGAAAAGTTCAACGGATTTAAAATCTGCGGAAAATTTTACAATAAATCAATACTCAATACATTTGATTTTCTTTTAAAAAATAACTTTTCAACTGAATATATTTGATATTTTCGGAAGGTATTGTGACGTCATGCCTATTGGAACTGTTCGCAATTAAATAGGAATGCGTAGCAATCACCGGGGTTGGCGAGCGTTAGCGATTGAATCTGCGTTGCCAGTGGTGTTGGTTTGCGAAGCAAACAAAATGGGAACTCGTAGCAATCACCGGGGGTTAGAAAACATTGGTCCCATCTGACTTCACTAAAAGAATTGTCACGGCCAACGCTGTGGCTAGTATATGCACTACCTACAATAATGGACCGGACAGCAAGACGTATAAGGGAAAAAATAAATGCTTTAATAGGAGGATGATCCCCCACGAATTGCAATTGCACTAGCAACCCTTCTGGACATACTTTCAACAAGGTTTCGATACACAACTATGGGTATCCATTCTGCTGTACGAATGTCGCCAGCTCAGCTGTAGATTTCGGACGTGGTTCTTTGGTCCGTAAGCGTCGCTCTAACTCGTCCCAGAAATGTTCTAAGGGGTTTAGGTAGGGACTTTGAGTAGGCCAGGACAGACGTTTTACATCCAGACCTTGATACCACTGCTTGACAGAAGTTGTAACATGACATGGAGCGTTGTCGTCCTGGAAGTAAACTTGTCCATCCATAAAATTGCCAGAGAGTAGGAAGAACCTGTTTGTCCAAAATGTTGATGCAGGCGTCGGCGTTCAATTGACCAGGAACAACATGCAAAGGTCCCAGGCCATACCACACAAAACACCCCCAAACATGTATGCTCGTTTTATGCAAATCTGCTCGCGTCCGGTCTATTATTGTAGGGTTGTGTATATAATAATATCCCATTACCTACAACCATATTGTGGTTATAAAGCAGTTTAGAATACACCGTTACATACGAAAACATTGCGTCATCGAGCAGGTCTCGAATATCCAATAACGTATAACTCCATTAAGAGATTACCAAGAGTAGTCTGGGAAATCTATTAGATACCACTTTAAGTGCGCTACAGTGTTCAATTACTATCTTTTGGGGTCGATCTACCTTTCCAAAGACAAAAGGCGATATCGGAATATTCACACCACCTTCCTGCTTGATAAATGCGACGCCATTTATATCCATTGATCAGGTGTCCTCACCCGGGGATTAGTTCCTCGAGTTCTTAAGAGCCCCTTCGAAATGATGAATGCGATGAAACCAAATAGGAATACTCTTGAGGACGCATCTCAACAAAGGATGAAGCAAAACAGAGCGAATGAGGCGTGTTCTCACAAATGCTGACCGCGAGATCGCAGCCAGAAAGTTCGAGGAGGTGGAAAGGAACGGAAGAAAACAAAAGACGCGGAAGAAAACGAGGAACTATTTGTCCCCCGGGGACATAATCGAACAACTCATCTCGAGTTCCCGAGTCCAGGAAAAATTCCGGGGTCTGGCGAATCGTAATGAGATCGGGTCGAACGCAGCCGCGCGCATGCGCAGTAACTCTCTTTTCGACGCAAATGATGAAGATACATTTTTGAAGATCGAACGCACTTTTGCTTTTGTTTTTGTCCTCCCTTTGTTTTCGTGTGTTCCTCGGTCTTAATGCACGCAGGATCTATTTTGCAGCGTCGTCCGGAAATAAAAAGCAATTTCGAATCGGGAGATTTGTTTTGATTTCTTTTTTTAAGGAACGGGGGCAGCGATAAGTATCCCCAAACAGAACCGAGGGCTGGATTTGATCGATACCATTCTGCTCTTTACTTATGCCGGAAAAAAATAATTGCTGTTGATTGCAATGTTTCTGACGACAGAGGATTCGTATTTCCTTTCGCTTGTCGTGATTAATTTGTTTGGAAAATAACCGAAACGATGCTGCTGCTTTGGGAATAAATTGAATTTCCTACACTAATCTAACATGCAGAAGGACAAAATAAAACTAACGATGCAAAATACACAATTTGATCAAGCACTCATCCGTGAGCAGAATGTGTTATCCTACTTATGTACCGAACCTATAATCATTTCTCTGAGCACCAAGCACCAGGAATTAAACTAGGCGTGTACTTCTTGACATCCATGGGCATTATCATCACCAACCTAATATTATCCCCTTAGGCACCAGAACGCACGTACTTGTTACCATTGGACATCACTACATATATTACAGCCTGTTACCAAAGGGGTTGGCCTCATCAACCCACATTCTTTACTGTACCACATACAGTTGAAGAACAGTTTTATATCAAGGTTTGATTCAGCTTTTCAAGTTGGTAAAACAAGGGGACACAGAGGGCTTAAATTTCAATAGGGATAACAGAACAAGGGGCCATGGGTATAAATTGAAGAATACACATATTAATCGGGATTTAAGGAAAAACTACTACTTTAATAGGGTAATAGACAAATGGAACGTGTTGCCAGAAAATATAGTTAATTCAAAGGGAGTGTACGAATTTAAGATACAATTGGATAGTCAGTGGGAATTGGGGAATTCATAAACAAAGGACCAGCCTTGTTGGGCATGAGCCTGTAGCTGGTTGTCAATACTTGTATTTGTATTTGTATCTGAAATAATTTTCAAAAGAAAACATTTTATAATAGTAAAGTTTCATAATGTCCAAATTCGTTGATTTTGAGCTGTCCACATGAGTGTCCCAATGGCCTCCTGTCAATACATTATGAAAGTGACGAAACTTTGGAAAGTATTTTTGTATGCTGTAATTAAAAATAAAAATTAGTAAATAAGCTTTCGCCCCAAAACTTGCAAAATGGGCATTTGCCAATGCACGAAAACATTTTTGAATGCAAATGTTCGTCCTGCTATGGGGGCTAGATGGCAAACTAAACTGCGGGCTTGTGCAAAATCGAAGTGGAATCATCTTCAAACATGTAAAGTATTGATGTTGCTTAAAAAAGGAATTTCAGGGAGTACTTGGAAAAAATTGCGTTTCTGGGTTGTGCTTTTAAAATTTAATTAAACATTAAAAATGGCAGGAAAAAAGGAGCATTTATGATATATTAAGTTTTTTTTTATTTCCGAAAAGGCAATAATGCTTCGTACATGCAAAGAAGATACGTGCTGTGTAGGGTGAATGTGCCGTTGATTATTCCAAGCGTCGTAAGTAGTTCTGAAAGCTTTGCCACCTGGAACAGTTCTTTAGCCAAAAACCTCAGAACTATGAGCGAGGACTGATGCAGCTACCAGAGGGATGTAGAAAATCATCGAACAGCTGGTAAAAAATTTGAAACTCGACGAGTCGCTTTATTTTATTGTTCACAATTCAAGTCAAAAAAAGAAACACGTCCAAAGTGCTTTCCATGTCATAAAATAAAGATTTAACCAATTCTTTTGGAGCTATGACATTTTTGAGAAGCCTTAAGAAAATAAACAGAAGCCTTTCCAAGGCCAAGGTTATATCCATACCAAAGCGGCCTAGCGATGTCGGGCAATATCTTTAATGGCCCGAGACCTCTGAATATAAAAGAAATCGCCTCAACTAATGGGGTGGAAGCTCTCAAATACGTATTTTCTTTTCACTTACCCTTAGGGAAGAATATAAAGGACTTAACGTTGCTTGTCTTTTTCATGTTTATCTAGGAGTATGTTTCCTTGAGATTGTAAACTAGTTTTTTTATACTAAATTAGACATCCGGGAGGTATTTATGGTGCCTAGCTGCCAAGATGCATTACTGGGAGAGTCCGTTTTGGCACTTAAAAAGGTGCAGTTAACTATTGTTCCTTGGTGGTTCATACTTTGACAGGAATATTATGGATACATTTTCTTGGCAGTGAATAATGTTAAGTGCGAAATTGCTGTAAGTGTCTTTCTTCGTCATGGGTGAATATGATGTAAAATTCTTTAAAAAGAGAATTGTGGTCGTTCGTAGCGTTGTTTTAGTGTTTATTGAAGACAGTTTTGATAAAAGACGCTTGTGTAATTTGTTCTTTGAACGGTAACATGTTTTGAATTTTATGTAGGTAACTAATATGTTTGCTTAGAACAAAAAATAAAAGGAAAGAAACACATATGTCGGGTTTCAGATAATAAACAAGCATAAAAACTAGGCTTCAGGCTAAATTAATTCGGTAGCAATACCAGGGATCTAAGAGTAAAACACTATATTTTAATATGAAGTATTTATGCTAGTATGGTAATTTTTAATTAACGTCGTACAAGAGCAACACAATGGACTATTGGCAACACTCCGAGATAAATACCCTAAGGGAAAGATTCGAGGACACCATCACAAATTTTTGAGCCGCGGTCAGATGGCGAGGCAACAACTAAGCTGGCACCCCACTCTCCAAACGTCCACACCAACCCAACGTGAGGACATTCGGCCAAGACCGATTTAAGGTGCACCAGCCGACTTTACACCATACGCTTACAAACATCCATGTACTGACCCGGATTCGAACCAAGAGTCTTCCGATCCAGACGCTAAAGCCTTAACCACCAGATGAGTTATTCATGGAATTCCCACTTTATTAAAATGACTCGATTCTAATGCTTTCGTGAGATTTCAGCTACTGATATAGCAAACAATGATATAAACATGATATAAAGTTTATCATTGTCCTATATTGCACATAAATATTCAAATCGGTGTATTTTACATGTTTTCAATAGAAGTGCAGTCCTGGAAATGATTTAAATGTACACGAATTTTAATGTTCTGAAATCCTCGAGGTTTGCGATAAGTGTAGTGCTGCACAACAACAAGTGTTGCGCATAATGACTTAATAACCGCATTGGAGAGTTGAAGAATCCTGCAAAATATTCTATTTGCGAAGGTCAAAACTGAGTAGTCATATCTGGAAGTCTACATGTTGTAGAACGAATATATGTGCGTGAACCTCTCACGTGCTCGATATTTACCAGTATTTCCTTTAAACATTACCAGATACATGCAGTACAAAGTACCAAATCCGGACGTTTTGCTAACCAGCGTTTTTTTCCCATTTTAAAGAACAAGGAGTGGACGTAATTGATGAAACAACGCAAAATAACAGACATGTTTTGAGCAAATACCACACAGAAAAATTAGAAGATTTGCACCTAAAATTTGTTACATATTGTATAAAACGTTTTTTCTTCCATTTTTTTAATTATTCCTATTTATATATCTGTTATTTTACTATTGTAAACGCAAAATTCACTCTGAAGAGAGGTTATATTAGGTTTTTTAAACAAAAAGTGCAAATAATCCGAAATTCGTAATGGCCGAAGTCCTGAAGATTCCGAATTTTGGACTTTGTACTGTACCCATAGTGTACAAAGGGGATTGGTACACACTAAAACTGTTGTGGCCTCAAATGTACTCACGTTGACATGGTGTGGAAGCTTGGAGGTTGGAGTGCCAGCTCATATGTTGCCTCGTTATCTGACAGTGGTTCAAAATGACGTGGTGTTGTCCTCGAATCTTTCCCTTTGGATTGATCCGAGGACAACACCATGTTCCCTTAGGGGTTGATCCGAGTTCGTCAATAGCCCGTCGTGTTTCTCCATTAAAATAATTACTACAATTTTCTCTATTAAATTAAAACAGTTACCTAACTAACCAGTTTTTTTACCTTTTTAAATGAGAACACAGAATTATTTCGATCAATATGTGTGTTTTTTGATAATTTGTGTTGTGGTGAAGTGCAATACAACACAGCTGTAATCCTGGGGGAGCGCATTGTGTCATTTTTGAAATATAGGTGGACAAAATTATTACATCAAAAATACAATGTTTTGATGTGATTGTAAGAGGCTGTGAGTGATAAAATACAGATTTGGTGTTTATTTAACGTTTTTAGTTACTATTTGGATGCAGAAATATGCTAAATTTAAAGAAATTTGTCAACTTTGGTCCATATATTAAATACTAGCCACTGCGTGGCTAGGCCGGCTTTGCCCGTGCCCGGTCTAATCTGGTGTAAAATTTTCTGCAGACTTCAAATCCGTTGAAATTTTTAATCTATCTTTAGCTATTCCGATTTTACAAAAAGAAATTAACAATCCCAGTCAAATGGTTTTTTTTTTGCTCTCATTCACTGAAATGGAAAGATGGGGAAAAAAAGATCTGACAGGAAATGTAATTTTTTTTTTTTGCTGCGAAGGGCAGAAGATGCAATTTGTTTCACGTGACGTCACAATCTCTTGTAAAAACATAAAAGATATATTCAATTGAAAAATTATTTATTTAAGGAAAATCATATTTTTAGATAACAATCTGCACTGCTGGCCACCCAAATTGCAACACCAAGAAAGACAAGAGATATAACAACAAAATTTATTTTGTAGATAACATGTTAACCAAGTATCAAACGATTAAATTTATAGACTTCTGTGAAGTCTGGTTCCTGCCAAAATCAGTAGCCAGAGTAGCCGCCATTGTTGGAGATCACCGCTGCCACACTCCTCGGCATTGATTCAATGTGTTTGATTGACTTTGGATGTGTTCTTAGGGTACAGCAGACCAAGCAGCTTCCACACGTTACCAAAGTTGATCTGGTGTGGCAGCTGGGGATATAATCTGGGGCAATCGTTGAGCAACCATGGATCGGCGGAAGATCCGGAGAGCGAGCTGGTCTAGAGGAGTGCGAGAGTGATATCCAATACCGCCCCATACTATAATACCCGGTGCAGGACCAGTGTGGCGGTGCATAACGCAGATGTTCAGCATCCTCTCTCCATGTTGTCTCCAGATTCGAATCCGACCATCGTGGTGTTGCAGACAGAAGCGTGAGTCCTCAGTAAAGACAATTTCATTCCATTCTGCCGTCCACATCCTTCTTTCATCGCACCATTGGCGGCGGATACGTCTGTGGTTCTGCGTCAAGGGTAGACGAAGCAATGGACGTCTTGCGGACAGATCACTCTGCTGTAAACGGCGTCGAATGGTACGCGCAGACACTGGATGATGCGTTACAGACTGGATGTGCTGTGTGTGTGCATCTTCTGTAAGAAGCGATTTGTGTACGGAATAGTTGATATTGTTGAAAATAACTACTATGGACATGATTCCTTTGACTGAGGAGATTATGTTCGATTCTTTGGCTGGTGGTAACGGATTAAATGACGAAGACTTGACCCCGATTGTGATCAACTTTCCACCGACGACGGGTTTATCTCGTGAACAACGGCAAGATCATTGCAAATACAAGTTCAGATTTATTGTTGTGTCCACATTGAGCACAATTCAGGAAGAGGACATCGAACTTGATTGCTTGGACAAAGAGTACGGTTTAGACGATAAACTGGAGGACTTGTCACCGATCGTGATCAACTTACCGACGACGACGGGCTTCTCTCGTGAACAATAACAATGTTAATACAAGTTCAGATTAATTGTTGTGTCCAACTTGAGTACCATTCAGGAAGCGGACATCGAACTTGATTGCTTGGCAATAGAGGATGTTTTAGACGATAAACTGGAAGCCTTGTCACCGATCGTGATTTCCTTCCCACATACAACGGGATTCACCGATGCTCATCGTGTCAAACACCGCAAGTACAAGAAGAAACTCCATTTCACACCTTCCTTGTGCAACATTCCAGAAATTCAGCTGTTAGACAAAAAGATGAAAAAACGTCCCAAGACCTGGAGACGCAGAATCTGGAACTTTTTCAAGCCCTGCTGTTGCATGTAACTCATTCCTTCTACCGACTAAAATGTCTGCGACTATGAAGACTGATACTTTCAAACTCTCGATTATGAATCATCTTACCCTAATGTGACTTGAAACTTCGAACGTGACTATTTCCTCGATTGTGACTGCTATTGGATGATTGGCTCTGCTGCTTTGATGACTGGATCTGCCTCTTCGATGAAATTTTGCTTCACCTGATTGTCTGTTGATTATCAATTTGTCTTTTGATTGAATTCATCTATGCTTTTTAGATTTTTCGGATCCTGCAAAAACCTTGTTCAACAACACTTGTATCGTTATCACAATAATTAAACCATTTTCTGTGTCAATATATATAATTGCTATCAATAAACACATTTCATATTTTAGTTGCTTTTCGTCTGTGTCATTCCTTTGATAGTAGTTCGTTTCCACTCTATTTGGTTTGCATTGCAAACCAACACTCCTTCAGCAGAGACAATCTCCTGCGACGGCGTAACCTCCACCCCCTGCTCGCCTAAGCAACACTCTTTTTGCAGATGCAATACAACATTCCTTAAACTTTAACACATAATGAACCCTAAACTAAAAACCGCATCAGTAAAAAAAAACCTTCGCGATCTTGTTCTTTGTACAATTTTAAATAAACCATGTTGATCTCGAAAATTTTGGAGGTGTACTTTTTCGCGAAATCGTATGAGAAACCTATGTTCCTAGTTAGGAAACAAAAATTCAAGGACCGTGGGAACCCTGCGGCATACCCAGATACAGATACAAGGAAACTTTACTGACAAAAAGAAATACACCCAGGGATGAATTAAACCTGACAAGAACGTGTCACTTGTAGGTTGCTAGTGCAGTAGGCAACTCCACTGCAACTGCCTTTCCTAATTTGGATCGACAATGGATGGACTAATTTTAATGTTACAAAATTTTGGTACCTGAGTATGGAACTTATGTATAAAATTATTTGAACAAAATTAATTGAAAACTCAGGATATGCAAAAAAAAAAAAAATTCCAATGAACTCATGAAATTTAGTACGATCATTGCTCAAAACTATTTCCATAAAGTGAAATAAATTCCATGTGGTTTAATATTTAATTTTTGTATTGTTTAGGGAAAGGGACTGATAGCTCATCAGGGTGTGCCACTGTTCTGTTTAAAACTAAGTTTGAAAATATTACAAAAACAGGTCTTCAACACTAAAATCAACTTTGCTAAATACTGTTCAGTTGCTTAGTAAAATTCACGTAATCCAATAAATATCAGTAAACACCACACCAAACGTATTGCAGCTGCGTATAACAAGAAAGATTTAACGCAATCAAAACTTAAGAGTTTTTATTTACAAAAACTTCTTTATATCTATATACATTTCAACACGAATGACTTTGAGGAAGATGAGCAGAGCATTACATCACAGTATCTAGTGATATTTATATGTTGCTCCTAAAAGTAGAAATACAAAATTTATGTCAAGACTGTAATGAAGATAATTATGAATATTATAAATCAGTGCTATATTTTATTAGATACCTAAAACATGTGTTTATTAAGTGTATGTGTGTGTTCAAGTTTTAATTAGATACCTATAAAGTGTGTTGTACAATATAATATAAATTAATTGAAGTACGAAAAACACTGGAAATAATTTTAAAAAGTTAATTTAACCTCTTTTAAACTTTATTTGAAGATTCTTTATACTCCTTTATATACGCATTATAATGCTAAGTCTCTATATCTCTCTCTAATATCTCTAATTTCGA
Organism: Metellina segmentata; assembly: GCA_947359465.1. Classification (NCBI taxonomy): domain Eukaryota; kingdom Metazoa; phylum Arthropoda; class Arachnida; order Araneae; family Tetragnathidae; genus Metellina; species Metellina segmentata. The sequence goes on along the minus strand of OX375881.1, from coordinate 4,516,224 downwards.
CTGATGCAAACACCATCTGATTAAATATTACATAATGTAGAAAATATTCTAAAATAATATTATGTATTTTGTAAATCGTATTTCTCTTTTAATTTTGCAAATAAAGTAATTTTTTATTTAAACATTTCACAAATGTAAAAGAATGTAAAGCATCTATAAGGAATTAGGAATACTAAAAATTGTTAAACATAACAGTAAACTCAAATCTAGAGAATTAGGAATATTAAACAATGTTGAACTGAACAGTTAATTCAAAACATATAAATGAGAAACATCTACCCTTTAATTATGAAATCTTCCTCACAAATAAAGTAATGAATTTGAAAGAAAAAAAAACTTGATAAAAATAAATAACTTATTAAAATTAAATTCACAAAGCTCAATAATAAAGTATATCCAGAGTTAAATCCATCCACAAGTTTAGAAAAATTATGTTTTAGTCCAAAAATTTATTTTTATAAATTTACATTATAGAACAATACATACATAGCTCATACAATTTTCATTGCCATAGTAATTTTTAAAATCTTTTTTATTTTTGTATTCATAGTTTAATACAACTGATATTCAATCTTTAAAATTAACATTTCAGTTTTTAAACAAAATGGTTCTTCCATTTCCATGATCACCATAACAGATTTAACAAAACAATAATCTAAATTTAACAAAGTAAGAAAGTCAGTGTAGATGTTAAACATAAACTTACTTTGGTAAAGGAATTAGTAAAGACTTGAGAACTTTGGAACACAAAGCAAGAGGATCGATAAGTGTTGGGCATAATATCTCCGACGCTTCCTACAATATACAGAAATAAGGTGTTAGTACAAAAAATTAAACAAATACAAATTTAAACCACTGAAATTACACTTGAAGTTCAAAGTTATTTTGCATTTTACAGCTACAACTTAACTATTAAGATTTTATAACTTTGAACTATAATTATGGCTAAGATAATGGGTAAGATGAATTTTACAACTCTTCCATCAGTTGTGTTAAATTTATAATTTACTGTAATACATAAATATGGTTAAATTACAACTTTGCATACAATTTTTTAAAGTATGAATTATTGTAAAATATTTACAGGGTTCCCACTCTATTTCAGAAATTAAATTCCCTGACTTTTCCAGGTTTTCCAGACAAAGTTTTATAAAATTCCAGGTCATATTTAAGCAATTCACAATGGTCTTAAAGAGAAAAACAAAGAAATAGTTTAGCATTCAGTAGTCGATAGTAAAAACCAATTTAATAATTATACAGTGTAAAAATGAAATTATTTATTTAATTCAGTAAATTTATACAGACTGCATAATAAATCATTTTCAGGCATCAATAACCAAAATGACGACGATGGATTTAAATGCAAATGCTAGAAAGAAATGCCCCCCCCCCTATGTAAAATAAAACACTATATCAATACTCATAACAAGGGCAACTTATACAACTTTTTTTCACACGTTCTTAAACCAAACAATCCCCGCATGTAAATTACTAAAACCAAAATTACTCCTACAGTGGGTGTATTGTGAGTTATAACCGCAACATAAATGCAACTTTTTGCATAAATGCAACTACCTGCAACTTTTTAAAATGTTGCTTAAAATTAATTAATATGAAATTCCTATTTCATTTTTGCCCTCTGAACCAACACTTCGATCGCGTGTGTCTGATATTGCGAACGCCGAAGTATTGCGGATTAAACAAGTTCATGGAAAGAAGTTGTTCGTCCTAACAAACGAAAATGAAATAAATGGAAAGAAGTAACTTTAAACACATTGGTTGGCACTCTTGATAACCCAGAGGAAACTTGAGTAATCGACTGCAGAGTTTCCGAGGTGAGAGTCAATCATCAATATGTTGTTCGCCTTATTGATCACGTTTTAAAATCTCTGAATGTTGAGCGAAAGGACTTTTCGTTTCTACTATCCGATATAGCACATTATATGACTGCGGCTGAGGCAGTTTTTCAATGTTAATTAAATTACTGGCCAAGGACCGGCCATTCAACGTTCTTCAATACTGTTGTACGACTAAAATTGTCAATATATTTTGAATAGTTTCATTTTTTACAAATAATTTATTTTAGAATTTACTGTATCAAAAATAAATGCAACTTTTTTTTCCATAAATGCAACTTTAGGGAATGATAAATGCAGCTTTTCCCATTTTTACTGCATCAAAAAAGTTGCCCTAGTGATAAATCTCATTGCTTCTAAGTGCCATAGAATCGTCAGGATTTTGCGGCCCCAAATAGACAAACAAACACTTCCTTTTATAATAGTAGAGATTCTTCGATGAATTATTAACCGTATATTTTGAAATTTTATATTAATATACACCTGAACAATGGTCAGATATACCCATAACAGTTTCATTTACAAATGTAGAATAATTCAAAAACTAAAGGGGAAAATATTTGAAAAATATTACAAAATTATATACTTGGAATCTTAACTGGGAAAGTTCTTTTAAAAATTCAACCTTTTTGGAAACATTTGGCTGCTTTTAGTTTTAGACCTTGCTTGTAACCTTACTATTAGAGGATTTGAGGTAATGACTAATCTATTCGTATCCGTTTTTGACATTTTTATCGAAAATATTTCTCTTATCGCCTATTGTGTTTATTCCTTGTCTTGCGCTTTTACGAAGCGGTCCAACTACCAATTGGAAGAATATAAGAAGTGAAATAATATTCCCATAGACCATTAACTTCCCTTGAAGTTAAATCTACTAATTATTTGACAAAAAGAAATTCGATTGAACGACAAGGTCTAATTGAGATTTTTACAAATAATATTTTTACCCTCATTAGTACAAACAAAGGTACCAAAGAAATACTAAGCACACATAATTTAAAACGATATTTTTCTGAAACAAATTGCTGGAAAGTTTTCTGTTCAGCGCCATCACAGCCCCTCATTATAATTGTATTTCTGATATTATTTTTTGACAAAATCAGAATGAAGGATTGTTTATAAATTGTACGTCACCGTTTAACAGAGCAGTTGATAAGTGACAAGTTGTGAGTTGTGGTACAGCTGAAGTTTCAGGGATAATCATCCTAGAAGAGTAACAACCATTTAGTTCCTTTTGGTTTTATACTGAGTATACAAATTAGAGTTAATGTTCTTTATGTTATTTTATATTGGTGCTAGAAAGGTTAATGTCAACTCTTAGCCCAAGCACATAATTTTCAGATAATTTTACGGACGTTTTACTAACGCACGGATCGTTTTCATAATTGCACCTCTGACAGAAAAGCATCAAAGAGCTCTCTCACGATTTGAAGTTGAAATCACACACATCGAATTATCGAGTTATACTAAATAGTAATCTCTTAAACACTCGTAAAATAAAAAGAATCAGCATTTTTTGTAACTATTTATTTGTTAGACGTAAAAGGAAATATAAGTCGAAACAAAGAAAATACTGATCTTATCAGGTTTGGCTGGGTTGGACCCATTGGGTTTTTTCAAAAAAGTCCATTTGAAAAAAACCCCACAATTTTGTATTCATTTTTGATATTTTCAAAACAAATCTCAATTTTGCCCGCATTTTTAAAATATAAGAAAACGTTTCCCTGATTTAAAATATACATACAAAATTGCAGCTTAAAATTTTCTAACAAAATTGACGACTTTTATAGATTTATTTTTAATTTACAAGTTTTGTGTGCAGCATTATCTATAACAAGCTACCATTCTTGAATGTCATTGTCTCTCTTCAGGAAATGTTTAACTTTGCCAGTTTTCTGCTCTCTCTGCCCCTAGTCTATTTCTCAACTTTGTCCATATGTAGAGAACACGCGTTCAATGGATGCCGAACTTGGTGGGCAGCTGAGAAGTCGAGCAAAATATTTGCAGAATCCTTCGGGCAACTTATCAAATTGCTGTGAGTTACGGTCCATTAGAAACCACCACTTTGAAGGATTATTTCTATACAAGTTCAAAACATCTACATTGAAAGTGTTTTGCGGAAACAACTTACTGTCTTTGATTTTGAAGGCTAAGACACCTGGTATATATTTCGGCTTCACAAATTGCAACCAAGTTTCCCCCTGCTTATCTTGCTCTGTTGACAATCTTGCCTATACACGATGGGTCTATCTTATTAGCCAGGTAAAAAAATGGTTGCATAGCTTTATCCATCATTTGTTGTATCTGTTGCTTATATGGCAACAATTCGATACTCATGGTGAGGTCAATCCAGACCTCCACAGCCGTCTAGAAGTTTTCCGAATCTGCCTGCAACCTATCTAAAGCTACAGAAACTTTCTTTAATGCCTTCTGTAACACTGAACTTTAGCGGTACAGCCCAACATTACTTACTATTCTTCCAATGTTCGAGTCGAATTGTTGTTAATTTTCATTAATAATTTCCACATATTTGTGAAAGTTTTGATGAAAGTGCTAACGCATGCAACTTACGAATTCCAAAGTATATCATTTAGAATTTGAGTCATGAGTACACCTTTTTCTTTAGTAATCCATGAGGAACATGGTGGTTGCGAAAGTATTTATTTACCTCCACAATAAGTTTAGTGACACTTTTAAGAGTTAAATCCTTCTCCAAAATATTTAGATAATGCGCTGAGCATACGTAAGTTAAAATATCAGGATAACTTATTTGTACCAATTCCTTCATTTTTTTCATCTTTTTTTCATTTTTAAAAAAATAGACTTTTTCTGAAAAAACAGTGTTATTATTATTTTTTTTTAACTCGAAAAAATACAGGTAGGTTGAGCTTTTACAAAAAAAAACGGGTTTTTGCCAACCCTGGTTCTTATTCATTTAGTTTTAGTCAAACTTAAACCACGTCATCATTGAACATAAATTATTCAGGGTTTCTTCCTTGGGTGTAACCTTTAAGTACGATCACAAATATAATGTATGCATTATTTCAGATTTTTTGAATAAAGAATCTTAAACATCAATATCATTAATACACAAACTTTTTTATGTTAATCCAGCTCTATTTTAATTTGGGGAAAAGTTACAACAGCGCTTTTTTATCATTAGATATTAATAACATCGTCTTTCGTGACAGATGTTATAACGCTGTTCAATCAATTATAAATTCAGAAAATAATTACTTTAGAGTGGGATATGAGTTTGTGTTTTCTTTCGGTATAAAAACCATCTGCTATTTTCATTTCATTCCACATTTTCCATTACATATTTATAAAAATTGTTATAGATAAGGACTGAGGAGTTTTCTATTTCTGAAACTAATCTCCGTTTTGCCTTGGAAGATTGTTCATTATTATTTCATTTTCAATCACCGTACAATAGGCATTGAGGTGATGTTATTATTTACTCATTTGATAATCAGTAACTCCAAGAGATTACATTTGATTCTTAGAATCCGTCTTGCCGTAAAAAATATTAAAATATGTTTGCTACCTTTTTTCGAAATGGCTTTTTTACGGTTTATACTTCTTGCGCTCTCTTTAATTGATTATCATTCACGTATTTTTACAGTTTTAACAAATTCCACAATAACATATTTTCTATTTTGTGATAAAGTTTTATTTAGGGTTTATTAATCTTTGCATTATTAAATCGTTTTTTGTATGTTAGTTACTTGGAAGAAATATTTGTTCAATCATTGATTATATGTGCTGAATATTCGACTTTTCAGATGTTTCTTACCATTATCATGCATGATATTCTTAAATCTTGATTTAAGAAACAGAGAATTGTAAAGCCCAGGAATGGTTTTTATTTCATTTGTTTATTTAAAGCGAAAGTTAACAAAATGTTTGAAGATCGGTATTATAAAAACTAGTTTATTTTTATGATCTTCAAGAATTTATTTTTAAGGTGAGTACGTTAAGTGGTCGTTCGAGTCCTTCAGCTTTATATGAAGCGGTTTTCAATAAAAACCTAAACTATCTAAAAAAAAGGAATGCTTTATGGTTAAGAATTAATTTGATATACACCGAGCGGCCACTTTATTATGATCACCTGACAGTTTTAAGCAAATTAGCTTTGCGCCACAGTGTTTCCGGTAGAGGGCTAGGGTAGTATAAAAGAAGAAAGTTGAGTTCCTGAAACAGTAATATCGGTGAATTACCCTATTTTTACCATCACCCCCCAAATCAACACCACAGCTCATGCATTTCGCCGCTTTCTTTTCGGTACTGATTGGTCGCCCCTCCTCTCTGTCTCCCCTCATCTTTGGAACGTGAATTGGACTCCTAATTGTATCAATTATTAAACTCTATCGTCTATATTAATTATTTACCTTTCTCATAGTGCATTGCCACTACCTTTAACTTTCTCCCTCCATTGTCTAGTTTACAATCATTAAATTCCTTATTAATTCTGATGTGGAGGTTCGCAGTTCTCTGCAAGGTACTCCGTAATTGATACGTCCGTTCCGTTCCATAATATCGGTGAATTGTTTGTGGATACAAGGGAAAAAACGTGATATGACGGACTTTGAAAGTGGGTTGGTAGTAGGAAGTCGGAGGCATGGAGCGAGTATTAGCGAAACCCCCGCATTTGTAAAATGTTCACGAGCAGCAGTAGTGAAAGTGTATTAAGACTGTAATGTCAGGGATAAAACTGCGTCTGAACGTGCAAATTGTGGTCTTCAGCGAGGGTTGAATGATCGTGCGGAATGGAATTACACGAATTGTGAAAGAGAACAGGCCGATAACAGTGCAGAAAATTGCAGCAGATCTTTATCAAGGATCATCTCAAAGTAATTTTTTTATGCACTGTTCGCTGTACATTGCATCGAAACCGAAGACCCGTAGGACCACCGTTGCTGTCTACAGTAAAAAAAAATATCTTGTTTACTGTGGACCTCTCTGAAACGAACAAGCTAAACGTCTCAATATCGCTCAGGCACCCAATGTTTGGACAGTGGACAGTTGGAAAAAAATAATTTCGTCCGATGAATCCCGTTTTAAGTTACACCATGCATATGGGCGAATTAGAGTTTGGCGGAAACAGCACGAAAGCATGTACGCTAAGGGCATTGCTACAATCCTTCAAGTTGGAGGCAATTTTATGGTTTGGGGAATGTTTTCGTGGCATGCTATGAGCCCTTTATTTCGTGTGTAAGAAAGTCTGAATCAGACATCACACCTATACATCATTGCTGACAAAGTACATCCTGTAAATATAATGGTTTATCCCAATGACGATGGTACTTTCAACAGGTTAATGCGTCCTGCCATAGGACTGGTATTATACAAGATTGGACATGAAGAAGAGTTCACTTTATTGTGGTGGCACCACAATCCCCAGATCTCAATCGCATTGAGCATTTGTGGGATGAAGTTAAAAGAGCCATCATACATCTAGATCCAAACAGTCCATCTCACACCATTAAAAAGTGCTATTCTTTAAGCATGATATCAGATTTCCCAAACGACCTATCGACAACATCTCATAGAGTCCATGCCAAGAAGAATCAACGCTGTATTAAAGGCAAAAGGTGGCCCAAAGACATATTGGCGGGGTGGTCACAACTGTCGCAAAATGGCAGGATTTCTAATATCGAGTGATTCAGTGGTAATTTTTAGATCTATACAAAATGACGATTAGAGATTCTTTCAGTTAAAAATTACAGTTTAATTACTATTAACACAATATTTACAGACATAGATAAAGAATACATAATGCAAATCAAGATTAATCAAATTAAGAACACAGAGGTTCTTTCGAAATCGAACTTCAACTTCAACTGACAAAAGCTGCAGGTATGGGAGAGCTGATAAGGCGCATGACGTCAACGAGGCCAGCGCCATCTAAGATTCAAATAATTTCCCCACACTCCCCACCTGAACTCTTCCAAGAGTTCATATCAATTATCCATCCTTTATCAAAGACAGATTTTATCAAATATTAACAAACATAAAGTAACTATGTAAAAAACAGTTTTTAAATTAAAAATATAAATATAATCAAAATATCTAATTCAAATATTATTTCAATGTTAAATTTGAAATAAAAGTTTACCAAAAGATTTTAACAAATACTGAAACGAATACTAATATCAAATGCAATGCACAAAAAAAAATTACTACATCAAGTATCCATAAAACATTATAGCATAAAGAAAGGAATATGATGCAAGAAAGAATAGAAAGATTTAAAGTTCTAAAGGGTAAAGTAATTGGACTGGTCTTTTAATTTTCCCTCTACAGTTTTTAGCTCGTAAAAACGAACTTTGCCATCGCGACCAGGAAAGACTTGTATCACTCTACCGCATTTCCATAAAAGTTTGCACTTAGTGTTGTCTTCTATAAGAACAAGATCGTCTATTTTCAAATTGTCATAAGAGACAGGATTCTTTAGTTGATGAGCTGTTCGAAGGTACATCAAGTACTGATTTTTCCATTTCACCCATAGTTGTTTCACTAACAAATCCTGATATTGCTTCATTTTGGACAAGGAAGACTTACTCGAGCCACTTTGAATAAGGTCGTCAAAGTTCATTGGGTATGGAGAATTCTTTCGTCCAAAGTTCAAGAAGTCGACTTTCTTTAGTGGTAGAGGTTCCACATGCTCACCGTACACATAAGTCAAAGGACGATAATTTATGACTGCTTCAACCTGCGTCAATATCGTCGACAGTTCTTCAAAAGTCAACAAAGCTTTACCGATAATTTTTCTCAGGCATTCTTTCACAGATTTTACCAGTCTTTCGTAAAAACCTCCCCACCATGGGCCTCGTTCAATTATAAATTTCCACATAACTGTTTCATTAGCGAGAAAGTCATGGAAGGTATCGTGCGACAAGATTTTTGAGAAAACTTCAAGCTCCTTTTCCCCTTTTTTAAAGGTTTTAGCACTATCAGAGTAAATTATACGACAATTCCCTCTTCTAGAAACAAATATCTTAAAAGCCATAATGAAAGACTCCGTTGAGAGATTTGGTACAAGTTCAAGATGTATGGCTCTGGTGGTTGCGCAAGTAAACAGTGCAATGTAGGATTTCTGGTTTCCTTCAGAATTTTTTACGTAAATTGGTCCTGCAAAGTCAATCCCGCATACGTAAAATGGAGGTGTCTCATTGATCCTATCTTCTGGCAATTGTGAAGTAGTCTGTTCAGCAGACTTAGCCGAATATTTCTTAAAAAAATGAGGCATCTATTTATCAACCTTCTCACAATTTGGCGACACTTTGGGATCCAAAAATAACTGCGAACTTCCGCCAAAGTTGTTGCTACTCCTCCATGCATCATCTTGACATGTGTATTTTCAATAATCAAATGAATAAACAAAGAACTTCTTGTGAGAACTATTGGATGTTTTTCATCATACGACAAATTAGAGCGGTCTAATCTTCCTCCTGTTCTTAAAATTCCATGGTCGTCCAGAAAGGGATTGTAATGAAACATTGACGAATTCTTCCCAACGTTGTTTCCCCTTTTCAAAGATTCGATTTCATCAGAATAATACCTTTTTTGTTCTGAATGAATCCAATAATTTTCGGCATCTTTTAATTCTTCGGCTGTCAAAGGACCCGTAAAATTACCTTTCCTAATTCTACTAATGAATCGCTTCACCCAACCCGTAATTCTTAGCAGCTTCTGTAAATTGCTAAATTTAGAAATGTCTAATAGCTTTTCTTCGGCAACCATACATTGAAATTGATTAATATCCTCAATTTTCTTACACTATTCGAGCTTCTCTGTATCGATCCGCTCTTTGCCATCTTGTCGGGGCCAAAATTCAGATGGCAATCGAAGCCATCCTGGTCCTTGTAACCAACTAGGATTATCTTTTAGCTCGCGCACTTTAGCTCCTCTTGACGCCAGGTCTGCTGGATTGCTTTTACCAGGGCAGTGATGCCAATTTGCCTGAGATGTCAGACTTTGTACTTCTTCAACTACGACATTAAATGCTGCAGAAGTGTGGGGTGTAATTACACTGTTGGGAACACCTTGTAAACACCAACCGAAAATCGTTTCCGCAGCTACTAAATGTTTACCTAAACGCTTTAAATTTCCCATTACTATGTTATAATAATAATCAGCCCCCACAAGAAGAGTTACTCTATCCTTACAATCATAAGAGTCTGCAAGTTGTAAACCCTTCAGGTTCTCATCTACGAAATGCCCACTCAAATTGGGAGGCGGTAAATCAGAACTTGAAATGTGTTCTGTTACTACAGCTTCAATTGTGATTTCTGAGTTCTGTAGGTCTCTATTTTCTAATTTTATCTTAACCACGTCGAATGTCTTTCTAATGGGAGTGTCATTTCCGAAAGTAAATACTGAGAGCGTTTCTTTTCTAATAACAGGAAGCCTTAATTTATCTGCAATTTCTTGCTTCAAAAACGTTGTCATGGAACCATTGTCCAATAACAATCTTATCGGAATTGACTGAACTTTTGTTTTCAACACCACACAACAGGTGTGAAGCAAAATGGCATTACGTTTGTCAAGAGAAAGTGTTGAAAGAACATCTTTCGACTCCTCTCCACTTTTCTTATTTTCATTTTGTTTTTTATCAGCCCGAAAACTAATAAAACGATTATGCTTACCCTTGCATTCTGTGCAAAACATATTCGTTCTGCAATCCCTGATTCTATGTCTTGTTCCGAGGCATAAAAAACATCTACCCTGTTTAAGTAATAAATCTCTCTTCTCTTCCACAGTTAAATACTCACTAAGTTCTGAATCAAGCTTCGCTTTGCAAAAGAGGCAACTATCGTCATTAACGCCCTTTTTGCTTATATTATTCGCGAGCGAGTTCTCATTCACTGACACCAAAAACTCAACAGCAGACGCAACATTTTCTCCTTGCCACTTCGGAGAGGAATGATGGTGAATAGTTTCAGTTCGCAAATCAGATGTTAAAAAATAATTTCTCTCCCTATAGTTGATCTCCTTTCGAATGAATTCTAATAGTTTCTCGATATCAAAAAAGAATGTTTCGTTCGTTTCACGGTTAAAGTCTAAACTTCTATCGGGAGTCAATGTTTTCATTAAGATAGGAATTAACATGTGACTATATGCTTCCGGTTTCACATCTAATGACCGTAGGCTACGTACTTGAATTTCTATGGTATCACACAATTTGCGAAGTTTCAATATGTCACTAGATTTAGTTACTGGAGTAAGGTTAATCAGTTTTTGCATGTGTGAATTTATAATAATGTCCTTTTTTCCGAACCGATTTTCAAGAATTTGAAGAACTTAATCATAGTTTGCTTCCGAAATACAAAACCCTTCTTTTGCGTTCGTCGCGTTGCCGCTCAGGTATGATTTAAAATAATTAAATTTTTCGATTTTGGACAAAGATTCATTATTATCAATTGCAACTTTAAAAGAGTTCCAAAAACTTGTCCATTGAGTATAATCACCATAATATTTATTGATGGTCAATTTAGGAAGGCGAGTTTGTTTCGTTTCTATTTTAGAGTCGAGGGTTTCGTTAAGAACAGCATTGTTTACATTATCCGAATTTGTGCTTTTATTTAATTCTTTCAATTTTCTTTTTGCTCTAAATTGCCAAAGTTGAATTTTCTCTTCGTACTCTTGTGAATATACGATTTCAGTTTCGTAATCATCAGAATCAGCCTTTAAATTGCATTCTATGTTTTCGTCTAATTGTTTTAGTACTTTTGCTTTTGCGAGTAATGAATCCAAACTTTTTTCTAACAAACTTACATTAATTTCGTCTTTCTCTAAATCTGTTTTTATCTGTTTCAAAACTTTAGTCACCGCGGTTCTAGTAATTTTCCGTTTTGATTTCAATTTGGTAATCTCTTCTGTCATTTTTACAAATATTCAAATCAATCCTACCTTTAGCAGTCTTTGTTGATAATAGGAATGTACCACGTGGGTGTTGTTAAGAGTGGATCTTTTTGCTGACACTCTCGAGTGATCGTTCGAAAAGTAATGTGATTCAAAACAATTTAAATGAATTCCTGAATGGCACGGCTTCGGGTGTGAGCTTTCTTGATGAGATCCCTCCCTGTTCTAGAAACTTGAATTTATATATTTCAGAGTAATATTATTTGTTGTGTTGTTGTACCGTTTGTACTGTTTGTTTGATGTCCGAAAATAAATCACAAAGAGGCATTCTTGGACTCGATGATACTTTATAATGGTGCCGAAACCCGGGAATATATTATGTTAGGACTCTTTGTGATACTAGTCGGATTCATGAATCACTTGGAATAAACCGTCAATTACTTGGATTACGTTGACGGCCCTGAACCTGGATTATTTGACGGCTCTTAACCCGGATTCGTGGTATCATTCAAACAGTGAGTTTGAACTTGATAGGTACTGTAAACGTTCATTTAAATACGCCAGAATTAAAGATGGAAAATCTTGATAAATTAAAATCAAAACGAAAGCTTACTCGCAGTTCCTGTACTAAATTAATAACTAAAGTGGATTCTTTCTTAAAAAGTCTTGATACCGAAAGTGAAAGTGACCAAGATAGACTTTCGGAATATTTTCTAAATCTAGAAGAAAAGCAAAGTGAAAAAACTCTAAATTCTAAAATTGAGGAATTAATAACTGATAATGCTGTGTTCGAAACCGAAATTCAAAGTTCAATTGAATATGATGAACACAGAAGTGATGCTAAATTTAAAATAAAAAGTAAACTACAGAAGTTTAAAATTGAAGATTCTGTATCTTCTCAAGGTTCTAACGTTTCTAATTTGAATATTAAAAAGTCACAAATTGCTATTAATTTGCCTAAACTAAACATTCCCACATTTAATGGTGATTCAAGCACATTTCTGGAATTTTTCAACAGCTTCACAAGTGCAATCGACTCAAATGAGTTGTTAAGTAATGTTGATAAATTTATGTATTTAAAATCTTTTCTATCGGGTGAAGCTTACAAAAAAATTGCCGGATTTTCTCTCACGGAAGAAAATTACAAATCTTGTTTAAATTTGTTAAAAGATAGATATGGTAAACAAGAACACTGAATCAGTTGTTTGATGAATAAACTGTTAGAAAATGAGCCAGTTAAGGTTTCTTCAAATCTTAAAGGACTTAGAAGATTGCATGACAAAAGCGAAATTTGTATACGAAATTTGAACGCCATGGGAATTGCGTCCGGTACTTACGGTCATTTATTGATACCAATTTTGTTAAAACAGTTACCTCATAATCTAGTGGTAGAATTTCATCGCAAGAGGGATCCTGAAAAGACCGGTGATGTTAACGAACTGATAAATTTGATTAAATTTGAAATTGAATCTCGAGAAGCGGCTAATGTAGTTTCTGGACTGCCCCTGAAAATTCACGAAACTTCTCGCTCGAAAGGTTATTATCAACCACCTAGATTTAAAACTAATGTCCCAACCTCAGCCGCATTAAACACAATTGTCAGAAATGTTTGTATTTTCTGTAACTCAAACTCGCATATCGGATCAAAATGTAGATTGTTCACGAATGAACAGAAACGCTACAAGCTAAAAAAGGATGGACGTTGTTATCGTTGTCTAGCTAGTAAACATTTAATTTCCTAGTGTAAAGTAAAAATCCAGCCCTGTGAAGCGTGTCAGAGTTTACAGCATAATTCATTATTTTGCCCCGAAACTAAAAATAAAAACGCATCTCAAGTGCAGACTCTAGAAAAAGCCAAAGCTACACACGAATGTAAAATTGCTGATTCATGGAACGAAACAAAGCCGATACAAGTGCTATTGGGGGACGACTTCATGTACTCTGCTTTTCAGGGAAAAGTTAAACAAATAAGTAATAACCTGTATCTTCAACCAACAGTATTTGGAAATACGTTGGCAGGGCAGGTGCCAGCAGAGCTAATGCCAGACACAACTTCATGCTTGAAGGTTGTTTGCTCTTCAGTTGAGAATAATTTAAAATGCTTATGGGATATGGAACCTTTTTTGTTCGATTACGAACTGGATAGAAAAAAAACTTTGGATTGTATGAGTAATTTTGAAACTCAATTGCGGTTTGTAAACGGGCGTTACGAAGCACCGCTTTTATGGAAATCGGAAATTTCGCGAGAAAGTTTGTCGAATAATCTTGAAGTCGCGAAAAGAAGATTCTTTTCATTAGAAAAAAGATTTAATTGCGATGAGTTATTGTTTGAAAGGTATAACGCAGTAATGAAGGAGCAATTAAGAGAAGGAATTATTGAAATGTGTAATGATGGGTGTTTTAATGGGTATACAATGCCACATAGAGAAGTTTATAGAGAATTATCTTCTAGCACTAAAACAAGAGTTGTATATGATGCCAGTAGTAAACAAGGGACTAATAATAGCCTTAATGATTGCCTTCTTTCGGGAGAAAACTTGAACGCCAACCTTATAGATGTTATTATGAAATTCAGAGAACACAAAATTGTGTTCTGTGGAGATATAGCTCGAGCTTTCCTTCAAATACAAGTCGCGGATTTTGACCCAGAATTATTTATGTTTCCTGTATTATAAAAACTGTGACAAATATCAACCCGTAACTGTGTATCACTTTAATAGACATTGTTTCGGTGTCACATCTCCTCCTTACGTTTTGGCTGTAACTATCAAAACTCATATTAAAGCATACAAGGATACACACCCTCTCGCACATGAAATGTTGAGTAAATCACTTTATGTGGATGACCTTTTTTATGGAAGTTCCACCGTACAAGAAGCATTTAAGCTATCTTCTGATCCTGCTTCGATCTTAAAAGACGCGAACATGAGTATGAGAAAATTTGACACTAATTCTAAAGATTTAAAAGACTTATGGAGGAAATATAATTCTTTAATTGAAATAAATGAACAATCAGATTCACACTTGAAAGAGTTAGGACTCATTTGGAACAATAATGAAGACACTCTGGGACTTGACTTAAGATCATTGTTGTCAACTTTGGATGACAATGTATGCACTAAAAGAAACGTTCTCCACACCGCTGCAAAAAATTACGATCCTTGTGGATTTATAACGCCTTTCCTGATTCGAATAAAGTGCCTTTTGCAAGAGTTATGGCAGCTTGGTGTGGAATGGGATGAATTGATCTCGGGAGAAATTAAAGAAAGGTGGCAAACCTGGTGTAACGAAATACAAGAATTGCAAAAATTAATTATACCTCGACATTACTTTTCCACCATGAGTGTAATAAGTGGAGAATATTTACAGTTACACGTGTTATGCGATTCCTCTTTAAAGGCTTTGGGAGCCGTGGCA
The DNA here is from genome assembly GCA_947359465.1 of Metellina segmentata. NCBI lineage: Eukaryota > Metazoa > Arthropoda > Arachnida > Araneae > Tetragnathidae > Metellina > Metellina segmentata. The sequence continues at coordinate 4,501,084 of OX375881.1, read as the reverse complement.
TATTTAAGATACAAAACATCGCGACACTTTTCAAACTAGTTTAGTAATCTCCAGATCAAGAGTTGCGCCTATAAAAAGGTTAACATTGCCCCGTTTGGAGTTGATGGGTGCTGTAATAGCCACTAGACTAGTTAAATATCTAAGAGACATCTTTAAAACTATTGAAGGGGTTTTTCTGTGGAGTGACTCGACGATTGTGCTCCATTGGATAAAAGGCTCGGCGTCCAGATGGAAGCCATTTGTGTCAAACCGAGTCACAGAAATTCAGGAAGTTACGGACCCAAGTGCTTGGAGCCACTGTATAAGTAAACACAATCCTACAGACTTGTTGACGAGAGGATGTTTAAGTAAAGATTTGATTACCTCGAAAAGGTGGTGGCATGGCCCTGAATGGTTAAATGAACCAGAAAACACTTGGCCCAAGGTAAAGTTATTTGAATATGACTCCATAGGCAGTGAGATCGAATTCGAATATAACTCGAAAGTTTTAGTTAGCTCTGCAGTTGTTCATGAAAACATTATTGATCCGGGAAAATTTAGCAACCTTCGCAGGCTATTGAGAGTAACTGCTTGGGTACGACGTTTTGTGGATGTACTTAAAGGAAAGAACAGTCAAAAGGGTCCTCTTACATCTGAAGAACTCAATAGTGCTGAGCAGTTTTGGGTAAGAACTGTTCAAAATGACTCTTACTTCAAAGAAATTACATTCCTGAAGAATGGTAAACCTCTTCCTAAAGACTCACAATTATTATGCTTAAACCCGTTTTTAGACCACGAAGATGTCCTGTGAGTAAAGGGACGGTTACAGAAAACCCACTTTACAATGGGCGGAAAGCATCCTATCATACTCCCCTCTAAATCACAATTAACGGAACTATTGATTTGGGAATCCCATGAAAGAGTATTTCATTCGGGTGTATCTCACACACTAGTGCAAGTGAGAGAAAATTATTGGATCTTAAAAGCAAGGAAAACTATAAAAGCAGTTCTCAAAAAATGTGTCATTTGCAAGAGATTTAATTCTTTTCCAGGAAACCAGAATGTTGCCCCACTACCAGCTGAACGATTGGAACAATCAGCTCCATTTTCAACTATCGGTGTTGATTTTGCTGGTCCGCTATTTGTGAAAGATAGTGATGCAAAACAATATATTCTCTTGATAACTTGTGCAGTGACAAGAAGTGTACATCTTGAACTCGTCGGTAGTCTGTCGACTGATACCTTTCTTCTTGCCTTCCGACGCTTCATTTCCCGACGAGGCTTGTGTTCAGTGGTGATATCGGACAATGCGCGTACTTTTAAACGTTCTGAATTGGAGCTAAAACTAATGTGGTCAGTTATGAATCATCCGGAGGTGAAAAATTTTTATGCTTCAAATGGCATAAAATGGAAGTATGTAGTGGAAAGTGGCGCCTGGTGGGGCGGATTTTATGAACTCATGGTGCGTACAGTGAAAGTAGCTCTGCGAAAGACACTTGGAAAGTCTTCTCTGACCATTAAACAGTTACAAACTCTCCTTACCGAAATAGAAGGAATGATTAACTCTCGGCCTATTACCTACGTTGGAAGTGACACGGATGAGCCAAATGCTTTAACCCCAGCACATTTTCTTTTAGGAAAAAGAATAACTTCCCTGCCCTCTGTGAGACTTCAACTTGATTCAAATTTCTCTTCTAGGAAAACATTGATAAAGGCACATAATTATCGAGAAAGATTAATGCGATCCTTTTAATCCAGGTGGAGAAATGAATATTTGTTAAATTTAAGATCAGTCCATTCCAGTTTGGTTAAAAGCAACATTCCCCAATTTAAAGTTAACGATATAGTTTTAGTAAAAGATGATCATTTACCCCGAAATTTTTGGAAATCGGGGAGAATTCTTGAATTATTTCCTGGAAGATATGGCAAGGTGAGGGCTTGCAAAATAAAAACCGAGTCATCAGTTATTAAACGTCCTGTGCAATTGTTGTACAATTTGGAACTCCAGCAAGAAGAAGTAAAACTTTAGTTAATAAGAAGTTTTTAATGTGTTTTGTGCTAAAATTTGAATACTATCTAATTTTATTAAATATTTTTTTTCATCTTGGATATAATTTTCTGTTGAAAGTATTTATGCCTTTGCATTATTTCTAGTATTATTTAACTTGTATTTTATTGGTATGCTTGATTTAAATGTTTTTATCATCTTTAAAAAAATTGCTGCATTTTATTATTGATATTCTTAAATTGTGTACATTGAACATTTTCATCTGATGTATAGATTTTTTAAATTTTATTTCACTTCCTGTATTCAGTGTTATCTGTTTAAATACTCGAATATTTGATCGATTTCAACATGAACAAAACTTAAAAGTAGTATGTCGTTAATTCTTTGTATCATTTCCTGATCTATTATATTAAATATCTTGAATTCTATTTATTATTGTTTCGAGGATTTAATAATTTAAAATATTGTTCTAATTTTAGAATCTTGCAATGTCGCCAAAGATTTTGGAACTATTCTTTCATATATGGTAGTAAAAATATTAATATTAATCATGTACCATGAATAGATTTTTGAACTTGTTAATAAGTTTCCTTGAACAAATATTCTCGAACTTGAAGTGTTATTGAATTATTATAATTGAAGTGCTTAATTTTGCATTTAATTTAAAGTGTGTTTAACTAATTATATTATTTCTTTTTGTATGAAGTGTTTAATATATGAAAACTAGTTTATACATCCTGAAGTTAATATTTTTATGAGTGAAATCTTAGTATTATGTATTTACCAGGAAATTTTGATGAACCCCTATGGTTCATGTGGGGGCCAGGATGTTGAGAATAGGAATGTACCACGTGGGTGTTGTCAAGAGTGGAGCTTCTTGCTGACACTCTCGGCGAGACCACGTGATCGTTCGAAAAGTAATGTGATTCAAAACAATTTAAATGACTTCCTGAATGACACGGCTTCGGGTGTGAGCTTTCTTGATGAGCTCCCTCCCTGTTCTAGAAACTTGAATTTATGTATTTCAGCGTAATATTATTTGTTGTGTTGTTGTACCGTTTGTACTGTTTGTTTGATGTCCGAAACTAAATCACAAAGAGGCATTCTTGGACTCGATGATACTTTATAGTCTTCACATAAATGCTAATCCAAATGGTTTTCAATTGGTGTAATTACAAACATATTACACTTTACCGGCCGATGCACCATGTCGCAAAATGTCAGGATTTCTAATATCGAGTGGTTCAGTGGTAATTTTTAGATCTATACAAAATGACGATTAGAGATTCTTTCAGTTAAATTAAAGTTTAATTACTATTAACACACTATTTGCTAATTTGGTAATTTTTTAGTTAACGTCGTACTAGAGCAACACAACGGGCTATTGACGACGGTCCGGGATCAGTCCCTTAAGGGAAAGATCCGAGGACAACACCTCGTAATTTTGAACCACGGTCAGATGACGAAGCAACAACTGAGCTGGCACCCCACTCTCCAAACTTCCACGCCAACCCAACGTGACACACTATTTGCAGACATAGATAAAGAATACATAATGCAAATCAAGATTAATCAAATTAAGAACACAGAGGTCCTTTCGAAATCGAACTTCAACTTCAACTGACAAAAGCTGCAGGTATGGGAGAGCTGGAAAGGCGCATGACGTCAACGATGCCAGCACCATCTAAGATTCAAATAATTTCCACAACAATAAAGTGGCCGCTCAGTGTATTTCAGTTCGACTATATTTGTCGTTGATTTTTAGTAAGAGGTTTCTTCTGCTTAGTGGAGGATGTCGTTAGTTTGTTGGGAATAAAACGTTCTTCTCGTGTACATATTTAGTATAGGGAAACCGGAAGTAGAATCTCGTTGAAAGTTTAAGTATACAGAGTTACGGATGTGATATTTAGAGCATTGAATTTATACGAATTAGTTCACTACAAAGATTAAAAGTTGACTCACCTTGTTCCCCAAGAGCTATCATCAGTGGACAAAGACAAGAAAGAACACTAGCTTGGATGGAATCGGATTCTTTGTTTAAGTATAAAGTATAAGACAAACATGCGCAGGCGACTTCACCGTGCGCAGACGAAATACAGAATGCCACGCCGCCGACCGAGGACGATGGCGAAAAACCGGGGGTGCGAATGACCCCAGGAGTCACCATAGAGGTTACAACAAAAAGAATGTTCATCACGTGGCGTGCTCTAGTGGCTCATCTAAATCAACACTCGTCATTTGGTAATTTATTTTCACTGAAAACACTGCCTCTCTCATGAGTTACATGCTGAAGTTGCATTCAACTAGCAAACCAAACTGGCTACAAGTTCCAAACGGAGGCGAAGCTAGACGTTTTGGGATCCGACTCAAAAACTCCAACAATGTAGTAAATATTTCCAAATCGTCACTACTTTAGAAACTGCCTCTATCCCTATCAGCTATACATCTTTGGTTAGGAGAGAGCACTGCCGACTCATGCTGTGTGGTTAGAATTGAAAAACCCACTCATAACTGTAAATCAAAGAGTTGGTTTGTTGTATTGGGCTTTAATGACACAAGGGATTTGTCAGCTTGATCAAACAACGCCAAGTAAATGGTCATACACACAATACAGAAGAGATGGAAATATATCCAGAGAGAAGTAGAACTTGCGCCATATACAACTCACAGGTTGCTAGCATCATACCCTCTGAGCCATCAGCAACTCCCACAAATTAGTTGAATTAACGTCGCAAAAGAGAAAAACTACGGGATATTCCTAACGTTCCGAAATTCATCCCGAAAGGAAACTGCCGAGGTCAACACCTCGTCCTATTGAACCACGGTCAGATGAGAACACCTGAATGAACCTGCATGTTTTGCATATGGTAATCATTTACTCTGGTGAATTTGCCCCCCTTCTAGCAGTCGCATAGCAGTTTATTTGGGTAAGTAGTTGAATTAACGTCACTCTGGAGCGGGCTATTGGCGACAGTCCAGGTAATTGGTAATTTTTAATTAAAGTCGTACTAGAGCAACACCACGGGCTATTGACGACGGTCCGGGATCAATCCCCCAAGAGAAAGACCCGAGGACAACACTACGTCATTTTGAACCACGGTCAGATAACGAGGCTAGAGTCCGGGATCCATCCCAAAGAGAAAGTTCCGAGGACAATACATTCCTTTCCTATCTTCACCCCCAACTCTTCGAGATGTTTATAATTGTTATTGGAGAGGTGGGGAGAATGACAATTTTGGTATTGAATATTTTATCTTTGCAAGTTACATTGGGGCAATGCTTTTGTGCAAATACAAGATTTTGAAATATAACAAATGAACAGGACTGACAACACAAGGACGAAAGTTTTCTAGGTATTTACACAATAGGCATCAAAAGCAGTACAAACATATAAGTACACATTTTAAATATTTACACAACCAATAAAGTATAGTTATAATGCAATTATTCAAGGCAATTACAAATTCATAGTTATTTACGAAACACAAGTCTGATATAAAATTATATAAGGAGTGTATAACTAAGCTAAAATATACAAGAGTGATTCTCAACTTTTTTTTTTTGTCGCTGCACACTTTTAACGATTTCAAAATTTGGCGGCACACAAAGAAAAAGATAAGTTTAATAGTTGTTTACTTACCTATAATATACACTGTGTAAAATAGTTTATGATAATAATTTTGAATGTAAAATAAAAAAATATAATATGTACTACAAAAACAACAGTACGTTTATTAAGGGATTAATTACAAGGTAATAATAAGAATACTTTTAATGAAAAATTTGAGCTTGATGTTTTTTGATAATTTTATTTATAGTTGATCGTAAAAATAACAATGCTACTCTCATATTGTCTTCTACATTTAACAGTCTTGATCTTTTTTTCGTTTTTATGTTGGTTAATTCGTAGAAAATTGTAATAATATTTTTAAAACTTTTTTGGCTATCATGGTATAATCACATCACGTTGGTGCGAATATTTCACTTTATGAAAGGTCACAGTTATCAAAGATAAAAGTTAAAAATATGGTATTTAACTGTAAAAACAACAGTTTTCTTTTACAATGTACTTTTCTTTAATTTAAACAAACTTTAATCGTAATAAAAGAAAGCATTATAATTTTTACTATAAACATTTCTAAAATTTAGCGACACACTAAGAATTTGGCGGCACATAAAAGTGCCGCCAAATTTTGTATTGAGTCACTGATATACAATAATAACATATCGAAGACAAGAAAATACAAGACATCCAATAAGGACGCTTAAAACCGTGAACAGACAGTCTTACAGTTGAGTAACCTAATAACGCAATTTCAAAGCTTTGAAATATTTGCTGGAGTCGTGTACCAAAAATTTACCGAAGGAAACCAAATAGAAACAGAAAGTCACTTGGAGATAATGCCCAACACTTGAGCTGCCAACTCAACCTCCACACCTCGCCAACGCGACGACATTTGAGGCCACGACCGATTGAACGTGCACCCCACGCCACGCACATAACGGTCTTTGTTTGGATTTAGATTCGGACTCGCAACAGCTGTTTCAAATCCGCTACCCTTCCAACCGGATAGACCGAATGAATAGGGTAATCTGGGACTTGTGAGTAGAGGCAATAGATAAAAAGTAACTATAAAAAAGGTAGACTGCCAGAGCGAAATTGTTGTGCTTGCAGTCTGGAAGTAACTCTTAAGCCCTTCATTCCCACAAAAGAAAAACGGGATTGTTGGAGTGGCTTCCCAGGAGGCCTGACCTTATTTCGCACTAAGCACTCCATCCCGACACTTTTCCCCGGATCAGATCAGGAAGTGAGGCTAAAAAAAGGAAAGATGGCCTGCTGCGAGAGTATGTTTGCCGAATACACATACGCGGAGGAGATTGCTTTCCGACTGTTGTACTTAGCCGAATTCTATTGGACTCGGCTGCTTGCCTTGATTGAGGTTGAGTATGATTGCTGGAGGAATAAAGGATGTAGTGCCGGATTAATGCTTTCATGAGGAGAAAAATACCAGATCCATCACTCGAGATGTGGAACTACTGTCGCTTTCTTTCGTTGTCCTGTAGTATGGGGTTTCGTAATGAACCCATTCCTTCCAAGAATCGATTGGATTCCTAGTTTTATTGACTCCCTTCGATCGTCCTCATCAAGGCCTGGATTTTGGTGACTTGTCATCGTATTTTTCGCACTTCGTAGGAAGGTGGGTCTTTTAATCAGCGTCATTCTGGAGCAACACAACGGGGTATTGCCGACGGTCAGGGATCAATCCTGATGAGAAGGATTCTTGGACAACACCTCGTCAATTTGAACCACGGTCAGATGACGCTATCGACACCTGAGCATCCCATTTCCCAAACTTCCACAACACGCCAGCGAGAGGATATTTGAGAGAACGACAGATTTAACGTGCACCAACTCTCGCTAAACGGCGGTCTTTGGTTGGGTTCGAACTCGCAACAGTCCGGTTGCTAATCCGTTACTATTCCCACCGGGCTATCGTGTGGCACTATCACTTCGTAAATAATGACTATATGGGTAGAAATTCCGTTTGAATCTCCTAATTCTAGATGCATACAGTTTCTTAGTGTGTACATATTCTTTGTCATTTTGTTATTATTAAGACATTTTTGATAAATTGGGTGTATAGTGTATTTGGGTTTTGGGGAATTTTGTTTTCATTTTTCGAGTTTTTAGCAGTGTTTTAAAAGGTAGGTAGTTAATTAACGTCACATTGGGACTTTCACAACGGGGTATTGGTGACGGTATGGGATCTATTCAGAAGTGAAAGAACCAAGGACTCGTCATCTGGAGCCGCGGTCAGATGTCAATCTGACCTGAGCTGGCACTCCACTCCAAACTTCCTCACTATTTAACGTACACCAGCCTTCGTGTATGCGACAGTTTTTAGCTGGACTTAGTTTCGAACTCGCAACTCTCAGGTTACTAATTCCAACTGGGCTAAAATTCCCGAATAGCGTTTTGTATTTTCCTTGATTGTAATTAGTTAGTTGGGTTGAGGTTTTAGGGATGAAAGTGCCATATTGCGAAAAGCTACGCCACTTTACTACATGCGGTTACTGACAGTCATATCTGACAATGGCGATTCTTTTCTCAAATTCCGTGGTGTTTATATTTACAATTCCTATTAATTCTAACCAGTTTTGACTTTCTTGACCTATAGAATCTTTAAAAAGATAGCTATTGTAAGGATCTGTGCAGTATAATCTGTCTAACGTATTCTTTACAAAGTGAAGGAACAGTAGAATTTTTCCAAGGAATTCTATTCTAAGGAAAGAAGAAATCTTATTTCCAAACGATTCTATTCTTCAGATAGATCGGAAGGTTCCTGGTTCAAATCCGGGTCCGGGCATGGATGTTTGTAAACGTATGGTGTAGAGGCGGCTGGTGCACCTTAAATCTGTCGTGGCCGAAAGTCCTCACGTTGGGTTGGCGTGGAAGTTTGGAGAGTGGGGTGGCAGCTCAGGTGTTGCTTCGTCATCTGACCGTGGTTCAAAATTACGAGGTGTTGTCCTCGAATCTTTCCCCTAAGGGACTGATTCCGGACAGTCGTCAATAGCCCGTTGTGTTGCTCTAGTACGACGTTAACTAAAATTACCATAATTACCATCTATTCTTCAGAACAATAACCGGTTGTTTTGTTGCAAAAGATTATATTCTAAGGAAAAGATTGATAGAATCGTTTAAAGAGAAAACCATTATTTATTTTCCTCTTGCAAATGTGTTCGATATATGCCACAAAGTCTTGGTGGTATATTCGGCGACTTGGCGAAATCTGAGCGGCCAAAAATGGAAGTTTGTGTATCTGAAGTTTGCATGATTATAATTCTAGTACCAGGAATCTAGGTCGCAATTTACATAGAATAATACAATACTGCTATCCACACTGAAAGGCAAAAAAAAAAAAATCCGGCATTTTAATATTTCATTATACTATTAATTTCATATATTCTAAGGAAAATTAACCAAAAGAATCTCTCTAAATGTTGAAAGAATGAAGGGAATTATTTAGAAACATGCGATTATTTATTCATTACGTGTGTTGTGGTGAAAAGCATCATTACACTGCTCTGAAATCTCACGACTCCCAGAGGGACAATGCGAAAAATCAAGTGGCATTAGAATTTCATGAACCTTTTTGATGAAAATTCCCCTTTCTGGTTATTAAATTCGCATGACATACATATTCTTTCTTTTATGTGAACTTTTGATATTCATATGGCCTTGTAGATAAATATTTATAATTACATACCCCAACTATGCGTGGTACTTTTAAGTGGAATCTAAAGTGCTCAGTTGAATGAGTCTTTAGTTTGTAGACTTATAGATATTCTGTTCCTTATTATTTGATGTAAATATAAATGGACGTGGTTGTTACCATATTTCGGCTACTTTAGCTTGTTAGATTACCTGAAGATGCAACAATCGATTTCGGTTTATGGTGTACAAAATAAGCTGGCTAGTTTATCAGCGCGACTTCTAAACTAAAAAGGCTTAACATCAGTGCATTCTAAAGATTAGTGTTATTTTATTATTATAACACGATTCTCTCTAAATTCTCATTGGTTGATCATTCAAGTCAAAATACACTAGCACCATCTAGTGGCTAGACAGACATGGAACATCTTGATTACGACAATGTCTCAACAATAATTAATGTAAAACTAATTTAATCATTATTTGTAAATTAATCGTTGAATCAAGCATAAACAATAGTTGAAACTCTTGAGTCTGCTTGATTCGTTCAACAATCCAACGCCAGGCCATAGTATTCACGACAAAACTATATGTATGATATGTGTCCTCGACACAAACCTACCAATTTGTTAATTTAAAAAATGAAAGAAAATCTATATATGCAGTGTGGGCTACTGACAACCAAACCCGTCCATATTAGCAACCCTAATTTTTTCCCTCAGTTCGTCTAGTCTTAAGATTGTTGGCCATAAAATTTTCCTTTTAAATTCGCCTACATGTAAAAATCCCCCGTTGACAGGTTCATCTTGATATTACACATGCCATAACGAGACCTAGACGGGTTACCTTTTCGTGGCACATCCTTTAAAACCAGGGTAAAAAAAATTGTATATAGCTGAACTTTAAACTTTTCGCTTGCTCTTGGAAATATTTCTCTGACTTTAAAGATATCCACAAGTTCGTCGTGGATTATTTTACAGCATTTATTCATCCAACCTATTTAATTTCTGGAAAGCTGAAGAGGATACTGAATAGATTCTTGAAAAGGTATGAATTGAATAACAAGCCTTGGAAGTGCATGAATAAAATCCTTTCATGGACCTTCGCAGATTATAGTACTACTTATCTCGTACTATCAGAAATAGGTGAAGAGTGGATTAAGTTCCCATTTGGGTGGTTTAATGTTTATTTCATTACCTATTAGGGATGATTCAAAACGACATCGTCAAAGAGAAGATAATACCCCCAAAATAGCAAGTTTATGCCTGATCTTCTTAAGTAACCATACAATATATATATAAACTTTTTGATTTAAAGCTATGGTTGTAAGTAGTGATTTTTGCACACGCGTAAATTATGGTTGTGCGCAGTGATATTTTCACACTTGTAAGCTATTGTTGTGCGTAGTGATATTTGCACACTAATAGCCATGTTTATTCCATCGTTTCAACAAGAAGACCTGTATGTAATGCAGGTGTTCTTGTGATCGTAAATAGGATCTGAATAATAAATCTACTGTGCATAAAACAATTTGACGCTATTTCCAAAATACATAGCAATAAAACGATCAATATAAAAACATTTGGTAGGTTGTGTCGAAGACAAAAACCGTACCTTTGACGTGAATAAACTGGCCGATGTTTGATTGTGGAATGAATGAAACAGACATATGAATTTTGAGCTATTGTTTTTATGAGAATATTGAACAATTAATCTACAGTTGAAGGATTAGAATTTCGACATACTGCAGACCCTTTACCCGCGCTCAGTGTTCCTACACCCTTAGTACGAGGTTCTTCAGGATCTTACCGATTTTTGCTAATGACGAGTCTGTTTTTTTTTCTAATGACGAGACATCTGGTCCATGAAGATGGGGTCCGTTTTTTTAATAACGTTATCTATATGGTAGAATAGGTTTAATAAAATCTAATCACAAAATATAGACCTTAGAACTCACAACCATGTTGAATAGTGGAAGCAAGATACGAGGGACTGGGATTACAAAAAGGAAAGCATTGGTTAGTGCTGCTAATCGGGAAAAATTTGCCAAAGAACATAAAGAATGGGTTGTTGAGCAATGTGAGAGGACGTTACGAGGTCCGATGAGTCCAGATTTACAATCTTCCAAACATGATGGATGAATCAGGGTTAGAAGGGAAAGGACGATCAATGTTAGAAGAGAAATGGACGAATCAGTGTTAGAAGAGAAATGGACGAATTAGTGTTAGAAGAGAAATGGACGAATCGAGGTTCAAGGTTGGGATTAAGCAATGGACCCTTTATGATAATGTACAAGCCTGAGAAGATTGGTTGGTTGAGTTATTTTATACAAGATTTCGAATTGCTTTGGCTTAGGTCTTAAGTCGAATTTTTCAAAATACTTTCTTATTGCACCTCTACAGTATAAGAAGAATCACCTTGCAAAATTTCAGCTTCCTAGGCCTTGTAGTTCTTGTGATACAGTGATCATTGAGTGGTATTTCACTTTTATATGTGTGTACGGTCCGGTCCGGAGCATTGGCAACTTGTGTACGACCCCTTGGAGGGGTGTCGCGAAGAACACAACGGGATGTTTTGGAAAAAGGATGCGAGGGTGGATAGAATAGGGGGAGGCCTTGCGTAGGCGTTTTGCTCCTACACAATAGCTCTTACGTAAACTAATAATTTAAGTTTAACCTATCAAATTATCTTGAAACTTGTCTGTAAAATTTATAACTAACTTGTAAATAAACCTTAATTTTAACTTAATTGCTCCGTTCCTGTTTTCATTGAGCTTATATTCAATGATTCATTCCACATTCTACAAAATGGCCACGGCGTGTTCATCCGAGCACATTCGAAGGAAGTAAGGAAGGGAGAATTCGACTATGTGTATAGATAAAACAGAATTACCTAGCTTTGCGTTGTCTTTACCAGTGTTGATATAAAAGCAATTTTTTTAAACAAATTAAAGTATAATATTCATGTTGAACTGACTTTTTACTTTTTCCCATGGTGTAAATAATATTTATAAACATTTCATTGATAAAGAAAGAATATTCAAAGCATTTAATTTTACATAACTTACATTTTGTAATAAAACACGAAAGCTCAAAAGAAAAACTCATTGATCATAAAAGCGTAATTTTGCTTTTTGGTATCTGGGAACGTCAGAGTTCCCAAGTTTTATAAACTAAACACTGGATGGCCAGCACAGTGTTGCCTGTGAGAATTCTTCTTGTGGGGTCAGGACCACTGCTCGCTATGGGTTGCTCGTTTGCGAATGGGAATTCATAGCCTATTGGATAACAGCCATCAAAGCGTTGCCTGCGGTTTTTGGCTTGCTTCGCCAACCAAAAGAAAATTCGTAGTTTATTGAAATGAATTCCCTACGAATTCCAATTTGGTTTGCTTCGCAAACCAAATTATGAATATTATGATCTATGGTTTAATTCGCAAACCAACACCACGGGCAACGCCGTAATGGCCTCGTCATTGTAAAATTCGGCCAAATTACTGTCAAATGCTGCCAAATTATAGTCAAATGCGGCCAAATTCCGATTGCGAAGAGATCCAATCGGCGTGACGTCACAATCTCTTGCGAAAATATAAATATTTAATTGAAAAAATTATTTATTAATAGAGAATGAAATACAAGGTATTGATCTGGTGAAAAATTTTCCGCAGATTTCAAATCCGTTGAAATATTAATCTATCTTTAACGATACTTTAATGATTTTACAAAAAAGAACTAAACAATGCCAGTCAAAATGTGTTTTTGTTTTTGGAGTACAAGAAATGAAATCTGTGATTTCTCGAATCTCGAATCAAACGAATGTCATTCTACGCAACGGCGTTCGCGTATAAAAACTAAATAAATTCGTTAAATATAAAAATTTAAATCTGAAAAATATTTATTTAAAGAAAACCATATTTTTAGGTAACGATGTAGTGTAAACTTTTCAGCAGATTTTGAATCAGTTGAAATTATTACTCTATATTTAACGATCTAGGAGATAGAAATAAGAACTCAGTTAAAACTTTATTTGTTTTTTTCAGACTGCTGATAAATCGTTCTTCTGCAAAACCAAACGGAACCGGAAAAAATAAATTTAGTCTTTGATCTTTTATGCTGTTGCCATTCCATAAAAACAATTATAATTAAACATCTCATTAAATTCACTTTAAAATGTTCTAAATTAATTTTTTTAATTTGGGCTTCGCAAAACAATTGCAAAAAATTTGAACTACCTGTGTGCCAAATCTCATTGCTCTAAGTGCCATAAATCCGTCACAACAGTCCCCCCACACATAAACACATCCTTTTATAATAGTAAAGATATGTGTTACTTTTTATTTTAAATCATTACTGTCTTTACTGTTCGTACTGCACTGTTTACTCTTCCTATATTATTGTATTTACTGTTTGTACTGTACTGTTTACTCTTCCTGCATTATTGTCCTTACTGTTCGTTTCTTGTCGAATTGTTCTATTTCAGATATATTCTTGTTCAGAATTCTGCCTTTTTTGAAGGATTGGAATTTTGTTTCTGTTTAATGTCTTAATGGCATTTGTGTTCTGGTATATTATCTATTGCACAAATATGTTTTATTATTTAGATTTTAATAATTTATTTATTTTCTGCACAATATCGCTAGACAAAGGTAATTTCTTGGTGATCTATGCATATTTCGATCGACTTTCTTTAAATTTTTGGTTGGATACGTAATAATGTGTAGATTGCTGTATCATTAAACTAAATTAAATATACAAATCTAAATATTTTTTAAGTGTCTAATTTCCTATTTTAAAATGACAAGTTAATTAAAAAATAACTTTAAAATAGGATGGGTTACGTAATATTAAAACGGATAGCCATATGTTGTACTTCAAATTTATTTCAAAATTTTGATATAGGTTTTCATTGAAAGACGATTAAAATCAATTAAATAATATTTGTTTTGGTGTTTCATGAGTGTTATTGAAAGTTGTGCTCCATAGTCAAGTAACTACATCTACCATCTAAATAGGTACGCGCTTTCATTAAGAAACCGAATTTATGAATTAAAAAAAGTACAATTAGGGTTCAATTTAAAATTGCATGTGTGTTGGAGAAAATGGAATTTTAAACAAGACTTTGTTGATCTTGGAGTGTATCAAAGTTTGGGATAATATCAAAGATAGTAATTTTGAAAAATTGAAATTTTTTGTCTTAGAGATAAAAAGTCGAGGTTGCCTAGTCTATTTATTGAAGCTGTTCTTATGCACTTAGATGCATGTGAATCGTACGTTGAAAAAGTGATTTTCTTTTCGTAAAAGCGCTGTAAAATCAAGTTTATGTTTATTAAAAATTTGTAATCGATTGAGTTTGATTTGTCTGCACCGATGACATTTATGTATTGTTATTACGCAAGCTCCGTTATTCCACATGCTGCTGAATCGAATTTTCAGGAAAATTTGCGTTTGCTTCAAACTAAATTAGTCACGAATGCCGTAACAATTTAATATTTAGCCCCCTTGGACAAATAGAACGCGGGTTAATATATAGCCTATCATACCCACAAGGTTCTAAAATATAAGTGTACCCAATGTGTGGATTGGTCAAACGATGTCGATATGTATAGAGATTAAACAAACGCCAACTCTGCTTTATGTATTTAACAGAAGTTCTGTTATTCCACCTGCCGCTGAATGGAATTTTCAAGAAAAAATATGTTTTTTCAAACCAAATTAGTCACGTATGACGTAACAAGTTATTTTACCATCCTCTCATATTGATGAGGACATTCGAAAATATCGCATACTAGGTGCAAGAATGTCAGAAATAAAACATTTTCATAGGAAAACTAAGTGCAAGACTATCCGCTAAAAATTCATTCACCATTTTTTTACTAAAAATGAATACACGGGAATATTCGTAGTCGCTCCAAAACTTAAAATCCACTTCAGTAGTTGTCACCTTAGAAAAAAAAACTTTGAACAGAAGTGCGACAAATATGAAATGGGTTACATGGATGAATACAACATGTATGCATATTTGCGTCCGAAATAAATTGTAGAAGCGAAGGTTGAAGATAAAATGGATATTAAAATGTTTTTACGTTCCCTTAGGTCATGCTAACATTTATTGTATGAAAAAGAATTCATGATAACTTTTCAATCAACATATAATTAATTCAACCCGAGCATAGGTAAATGCAGAAACAATAAGTTTCACTTCACAGTTAGTTTTTTTTTTTGGTGTTCTAACTCACCGTATAGCTGTCTCAACGAGAGCCTTTTCCCACAACCTTTCCCAGTGGCTTGGAACCGTTGAAAAGTGATATGTGTGACAGGCAGGTGCAAAAAAGTGGGATGGCAACTCTACAAGATTTAATGCTTTTCTGGCCCGACACACGTGTTGCTTTCAAGGGTGCCCGTCCACTCTTCTCTCGTGGAAAGTCATACGTCCCAGAGGTAAACACAGAGAGGATTTTAACTTTTCCCCGACAACTCGCAGAATGTTGGCGTACTGAACAAACCTACTGAGTCACGACGGCCCCAAAGGCTGAGAAGGAAGTGTTATTGATTAAGGCAACTTTTTTGTTGCAGTAAAAATGGGAAAAGTTGCATATATCATTCCCTAAAGTTGCATTTATGAAAAAAAAGTTGCATTTGACAATTGACAATATTGACAATTTTAGTCGTGTACAACAGTGTTATAATGCATATTGAAATACAGAAGAACGTTGAATGGCCGATCCTTGGCCAGTAATTTCTACAACATTGAAAAACTGCGCCAGCCGCAGTCATATAATCTGCTGTATCGGATATCAGAAGCGCAAAATCCTTTCGCTCAACATTCAGAGATTTTAAAACGTCATCTACAAGGAAACAACATATTGATGATCGACACTCACCTCTCAAACTCTGCAATCTATGACGCAAGTTTCCTCTGGATTATCAAGAGTGGTAACCAATGTGTTAAAAGTACTTCTTGACATTTATTTCACTTTCGTCTGTTAGGACGAAGACCTTCTTTCCGTGACATTCTTGTTTGATCCGCCATAATTCGTCATTTGTAGCATCAGATACACGTGAACAAAGGGTTGGTTCAGAGGGCAAAAATTGAAATAGTAATTTTATATTAATTTATTTTAAGCTAAATTTTAATAAGTTTCAGGTGGATTGAATTATGCAAAAAGTTGCATTTATGTTGCGGTTATAACTCGCTTACAATACACCCCGTGAAGGAGGAATTTAGGTTTTAGTACTTTACATGCAGCGTAGAACGCGTTTGTTGCAAAAAGTTGCCCTAGTTATGATACGGTAAATTGGTTGGTTTGGGGTTTGATGGTGCAAGGGGGCGCCACTTGATCGAGGAATGGACTATGCAATGAGAGCAAAAAAGAGGACTTTGGTATTCCAAGAGTGCTGCTTCTGCAGAATGTTATGATCTTGAGCTGTTTCCATCCATATAATTTTTCTTCCCTTAACCTTTACATTGCGGCACAAATAGAGAATTGTTACTACTAAAATTTCGTTTACACCAGCGGAATAGTATAAATCTGTCTACGCGGTGGATGCTATCCCCCATTTAAATCATCGCTGACATCGATCACCGTTTACGTGCTATCAGCGACTGATTTTCTAGAGCAGGGATGGCAAACCTATGACCCGCGGGTCACACACTGACCCACGCATGCTTTTCAAATGACCCACGCGTTGATTTTATAAACTTATCATAAAAAATTTTATTATTTTTCGAACCCCTCTTTTAAAATATATGAAGAAAATACCAGTGTTAATAAAGAACTTAAAAATAATAAAACGCGTAAATGATTTTTGTAAAATGTTTTAAATTTATTGATTATACATAATTCTGTTTTAAGATGTATATGATAATATTATGATATTTATGACGAAACTTGACATCTTTACTAGGAATTTAAAAAGGAAAATCATGAAACATTTTCGTTAATTACAAAACCATTTTCTAAACATAATAACATTGCAAAATACGCTTAACGTTCCAGAAAATGCAATCAAAAAGTATTTAATGGTAAAACAGCAAATAAAACAAGCCTTTGAGGAGAGATTTAATCAATTTAAAAGTATGGAAAATACTGTATTCACTGTAAATTCACTGTAATACTGTATTACTGTAAATTCACTGTATTTTATATCCATACGAAACGAAATTCGAAACAATGGAGTTAAACGAATTTAAGTGGCTAGGTATCCATGATTTAGAAATGGAATGAGTTGAATTTCAAAGCAGCATAGTTTGGAAAAATAAATTTGATAACTTGATTTCCGAAGTAGAAGGGAAAATGTACGAAATGAGTGAAAATTACTATGATCACTCACTAAAAATTGAAAATATTATATGAAACGTATGATTATTTACTAAACTAGGGGGCTCCGCCCCCTGCTCACTTACGCTCGCCAAACCCCGGGGATTGCTACACAATCCCATTTGGTTTGCTTCGCAAACCAACACTCCTTTCACTGATGCCATTTAGTTTGCTTCGGAAACCAACATTCTTTTCGCAAAGTGAAACTATCTGAATAATTCGTATTATCCTGATTTCACTTTCCAGTCCATGACGTCACATCGAGGACTTCGCCACCTACTCGCATACGCTCGCCGACTCCAGGGGATTGCTACGCAATCCCGTTTGGTTTGCTTCGCAAACCAATACTTCTTTCGCAAGTGATTTCACTTTTTTTGACTTTAACACTTAATACACCCTAAATTAATAGCCGCATGAGTAAAAAATCTTCTGCATCTTGTTCCCTGTACAATTTTAAGTAAACCGTTTTAATGTCCAAACTTTACGATCTGTACTTTGTACTTTCTCGGTAAACCGTCTGAGAACAGAGGGAAAACAGCGAGCCTTTTTCCTCGCCAAATAAAAAGAAATCGTTGTTATGGCAATTGTTGCTACGATAAATTTGATATCTGGCAAACCTGATAAGTCAAAAATACAACCCTGATGTGCTCTGCAAATACACTCAGCGAAATAAAAAATACGAAATTTGTGTCACCAACTTTTGATTGCATCGAATTTATTTATGAACCAATTTTAAAAATAATTGTACCGTAAGAAAGAGTACATTCTGAGGTATACTGCAATATTTTCAAAATTAAAAACTAATAGTAATACGATATAGATATGACAGTTTTAGTTTTGTATCAGAAATTACGATCTGAAAGTTCCAAAAATTGTATGACCAACTTGTAATTGCATCCATTTTATTTATTAACCAATTTGAAAAATAATTGTACCATAAGAAAGTGTAATGTAATGTATTCAGTGATGTTCTCAACTTTAAAAAATAATGTTTTTTCTGTAGATATAACGGTTGTAACAAAATGTAGCGAAAATATCCAAAGATTCCGAATTTTGTATGACCAACTTTTGATCGCATCCAATTTAATTATTAACCGATTTCAAAAATAATAGTACCGTAAGAAAGAGTACATTCTGAGGTATACTGCGATATTTTAAAAATTAAAAACTAATAGTAATAAGATATAGATACGGTAAAAAAAAGTACGAATAAAAGTAACAAAAATGTCCCGATTTTTCCCGAATTTCAAAAAAATATTATCAAGAACCAAATTGAAATTTAAAAAAAAAACTCGTCGAGCTGCAAAAATTTACGTTGTACTCTTAAAAAAAACTCACGGCTGAAGATTGAAAATTTGAATGTGTTTTGCTCACTCGCGGTAGAAATTTCGCTTCTTTAATTTTGACACTTAATAAATCCTAAACTAATAGCCGCTTCGGAAAAAAATCTTAATAATTGTCCAGGGAATACGATGAAGAACAAACCATGTTAATTTTGTTTTTTTCCGAACAGTACTTTGTTGGGAAACCGTCTAAGAATCGAGCTAAACAACACAGTTTTCAATCCTGCGGCGGCGGTAACATTTTTTTAATATAGAGAGATTTACTAAATAATATTATATCAAGTGAAGAAACTTGCTAATGCTCTTTCAACGATGTTTGGATCCACATATTCATGTGAAAAATTGTTTTCGGTGAATTTTGTAAAGTCTACCAATAGTAATAAACTCGGAAATGAAGTAACTGCAAAATGAGTTATAAACTAATGAATGAACCTAATATTAAGAAATTATCTGACAAAAAACAACGGATTTCTCATTAAATATACTGTAACTTCATTGTACATACACATACCTGTAACTATATTATCTATTAAAATATTATATTCCATATGTATATATGGGCTGGGCATGATTTTTCCCCTTTTATATCAATATTTTGCTCTTCACTTACAAAAGTAAAAGTTGTAAAACAAAGAGGAATCGTTAACTTTTTAAAGGATTAAAAAATTGAGAACCAACCAAAAAATGTAGTTTTTTTTTTTTTTTTACCATGCTGCCTTTCCCCTTTCCAAGTGACCCACGAGCTAGTACTAAATAGATAATGAACAAAATTTGACCAACTTCTTTAAAAGGTTCGCCGTCCCTGTTCTAGAGGATCCCTCCTTTTGTTCGGTACCATAGCCTGTCGACCGTGAGGTGTGAACGCTTTGGGGGAAAGGCAGAACGTCGCAACGGTTATATCTATATCACGCCACCCAATCCTAAATGCCACTTAAGTTAGGTAATTAGGTAAGTGTGTCGGGCATGCAGGCGAAAGCGTCGTTCCTGGAGACGATTGAAAAAAATCTAGCGCCGCAGCGTAGAGGTTAAGGCAATAGCATATTTCACAATGACAGTGCCACGATATAAAATTTAGAAAAATGGGTTCGAACAGTTAGATTGTCATTTGCATACTCGAATTGATTAACCCTAAGTCCTCCCCTCGACTCCATTGAAGGTATTTGAAGAATATTAGAGAAACTTCTTAGGAATAATTCCAGTTTTCCTCCATCAACAATAGATCTTAGCAAAATGTTAATTCAAAGCTGGTCAAAACCATATGTTGAGTCAAACCAAGACACAATATCATAGTGAATGTGAGCTGTAATTCGTGCTAAATGTATTCGAATGCTGTATTAAAACGAGCGACGTTTTTACAATGCAATGTAGATATCAAGTATAGTATTATCCTACGGGTAAATAAAAATCGCGATTCCTAATTACGATATCATTAGGCGAATTTCTGGTATTTCAGATACAGAAAATGTATCACCAGGTCTTAATGTCTTATTAAAAACATAATATTTGCAAGAAGCAAATTAATAGATACCATTCACAACATTTTTTTTTCTTAATAAAGATTAAAAATTAAAACATTTGTTTAAAAAATTTTAAAATACCCCTTCTAGTTTTCCTACTATTTTTAAATAAAAATATTTGTTTTTCATTTCCAACTACACTGGTGGTCAAAATTATCTTTACATGCTTAGAATCCCGGATTTTTCAGAAACTCTTAACTGTAATTTTATGAATTTGTCTGAAATGAGACTTAACATCATATAACATAAATACAAAGGAAAAATTTAAGAACACTGCATGTGATATAAAACTGTAGCAGGAAACCATAAAAATGGCACTAATATGTGACAAGGAGAGTTCAGAAAAAAATAAGGCTCATGAATTTAATATAGAATGTGATATATTTTTAATATAGCCCTGACTTGTACACACATAACACAACGTTATTTCATACTAGCAATAAAGTTGTCAACCATAGTTTGGGGAATTCAGTTCCACTCATCCAGCAATACGTTCTTCAGGGAATTTATATCTAATAGGAGGATGTCTTCGTTCAACTATTTTTCCAAGGTAGTCCCATAAGTTCTCTATCGGATTCAGATCAGGAGATTTTTCTGGTCATGGTATTCATTCAATGGCCTCATTTTCAAGTAATTCGTCAACGAGGTTTGCTCTATGTGGACGAGCAGTATCGTCTAAAAATGATACATCTAATCCATATGCACCTTACATAAAGTTCTAAGACCTTATCCCGATATATCTGGCCGGTCACAGATCCTCTGTTGAAAAGTGTAGGGGCTTACGTCCATCTATCATTATTCCATTCCATACCATCGCACCTACGCTACGAAAACGGTTACTTTCCATAAAGTTCGAAGGAAGATTTGGCGTTCCAGACTCCCTACAAATGAAAAAACGCTTTAATCAGACGACTCATCAGTACAGAGAACATGGGTCCATTGGTGTTGACTCCAGTTCTGACGTTCTTTCACCAATTAAAGCGATCCCTCTTGTGTTGTGAAGACAGTGAAAAACATACATTGGTCTTCTGGCATAAATATCTTTTTCATTAAGCCTTCTGTATACAGTTTGCTGTGATACAACAGTTTCCTTGGCGGCTGCAAGTTCTGGACTTAACTGCCGAGCAGTAGACTTCCTATTACGACGGACAGTAATTGCCATATATTGAACTTGAGAAGCAGTTGTTATACTTCACGACCTTGTCCCGGCTACCTTACAACAGTTACAGAGTTCTGAAATTGTTTCCATAGCGCAGAGACAGTCTGTCTTGAAATATTCACACATCTCGCTGCTTTCATGATTGTCTGCCCTGCTTCTACATGACCGATAATGTGCCACTTCACAAATTATTGCAAATGATACTTCGGAACCATAACAAACCGTTCTGAGTCCTCCTTGCACACTGAAATTAAACGCTGTATTGCAGAAATTTAATGATGTATTCATTTTGCGCAAAGCGCTTGATTCACCGTCGGATAACGTAACGGTAATGGAATATAATTATGTTTTGTTATGTAAAGGTATGTTAGGACAGGAGTGTATAAACCTAACGCGCTCAACTCAATTTTAACTTTCCAATTCTCATTGACTTAGCTATCCAGCATAAAAATTGCTACTAAAAAGTTTTACTTAGTGGAATCGGATATTTCTATAGATATTTAATTCCATTTAAATATTTCAACTGATTATTTGAAAATCAGTAAAATACTGTATAGACCATTAAAAATTCATTCATAATCATCCTCAACTTTTGTAGATTTACGTTTTATTAACATAGCGAAGTACCTTGAACAAGGTATAGACCATTTTGAATTTAAACCAACGCACATACCCATATCATTATAAAGACTATCAGATTTATAATACCATGTCAAACATTTCCAAGAACTAAAGCAAATGAAATATTCGTAGAACTGAAATTCGAGCAATTGAATTTTTGAACTGATATTATTATCGATTTCTAAAAATGGAATTCTAAGAGAGAGAGAGAGAGAGAAACAAAGAGGGTAGAGATATAACGAGACCTCTTTCTTACAAAATGAGTTTTGTTCGTATATATTCCAAGTTGGATTTTTTTGTAATTTATACTGAAAAATTAAACACTGTCTGAGTTATCAGAGACATATTTTAGACAGACTACTTGTCATTTTCAATTGAGTGGAAAACGGAACTTTGGTGGTATATTGGGAATTGGCGTGGGTGAGCTTTAACTGTCTGAGCAGCATTATATTTACGAGTTGTGTAGTATTGCTTTTACCTCACAGCACAATGGCTAAATAATCGCTTTTATTGGTTGAAAGCATCCATGGATTTTTCAAATCTGTAGAAAGATTCTCTTGGTCCTTCACTGAAAATAGAATATCCTGGAAAGGTTGTATTCTGAAGATACTCCTCTTTGGAGTGAATCTTTTTTGGAAATAATATTCCTTTGTTAATTTTCTAAGAACAGGGTGATTTGATCCATTCTTTAGAATAGGAATGACATAATATTTTTTATTATGATTGTTTATTTCATTAGAATAGGGGATCTTCTTATCATTTCCTTAGAATAGGAATGATTTAGGATTTTTCATTAGAATAGGGGATCCTTTGATCCTTTCTTTAGAATAGGGAGGATTTAGGGTTTTCCATTTCCTTTGATTATTTCATTTGAATATAGGATTTCTTTCTTTCGCATAGGAATGATTTAGGATATTTCATTAGATTTGATTATTTCATTAGAATAGGGGATCCCTTTCTTTACAATAAGAATGACTTAGGATTTTTCATGAGAATTGATTATTCTATTAGAATAGGGGATCCGTTTCTTTAGAATAGGCATGATTTAAGATTTTTCATTAGAACAGGGGGATCTTTTGATCCTTTCTTTTGAATAGGAATGATTTAGGATTTTTCATTAGAATTCATTATTTATTTAGAAAATAGGATCCTTTTATCCTTTCTTTAGAACAGAATTCTTTAGAATTATTTTGATTGTAATTTCCTTAGAATTGTTTCTCTCTCTCTTTCTTTGGAAAAATTGCATTTTTCATTTATTAGATTAAAATCCTTTGAAAATATTCTATTGGTCAGGAAGATCAAAACTGGGTAAAAGTATTGCAGAGGAGACTGGAATCAGGCGTGTGAATTTATCAAAGGGTTGGACGACTTTTTGAACTAATATGAGAGGAGCAGTTCAAATGATTTTACTACTTTCGTTAAAAGTTTTTGGAAGAGTTTATTCTTCAAATTAAGGAGTAGTTTAAACGTAAACAATGCGTTCCCTCTTTTGTCTTCCGTGGCTGGGTTTCTGTCTAAAAGTTTATGATTCGATGCCAGAAGCGATTATTAGTTGGTGACAAATGACATTTCTTTGAATGATGAAAGTGGTTTTGTTTCTTTATGTGATTTTAATGTAATTTTGAATGCCGAATTGAATTGCCGAAATGTAAGCTTTTTTTCTCCAATAAGACAGCACTTTTAACAATATGGAAAATATGTTTTGGAATTATACACCATTTATTTAAGGTATTTGATGCACTAATTTATTTTTATGTATAGATTATGAAGATAATACTTGCTTATTACTAAACTATAAAATTTAGATAATTCAGAGAATTTAATACATAATATTCATGTGTTTAATTATTATAAACATTTAAGTACACCGATAGTAATTGTCCAGCACTTGTTAACATGTTGCTCAATAGCAAGTTTGTCCGAACAGGGACGTCTCCAATCTATTTTATGCCATGAGAAGGACAGGAAGCATTTTCGTATCCTCTTGCAGTTGACTTGAGTGAAAGCGATTGTTTAAAGTGAAGACTCTTTTGCGTATTTGCCATTTGGAAATTCAGGTAACTTCATATCGAGTGTTAGATAGAAAAATATTACTTCTAGAGGTAGGGTTAGTTCACATTATTTTCGTTATTTACGATGATTGTTTGTTATACAGACGCAGAAAGAACGTAAGATGTCTGAGAACTCTTAAAATTTTCGAAATCAACGCTTTGAACTCATTTTCAAGTAATCAACGAACACTGATTTAATTTTTGCATTGATTAGATGTTAGGCTCACATATAGAATCAAGTATGAAGATTCATAAACAACTTTTAAAAAAGTAATAAATAAAATATTTCAACTAAAGGAGGGAAGGGGGTCAAGAATTTGACCGACACGAATATTACTACCATGTTGTGTGCAGCATAACTAAACAACAAATGAAACTAAAAACTTCATTTAACATTTCTCATAATCTAAACAAATGCAGGTTTTTAATATACATACTATACGTTTTTAAAATTTATAAGAAAATTAAGAAGTTTGAGAACATTATAAAAATTATCATTTTTGTCGGCAAATATTATTATTTTTTAAATTGTAAAATAAATAATTTTCAAGATTTTTTCAAAATAATAGTGCATTAAAAACCTACTATTTTAACGGTAATGAGAAAAACAGTCGGCTCCCCGTAAAGTCGGCTCTGTTTATGAAGAAGGATTCTTGCCGTTGGTAATATAATGGTTTGAAGCGAACCAAAGAGACAATGGGTGACAATGGTATATATATATATATATATATATATATATATATATATATATATATATATATATATATATATATATATATATATATATATATATATATATATATATATATATATATATCACCACGGGAGGCAAATGCCTTCTAATGAGACAACCGCCACGAGGGTTAAAATGTGTCTCATAAAGAGTCTTTACGCCCGAGAGCAGAAAGTGCTTAAAACTGCGATGTACGTCGCAGAACAAAGTCTTTGCTGAACAATTTGTCCTTAATTTTATCAAAATGTTGGCCGTTTTTTTTCCAATCGTAAGTTACGGTGTTCTGCAGTGCAAAGCGCTCTACTTGCAACACCTCTTTTATTTTCTAGCTACGGAGCCACCCCCTTACATCGCCCAAATGACCACAAACACTTTATAAATAACACATCTTCTATGTCAATGACAAAATATTTAACTTCAAAATGATCGACAGAATTGTAAATTCTGAAAGTATACCTTGGTTTTAAGTAAAGGAAGTGAATTAATTTGGAGGTTTTATTATAAATATGTAATACATATTTAGCCGGTAATTGTGTTTGACGTCTGTTTTTGATTTTACTGCAGTTTTCAGAATTCGGACAAAATGCCTGCAGAAGAATTGCAATTGCTTGGAGTTGCGTTCCAAAACACTGAATATAATTCTGCACCTTTTAGAATCAATCACATGGAAAAATTCTCTCTATTGCTTATTTTCGAAGAGTAGAATTATTTAGAAAGATTCTCTCTTTATCTCTCTCTCTTCCTTATTTCCGAAAAGAATCCGTTGGAAATATTCTATTGCTCATTTCTAAAGAGAATACTTTGGGTAGAGTATTGCTTATTTCCGAAGAACGGAATACATTGTAGAGAAGTCTATTGGTCAACCTCAAAATCGGTTAGACGTAATACAGGTAAAACTGCAGTTTATAACATGTAATTATACGTACGAACCCCTCAAAGGGTTAAGGAATTTTTAGGAATAGATTTCTTCGCTAGAGATCAGGTTTTCGTCGTTAAGACTTCGATACAAATTGTTGAATTCAGAAATTAATTCTAACAAAGTTCCTTAATTGGTTCTATTGAGCTATTTCAGAAACATTGCATTGATATATTTCCTCGCATTGATACATCCTAAATGTGTGTACTTCGAATACATCTCTTTCAACGACCGATCGGCAATTGCGATTTTCTATTGAATTTCGCTTTTAATGAAAGGTGATTGAGAAGCATTGGAGAGTAAAACCGCCCATTGCCATTTTAAAGAGAAACTATCGGTCTTAATGGCGATGGGAGACGCAAACTCTCCCCTTCCGAAGTCTTTCACCCTCCCAGAAAGAACTCAACGAAACGAGGAATGAGCGCCGATTTCATTCCAGTTACAGGACACCGGAATGATCACAAAGGGTTTATTTGCTTTCATTTTGCTCCAGGTTAACAAGGGCTTTCTCGAAAGGGTCCCCGAAAAGGCATAGTTTAATGAGAGGTTGGGCAAGGAAATCGTTGCTATGGAAACAACAGGCAATGCTTCATGAAATAGGAGTAGGTTATCGGATTCTTTTTCTTCCTTTTATATCACGATTCAAAGTTTCTACGTCATCGGAGAAGGGAAACGGGAGCTTTTCGGGGCGCGTTCTTTGTTGGATGTAGTCTGAGCTCTCAATGAATTAGGGAACTGATTTGATTTAGGAATTGTGTCAAGTTTCAGTTTGAAGAGTACTTTGCATGGTACCACCTTTCTGCGTGCTCTCTCTGATCGATTATCAGTTTTAAAGTGCAGCTTTTTGCGTCCATCTAAATATAGGATGTCGCGCATTCTCCGACCTAATATATTCATGTAGGTCGCTAGATAGTTATTTTATAAATGCGTTGTATTGGTGCATCGCAATATTCCCCGCACTAATATTTTCATATTGGTAGATAAATAGTTATTTCATTAATGCGTTGTACTGGTGCAACGCAATATTCACCGACCTAATATTTTCATGTAGGTATCTAGATATTTATTGAATTAATGCGTTGTACTGGTGCATAGCAACAGTGTCTGTCGGCGATGGTCCAGGATCAAACCCGAAGGGAAAGAACCGAAGGCAACACCACGTCATTTTGAGCCATGGTCAGATGGCGATGACCTGAGCTGCAACACAACTGTCCAAAAAACGAAACAACACCAATGTGAGGACATATAAGGCCACGACAGATTGCACGTGCACCATCCTCTATGTACACGACGGTCTTTATTTGGATTTGAAGTCGCAGCTGTCCGGTTTCTTGTCCGTTACTCTTTGAACAGGGTTACCGCGTCCCAATATTTATATATGCTTAGGAACCAAGTACATACCACGATAACTTCATAAAAATTATGCATGCGATTGGCTTCAAACGGGTTGTTAATACAGCAATTTTTAATTAACGACGTACCAGAGCAACACAACGAGCTATTGACGACGGGCCGGTATCAATCCCCTAAGTGAAAGATCCGAGGACAACACACGTAATTTTGAACCACGGTTGGATGACGAGGCAACACCTGAGATTGCACCCCACCACCAAAGTTCAACATAGGACTTTCGGCCACGACAGATTTAAGATGCACCAGCCGCCTCTACACCATAAGCTTACAAACCGGTTGTTCGGCTCAAACGGGTTGGAATGGTTTTTATGGAATACTGCGCCAAATACAAGACAGAAAAACATCAAATAATGAGCAACAATTACACACAAGTTTCAAACTTAGAGATGGTGATTAATTAATGACGGACAGAGCAACACAACGGGGTATTGGCGACGGTCCGTTATCAAGCCCGAAAGGAAAGATTCGAAGACAACACCACGTAATTTTAAAACACGGTCAAATGACAAAGTCTGCACCTGAGCTGGCTCTTAAAACTTCCATACCATGCCAACATGAAGACATTTCAGGCCGAGGAAATATTAAAAACAAATTTTATGTTTTTGATTCTATTATATCGTTTTAAGTATAAAAATTTGTGATATATTCATACGAAATGTTTTCAGTGAAACAATTGTTATTTGCATGCGTTTTGTTTCTGATATGTAACGGCTATGTTCGACCTATTCGAACTTTTTACCTATTATGATAAAAAAAAAACTCTCAATGAATACAAACTATTTTTGAAAGTTTAAACTTATAACTGAATCCTCTGATTTCAGTAATGAAACATGGTAGTTAGGAGTGAGGTTGGCTTGTTGGGTTTTATGGCGCAAGGGATATATTTGGTCATGCTGCGCTAGATACAAGACATGCAACGAAACTGATATTGACACAGAAGACGGAAGAGAGAAATGCACCCAGTGAAGAATTGAACCTGCTCTGCCTGCAACTTGCAGGTTGCAAGCGTAGTGGTCAATAGCAAAGTAGTGGAATAACAAAGGGTGTAAAGACAATTATTATTATCGTTGGTGCATTTTTAAATATAGATAGCATTATTTTCATTGTAAACAAACAATCGTAAAACGACCAATGTGCTTCCGGTTACAGAACAGGAATTACGTACAGGTAGCATGTTCTACCACAAAAACACTAAACCCATCTACATTTAGCTTCGTAGAAAAACCTCTGAGAAAGCTCTTTCGCAAAATACACTGCGGAAAAAGCGTCAGTTACTTTTTTCTTACCCGGTTTTTTGCATTTGATAAAGATGCAAAAAACCTAGGAATTTTTAGATGCGTAATTTGCTCAGCTGTGTTATGTACCGAAAACATAAAAAGTCTAGGATAAAATAAAGCACACACATAAAAAGAAAAGCATTACATAGTAAAATACTCTCGTTTTTCTTCAAGTCCCACAGGAGAACTGTAAAGAAACTCGTATGTTCAGTAGAATTATCCTTTCATGTCTTCAAAGAAAAAAAGACGCTCAGAAAAGACAAATTTTAATTCTTACTTTCATTTCCAGTACAGACCGCTTCGCATCAAGGGGGAAAACGCCCTTCCTGCTCTTGAGTAGTTTATACTATTCAAGAAGTTATTTATGTAGGATATGTTATATATTTGATACTACCCACTGCTTGGCTAGCCCAGCGTTGCCTGTGCCAGTTGTTTTTGTGCGGTTATTGGTTAGCTTCACAAACCAAATGAGAATACGTAGCCTATTGGATAACAGCCACCACGAATTCACATTTGATTTGCGAATTCGTAGCCTATTGGAGTTTCCCGTTGCCCGTGGTGTTGGTATGCTTCGCAACCAAAAAAATATATAAATAATTATTTGATAAATTATTTATTAAAAGAAAATCAAACGTATAAGGTATCTATCTGGTGTAAACTTTTCCGCAGATTTCAAATCCGTTAAAATTTTCATTATATCTTTAAAGATATCTGAGATAGAAAAAAAACGCACTGAAAAACGTCAGTGATAACTTTAATCATTTCTTTTGTTTCACTCGAATCCGTTTCTCAGGAAATCAAAATGAATGAATCGCGAATGAAACGAAGTACATTCGAATCTGTTCGCTCCCATTCGAGACGGAAGGTGAAAAAAACTTTATATGGTTCCAAAGGCTGACGTCAATAGTGACGTGAGGGTGAATAGTCTAAATTTTGATACATCTTAATTTCCGAAAAAAGAAAGAACGATGAGAAAAATTATAAATTTAATTTTAAAATGTTCGAGATTAAATTTTAAAACTCGCTGAGACCCAAAAATTACAAAATTTTTTGACTACCTGTGTACGAAATCCCATTACTGTAAGTGCCATAGTATCGTCAGGACTTTGCGGGCAGAAATCAAACACTTCCTTTTATAATTGTAGAGAAGTATAGTCGACGCGTTTAATGTAAAGAAAATGACGTTTTACCAGAAAGTGCACGCAGATTCAATTAAAAATAATAGGGACTAGAGTTGGCGATGATGGTAATTAATTAACGTCGCACTAGAGCAACACACATGGCTATAGTCGTCGTGCTGGAATTAATCTCCAATGTAAAAATCCGAGGACAATACATAATTTTGAACAATGGTTACATGACGATGTCAAAACTTGAGTTAGCACTCCACTGTCCAAACTTCTGAACACGCCAACATCCAATTTTAAGCCAGTGTGTGAGGGTGGCACTGAAAGATGTGCTGTAACGATATTGTGAGTTAGTGTAACAGGATCTTGTAGTGATCCCATCCAACTAAACATAATATCAGCTCAATCATCGATCATTAGTTGCACGAGTCTTGGTAGTACCAGAAAGGCAACCTGGTAAGTACTTAATTGCCTTCGCACTGAAGCAACCCAATGGGATTGAAGACAATCCTCCCGATGGAAACAGGTAATGGTAATTTTTAATTAAATGGTAATGGTAATTTTAGTTAACGTCGTACGAGAGTAACACAACGGGCTAACGACGACAGTCCGGGATCAATCCCCAAAGAAAAAGATCCGAGGACAACACCACGTCATTTTAAACCGCGGTCAGATGACAAGGCAACAGCTGAGATGACACCCCACTCTCCAAACTTCCACACCAACGCAACGTGAGGGCTTTCGACTATGACAGATTGTAAGCTGCACCAACAGCCTCTACACCATACGCTTACAAACATCATGCACTGACCCGGATTCCAACCAGAAACCTTCCGATCTAGAGGCCTTAACCACCAGACCGTTAGGTCGGCCCGATGACAACAGGAGAAATATAACTTGCATAGAAACTTTCATTCTTTCCTTGATTTCAACGATCCACTTACCAATATCGATTTCAGAACCTTGTTCATTTCATAGAAGTGGGGTGTCAGCTCAGTTGTTGCTTCGTCATCTGACCGTGGTTCAAAATTACGAGGTGTTGTCCTCGGATCTTTCCCTTAAGGGACTGATCCCGGACCGTCGCCAATAGACCATTGTGTTGCTCTAGTACGACGTTAACTAAAATTACCATTACCATTACCATAAAATTTGAAACAACTAGTTAAGTTTCAGATTTCTTCAAATGTTAGCACAGAGATCGTGACACTTTAAGTAATATGGTATTTTTTTTTTAAATTAGCGTCGTACTAGATCAACACAACGGCCTATTGACTACTGTGCGGGACCAATCCCCTATAGGAAAGATCCGAAAATAACACCACGTCATTTTGAACCACGGTCAGATGGCGAGGCAGCACCAGAGTTGGTACCCCACTTTCCAAACTTCCACATCAACCCAATGTGAGGACTTTCGGCCACGACAGATTGACGCCTCAACACCATACGCTTACAAACATCCAAGCACTGACCCTGTATTCGAACTAGGAACCTTCCGATCATTAGGCTAACACCTTAACCATTAGACCAGTTTGTCGGCATATGACCCTTTAAGCATTATTAAGAAGATCATGGCAGTCTGTGTCACCAAAGGGACACCATGAGAGGCGCGGTCACATCGTGCCCGCCGTGATCATGCCATGCCCTCCTGGAGGTTTTTAGGGAAGCTGACCCACATCTACGTGTTGTCTTGATAGTTGTATTAAAGTCCCATGGGGGCAAACCCAACGGGCTATTGGCGATGGTACGGCATCGATCCCGAATGGAGAGAACCGAGGACAACACCTCGTGATTCCAAAGCACGGTCAGATGTCGAGGTAATCACCTGGAGCTGGAACCCCACTCTCCGCACGGGAAGGTAGGTATTCCAATTAACGTCGCACAGGAGCTATTGGAAAGGTTTCGGGATCCAACCCGAAGGTAAAGTATCAAGGTCAGCACCCTGCAAAGGTCGCTGTCTGGAATTCAGATCAACCCAGACGCGATAAACATCAGCACTTTTGGTCTCCGCGAAAAAACGAAGAGACGAGCCACCCCAAGATTCCAACCTCATGAACCCAAGTCGGTAATGGTAATTCGTAATTTGGTAATTTTTAATTAACGTCGCACTAGAGCAACACAATGGGCTATTGAAGACAGTCCGGGATCAATCCCTTAAGGCAGTGTTTCCCAAATTTTTGACATATGTGTACCCCTACTTCTTCTTTTCGTAACGCTGAGTACCCCTCGTCAAAAAAATGGATATATTGTAATAACAATCGTAATGTATATATTTTTTTTTTTTGTGACATACACAAAATAATAAGAAAAGAGAAATGAAATTATTCGTAATAAAATATAAATAAAAGTTATATTATAAATAACATTTATTTAGATCAAAGAGAAGGATGAAATTGTTTGTGCTGAGGTAACAGATCGTCATCATTTGGTTCCCTAGTTGTTAATTTTAATCTGAGATGTGGTCCCACGTTCAATAGTCTGTTCCTTTTTTTCGACTTAATACAACACATAAATATGAATAATAATACCTTCACATAAATATGAAGTTGGAAAAGGCAAGATGTATTTTAGAACATTTCTGTTAAAACCGGAAACACAAGTTGCATTTGTAACCCGAATGATGTTAAAGTTCTCTCCTTATGTTTATTTTTCAAGAATCCGTCTGAAGCCAATTCTAACAATTGCTCTCCTTCGGCATGCGACAAATCTTCTGGCATGGATGTTGTGTTAATGTTAAACGGACATCTTATCCATTCAATACTTTTGGCTAAATCAGGGAAATAGTTTTTCAAGCCCACTTGCCAGGGCCATATTTCTAAATAGGCTAAGTAGGCTGCAGCCTAGAGCGGCAAATTTTTCAGGGGCGGCAATTTGGCAATTTATTCAAAAGTTGAAATGAAGTATTTCAGACGTTAACAATACTTTCCGTGCGAATTTAAGAATGCATGTAACTTAAAAATATGTTTTAGTCCTTCTACATAGCCTACTTTCTAAAACTATAACATAATACAAATTCACAGCACGTAATATTGTATTATACCTTTCTTGTAGTGCAATCTAATTTGGTTTGACAACACTGGCACAAGCGCAGCGATTCGATCTCACAACATTGTAGCCGATCTGGTAACACTGTTGGCGGAAAGCCTAGAGGCTCTACTGTCAGTAGTGTAGTATCAGTCTAGTCTGTCTGAGTCTGACGCTGTGATTCATGTCTATCGGTGTGCACAACGGGATCGTTGATGATTGTGTTGAGCCAGGCGTGTTACGTGTTGTTCGCTACGATTTTGCCTTAAAGTTTAGAGTATTCCAATACATAACGTACAGTTTTTAACAGGTCGGCTACTCCCTACTAGCTACTATGAGTGACGATAGGAAGAAACTCAGTGGCGCTGAATACAAAAAACGAACAAAACTGAAACTTCAAGAACAAGAACGTGTTCTGAAACAAACAAAAAAACTTTATGTTTAAAAAAGATGAAACCACCAAATGCTGTGTTGCCGACCAACCGGTATAGTGGTTACGGTGTTAGCCTCTAGATCGGAAGGTTCCTGGTTCGAATCCGGGTCCGGGCATGTATGTTTGTAAACGTATGGTGTAGAGGCGGCTGGTGCACCTTAAATCTGTCGTGGTCGAAAGTCCTCACGTTGGGTTGGCGTGGAAGTTTGGAGAGTGGGGTACCAGCTCAGGTGTTGCTTCGTCATCTGACCGTGGTTCAAAATTACGAGGTGTTGTCCTCGGATCTTTCCCTTAAGGGACTGATCCCGGACCGTCGTCAATAGCCCGTTGTGTTGCTCTAGTACGACGTTAACTAAAAATTACCAATTACCAAATGCTGTCTTATGCATTTCAGAGTATCAGCATCCATTTTAGTAGTCGAACGTGTTATAAACTCATGAAGAGAGGGAAACGAGTCTACTTCTCCATTACCAACTCTCTTTTGCCATAACTTTAGTTTTGCGATGGCAGCGTTCACTTTATCTTGAACGTGAAACAATGAAATTTCTTTTCCTTGTAACGTACCTTTATATGAGTAACGCATTCGTGCGCAATGTGCCTGAGAGATCAGAATGACGCTAACAGCCGTCCACGATGAGCGCGAATAAAATTAAAAGGTTGATTCCAAACATCCAATAAAGGTAAGAGACTACTAGAACCCCTTCTACGAGAGGAGTGGGGAACGGTTGGGCCCGACGGAGGGTTAACGAAGTAAGTTGTTTCTGTAACGAAGCGTGGTATATTTCCGCCGTGTCACTCCGGACCATCTCACGCCTCACAAGACTGTCTTGACTTGACTCATGAGAACGTAGAATTAGGCGCAGCTAAGCACAGTGCATATCCCCACCAAACTACGGTGCAATGCGTACCCCCATCAAACTCTTCCCGTACCCCTAGGGGTACACGTACCACACTTTGGGAAACACTGCCTTAAGGGAAACATCCGAGAACAACATCTCGTAACTTTGAACCACGGTCAGATGACGAGGCAACACCTGTGTTGGCACCCCACTCTCCAAACTTCCACACCAACCCAACGTGAGGACTTTCGGCCACGACAGATTTAAGCTGCACCAGCCGCCTCTACACAAACATCCATGCACTGAGCCCGGATTACAACCAGAAAAAAACGGCATAATAGTTAAGGTGTTAGCCTCTAGATCGGAAGGTTCCTGGTTTGAATGCATTATCCGGGCATGGTAGTCAGTAAGCGTATGGTGTAGAGGCGGCTGGTGCACCTTTAATCTTACTTGGCTGAAAGTCCTCACGTTGGGTTGGTGTGGAAGTTTGGAGAGTGGGGTGCCAGCAAAGGTGTTGCTTCGTCATCTGACCATGGTTCAAAATTACGAGGTATTGTCCTCGGTTCTTTCCCTTAAGGGATTGATCCCGGACCGTCGTCCTTAGCCTGTTGTGTTTCTCTAGTACGACGTTAATTAAAAATTACCAAATTACCAATTACCTAGGTGGTTCGATGTCAATTGCTGTACCCACAACGTTTTAATGACTGTAAATAATTAACTGTAAATAATATTCCAATTACTTTAAATAAATGTTTAACTTTAATCAGTTGTACGTCTAATTGTTAGATGACGTCCCAACCAAGTAACTTTTAACCACGGTCAAATTACGAGATAAACACCTGAACTGTCACTCCACTCCAAATTTATGCCCCATGCCAACGTAAGGACATTTCATTCCGAGACAGATTTATCGCTCTCTAGCCCTCTTTGTGCACGACGATCCTTGGCTGGATTCGAACTCGCAACTTCCGGTTCCTTATGCTTTACTCTTCCAACGGGGTTACCCCGAGGCCCCCTCTGCAAACAGAAACGCAGACTAAAGAAGAAATATATTATTTTTATCAGAATTCAAATATTAGCTGTCTACATAAAAGATATTTTCCTTTACTTTTGTAAAGATTCAATTTTCATACTTCATGTAACAAAATCAAACGGTGAACCATATGTTTCCACATAGCCACTTAATTGGCTTTTCGGAATATTTTCAATCTTTGCTTTTAAACTTTTGATGTAATTTATTGGAATCCATTACATGGTTGTTGGGTTTCGTTTTCAGTCGAATGCATTGAATCGCAAATGTATGATCATTCTTCTCCGAACAAACTTTAACCATCCAGGTACTTGTCTTGACGAGATTTATCGTCATTCACAAAATTTGCTAATTAACGTCGTACTAGAGCAACACAACATGCTATTGACGACGTTCCGGGATCAATCTCTTAATGGAAAGATTCGAGGAATTTTTAACCACGGTCAGAGATATATCGCGAAGCAACCTAGATTGTTAAATACAATTTTCTTTCTTCAAACAGTCACTTGCAATTTTTTTACACTGGTTTCATCACTACATATTTCCAAATGACTGCCATACATATCACACACGGGTCTGCAAGACGGAAAAAAACTGCTCAAAACTGAAAAAAACTGCTCAACGTTTGTAACGTGAACGCTTCCCAATAGGTATACATCTCTTAACTTAACGTAGAATGTCTTCCATTACAGAAGTGTTCCAACTTCTCGGCCGACTCGCATTATGCCTTTTGACCTAAAATTATCTTTTTTTATACAGCTGACGGTCAAACGATGAAATGTTTGATGTTGGATTCGGTAATGGTCTATTACAGAAACGTTATCGATACAATCTTTAAGAAGCTCTTCCGTTTCCATTCGGCATCTCCATACATTTGATACATGTCCGCTGTCTCAGAACGTATGTTGTGCTCCTTCAAATGTAAAATTGGCATTTTGAATGACGATGTTTGACGAAGTTTGTGTGATGAATGACGATATTTGATGAATGCCGAAAAACGGATACACCAGTTTGCATTTTTCATCGCCCTACCGGTTTGTCACCTGACGTTAGGGGCAACATTGGACACTCGCACCCACCTAGTAAGTATTACCGGTTCTCTAAATACTCATTGCTCTGAAAAATTTCAATCTCTTGTCCTTTCTGTTATCTTAAAGTCTTCTATGGGGTCAGTGTTTTCTACGGAACAATGTGCGACCGTACGTGGCATGCAACGTACAACAACTCATCAATGTCCACCAGGTTTCATTTCTTCCATGGCCTGCCCGTTCACCAGATCTGTCACTTATCGAAAGAATCTGGTCGATGAACTGCAAACGACTGGTACATCAGATCACCTGCGTCAACGCCAGGTGACCTTTGACAGTATGTAGAAGCAACATAAATTCACATCCAAGTATTCTCTCTTTCAAAGTCGAGACGTGTTGAACTGTTATTGCCGGCCATGCTGGTTACATAAAATACTGATTTCTTCCCATTCCACAAGTTGAATGGAGCTATAATTTCAATCATTTCACCGCTTGAGCCTTATGTTACTTGTTTAATAAATATGGCTATGATATTTCTTGTCTTTCGTGGTGTTGCAATTTCGACGGCCATTGGTGTATAATGCATTTTCACTTTCAAGTGTAGACTTGGAAATTTGATCGCAAGGGGCTAATTAAGTATTTGAAATTGAAATGTCCAACTTCTCAATCCCTTGAATTAGAACTTTTCTAACCCAATGTCGCACTCCATCTTACATTTTTTAATTAAGTACGAATATTGAACGTGTCAGATTTGCTACAACTTGGAATTCGTATTTCGATATAGACTTCTCGTAAATTTCGATATAGACGAAAATAGCATCAAATTAATTTTTTATCTTGTGTCTGGGAGTATCGAATTATTTCCTGCAAACATAAATTGCTGAAATTTTCGATTCGTTCTTGATGTGAAATAATGCAACGGGTAAGGTAGTGAATATATCCTTTGAGTTTAAGCTGATTGTTTCTTATACCGCAATTTAATTTGTAATTCATTTTTATATTTCATTCGCTTTAATCACA
Source organism: Metellina segmentata (assembly GCA_947359465.1). NCBI lineage: Eukaryota > Metazoa > Arthropoda > Arachnida > Araneae > Tetragnathidae > Metellina > Metellina segmentata. The sequence goes on along the minus strand of OX375881.1, from coordinate 4,464,040 downwards.
AACATGTATTTCGGTATATCATATTCCGGCTGTGCATCATTTTTATCATGAGAAATAAATAGAATTTTTTTTAAAATATAGACAGTTTACTTTGTAAATGGAAATAAAGCAGGAGTCAATTTTAGAATAGATTTTTTTCTGTACTTGTGTTAGAAATAAACACTGTTCCTCACAACCCACGATTTGTGTTTATTTCTTTGTCTGTCTAAGGGTAACACAAGGGGGAAAAACCAAAGCCAAAAAAGTAACTCTTGCTTTACTCTCCTTGAGAAAGTAAGCCTAAATTAAACATTTTATTACATCTCCTTCAAAGTAATCTCCTTTGACTTCAATGCACTAGTGCCAACAATCCTCAAAACATGCCTTAAAGTCGTTTGTGTAAATCCCTTTCAGGGTTCGTATCGAATTTTCTTTTATTGCATCAATGGATTCCAAACGGTGACTATGAGAGAGAGAGTATGTAAATAAGAAAAAATGACACGGGTGCCATATCAGGTGCATACGGTGCTTGTGGAGCCGTATGTGTTGAATGCTTTGTCAAAAAAATCAAGAAATAATGGCATTGTGGGAAGGCGCGTTATCGTGATGCCATGAGTTACATCGCAATTCAGGTCGTTTCGCCGAATTGCTTTAAACAAATGACGCAAAACACTCAAATAATAATCTTTATTGACCGTCTGGGCAGTTAGTAGAAATTTATAATGCATAACACCACGACAATCCACGATATTCTCTACCTTCTTTAAACTTCTTATACCCATCAAATACTGTTGGTTTTGATAAACAGTCGTCTGTAAAAGCGTTGTGCCTCATTTCAGATGTATTAGTAGCAGAAATTTCATAGCGGAAACAAAATTTAATGCTTGCTCTTTGCTCAATTGCATTCGACATTTTGGAAAATCAACGAAGTGAAAATTCTCTTATTGAAAACAAATTTATTTTCAGACGATGAAATTAAATAGTTAAAATATATAGCTAAAGATATTGTAAGGTAAGCAATAAAGTTAGACTACACGAAATAGTGTTTTATATGTATGAGCCGCATTACAGTACAAAAATGCTAATGCACCACCAAACACCATTAAAAAAAACTCACAATACAAAATACAAAACAATATAAATTTATGAGGTAAACGAAATCAAACCGCAACAGCATCCGGGAAACCGGTGACACCAAGCCCGAAGATCGACACCAATATATATATGTAAGATTCGTGTTGTTCTGTTTGGTAAGGTCTATATTAAAGACTTCGAATCTTACAGCACATTGACATTTAATGAATTAATATCCACAGTTATTATGTACAGTTGAGTTATATTTTAAAACAGTTCCGTCATTATCTGCAGCAGTCGTCTCTGCTCGGAAAAAATACGTCAGCTCTCAATGGCGTCCAGAGGAAAAAGTGTCTGTTCTATTAATTTTCTCGTAACTGAATACCGGAATGTGAATGGCTCCTGACAGTCTTGCCTTGCATTCCTACTACAATGCAACTGACTCCTACCAGTCTCGTTGCTCTTATAATGAGTTCTTTCCAGACTAGTAGACAACTACCGTTGTCTAGTATTCCTACAACCGGCCATCCTGATGACAAATGTGTAACCCATTCCGTTTTTGGTATTTCGATACGACTAATCTGTCTTTCAAATAAAGTTAAATAACAGCTAATATCCTTATTCGTCTCGTAACGGTTAATTAATTTCAATAAATCGTTATTGTATAGGCTGGTAGTTTTACCATAACTGTTGCCTTGTCCGTTAGCAGTTTCGATTTCGAGTTTCCTTAATTCGAATTCGCGGGCTTGTTTTAGGGCTTCAATTTTCTCTTCGCGTTCAGTTATAATAACGCTCAACAGATTTTTTGTTATCTCCTCGTCATAATTTTCAGAATCTATTATAAGTTTCGAGCACTGCACTACTTTGGGATTCGCTGGCACTATCAGGCTTAATTCGTCAATCAATGTCAGCAAATCCGCTTTTCGGGCCTTAGTTAAATATGCCATGTCATCAAGTAAAACAAAATTCTGTACTCACAGTTTCGAAAGTTCCTTCTATCCGTCTTTTCCGTCAACTCGTCTTTTGCGTCTACGCGTTTTTTCGTCTACGCGTTTTCTTTTTTGTCGTTTCTGTCTATCATCAGCACCACGTCAGGAGAAGTCATGAAACTGTTCTTGCAGATGATTAAAACACAAGTCCAGGTTTGCATAGGGAGTCAAAACATTCCGCCGGCCGGTTCAATCGTCACTGCTTTCGGGGTCTGCTAATCCGTCGTCGCTACCCTTAGGGCCCTATTCAACTATAATCGAACGTCTTTTGTCGAAAACGGAAATCAAAGTCGATCGACAAAAGACGTATTCGAAAAAAGCAATTCATCTAGCCTTTCGAATCGAGATTATTGCTTACTCGGTTCTTACGTCACATCCTAGCGTCATCATAGAATCTGTACGTCACATAATCGCCTATTGACCAATGAGAAGTCAGGACTGTTTCGCGCTTAATATTGTACAGAGATCCTTTGACACTTTTGTTTGTTTACACCTCAGTCTCGCACGTTTTTTTCAAAATGGTCAGGGAAACGGAAAATTTAATTTTAGCACTAGAAACACGGCCTGATCTCGTAAGCGGGAAACTCGGGGGAAATTATGCTACACCTTCTGACCAGAGAAAAGCGTGGGAAGAGGTGGCCCTCGAGTTGAATGCTTGCGGGTCAGGTAAAAGTATGAAGAGTGGCGCCGATGCTAAAAAAAAGTGGGCCGACTTAAAATATAGGGTGAAAAAAAAAGCAGCGGTCTTGGAAAGATCGCGACATTTGACGGGAGGAGGAGAAGGGATTCGAGAGGTGCTTACTAATGTGGAAGAGAGAGTTCTTTCACTAGTTGGGAGAACATGCTTTTCAGGCATTGCCAATGGCGACCCAACTCTGGATAGCACTTTGCGAAAGTTGATGGTGAGTTTTTACTACTTTTTCTATTTAATCTCTTTAAAATTTATCGATTTAATGTTATTAAACATTTGTGGCCGGGGAAAGCCACTGGGTTCTGTTGGGGTAAGAAAATGGAATGCTAGTGAGCCAAAATTTAGTGTAACATCTTTAATGAGATCTAAGTTACACACAACACACATATTAAATTTAGTTAAGAGTTAGGGATACAGAAGACCATGCGTCCGCGCATGGGAAACTTGGCTCTCGACTGCCTATTTCATATTGCTAACCGTCAGAGGGAGACACTGTTATTAGCATAAACATGGGCGCTACACATTTATATAATCAATATTATTAAACAGTTAAAAACAACAGCTTTTACATAATCACTTCTTAAATTAAGCAGCATCAATTTGTGCTTTTAAATGTTTTCATTTCCCATTTTAAAATTCTAGATATTGTAAACTATTTTAATAGTATACTGAGAGCACATTTTTAAACTTACAAGTTAGCCGAAGTTAAAGCTTCAGTTTTTTGAATAATTAGTAAATAAATTATCTCCATCATATTTTTACTGTAATAGATGTAAACACTGAGCTGAGCTTGTAAAGCTTTTATGTTCTCATTAATTACTTTTAACCAAAAGTGTTGTAATCCATAGCTTAACTCCAACACTAGTTATCAAAATGACAAATAAAATTCAATGTAAAACTTCAGTTTATATAATTTATAAATAGTTCACTCCTGTGTAGTATGTAATTTTGAATGATGGGTGTTAAGGAGGTAAAAATGTGTACTGCTCTTTTTGTAATTTATTAACCCATATCTGTTAAATTTGTTACAGGCTGTCTCATCTTGCCCTATTCCTGTCTCCCAAAATGGAAAAGTAAGTAAACTGGAATGTTACATTCATTTCCTTGTTTACTCCACTTCGTCATCTGACCGTGGTTCAAAATTACGAGGTGTTGTCCTCGGATCTTTCCCTTAAGGGACTGATCCTGGACCGTCGTCAATAGCCATTGTGTTGCTCTAGTACGACGTCAACTAAAATTACCATTACCAAATCATTTTTTTGCCTACGATAGGTTAAAAGTGCTTTTCACCACTGACAGAAAAATAATTGTTTTAAAGTTTGTTGTTTTTGTATAATAAATTCACAAATCATCAGTACGGGAACTTTTAGGACACCCTGTACTATCAGCACTAACAAAAATGCAAGCATTAAAACTTAAAGACTTTTGTAGTTTGTTACACAATGTTCATCATATGTTTTTGTTACAGACTGTCCCTCATCTCATCCCTACCACTGCTGAAAAAGCAAATAATGAAACAATTGTGAGTTAACTGTTACATTTCAGTTTCTAGTATATTTACGTCACTTCGATATTTTTGTATTGTTATAAATGTACTAGACACAACTTTTATAGTATTCACATCTTAAATCAAAGCAACAAACTTAGCTATAGTACAGCTTTAATTTCCTTTATAATTTGTTAAATAGATAACACCAGTATAGCAAGCGCGAATGAACCAGCGTAACTTAGTGTCTACCAAAAAGTACTTCGTGGTAAAGTTGGGTTACACTGGTATTTATACTACCCATTTGTAAGTTTAGTTGTGGAGTGGTAGCTAAGCTCGCTACAACCAGTATACATGGTTATAATGTTACTAAAATGCCATGTTATACAAATATATATTGCATGAAACCAAGGTGACAAGTTGTGTGATAGTTTTACCCAATTCTCAAACCATGTTAGAAAAGTGTTATATTAAATTTGTCACAGGTTGTCAACTCCAGCTGTGCCATATATCCTCCACCGACTACTGCTCTTGTGTCTACAGCTGCTGCGGCAGCCAATTCTGGAAAAGTAGTGAGTTAACTAACGTTTTAGTTGCATGTATAGTTCATAAAAATAAGTTAACATAAGTAGCTTGAACAAAATCCTCATCTTGAAAAAGCAACAAAAATATGTAATTAGTGATGCCTTAAGTAAATTAGGTAAAAATGACTCCATGAAACTTAAAGTCTAAATGGCAAACACTAAAAATTGTTTCATATATTCCACAATTACTCAACATGTATTTTGAAACTGATCCTATTTCAAGAGAGCTGTATGTTATAGGTCCTCGGTTTCCAATCCATGCAGGCAACGCCCACTACGCCAGCTGCTGCTTCAATGTCAGATTGTAAGTACTGTTTAAATATAAGTACCTTATGAAGTATATCAGTAGTCAATATGTACAATTGTCCTTTTGAATTACCCAATAAAATAAAGTTTTCTAGCTTGGCAGACTATTCATTTATGCATGTTTAAATTAATATTTATTTTCCAGGCATGGACATGGAGAACGACCCAAGATTACCAAGTAAGTTAACAGTATTTCCTAGGGGTAAGTACAGTACTGTACCTGGAGAGGCGCATGCAGCCTAGCTGGTCAACTACTCGCTTACCGCTATGTAGAATTGACCAGTGTTTCCATATGGAAGCAAACACTAGACTATTTATCTATGGATGTGCGGGTAAACTGAACGATCGCCTCAGTTCGTTTTTTTTTTTTAGCGTCAATAGTGAAGTAATATTATATTTAGTTTGAATTTCATTTCATTATTTTAAAACATAGTTCCTGTTATTAAAATGGTAATAAACATAATACATAAAGTGATTTAAACTACTGAATAATTTAGTTCCTTGTAATAGCAATATTTATTAGACAGGGTAAAAAAACTAAATGTGTGTTACTTCAGGTACAAATATATATATTAAATACATTATATAATTACGGTAGTATAACAGTATTTTATAATGTCCGCTAGTTTCTTCCGCTTCAATAGCTTTGGAAAATATTCGCCAATACGAATACAAAATTCCAAATGCCCCCTTGTCTCATCAGCCAAGAGATGCTGGTTATTGTAAGGCGTTATGTTTTTCAATAATGGATATGCATCATGGTCACTACTGAACTCCATAATTATTAACACTACCAAAAAAACTACGGTCTTCAAGCGTAAACAAACAATAAATTAAAGGCTCTATGTATGCATATCCATTGTCCGCACACTATGAGCGTACGTTCAGCCCTGTTGTGTTTCTTCACACTTTAATACTAGGTTACCTTCTAGTCTACATGCGCGCATCCAGGTACCGTAGTGTACGTACCCTAATACTTATGAATTACCTAGTTGCTTATTTATACTAATCTTCAAAAACAGAAAATAAATTAAATTCCCCAAATCTTTAAACCAGTTTATAACTCGTTTAGAGTATTTTGGGAAATTTCCAGGCACAGTAATAAATAATTCAACTCTCTACAGTTTTAATCTTAATAGGATATGAATAAGTTTTCAATTGCATTTTTCTATTTCTAGAAGCAACACCAAGGGTACATGCCTTTCGAAGGAAAAGAATAAGGACAGAGAGGGACGAGCCTGTACCTGAATTGATCCAACTAAAAAAAAGAAGCAATCAGCTCAAAGAAGAGCTGATTGAAACACATAAAAAAAACTTCGAACAAAGCATCAGCATTCAAAATGCATTGGTACTGATGGCTGCTGAGCAGCAGAAAACAAATATTTTACTTCAAGAACTACTTAAAAAATAAACAAATTTTATTTAAGATTTGCTAATGAAATTATTTATATACATTACATACATATATCTTACGAACGCACAAAATTTGTTGCAAGTGCATCTCTGATTCGAGATGCATGCTGCCGCAAACTAATACGAGAAGCAGATGGATGCCAGTTGACATAAGGGGTCTGCTCATCCAAATCTTCATTAATTGGTTCCTCGTCCGGCAAGAGAACATTGCGCGACATGCAGATATTATGCAAAACTGCAGTCGCTAGTATCAGTTTGCATGCTTTTTCCGGTTTGTATAAAAGAATGCCGCCTGATTCATGTAGACAACGGAAACGAGATTTTAAAATTCCGTTGCACTGCTCAATGAGGGTCCGTATGCTGCGCAACACCTTGTTTAAGGTGATTTCGGCTGCACCTTCCGCTTCCGAATATGGGGTCAGCAGCCACGGTTCTAGTGGATAACCACTATCTCCCAAAAGAAAGTTGACGCCATCTCCTTCCTGCAGCATTTGCCTCAGACCACTCATATTCCGTATGAAGGAGTCGTGCGTACTTCCAGGCCATCTGGCTACCACGTCCATTATCTTCATTTCTGCATCACAGACCTTAAAAAAATGCACAATTTTAATTCGTAAAAAATAAAAGCATGAGAAACTAAAATAATAATTTTGAACAAATGTAAATTCTACAAATAATTTAATTAATAGGAAATCGGGCAATTTAACTAATAAAAGTTATGAATGTATCATATCCCGAGAAAAAAACATAGAGGAAAAATTTTTTAACTTCTGTAAAGATGACTTAACATTTGAACACTGAATACACTAATTACCTGAAGTATTCATGTGCTTTTAGCCTTGATTGTGAGTTGTACAATTGTCAGACTATATGTACGTTATAATTATTTACATGTTTTTCGTGAAACAGAATTTTACGGTTAAACAACTTGTAAGGTATTTCTGTCATATTTAAGGAAAGAAAGAGTGAACCTTCAATTTACAACAAACTACAGCCTGCCAGGAGTTGACATTTTTTGCAATATCACTTATGTTTACTTATTTTGATATTCCTCTTCAACTTTAAGGATTTTCTGTATTAATTTGTTTTCTGGGGGTTTTCAATGGTAACTATAAATTAAAAAAGGATCCCAAGGCTGGAGCCTTTGTAGGGGGTACAATTAAAGAATGAAAATTTAACAGGGAAGAAATAGTACATCAGTTGAAAAGAATGAAGCCATCTAAAGCACCAGGGCCAGACGATATATATCCGAGAGTACTAGTGGAATGCGCACAAGAATTGGGGGACGTAATTCACATGATATTTAATTCAACATATAGCACAGGTTCGGTACCAATGGATTGGAAGTTGGCCAACATAACTCCAATTTTCAAAAAGGGAATACAAAGTGATCCGGGCAACTAGTAAGTCTAACATCAGTAATTTGCAAAATATTTGAATCTCTGTTAAAAAAGCATATAATGTTATACTTGGAGGAAGGGAGACTGTTATCAGATAATCAGTATGGGTTTAGGAAGGGCAGATCCTGCTCTATAAAACTTTTGAAGTCCTACAAAAAAATTACTGAGGAGCTGGATAATAAGAGCAGTGCAGATATCATTTACATAGATTTTCAAAAGGCTTTTGATAAAGTACCACATGAGGCATCATCAGTGATCAGTTTTGAGACCGATTTTATTTATAATTTTCAATGATGATATAGGTCAGGGGATTAAGAATAGAATCAGTATATTTGCAGATGACTTAAAAATATGGGGGACAGTGGATACCAAGTTACAGATAGAGAATTTACAAGGGGATTTTAATAAGATATCCGAATAGGCTGAAAAATGGGGTATGTCAAGTTTTACATATGGGTTACAGAAACAGTGGAGCTGAGTACTGTCTGCAGGGAGTAAAGGAGGAAGAAACAGTCAATGATCTTGGGATGATAATTCACAGGGATTTTAAAATGGGTCACCAGTATTCAACTGCGGGTAAAAAGGCATTCATTGTGGTATATTAAAAAGACTGTTACTTCAAGGGATAAGAATATAATCTTGCTGTTTTATGAGGGCTTTGTAAGACCATATCTAGAATATGCTGTACAATTCTGGGCTCCATATATGAGAAAGGATATAGAATTACTTGAAAGGGTTCAGCACAGAGCTACAAAATTAATAAAGATGATAGCAAATCTAGACTATAATGAATATTTAAGTAAGCTAAACATGTATACACTGGAAAGAAGATGGAGGGGGGATTTAATTCAGCTTTTCAAGTAGGTAAAAAAGGGGACACAGAGGACAAAACAAGAGAGCGAAACCACAGTGAATGATTGATAAAAAACAATAATTCGACTTACCAACTGAACATTTATGGAAAAGTGACTCTTCCTATTCAAATAAACAAACCAGTGATCGGTATTAGGTTTCTGAATCCGAACATGGGTGCAATCGATTACACCCACAATGTTGGGGAAACCGGATCCATTGTAGAATGAAGTCTTCTTCGTTAAACGTTCTTCCGGTGTACCAGGAAAAGATAGAAAATCCGGAAGAACGTTCACCAAAGCATTGCAGACTTTGCCGACATTCCGAGAGACAGTTGCTTGAGATAACACCAAAAAATGTTCGTCGCCAATCACTGCCTGAAATGATCCCGATCCAAGTAGTCTCAATGTTGATAAAACCTAAATAAAAAGTTTGTTTTAAATCAATCAAATTACATTTTAAACATAGAATAAGGCTTCAACACCATGCAAGTTTACAAAAGTGAGCGTTATTTGAAAAACATGCAACATAAGAAAATATCGCTTACTTGAATCTCAACAGAATAGCCATTCGTTCCGGGCTGCAATTGGGTTTGCAAGGTATCGCACAAAAACAGAAAGGTTTCTCTGTCCAGGCGATACCTTGAACGGAATTCCCCGTCGGTTAAATCCATCGGATTCCCCCGTACGGCTCTATAACGAGGAACACGTCTTCTCCTTGTTAGATACAAAATATCAGCCATGATATGATGGGAAAAGCGTAAACAAATACAAAACAGGACGCTTTCGAAAAAATTCGTCTCCTCGAGAGCTCACGCCGATAGACGAATTCGAATTTTGAAAAAAAAAACGTCAACGCGGTCGTAGTTGAATTCCAAAAGCGCCTTTCGATGCAAATCCGAACTGGAAGTTATCGAAAAATAGGGTAGTTGAATACGGCCCTTAGTTGGAGCGGAAGGGGGTTCACGCCCTCGTACGAAGGAGGTGAATCGTCGCGGTCGTCAACGGTTTTTCACATCGCGGCCGAACCCTCATTTTTTGTAAGATTCGTGTTGTTCTGTTTGGTAAGGTCTATATTAAAGACTTCGAATCTTACAGCACATTGACATTTAATGAATTAATATCCACAGTTATTATGTACAGTTGAGTTATATTTTAAAACAGTTCCGTCATTATCTGCAGCAGTCGTCTCTGCTCGGAAAAAATACGTCAGCTCTCAATGGCGTCCAGGGGAAAAAATGAGAAGCGGCTCAATCCCATGATACTACTTTACGCAAGTCCAACTTGATTGGCTAGTTTCACGGGCTTGGCTTCACTTGGATATCTCGCCAATCTGATTGTTCCAGTAACCATTTGATTTTGAATATGCGCGTTGTTTCGTAGAAATACAATACATACAATAGCGCCTCAGAGTCCAGCGTAAATGTCCGACATGTTGACTCTGATTTGCTCCTCATTTCTATGTTGTATGGTTGTTAGTAGTATTTCTTGCAAACTTATATTAAGGGTACTTATACTTTAAAGAGCTTCTCTTCGTGAAGCAACGATGGCCTAATGGCTAAAGTCACCCACCTTCAGATTAGCATCGGCAGCGGAGGATGACTTCCCGATTTCGAACCCAGCTGGCGGAAAAAATTTTTGATCCTCCAAATTATTTTTAAAAAATTCCAATCTAATTCCTTTTCATTCTAATTTACTTTTCCTAATTTTTAATACCCTTTTCATATTTTTCCAAGCTTCCGTTGATTTTACATAAATAATCTAAGAACCACTCCTGAACTCACTACCAGCTGATATTTTTCCGCCCCTCTGCCGTCCCCTTTGCTTTAGGATGATGGTGTCGTATCCACCCCCTGGCTTAGGACCATTCTGATGTAACAAAAAGCATACATAAAACACTAACTTATATAATTATTAACTTATATAATAAAAGGATACAATTTTCGGCTCCCACCTCTACCCACCCATAGCCATGGATCTGAAAAGAAAAGAAGAAAGCAGAAAGGAAGAGATAAATCGCCAACAACTATAAACCTTGATGACATACGTATCTAGGTCATGTGATCCGATTAGCCAATCAAGTTGGACTTGCGTAAAGTAGTATCATGGGATTGAGGCGTCTGTGAAAAAGTGTCTGTTCTATTAATTTTCTCGTAACTGAATGCCGGAATGTGAATGGCTCCTGACAGTCTTGCCTTGCATTCCTACTACAATGCAACTGACTCCTACCAGTCTCGTTGCTCTTATAATGAGTTCTTTCCAGACTAGTAGACAACTACCGTTGTCTAGTATTCCTACACACACACACACACATATATATATATATATACTAGCTGACCCGGCAAACGTTGTTTTGCCTTATAAATTATTTCTAGTTTCTAGATAAATTCTAGTGTAGACAAAAAGTAACTTACTTATTATAAGTGTGTAAGTATATGGTATATGCGTGAAATGGGCATGGAGCGCTATGAACGATAAGGGAATATAAAAATAACAAACGCCAAACAATATTATTTTCAAGTTATTATAGTTTATTTCTTAAAATTACATATCACATATTAATTACGACAGTAACACTTACAAACATCAATCTTTTAATGCTATAGCGTGGACAATATATTTTGTTAGCCCATGTTTAGCGAGCACAAACAAACTGGATGGTTTACCGACTCGAGAGCATGCTACGTACAATTGCCCGTGTGAAAAACATGGTGTACTCAAATCTAAGCCACAAACAGACATCGTTTGGCCTTGGGATTTGTTGATTGTCATTGCAAATGCCAATCTAATCGAAAACTGAATTCGTTTGAATTGAATTGGCTGCAATATCCGTCTTGCCCCTTCCAGAATATTAGCGGATATTGGAGAGCGTCATATGAACAATGTGTATCAGCAATGAACTGAAGATTATTATTTCTTCTACGAATCACAATTTCTCGTGTACCTGTACGATCGCCAACCATGATTCCAGCAACGTCTTCAACAACAGGTGCATTGAATCTACGAATATGTTCTCCAGCTGGTGTTTTATCAGGATTAATGACAATAGCGTGATTATCGCTTTGTAATTTGTGCATGTGTGATTTGAATATTTTCAACAATTCATTGTGCTCGTTCAATAGAGCGTCCAAGTCGCTGACGATGCGCCTGGCAAAAAATGAATCAAGGTTATTATAGTCACAATGTGCATTCACGCGATTGGCAAGTGCGCTTCCGGAATCCTCGCCGCCCATGAAGTAGATTTGTAAAAATTTATGTGGTTCGTTTGGCATTGGCAGCAATGAGCCCATTTTATGATAAACTTGGCCTCTGATTTTGAATGTAGAATTGTAATGTTGACCATTAGCATTAGTATTTTGAACTATTTCTGTTGCTCCAAACGATGTCATTTGAAAGCATGAATTGAATGTTCGAATTGACTTCAGGAATACGTTAGAATCTGGATCCGTACCGATAAGTAAACCGTTCAATGGTTCAGGTGGTGTTTCAATTTCAGGTAGTTGCACTTTTCCTAACGCGCAACACATCCCAGGTGGCTCATTTTTGAATTTGAGAGCATGACAATGCGGACATTCCTTATCCATAGCACCAATTACCACTTTTGAATGAGCATAATATTCAATATCGGGCTCATACTGGAATGCTAGACGCAAAAATGAATCAGATGTAAATGCACGATGTACCTGTTGGCCTTGTTGGTCATTTGTTCTGCGTCTATTAACCGTAAAACGGCGTGATTGTCGTTGTTCTAAACGTATAACTTCATTGCGCTCAGCTCGTGTATCTTATGATTGTTCTTGACGCAATTGCTGCATGCTCACACGTGCATCAGCATCGGCCAGGATTATAGCGAAAATATTAGTTTTGTGAAAAAAATTTTGAAACAATAGTTGTAAAAAATTCAAATAATTATATAAAAAAAGTATACTTACAACACAAAAGCCGTTGTTGGTTGGAGCTTTTGAGCGTGTTGAGTACTTTTAAGGTTATGTAAATCACTTGTTTAACTAAAACTTGATTAACTGAACTAATCGTGCCAAAGACACGCGCGGCAAATTTTAAGAATCTAAGATTGGTAACACTAAGCATATATCAGGATTAAACTTTAATAATAAAAATAAATGTTTATTTTCTTTAAAAAAATTTATCACTTAGGGGTATGGAAAATAGATAGTAGCCGATTCTCAGACCTACTGAATACGCATATAAAATTTGGTAAAAATCGGTAAAGCCGTTTCGGAGGAGTACGGTAACTAACATTGTGACATGGAAATTTTATATATTAGATATATATATATATATATATATATATATATATATATATATATATATATATATATATATATATATATATACACACAGGGTGTTTCAGTAAACCGTTTCAGAACTTCTAAGAGGGGTAGGGTACATCCTGACAACTCGAAATCATATAGCAATGTGGGGTCGGAAATGCTTTCCTGAAGCGGTGTTGTACACAAAAGCACCGTAAAGAAAAGAGACCGTAAGTGAGAAATCATTTTGATAATACATGAAAAGAAGCAAAAGGTACATGGATTAAAGTAAGTGTTCGAAGTTTCTTCCACGGGCTACAATGCACGTCTCATATCTCCGACGCATGGACATCCGAACATTCTAGAATACTCCAGGCATATCTCGAATTTCTCCGGCAGTACTGCAATTCTTGCAACCAGCTCCTCAACATTGTCAACAGGGGTGTCATAAACTAGCGATTTCAGATGACCCCAGAATTAAAAATCAAGACATGATAGGTCGGGTGACCGAGCAGGCCAACGCACGGGACCACCACGTCCGATCCACTGCTGACCAAATGTGAAATCTAGGTAGTTACGAACATCTCCGCTATAATGGGCAGGGGCTCCATCGTGTTGGAACCACATTGCCTGTTGCGTCGATGCAGAAATCTGTTCATCTCTCAAAAGTTGTGGCAATACTTGCTGCAGAAAGAGCAAGTAGTTAGGTCCGGTTAGACGAGACGGTAACAGGTAAGTTCCGATGAGGTGATCTCCCATAATACCGGCCCATACATTGACCGAAAATCGAATCTGTGCTGCACGACGTCGTATTGCATGCGGGTTCTCGACCGCCCAGATAGGGTCGTTATGCGTGTTGAAAATTCCTTCCCTTGTGAAGGATGCCTCATCGGAAAACAACACTTCAGCAGGAAAAGGGGGGATTTGTAGCACATTTTCCAAGGTACCACTGTGCGAAAGCAATACGAAGTGCATAATCCTCCGGTTGCTGTGTCTGGACACGCTGCACGTGAAACGGATGCATGTCTTCTTCTCGGAGAATCCTCCAGACGCTGCAATGGGAAACCCCGACTGCGTTTGCTACACTTCGTGTACTCGTTCTTGGATTCCCCTGTACATGCTGCAGCACATTCTGTTCAACGTCTGCAGTCCGTGCTGTTCTTACCCTGTCCCTGTCAGCTCTTTCTAATGAACCTGTCTCAGCTAACCTCTGGTGCAGTCTTGCATTGAAATTATGACTGGGGATACGCCTAGTCGGATATCGTTCAGCGTACAAACGCTGTGCGGCTGGCCCACTACAATTTGCAGCCCCGTACGCCAAATGCATATCGGCTAACTCTGCGATCGTGTAATCATCCATCCTAATAACTTGGCGTTCTAGTGCGAAATGAAGATTCCCTACACGAAAGCTCGGGATTTTCGCACAACGCCATCTATCGCGTCAGGAAAGCATTTCTGACTGCCCATTGGTATATGATTTTGGTTCGTCAGGATGTACCCTACCCCTCTTAGAAGTTCTGAAACGGTTCACTGAAACACCCTGTATATATATATATATACATATATATATATATATATATATATATATATATATATATATATATATATATATATATATATATATATATATATATATATATATATATATATATATATATATATATATTGTTGCCGCTAAAATGCAGAAGTCAGTTATTCTACTTTTTATCTAGATAATGTGCGGATTAACTATGGTGATCCGTTAATGTTTCTCTCATTTCGTTTCCCAACACCTTCCCTCTCTCCCTCCACTTTGAATTTGGTTTCGCCTGTTTCTCTCATTTTCTAATTTTTTAATTGATTGATGATTGATTCTATCAACTAATTTGTTGATTGTTTGATTGTATTAACTTGATTCTTTAGATATCGAAAAATAAATAAATAACGTTATGCAAATTTAAGCGTACAAAAACGTTGCTGTTGTTCCAGCAAAGATATTTTTTCACTTTAACGTGTGTCCAGTAGGTAATGTGCATATTACCTAGTTAATTTGAGAAATGAAACAATTTTCGTCACTTTAACGGATTACCCTAGTTAATCTTCCCATTACATAGATATTCTGTAGAATAACTGATTACTGTACTTTAGCGATAATATATATATATATATATATACGTATATATACTTTCTGAAACTAAAGGGAAATCAAAACAAAAACCAAAAGAAAATTATTGAAAATGAAAGTGTTGGTGGATCAGGGCGTCGTCAGGGAGGAGCCTGGCCCAGACAACACAATATGGTGTTTTCTACGTATATAAGCAGCAAAACTATAGTATTTTTGATCATATACTCCCCCATACACCAGAAAATTCAAACAAACAAAACATTAAAATAAGATTACGATTACAATTCTTTATTAATCCAATAACATCATTGGGTTGTTGAGGGGATGGTGTCTGGAACGGCTCTGAGAGCTACATATTCCAAGGGGCGCATGGAAAAAGTACATAGTTCACAATAAACTCGCCAGAGGGGTAAGAATTAAACGAAAGACTATTGGGTCAGGGGATACTCGTATACCAAGAAATATCATTGGTAGAAGTCGGTAGCTAAACGAAGAAGTAATTTTATCTTATATATATATATATATATATATATATATATATATATATATATATAATAAAGTCTTTGCAGAACAATTTTTCCATAATTTTATCAAAATTTTGGCCGATTTCTTCTTTTGGCTGTTATTTTCTGTTGTTTCATAAATTTAACACGCTTGACAGTCTTTTACTCTACAAAAACGTCCTCAAACACTTCACCTTCTTTATTTTGCTCTAACTAAAACTTTAAAAAGGATTTAATCCCCGCCAACCCAAATCTACTCCGTGTCACAAAAATTTTAAAAACTGAAAACTTACAGAAAAATTGCAATATATCTCAGCAGAATAGCTTCCAATTCAAACCCACATGTTCGCATCTGTGTGCTCTATAAAAAGTAGTTTCCTCCTTACAAGTAACTCCAGAGGGCAGACATCCTATTCCGCCGAACTGCCTTGAACCGCCGAATATCCCGAGATGTAACATTTTTATATCCTTCTATTCCTTACTGTTGAGCCTCTTCCAAATGTTTACTCTTTCTTCGTATCTACGTCGACGAAAATTCAATTTTAAATTCCTTCTTCTCGTTGTAGGATTCTATCATCGCTGAAATATGATGTTCAGAGACTTATGATTCTGCGGATGTTGAAAGAAAGGTACGCGAAGGAAAGATGTGAATGATAAAAAAGATACCGTTCAATCTTGTGAATGAAATAGAGAATATTATTCATCCTTGATATAAAAGTATGGAAGTTGTTTATTTAACATATTTGTTAATTTTAAGCAAAGCCAGAGAAACGTCGTTTGAATTTGGGTCACATTTACAGTAATATTTTACAGGAAATGAATGGGTATATTGGACCTTGGAGAAGACAAGGCCATGGAGAAAGGCAAGGGTAGTCTTTCTGCCCAAACCTGGAAAAAGCCAATATGACCAGGCTAAGAACTTTCGTCCTATCAGTCTATCATCTTTCATACTTAAGTGTATGGAAAAAATAATTGATAGACACATTAGGGATGTAATGAGGAGTACCAGACCTCTTCACAAAAACCAATTTGCCTATCAACCCGGTAAATCTACAGAGGTGGCTTTGCAACACCTGGTTGTAAAGATTGAGAAGACCCTGGAGTGCAAGGAAATGGCTTTGGCAGCTTTTCTTGATATTGAGGGTGCTTTCGATAATACCTCTTTTAACTCAATCGCTGCTGCTGCTGTCAGCAGAGCTATTGAACCACAGGTCTGCAAATGGATAAACTCCTTGTTAGCAGACAGAATTATTACAACAGAGTTGTTTGGGGCAACACTTCAGGCTAGACCCACTAGAGGCTGCCCTCAGGGAGGAGTTCTCTCCCCTCTGTTGTGGAATCTGGTGGTTGATGACCTAATTGCAGACCTCAATCAAAGCGGCATTTATGCCCAGGGATATGCAGATGACATTGTCGTCTACATATCGGGCATGGATGAGAAAACGGTGATAAATATCATGCAGGGGACCCTGAACAGAATCGCAAGATGGTGCTGTGAAAAGAATTTGAGAGTAAATCCTCAAAAGACTACTCTTGTCCCATTTACACGAAGAAGAACCTGCATTGACAAAAGTGATATACCTACCCTACTAGGGGAAAAAGTAAATATGCTGAGCGAGGTTAAATATCTGGGAGTTATACTGGACACTAAATTAACCTGGAATCAGCATCTGAAAAGTAAAATTAACCAAGCAAAAGTTGGACTTCTACGATGTAGAAGAGTTCTTGGTAAATCATGGGGTCTAAGGCCAAAGATGACCTATTGGCTATACACTATGGCTATTAGACCCATTGTGACCTATGCGGCTGTAGTCTGGTGGAAAAAGACGGAACAATTGACTGTTAAGACCAAGCTAGACAGTCTTCAAAGAGCTGCCTGCCTGAGTATAACAGGTGCTATGTCCTCCACTCCCACCAGAGCCATGGAAATTATTCTATCTGTCGTCCCACTTGATATCTTTATCAGCGGTGCTGCCAGAAGAAGTTCCTACAGACTGGAAAACGCTGGACTGTGGATGGATTTTGCCAGCCAAAAGTCCCACACCAGTATTAACCAAAAATTCTTTGACCCTATACTTTTGATGCCCTCCGACATCATGGAGACAAGATTCCTCTTTCAAAGACCCTTTGAGGTACTTATTGACCTAAGAGAGGAATGGAAAGAGGAAAACTACAAGCTCACAAATGGAGACATTGTGTGGTACACAGATGGCTCCAGACAAAACGAAAAGGCAGGTGCTGGAATATGTGGGATCAGACCTAAGGCAAGGATTTCCCGAAAATTAGGAAAACATGCCACAGTATTTCAAGCGGAACTGCTTGCTATCATCTACTGTCTACAAGAATGTTTTAGAAGATCCTACTCAAATAGGAAAATCTACATATTCAGTGACAGTCAAGCAGCCTTAAAGGCAATAAACTCATTCCAAATAAGCTCCAAACTTGTTTGGGAATGTAGGAACCTTCTACATGACTTGGGGACCCATAATAGGATCTTTCTTACTTGGGTACCAGGGCATACTGGTGTAGAAGGAAACGAAAATGCAGATAAGTTAGCCAAACTGGGGACTGCAGACCTACCTTTAAGCCCTGAGCCTTTTTGCGGGATCTCTAAGACTACCGCAAAAAGGGTGATAGGAGAAAGAATGCTTAAAGAAACTACAAAAAAGTGGAAGCAAACCACCGATCAAAAACATGCAAGGCTTATGATTCAAGAACCTTCTATGAAAACATCTTCTCAGATCCTTCGTCTTAGCAGGGGTAAGATGAGGGTGATAGTTGGATTTCTCACAGGCCACTATCACCTAAGAAAACACCTTCATAGGATGGGAATCTTTAAAGAAGAACCTCTATGCAGAAAATGCAATATGGTGGAGGAAACTGCCCACCACATACTTTTTGAATGCGAAGCTCTGCTTCACATAAGGCACTCAAGTCTAGGTCTTGGAACAGAACTTGATACAATTCACGAAGAACCTGTCAAAAGCCTTTTGGCCTTTCTCAAGGAATCTGGCTTTCTCTGACAGGAATATCGAAAAACAATGGGGTGTGGTGCAATATTCCCTAGTGGAATCAGCACCTAGGGCTTTCCTGACCTCCCCACTCTATATGACTATGACTATGACTATATATATATATATATATATATATATATATAATAAAGTCTTTGCAGAACAATTTTTCCATAATTTTATCAAAATTTTGGCCGATTTCTTCTTTTGGCTGTTATTTTCTGTTGTTTCATAAATTTAACACGCTTGACAGTCTTTTACTCTACAAAAACGTCCTCAAACACTTCACCTTCTTTATTTTGCTCTAACTAAAACTTTAAAAAGGATTTAATCCCCGCCAACCCAAATCTACTCCGTGTCACAAAAATTTTAAAAACGGAAAACTTACAGAAAAATTGCAATATATCTCAGCAGAATAGCTTCCAATTCAAACCCACATGTTCGCATCTGTGTGCTCTATAAAAAGTAGTTTCCTCCTTACAAGTAACGCCAGAGGGCAGACATCCTATTCCGCCGAACTGCCTTGAACCGCCGAATATCCCGAGATGTAACATTTTTATATCCTTCTATTCCTTACTGTTGAGCCTCTTCCAAATGTTTACTCTTTCTTCGTATCTACGTCGACGAAAATTCAATTTTAAATTCCTTCTTCTCGTTGTAGGATTCTATCATCGCTGAAATATGATGTTCAGAGACTTATGATTCTGCGGATGTTGAAAGAAAGGTACGCGAAGGAAAGATGTGAATGATAAAAAAGATACCGTTCAATCTTGTGAATGAAATAGAGAATATTATTCATCCTTGATATAAAAGTATGGAAGTTGTTTATTTAACATATTTGTTAATTTTAAGCAAAGCCAGAGAAACGTCGTTTGAATTTGGGTCACATTTACAGTAATATTTTACAGGAAATGAATGGGTATATTGGACCTTGGAGAAGACAAGGCCATGGAGAAAGGCAAGGGTAGTCTTTCTGCCCAAACCTGGAAAAAGCCAATATGACCAGGCTAAGAACTTTCGTCCTATCAGTCTATCATCTTTCATACTTAAGTGTATGGAAAAAATAATTGATAGACACATTAGGGATGTAATGAGGAGTACCAGACCTCTTCACAAAAACCAATTTGCCTATCAACCCGGTAAATCTACAGAGGTGGCTTTGCAACACCTGGTTGTAAAGATTGAGAAGACCCTGGAGTGCAAGGAAATGGCTTTGGCAGCTTTTCTTGATATTGAGGGTGCTTTCGATAATACCTCTTTTAACTCAATCGCTGCTGCTGCTGTCAGCAGAGCTATTGAACCACAGGTCTGCAAATGGATAAACTCCTTGTTAGCAGACAGAATTATTACAACAGAGTTGTTTGGGGCAACACTTCAGGCTAGACCCACTAGAGGCTGCCCTCAGGGAGGAGTTCTCTCCCCTCTGTTGTGGAATCTGGTGGTTGATGACCTAATTGCAGACCTCAATCAAAGCGGCATTTATGCCCAGGGATATGCAGATGACATTGTCGTCTACATATCGGGCATGGATGAGAAAACGGTGATAAATATCATGCAGGGGACCCTGAACAGAATCGCAAGATGGTGCTGTGAAAAGAATTTGAGAGTAAATCCTCAAAAGACTACTCTTGTCCCATTTACACGAAGAAGAACCTGCATTGACAAAAGTGATATACCTACCCTACTAGGGGAAAAAGTAAATATGCTGAGCGAGGTTAAATATCTGGGAGTTATACTGGACACTAAATTAACCTGGAATCAGCATCTGAAAAGTAAAATTAACCAAGCAAAAGTTGGACTTCTACGATGTAGAAGAGTTCTTGGTAAATCATGGGGTCTAAGGCCAAAGATGACCTATTGGCTATACACTATGGCTATTAGACCCATTGTGACCTATGCGGCTGTGGTCTGGTGGAAAAAGACGGAACAATTGACTGTTAAGACCAAGCTAGACAGTCTTCAAAGAGCTGCCTGCCTGAGTATAACAGGTGCTATGTCCTCCACTCCCACCAGAGCCATGGAAATTATTCTATCTGTCGTCCCACTTGATATCTTTATCAGCGGTGCTGCCAGAAGAAGTTCCTACAGACTGGAAAACGCTGGACTGTGGATGGATTTTGCCAGCCAAAAGTCCCACACCAGTATTAACCAAAAATTCTTTGACCCTATACTTTTGATGCCCTCCGACATCATGGAGACAAGATTCCTCTTTCAAAGACCCTTTGAGGTACTTATTGACCTAAGAGAGGAATGGAAAGAGGAAAACTACAAGCTCACAAATGGAGACATTGTGTGGTACACAGATGGCTCCAGACAAAACGAAAAGGCAGGTGCTGGAATATGTGGGATCAGACCTAAGGCAAGGATTTCCCGAAAATTAGGAAAACATGCCACAGTATTTCAAGCGGAACTGCTTGCTATCATCTACTGTCTACAAGAATGTTTTAGAAGATCCTACTCAAATAGGAAAATCTACATATTCAGTGACAGTCAAGCAGCCTTAAAGGCAATAAACTCATTCCAAATAAGCTCCAAACTTGTTTGGGAATGTAGGAACCTTCTACATGACTTGGGGACCCATAATAGGATCTTTCTTACTTGGGTACCAGGGCATACTGGTGTAGAAGGAAACGAAAATGCAGATAAGTTAGCCAAACTGGGGACTGCAGACCTACCTTTAAGCCCTGAGCCTTTTTGCGGGATCTCTAAGACTACCGCAAAAAGGGTGATAGGAGAAAGAATGCTTAAAGAAACTACAAAAAAGTGGAAGCAAACCACCGATCAAAAACATGCAAGGCTTATGATTCAAGAACCTTCTATGAAAACATCTTCTCAGATCCTTCGTCTTAGCAGGGGTAAGATGAGGGTGATAGTTGGATTTCTCACAGGCCACTATCACCTAAGAAAACACCTTCATAGGATGGGAATCTTTAAAGAAGAACCTCTATGCAGAAAATGCAATATGGTGGAGGAAACTGCCCACCACATACTTTTTGAATGCGAAGCTCTGCTTCACATAAGGCACTCAAGTCTAGGTCTTGGAACAGAACTTGATACAATTCACGAAGAACCTGTCAAAAGCCTTTTGGCCTTTCTCAAGGAATCTGGCTTTCTCTGACAG
Source organism: Metellina segmentata (assembly GCA_947359465.1). Classification (NCBI taxonomy): domain Eukaryota; kingdom Metazoa; phylum Arthropoda; class Arachnida; order Araneae; family Tetragnathidae; genus Metellina; species Metellina segmentata. Next base: position 4,442,257 of record OX375881.1, on the reverse strand, counting down.
GAATATCGAAAAACAATGGGGTGTGGTGCAATATTCCCTAGTGGAATCAGCACCTAGGGCTTTCCTGACCTCCCCACTCTATATGACTATGACTATGACTATATATATATATATATATATATATATATATATATATATATATATATATATATATATATATATATATATATATATATATATATAATAAAGTCTTTGCAGAACAATTTTTCCATAATTTTATCAAAATTTTGGCCGATTTCTTCTTTTGGCTGTTATTTTCTGTTGTTTCATAAATTTAACACGCTTGACAGTCTTTTACTCTACAAAAACGTCCTCAAACACTTCACCTTCTTTATTTTGCTCTAACTAAAACTTTAAAAAGGATTTAATCCCCGCCAACCCAAATCTACTCCGTGTCACAAAAATTTTAAAAACGGAAAACTTACAGAAAAATTGCAATATATCTCAGCAGAATAGCTTCCAATTCAAACCCACATGTTCGCATCTGTGTGCTCTATAAAAAGTAGTTTCCTCCTTACAAGTAACGCCAGAGGGCAGACATCCTATTCCGCCGAACTGCCTTGAACCGCCGAATATCCCGAGATGTAACATTTTTATATCCTTCTATTCCTTACTGTTGAGCCTCTTCCAAATGTTTACTCTTTCTTCGTATCTACGTCGACGAAAATTCAATTTTAAATTCCTTCTTCTCGTTGTAGGATTCTATCATCGCTGAAATATGATGTTCAGAGACTTATGATTCTGCGGATGTTGAAAGAAAGGTACGCGAAGGAAAGATGTGAATGATAAAAAAGATACCGTTCAATCTTGTGAATGAAATAGAGAATATTATTCATCCTTGATATAAAAGTATGGAAGTTGTTTATTTAACATATTTGTTAATTTTAAGCAAAGCCAGAGAAACGTCGTTTGAATTTGGGTCACATTTACAGTAATATTTTACAGGAAATGAATGGGTATATTGGGTATTTAATTACCTAACACTCAAGCAGTACAACAGGCTATTGTCGAATGTCCGGGATCAAACCCGAAGAGAAAGGACAGAGGACATCACATTATTTTTAACGACGGTCAGATGACGAGGTCACGTATGAGCTTGCACCATCTCTACAAACTTCCACACCAGGCCAACGGGCTACCACGACTCCTATTTCATATTTCATTAGAACGATATCAGTAACCCTTGAAAACGCGAAAAGCTACCGAAGTTATATGTAGAGTACAATTCTTAAGGCATAAAAGATCATCAACGAGATAATACAAAGATTTAAATCAGAACTAATTTCAAGGACAGTAGAATTTTTTTACTTCAACCTTTTCATACGCAAAACTTTCCAAGTAAAATTAGAGTACCACATTTCGATGCTGGCTGAAGAAATTTTGTTAAAATCTAATGCTGAAACTAAGCATTAGATTCCTTTTTTATGTCTAATTAAGTTACTATTAAATATTTGTGAATCCTTAAAAATGCCTTTGGAAATAAGATTAAACTACTTAAAATAAATTAAACGAAATATTTGTATTTAAAATGTTAGATTGAATATTCCTAAATTGCTATTTAAATTTTATTGATCGTACCTTACTTTTTCGAATTTTTTTCTGTTTCTCTAGTCTTTATTAATTGCGCATTTTGACCTCTTATTTCATCTCATTGAGTAATATATACTTCGCTATTTTATGAAATGTAAGCAATTTGTGATAAAAATTTATTTGATCGTTTACTTTTCAATAAAATAAATTCACGGTAGTAAAAGTTTGACGTACGTTAAATATAAAACAGAAATATATGTTAATTATTATAAAGAAAAACTAAATTAGGATGGTAAGATTTATGTGAGAGAAAATACGGGTAAGTGTTATTTTCTGTTACATTAATACACACTTAATAACCAGGAGACTAAGAGAGATTAACCACTTTTATTCACCTCAAGTTTACCGTAAACTTTGTTATGGGCTTCAGATCACCCATAACCTAGTCTTCAGAAAGGCCTTTCAAGGTTGTCGAGTGATGGTGGGCCGAGTAGTATGGCAGAAGCGCCAACGTGTTACCTTTTACTTAAACGGACCTATCTCCTCAACGAAGTGTCGTAGAGAATGGTTTTTTTTAAGTTCCTTGAGATGAAATGACCACAATGTTTTATAAAACCAGTAATATAGTTCGTAGATATAATAGTTTTCCTTATGCTTGGGCTGAAATGTACATTTACTAGTTTTTTGTTTCATAGTGAATGTTTACAGCCCAACAACTCTTAAACTGTTAAGAAAATAAAAAATAGGACACATTTAAAATGTTTGTTACGACTCTAAAAATTTGAAAATGCCATGATTATGGGCTATGTATGCATAAAGAGATTGTAAATGGCGGTTATTGTTTTATTTTTGAAGCCAAGACCGGCTTGATCAGCCCTCTGTGGTGGGGATCTTGAGAGTTAACACTGACCTCTATCATGTGTTAGTAAGGATTTTGTACTGCACGTGTCTTCACAGTAGTACCTATGGACCTAAAATATATTTTTATAATTACTCTATAACGTACTATTTATCTTCTAATTAACTAAATATAAAACTAACGCTAAATCTTACAATAGATGTCAAATTGGACATCCGTTGTAAAAAACAATTTAAAATTAGTACTTTCGCTCTTGTTTAAGTGGGGTTTTTTATCTACTGTCCTTATTGCTCATCATCGGAGTCTGTGTCACTATCACTGCTTTTTTAAAGTAACTCGATCCTCACTTGCAGAAGTATCGTCATTTTCAGGCGGAATAATATCAGGTGACATAGACCCTTCATACCACTTAACTTGGCATTTCCTGTATTCTAAGTTCCATCCATGACAGGTTGGGTCAATGTATTCCAGATATCAGCACGTTTCCACATCCGTGTTATAACATTACTCCGTTTAACGTTTTGTTCCAAAGCAGCTTTTGACGAACGAAGGAAGAAGAGTAGGATCAACAGGTTTACGTTTTGACAACGGTTTACTCGCTAGCGGAGGAGAGTTTTCTTTTTTAAAATTCTGTTTCTCACTTCTGATACTGAGACGTCGTACGAAGGATGGCCATACATACCATACACAAATGTCTCTATACCAATCAGTAAATATTTATTCACCAAGATGGATTCTCCTAATTTAGCCCAGAGTTTTTTGATGAGGCATGCTTTTTGTGAGATTGTTAAATGGTTTTATTTTACCTTGTCTGGTAAAAGCAGCAGTGAAATCTAAACCAGTCAAGACGTGAAAGCATGGCAGGATATCAGCTATTTCACTTCCTATTTCTTTTGCTATGTTTGAGATGTTAATATACCTTCTAGAGTTGTTTGAAGATACACCACATTCAAGCCATATGTGTGCATAGATCATCAACACTAAAATATCTGAATTATTTGCTTGCACTCAAACCTTTTTCTCTTCATAATTTCGAGTCGTGTGTGTAATAAGCAAAATTATACTTGCATCTGCTTCATTGTATTGGTAGGCAAGTTCTTTTGCCTTACTTACGTCCCTGTTGACATCTATACATGAGTACTTGTAACAAGTATGTTTTACAGCAACATACGTATAACTTTTTATTGCCTAGCAATTTGAACGCCTCCCTTCGTAGAGCCACTGAAGACTTTTGTGGGTTTTTTTTTGTTCAGGTCCAAACACTTTTATTTCACTCACTAATGTTTTAGCATTACGAATGTCAAGTTGTGTATCCTTGGTAGTTTGAGTGCCATAGACGTCACACACTAAGTGAATTTCGCTAGCTTTTCTCCTTTACAGATTAATCCCAGAATGTTGTTGGTAAGAGCTCCACAGTTATCCGAGAATTAAATTGCGTGCAGGATGAACATGGCATCAAAGACTATTGTGTCCACAGTTGCTGGAGCTGATACGATATCTTCTTTTTAAAGCTCTTCCACCTTATGCATCAGTTTTGATTTACATGTTTTATTCAGTGAGTCATCCATTTGTCCAAGAACTAGGGAAACTGGGGTAGAGGATAGGCCAAAACATCCTCATGTCACACTTCTGTTCAGAGGCAATATTGAGAAGTCTTGTAAAAAGATCATGGATGCATTTTACGACATGGAGTTTTTTATCTTATCCTGGGATAGTTTTAGAAGCACAGCTCATAGCGATTGTTCTTTGTATTGGAAGTTCACCATTTCTTGGATCATTAACATACAACGTCTTATAAATTTCAAAGGCATATGTGCCTTTGAAGTATGCACTTAGTCATTCTTAACTTATTTATTGCAAACAACATGTCCATTAGAGAGATTTCTAAGCGGCGGAGTTTCTTTGTCCATTTCTTCAAATGGATCTAAAAAGCTCTTGAGTGAAAATATTACACCCTCAACATAATCTGTTGTCTTTTTCAAGTGTTTTTTCTTTTCGACTCTCTTGAAGGTTCTGTTTATAGTCTGGTTTCCTGGATACGCCACTGCCTTCCAACAAACGTGTTACTATTTTGCTTCTCAATGATCTAGTTTTCATCCACCTAACCCTAGCTGAATCAGAGTGGACAACCGCTGTAATACCAGTAAGTCCTGATGCTGCTTTAGCGTTTATTGTTTGTTCAAGAGTCATGTCAACGGAAACTCAAGAAAAAGATGTTTCAAAGCATTTTATAGACCGAGCACCTTAAGAAAGGGCATGTTTTACACAAGGGCACACTGAGTCAATATTTAGCATGCAGAAGGTAAACAGTCATAAAGGGAGCATAGTTAGGTGTACTACAAGAAAATACAATGATCATTTTCTGTATAGCATCTAAACTGAATAACATCTTTGCATCTGTTGTATGGTCGAAAACTCACGCGGCTATTAACACAGTAGGAATCTTAGGACTAGAAAGTGAAACAATCTTTATACCTTCCATTTAAGATCATCCGGTATTGCACGTCACTAATCACTGCTCGGAGAGATGGGCTTGAGGGACATTTCCACTTGAAAATGTTCTTTCTCTATTCAAGCATGCGTCTAGATAGCATGTGAATTTCCGAATCATTTATACTTACTACATTAACTTACTACATTAAGATTTAGCATTAGTTTTAGATTTAGCTAATTATCAGATAAATATTACGTTAGAGTTATTATAAAAACATATTTTAGGTCCATAGGTACTACTGTGAAGACACGTACAATACAATGGACAAAATATACATAAACATTTTTTATTTTATTTGTTTATTATTTAGTCTTTGTTTGTGATTATAATACATTCAAGTCCATACTAATATATCAGAGAGGTCAGTGTCAACTCTCAACATCCCTCCACAGAGGGTTAGTCGAGCAGGTCTTGGCTTAAAGAGTGAGACAATAACCGCCATTTACTATCTCGTTATGCATCCATAGCCCATGTTCATAGCATTTTTCAAAACACCAAAATCTTAGCAAACAAAAAATGTTGCCTATTTTTTAATTTTACGGTTTAAGAGTTGTGTTGGGTTTTAAATACATATTCACTATGAAACTGTGATGTCGTCACTCCAAAATTGGTAGCATCAAAATTGGACGAATTACAACAAAACAAAAAATTTATAAAATGTGCGTTTCAGGCCAAATATCAGGAAAACTACTACACTTTCAAATACATTGGTATTGTATTACATAAAACAGTGATTATTTAATTGCAAACAATTTTTAAACTAACAATGCTCTACGACGCTTCGTTAAGAAACTAGATACGTTTAAGTAAAGTGTCACATGGTGGCTTTGCAGCCATATTGATGACGTCATTACTCGCCACCACCCCCAACTCGCCAACCTTTAGAAAGGCCTTTGTGAGGTCTGTAGGTTATGAGTATTCTCAAACACAGACTCAAGTAAACTCGGGTAAATAAAATATGTTCTGTCTCTTCGTCTATACAGATCAAACTGTCTTGAACAGAAATGAGTGACGCAATGTATCCCAATGTAACTCTTAGCATGAAGAGTTTTCTTTAAAACCAGGTGAGCACCCACGCATATAACCGCAGTTTCCCCTGTATAATTTTTATCCCGTTTTGACCAATCGAAAATTTCTTCCTGACCAATAGAATATTTTCTAGGATTCTTTCAACCAATCAGTGTGGTTATTTAATTATTCAATTTGATATACGGTAAACGTAATGATACACTGCTTGGAGGAGACGCTACTACCCGGTTAAAAGAGTAGCGAGTTTGCATCCGGATGGTTGCGAGTTCGGATCCAACCAAAGACAGTCGTGTACAAAGGGTAATTTGGTAATTTTTTTGTTAACGTCGTACTAGAGCAACACAACGGGCTATTGACGACGGTCCGGGATCAGTCCCTTAAGGGAACGATCCGAGGACAACACTTCGTAATTTTGAACCACGGTCAGAAGACGAAGCAACACCTGAGCTGGCACCCCACTCTCCAAACTTCCACGCCAACCCAAAATGAGGACTTTCGGCCACGACAGATTTAAGGTGCACCAGCCGCCTCTACACCATACGCTTACCAACATCCATGCCCGGACCCGGATTCAAACCAGGAACCTTCCGATCTAGAGGCTAACACCCTAACCTTTATACCGGTTGGTCGGCCGTGTACAAAGGGAGCTGGTGCCCTTATAAACTGTCTGTGGAATGGTGTGGAAGTTTGTAGAGTGGGGAGCCAACTCAGTTAGGCCCTCGTGATTTGACCGTGGTTCGAAATGATGTCATGTCGTCCTCGGTTCTTTCCACTCGAGATTGATCCCGGACCGTCAACAATAGCCCGCTGTGTTGCTCTAGAGTGACGTTGTTTAAATACCTACCTACAAACATTGTTGGAAATATCGTGACTTTCAGAGGGTTAAGCACTAACGACACTTTTATTTTTTATTGCATAATTTCAATATGCTTTAAAAACGAAATGCATGTATCAAATAGGAGGTTGGTAGATAGTTAATTAATGTTACAATGGAGCAACATAACGGGCTATTGGTGACGACCCAGGATCGATCTCGAAGCGGTTGATCCAAGGACAACGCCTCGTTAGTTTGAACCACCGTCAGATAACGAGGTCAACACCTGAGTTGACACCAACTCTCCAAACGTCCCCAGCACGCCATCGTAAGGACATACAAGGGCACGAAAAATTTAACACCCACCTGCCCCCGTTTGCACTATGGTCTTTGACTGGCAAGAGTTTCACACTCACAAAACCTTCCAGTCGCTATTCCGTTGCTCTTTCAACTGAGCTATCAGGATCTCATATCTGATAGGAGAAATAGTAGCTAATACAATATTTTCAATCTTTTAAGGAATTAGTTAATCAAAAAACAAATTAGCTCTACACTACCCTACAATAATGGACCCGAGAGTAAGATGTGATGGTATCTCTCTATAAAAAAAGTTACCGCCGCCGCAGGATTGAAAACTGTGTTGTTTAGCTCGATTCCTAGACGGTTTCCTCAGAAAGTACTGATCGGAAAAAAACGAAATTAGTTATTAAGTGTCAAAATTGAAGAAGCGAAACTTCTTCCGCGAGTGAGCAAAACACATACAAATTTTCAGTCTTCAGCCGTGAGTTTTTTTTTAAAGAGTACCTCTCAACGTAAATTTTTACAGCTCGTCGAGTTTTTTTTTTATATTTCAATTTGGTTCTTGATAATATTTTTTTGAAAATCGGGACATTTTTGTTACTTTTTTTTTAAACTGCCGAATCTATATCTTATTACTATTAGTTTTAAATTTTTAAAATATCGCAGTATACCTCAGAATGTACTCTTTCTTACGGTACTATTATTTTCTAAATCGGTTAATAATTAAATTGAATGCGATCAAAAGTGAGTCATACAAAATTCGGAATCTTTGGATATTTTCGCTACTTTTTATTAAAACCATTATATCTACAGCAAAATCCATTATTTTTTAAATTTGAGAACATCACTGAATACAGAACATAACACTCTTTCTTATGGTACAATTATTTTTCAAATTGGTTAATAAATAAAATCGATGCAATTAAAAGTTGGTCATACAACTTTCGGAACTTTCAGATCGTAATTTCCGATACAAAACTAAAACTGTCATATCTATATCGTATTACTATTAGTTTTTAATTTTGAAAATATCGCAGTATACCTCAGAATGTACTCTTTCTTACGGTACAATTATTTTTAAAATTGGTTCATAAATAAATTTGATGCAATCAAAAGTTGGTGACACAAATTTTGTATTTTTTATTTTGCGGAGCATTGTATTCGCGGAGGGTTGTATTTTTGACTATTGGGTTTGCCAGATATCAAATTATCGTAGCAACAATTGCCATAAAAACGCTTTGTTTTTATTTGGCGAGGAACAAGGCTCGCTTTTTTCCCTCTGTTCTCAGACGGTTTACCGAGAAAGTACTAAGTACAAATCGTAAAGTTGGCGAGCGTAAGCGAGCAGGGGGCGGAGCCCCCTAGTAAGGGAAATAATACATGACTTAATAGGGGGATGATTCCCCACGTGCTGCAATGACACTAGCCATCCTTCTGGGCATACTTTCAACAAGGTTTGTTACACAGCTTTGGGTATTTGTGTCCATTCTTGCTTCAATAATGTCACCGGCACAGCTGTAGATTTCGGACGTGGTTCCCAGATCTGTAAGCGCCGCTCTAACCACAAATGTTGTATGGGGATTTAGTCGGGACTCTGGGCAGGCAAGGGAAGACGTTTTACATCCATATATTGATTCCAATGCTTGACAGAGGCTGCAACATGACATGGAGCGTTGTCATCATGGAAGTAACATTCGTCCATTCCATAAAATTGCTAGAGCGTAGGAAGAACCTAACTGTCCAAAATGTTCATGTAAGCGTCGGCTTTCAATTGACCAGGAACGACATGAAAAAGTCCCAGGGCATACCACAAAAAACACCCCCAAACAAGTAGTCGGATTTTATGCAAATCCATTATTGTAGGGTAGTGTTTAAAAATTAATTTTTGAACTATAGCATTCGCTACTTTATAGCGTTCGTACCAACAACGTGAAAAAGTATTAATTTTGTTAACAAACAGTTATTAATTTTGACTGTATAAGCTATACCACTTATTTGCGAGCATCCCTTGATACAAAGCCGACTCTCTTAAATATTTTACACCACGTAAAAATTTAAAATATTTATATTTCATTTTTCCACTGCAGAAAATAGAATAGCTGAGCTACTGTTTTAATTTATATTCTTAAAAAAAAAAAACCTCGGCATTTCTTTTTTAGACATTTATAAAATGAAATCTCTTTTGTAACGACGTTCATTCATGCACACATCAATTCTCGAAATTGCGCGACTCTTTCTTTGAATTTAATCAAAACTAAATAATGTAAAGAACGCGTCAAACTTTTTCCTTTCCCCGGGAGACTCGCCGCTCGAGTTTAATGAAGAACGTACTATTGATTTTTCTGTACAACAACACTTTACGTTTAAGGCTTTGGCAACGGCCTTGGCGATTTTTTTTTTGGCGTACTTCTAGTAGGGTCATTCCACGTGAAATGAGCAAAAATCAGGAAAAACCCGTGGCCGTATGGTAATGGATTTTCATGAAATTTGGTACAGGGGTTTAGTTTATGCATAAATAACGATATCCAAAAGAATTAGGTTCAAAATTAAATATTTTCGAAATTGGAGGCATTTTTAGGACTTCCAACTTTGAAGAACAGTTGCGAGATCGCTTAATGTTGCATGTTTGAAGTTCTGTTTCTCAAAAACTACTTAACGTAGACAAACATGTTTTACATTTTTATAATCTGTACAAAATGTTCTTTTTTTCACTGTGGCAACAACCTTTTTAAGCATCATATTTAATCCAAAATTTAGTTGCAAAAAATGGAAAATTGTCATTTTTGACGGAATTAAAAACATTTCTATGGACTAAAGAAATTTTACGACATACTTTAAATTCATGCCAGTTACAATGCTAGATATGATAATATTACTGATTGAGTTTGGAAGTCGTATTTTAATTCTTTCATCTTCAAAATAGCTAACGAAAAGTACAAAATGATAATTTTCTGCTCTAAATAGGCATAAGAAATCAAATGAAGGACAGCTTTTACAAAACCGACATTTCACAGGAATACAGTTTAATATCTATATTACTGGTAAAAAAAAATCAGGATTGTAATCTGAGTCCTAAAGCAACAATAATAAAAACAAAATCACAACATTTGCTTCCCACTCTATGCATGTTACGAGAACTTCAATGATAACAGTGAAATAAAATATAGATAATGAAACTCTAATTCAACAAAGAAATACCAAATCATGTTTAACTTTAAGGGTGAATTATAAAAGCAGAAAAAATGAGTGTCAAAACAAGCTTAAAAATTTCAACGTAGTATCATTGAAATTATGAATTTTAACTAATTACCTTTTCAAATTCACGATGTGGTAAAGCTCACAAGTTAAACTTTGCTTCTTCTATTATTGAAACGTGATTTTTTTTGCTGCTGAATTCTTTTTAAACTCTTTACTTCTTTTCCTGGCGATTGCGATAAATATGACACTCGAATTAGTGTCGTACAATTTGGAATAGGAATGTAGCAATGACAGTTACGAGTTCCCGTAATGGTTGCGGTCACTTCATTAAACCTTTGTTGAAGATAAGACTCAATTTGAATAACATCAGCTGAAGGCACATAAAAGAATTTGATGTTTGAAATGGTTGAAGTACAGAAGGAAAATAGTTGTTTTGCATTTAAAATCTGATTGTTGTATGGTCTCTGTAAACTTGTTCTTGCGGCTAACCGTTTGATAGTTCCACCGATTCCATCGCATGGGCTTTTGCCATGACTTGTAGCGAAAAAGTGCCATTCTGCCTTCAATTCAAAATCGGATTCATGATGGCAAATGTTGGAAACGTTTTTCCGGTTTTTATACTGTGCTGAATACCTATCGCTGAAATAGATAAGTTTCTTCACAGAAAGAAGCCTTTCTTTTATAAAATTGATTACGGCAGTCTGAAATGCAAATGCACTCAATGTATCATGTCTAGTATGGTCACTAATAACACACATGGAAAGGATTTGAAACCTGTTTTCGTTATCCTTCCCATAAAGTACAAATGGGTGCAGTGTAGCTTGAGTAGTTTCCCAATAGAATCCTTGAATTGCATCCTGAACAATAAATGAATAATTTTCTGAAAAATCGAGGAGTACAATGCACTCCTCCTGGGAAACAGTCAATTTCTTTTCCTCCAAAAATTTGGACTGCGATTTAGCAATGAAATGATGTTTTGTCAATCCAGACATACTCTCAACAAGTGAGTCAAGAAATTTTTCTGTTGACTGGACTTGTGTGATTAGAGTAGATCTGTCGGTCGAAATCCAACGCTTGTAAATAATTTCTTCTAAATTTTGGAAAGCCTCAAATTTTTCTATTTGAGCACGAAATTGATCTTTTGGACACTTATCACATTCTCCGAACATACATTTATCCTTTTCAATGTTACAAACATATAATTCATTAGCTCTAGCAAAGAATAATGAGGTTTAATAGCGTGTAACATCAGTTTCATATTTTGATGTATGGTGCACACACACACACGGAATGTGTACCATTACTTCCAGCTAGTACACAATGTTTCGGTCTTAATTCAGCGAATTTACTGAAACCAATCTTTGCACTCCCATGCTGTTCCTTAAACTGCTGGTATCCTTCTTTTAAGTTACAAAGAATCAACCTTTTTTGTTTTGGCACTTTACCTTCATCTGTGTTTACATTAACATAGTCTTTTTTCCTGGACATAGCCGACTTATGTCATCAGACTCGTAAAAGTTTATAACTATTGCAATAATATTGTCATTAATTTTTTTGCCTTGTCTCTTAGCAGGTTTTCCTTGCTAAATACAATGTGGTAGAAAATTCTGTCCTTATTTTTTCCAGACTCCAGCTCTTTGGAACAAGAGTTAGAATTTGAAATTTTTTCTGCAGGGGATGTTGTTTCAGCAAATTTTGCTTTCAACTGTTCTATTAAACAATAAAAAATCATCCTTACTTTCAGTCGCATGTGTACTATTAATTTTATTGAGGTTTACTTGCAAAACAGTTCCCAAATTTATTTTAGCAGTTGAAACAAATTTCTGTAATTTTCTTCTGCCATAATGTTTTCTTTGAGTCATGCTGAGTTTACGAACCTTTTTAACAGGCGAATTTCCCATGTTCTGTAGGCTGTTATTGAGTTTCTCGTACTGTTTCTCTAAAGCTTCCGTTTCAAAATCAAAATCTGTTGCATCCTCTTCTGTAATAAAATTTTTAACACCAATTTCACATGTGAGACAGATCTTTTTACCTGTCGAGAGCAATCCAGCTGATTTCTTGGCAATATCTAGTGTTATTATTCGCAGGGACTTTTTCACGGCACGTTTGTGACTTTTAAAAGGATTACAACAAGTTCGTCGGAATAAGTAAGTATACTTCAGTAAATACACTTTCTCATGGTGAAGACAAATGTTTTCAAACTTCCTACCTAATTTCAAATACAACAATTCTCTGGCTTTATCTGTAAGTTCGGAAAGTTCTTTTAATCCGGTTTCCTTTACATAATGGATTTTATGGCAGTTTTCTTACACCATTTCTCCCACGTCACAGTTCGAAAGTTCAGGAATTTTAAAATCTCTTTTACTATCAAAATCAAACATAAAAAACTACAAGAAAATCCAAAAGACTTCTCTAACCGACTAAAGATCATTTCAATGGATGGAACACTTATGGATTGTCATTTGAACATTCGCCGGTGTTCGAAAGCTTTCGGTTCAGCAAAAAATTATCAGTTTATAGCAACCCAAGCACATTTATAACCATAATTCATTTAGTAGTATTTATTTATTCGATTATCTGTCATTGAATGTAATAGCATCTCTTTCAATGAGGAAATGGATGGCTTAATGGTGTGTTTCCGCCTGTTTTGTTTCATCATGCGATAAAATAAAACTATAGTTTTCATCTAGTTAAAAATGCTCCTGCGACGAAAATAAGCAAATTACAATAATGAAAATTTCAGGACAGATAATATACGTCTGGACACATAATACTGAAAATTTGTGCGTTTTTCGGAGTTGTCTTTCACAGTAAAATTTTTATTTAAAAATACAGAAAAATCGCAATTTTCAATTATTTTCCTTTTTAATTATTATTTTTCTTTAATAAGGAATAGAACTACAATCACTAAATTATACCTACTTTTTATATAGAAGAAGGGCTTTGTTAAGAATTATTTTTGATATTGTCTTTCTATTTTTAGAGGTACTAGAGCAATTTGAAATTGGTATCATATTGGACAAATCTCTATTTTCGCCGATCCTTCAGAACGAGAAGTGCCGGATATTAAACAAAATTCTGAAATTTCCTCAAAGAACTTTTACTGAAGAATGTAACAATATAAAAATTTATAATTTGTGTCAATAACTTTTTGAAATATTGGGTCTCAAACAGGCTACTATTAGTGCTACAAAAATCTACATTTGTGTGACCTTGAATTTTAAAATTCAATATAAAATAAAATATCCATTTCTGACATTTAATATTTGGCAGTTCCTCCTTACTATATGCGATCTATTTAGAAACTAATTTTCATTAAAATCGGTGATGCGTCAGCCACAGCCTATTTGCTCATTTTGCGTGGAATGACCCAGTAGCGAGTTATGGTATGTGTGGTACAAGTGGTTTCGACTCTGTATCTCGTACATCAAGATGTGACGAATTTCGATAGCATAAATAATATCCTATTGTCGTGATATCACGCCAACAGGATATTGATGATGTTTCTATGACGACAAGATCTGGTCAGTTTTTACTTAATGACGAGAAAGCTCGTCCATCAAGATCTGGTTAGTTTTGTTAATGACTCGTCGAGCCAAGCACCGGAAGGGTAAAGCTTAGCAGATATGTTTCAAACTTTTTTACGTAGAAGTATATAGAGATATTATACTGAATCCAAATGAAAAACATCTCTTTTTCAGTTTAAATCTAACCTTTTACAACCTAATAATTAAACCTAAGCACATAGCCCATAGTTACTACATGATATCAATAAGAAAGGTATGTCATTTTCAGCTGAATTATAACCTTTTATAACCTAATAATTGTACATGTCGATTTTTAATTGAACCTGTTATAATCGACTATACAGAAGAATGCGTCAAATATGTGAGATAACAGAAATGTCTCGTCGCCCACTAAGCACAGCTGCTAAGGAGACTGAAAGGAGACACATCAGTGTGACTCAGCCAGTTCTGGTGGGGCTTTCCACTAAAATGGGGGGGGGGATAGAGAAGAAACTGATAATTGTATGGAAAAGGACGCTGCGGCAAACGGCTACTGGGGTGTACTACTTTCAATTTTCTAGTCGTAAGACAACTCAACTAACGTCTTGATTGTAAATAATTGGTATTTAGCTGAAATAAAATCTTCTTGATTTATATTTATATTTTTACCCCCTCAGTTATAGTCATTATGTTTTACATATATTCCAAGAGGTTCTGCGGGGATCACACGCATATATCCTTTCCGTATTCCCTGAATGAAGTCTAACAAGTTTTGAACTTGGCCAATATAATTTTTCCTATGACTATTTCAACCAAATATAAATGTGAATATCTAATTGTTTATAGTGTAAGGAAAATGCAATAGTTTCATGGACATCTCGTAGCGCTAAAGGCTGCTACACACTAGACCAGAAATTTAGTCGAGTAGCGGGTAATTTAGTAACTAAACGAGTTGGGACAAAACGAGTAGATTAGTAAAACGATTTAGTGAACTCGATCTATTCAAATGGATAGTAGGCGGTCGAATAATGCCTACCACCTCCCTAGCGTGAACACGTCTGCTTAGCAGAGTTAATTACTTATTCGTTTTCATTTCGCGAGGTTTCTTTCTTGTGTGTTTTTTGTTAAAATATGCCTATTACACACACATATGAGTTTTAAATTTTGGCAACAGTTTGTTGATCGTCTGTCTCGCGGATCGTTTCCATCGGTGTAATTTAAATTCATTCTTTTTCTTTAGTCAAAATAAATCTGTCCTGTTTAAATGTTTAACGTTTTTATAATCTTAAAATAAAATTTTATCAGCAACATGATTCGTTGGAGTGATGATACTACGATCAAATTTGTTACTGCTTATGTGGAACAGCAGTGTTTATGGAATGTGAAGTCTTCCCTGTACAAAAAAAAAGCATCCAAAGCAGTTGCAATCGAAGACATAGAAAAAGCGATTGAAATACCGGAATTTCACAAGAAGGAAATCAAACAAGTATTTCGTATTTATTTTTAAACTAGCAGGATTTATTACCCGGTGTTGCTAGGGTTGAATTAATTAAATGTTGACTGAAAAGTTATGACTAATCACTTCTCTTTCGTAAAAAAATGCTATCTTCATTTAAGTGCACGGAAAATAATTTTTAATATCGTTTTAACTTTTTCATTGCTTCTATTTACTTTGGACGCAAATATGTATACATGATACATCCTTCTTTCTATTTTATTTCATATCATCTTTTTCATAGCGATTCTACTTCGCTCTCCGTATCATCTACAGCAGTCGACACTCGAATACCAACTAAACCGTTTGTGAACAACCTACTCCCCCACTTGCCATTTTCTCGTTTAGTAGAGCTACTAAATCACTCGCTACTCAACTAAATTACTGGCCTAGTGTGTAGCAGCCTTTAGAATGTTAAATGCTTAAATGCACATATTTACACTATGTAGCAGTAAATATTATACAATCACACGAGCCCTAATAGACTCAGAGAGTTAAATATTTACTTGCACTAAATATTACTCAATTACCTGTGCCTACGAGCAGACATAGGGAAGGTTAGTCGGTACAGCAACACTCTACGTTTATGAGTGATGGCAACGGCTTGGCGATTTTTTTTGGCGCGCTTCTAGTAGCGATAAATTAAGGCAACCCATCTTTCGTTACGTTTGTTGTGGTTTTCATGGCAACCTCGGCAAACGGAAACTTTCAATTTTCATTTTGAATATTCTAGAAAGTTCTTCCAAAATCCGTTAAAGTCGTTTGATTTCATTGATTCGTTTGAAATTTTTTCTTTCCTCCCATTGGTTATTTTGTTTTTAAAAATTTACTTTGATTGCATTGGTCCTTTTAAATCGTTTTGGGTGATACCATTGGTCTATTTATTTGTATTTTGACAGTTGTGGAATTTTTATTTTATTATAATAGTTTTCTTGAAAGGATAAAGAGTTTTTTTTTTACCATTTTCGTATTCATTATTTTTTTACGAAAGAATTATGACGTTATCAGGTTGTATTATTTCTTGCTTTTGTTTTCTTTTGTAAATCTTTTTCTTTTTCAACATGCCCACTGTATTTAGTGTAATTGATAATTTTCACGGTATTCTTACCCAACATTTGTAGCTTAGTTTCTCTGCTGGTTCACAAATATGTTTTGATATGTGCCTTAAACTTACTACTTTTTGTGAAAGTTTTTAAAAAATATACTTTTTAAAACTTTCTGAAATGTATTTAAAAAGTGTGTTGTAAAAAGAAAAAAATTTGCGACAGAAAAAGATTTAAGAAATAATTATTTCTTGGCAACTTTAGAAATGCGCCAAAAATATCGCCAAGGCCGTTGCCATTGCTCATAAACGTAGAGTGTAGCTGTACCGGTTAGTATTTTCAGGGAGGATGAGACGTCTGGCGTCCTTTCGACATTAAAGTTCACTATGCAAATTTTCTAGGTAGGCTGATAAGGTAAATAAAAAATCTCTCCTATGTCAAGTAATTCACTATGCAGATAGTGAGCCTTAAGTGCTTCACTTACCCTTTAGAAACTAAAATTAAATTTTTATAATGAACAAAATGCATTCATTCGGCACTCAATTTTCAAAAAATAGTTTTCAGAGCAGTGCACTTCAAAGAAAGGTGGAGTGGTCGTTCACGGTAAGAAGGCGATTTGTCGCCAAATATGGTAACCTTCACCTTTTGCGGATTTTCTTCACATCTGCCGTTTTTGTTATGGCAACCCTATCTGCTGTTACGGAATTGGGCCGCCATCTTGATTTGGCGATAAAAATTAGTTAGCGACAAACGTCTTACCGTGAACGACCACTCCACCCAAAGGAAAAGTTAATATGCACCACAAGACAAGGTCACACAAGAGTTAAATCTCCGTGAGCTATAAAGTTTCGCATTAATATGTAATAATGCCATTTTGCCATCAAATGAGATGAATCCATTGAGTTTTTAAAGGCGCATCTGTCCAAGCTGTGCCAAACACAAGTAATGGACAACACACACAAACAGGAAGTGATGATATAGGAGAAGTATACCCAGGATGAATCGAACATGCGCCGCCTATAACTCTTAGGCCATGTTCACAAGAGGCGTTTTCAAACCCGCATTTTCGAGGTCCGCTTTCAGTAAGCATTAAATTATATATTTTTATTTCTCTATCTTTGCAATCGTTGAAGATAGAGTGAAAATTTCG
This sequence comes from Metellina segmentata, assembly GCA_947359465.1. Classification (NCBI taxonomy): domain Eukaryota; kingdom Metazoa; phylum Arthropoda; class Arachnida; order Araneae; family Tetragnathidae; genus Metellina; species Metellina segmentata. The sequence goes on along the minus strand of OX375881.1, from coordinate 4,424,839 downwards.
ACGTATTTCAAATCTACGGAACATTTTACACAAGATCGATACCTTAAATGTGATTTTCTTCAAATTAATAACTAATTATTTAATAAATAATTAAATAATCAAATGGTAAATAATTAAATAATAAATCTGTTTGGGGGATGGATTTGGCGTAGAATTTTACGCTGATTTCAAAACCGTTGAAATTTTCACTCTATCTTCAACGATCGTAAGGATTGCAACTTGAATTAGAGGAATAAAAAAACATAATACTTTCGGAAAGCGGACCTCGAAAACCTCGCAAACGCGCGTTAGAAAACGCCTCATGAGAACAAAGCCTAAGAGTTATAGGCGGCACAACTGCGATTCATCCTGGGTATATCCTGGGTAAAAGGGCCTTAGGTTGCTTGTAGGGATTGCAATCCGATCCGGCGGATCCGGCATCATTTGGCTACCTACCGGATCCAGCAACTTCTATTGGATCCGGTCCGGATCTGAAAAACCCGAATTAAAAAAAAATTAAATATAGGATTATTCAAACCCAACTTTAAAGTCACAAAATCGTTTATTAAGCAATCGATTTTAAATTAATTTATTTTATATTTTTCAATCATCACTTGGAAGAATTCTAGTGAAAAAATAAATTAAATTATAAATAATATATTTTAATAAAGAGGAGATATAGGTCATTGAGAAGAAAGTTGGGGGATGACACAATTAATATGATTTGTTTCCTTAGATCATTCTTTCAAACTCAAAAGTGATTTTCATTACTATACAACTTCGATTTAAGCAATTAAGAAGAATTAAGAGTACCTTTATTTGCTATGTTGACCAAAACCTACCAAAGGTTAGATTTTTAAGTTAGTATGAGACAAGGTTAGGTACAATTCATATGTCATTTGCTCAACGACATTAGAGATAGAGGCTACTTAATTTTAGATAAATAGAAAAGTTCTACGTTTTAAGCAAACTGATGTTTTTGGGTGAGGAAACTAGTAAGACTGATCATCATCAATCGTTAAATACTTACTACTAGTAGTTCTAGTAGTTACTATAATTAATTGTTGGTGATTGATTTGCTACCTATGGATAATTATTAATAACATTGATTTTCTAATGCTAAAATAAACGTTCTGTTCGTCAATTTGGAATAATATCCTTTTTACCTACTTTCACTCAGCCGATTTTCGAAAATTACATACTGGTTAGATAGACTTCTTAACAAAGTACCGATCCAGCCGGATTAGTGTCAATCCGGCCGATTCAGGCCGTATTGAAAATCGTGCCTGATTTTAATCCCTATTTGCTTGCGCAGTGGACAAACCTAAAGATATCCTCGACGGTCCATTAGTGGTGACTAACGTTTGCCTTCCCCTGTTCGCGCTCTAATCTGGAATGACAAAAATGTATCCTGAGTTTTTGACAGGCCCATATTTATCTGCTAAATTAGTCATTCAGATGAGTCTTCTCGTCTTTAGTAGACATCATTGCAGTGTGTATTGATTCTAAATTTTAGTGCGTTTTGAAATGTGTAATTAATATTTATTTTTCATTGCAAAAATTTCCGCTTTTAATTTTGCCGATCGTGACGAGTCTATTAAGTCTATCTGTGTACCAAAAAACGACCGCAGAGCGACACTAATATTAAGCTTATTTAGAAATATAACAATTATTTATATTTTTGTATTTTCATATTAATTTGGTAAGCCTCTGTAGCCCGGTTGGAAGAGTAACGGAGTAGTGACCAGAGGGTTACTAATCCCGTCCTGTTCCAATAAGACCTGAGATTGTAGTGTACAAATGGGGCATGTGCACTTAAAATCGGTCGTGGCCTCAAAAGTTCTCACGTTGGCTTTGGTGTGGAAGTGTGGGAAGTGGGGTGCCAACTCAAGTGTAACCTGATCATCTGACCTTGGTTCAAAATTACGTGGTGTCCTCGATCTTTCCCTTGGGGATTGATCACGGACCGTCATCAATAGCCAGTTTTGTTGCTCCAGTACGACTTTAAGTAGCAATACATGCCTATATACATCAGTGTATATATTTCCAGCACAGAGGTTCATTAGGTCTAAAATATACGCGCCTATAAACCTTTATACATGCCTATATACGCGCCTAATAAACCTATATACATGCCTATATGCATCAGTGTATATATTTCCAAGCTGGCCTCAGCCAATCTGAGATACATCAAAAGAAACCTATATACAGCAGTGTATATATTTCCAGCTCAGAGGCTCATTAGGTCTAAAATATACGCGAAATCCTACAGTAGCATACAAAAATATTACCTCGATTATATTCTTGCTATATTTTTCCACAAGTCCCATGGCTTAAAGGTAAAAGATTAGCGACTTACACCATTCTAGCAAAGATTAGTGATATAAAACTAAGTTCAGACAATCGGATCGCCTGTAAAAAAATAATCTTTTATCATGTTTGGATCTTTGGACTTCATTACCTGCATCCCACCAAAGACAACTCTGGAAAACTGCCGACCGAAGGAGATATTGGAGGGAAGGAACGATAACAAGCTGGCCTCAGCCGTTCTGAGATACATCAAAAGAAAGTTTGTTTCCCCATTTTTGATAAAAGAGGATTTGTTAAGGTCTTGAAGACTTATTTGGGCGTAAGCTTCTTTGGTAGACTATCGCCCATAAGTAGTTGCTGGTTCTCTAGTTTTCTTACTTTAAGAGTCCCAAGCATGGCCTGTGTAGAAAGATTTGTGCACCATTCTACCGTGAGTTGGGACTTGCAATTATCCCGTGCAAAATATTGTGTGTATCGATGCAAACCCTTCTTTTAACAAGTATAATATCCATGCGAAATTGCTAGTTCAACCTTGACATTCAAATGCGTCTGGACATTGACTGCCAACTTACGAGCTTGGAAATTGCCATAACTACTTTAGAAAATGAAAACAAATAAACTAGAGCTCCCTTCAAAATAAAACAATTTCAACAAAATATGTATGGAATAGTATTATGAGAGGAAAACTGATACAATTGCATCAACAAACTTAATTATTTGAATCAATCTCATGAACGAATGAGATTTTCTTATTAATTTACATTATTAAAAGCTGTTGCAAAACTTAGGTCTCCCCCCATATATACTAATATCTGTTACCGTATTTATATACATATGCTCAACAGCGTTCAAGTCCACAAACATCAATCGGTAATTGAAGTTTCACACATGAATAGATTTTGCTTAGTGATGTCAACGCTAATTTTTCAGTACTTTGAAAGAAAAGGTCTGTGGTTCTTCCAAACCAACTCGATTTTTTTCCAGGATGCAAATTTTATGTCTCCAATGGCTATGTTGTTGGGTTAGGCCATTCTCGCTGTGTTAGCTTCAAATATCGTAAGGTACGAACTATGTTCAAAATGTGAAGACATAAAAAAAATCAACCCACATAAGCGTATTATAGTGATCTAATAAGAATTCCTTTCGGTCAGCACGTTAGGAAAATTATTATTCTCTGAAGGGAGAATATTTTAATTTTCCTTAAACATGGCACTTGAAAGAAATATTTTAAAATAATATCGAAACAAGCTCATAAAAAGGTTTTCCCAAGACAAATCTTTTTTATTGCCAGCGGCGTTATTTCAAGATGATATATCGCTCGCTAATTAAGCAGACACGGAAGACTTCTTTCATTTTAATAACGCGTTCGAGGATGACAATTTTCTGAACAAAACTCTTTTTAACGTTGTCTTGTTGCAATTTACACGCTGCATGAGAATAGATTTCACAAATTCCTAGTGTTAAAGGCGACTCACCAACGGGTAAAGTAGGTATTTTATTTAACGTCGAACTGAAGAAACACAACGGATTATTGGTGACGATCTTGGATCGATCCCAAAGGGAAAGTCCGAGGACAGCACCACGCCATTTTGAACAAAGATCAGATGACAAAGATCAGACAAGGGAACACCTGTGATGTCACCCCTTTCTCCAAACCTCCACACCACCCCAACGTGAGGACATTCGAGTCACGACGGATTTCATGTGCACCAGCTCCCATTAAAGACACTGTACCATGTGGTACTAGCCGACCCTTTTCCTTAACACGTGGACGCTGGAATGTTTCGAAATGCAAAAACAACTTCAGACTTTGCACGTGCGGGTTTTCACAAAATACCGAAAGAGAGTATTTTCTCATCGGCGGCCCGGTGTTCCGTTTGATCCATAGACACAGCTGGAGTTTCCGTCGGTTCCCTAATCCCATGTCTGGGATGAAGATTTGCTGTGGGGAACTCGAGTCGGCATCACAGACGGTTTTCGCATCTGTGTGGGGGGTGTTTCTGTTCTGGAGAGGACATAAACATCTCTAGAGGGCTCGGAATTCACCCCCCTCTCGTTGGCAGCGGCGGTTCTGTGGAGCGAAGCGAACGTGGATTTTTAGGAAAATTCGGATTCGAGATTCGACGAGAGACCGACGTCTCTGATTGCCATGTGTTACTTTGGCTTCAGGCAGCATTCGGTTGTCGATGGCTGTGCCCTTAACTATCTTTTTAAATTTTCTTGTAAATTTTTAATTTATCTAAATAAATAGTTTAATTTTAAACCAGCTGTCCGTCTAATTCTTACATGACGGTACAACATACAATATCAAGTAGTAGACATACCCACAATGAACCTTTTACTGACCCAGAAGACAGAAATGCACCCAGGGAGGCATCGCACCTGACATATATGGGACCCACGCCACCTACAACTCTCAGGTCAGTACCGCAGTGGGGATACCTAGTGTGCCATGAAGGTAGAGATCCAATAATAGGATCCGAATAAAAGAATCCAAACCTTGCGTATGTTACAGCCATTAAACATCGCAGAGTCAATTTAATTTATGACCTGGGGAGTGAAATTTCCATTTCTCTTGGATTCGATAATTATATTTCTCACCCTATCATTGGCGTTGGAATTGAATGCTTTGTATTTTTACACAGATCAAGTAGATTTTCAGATATTGACACATCCAGCTCCGCAGAAGATAAAATTAATAACTTACCAATTTGTTTCATTACCCTTAGTAACTTTCCCATATTAGTGCGAAATATTCCAAAAAATAGAATGCAGTGCTCGGTATAAAACCTCTGTTTTAAGTTAGGCTGTTAAAAAAAACATAACCTTATGAATTTTATCAGCACACAATCAATTCCCAACGCTCATTAAATGCACAATTATAGATGGAAGTACATAGAAAACTAATAAAGACTGAAAAACGACCCCGTAATAAGAGTAATGCGAATGTTGTTACTAAAGCAATTAACGTAATGAAATTCTACAAAGCACCTATAGTCTATATATCATAACTATTAGAAGATGAATGACGAAATACTTTTATTTATAGTTATTAATTACATCTGAACAAGACATATTTAGATCTGAACATTAGTCAGTACATCTTACTACTGACATGCCAGGGGGAAGCCACGCACAACACAGAGCACTGGTATGTCGAGGTTCTAGAGGACAACAACCTGCAATATGACTGGTTTCGATTTTCGGTCACTATTTATAGCCTCTATTTACTACTCAATCGAGTTCCACTACAGATTGAAAGTCAATGTCATTGTATTCCTATCTCAGAATCTCAGAAAACTATTCCAATCTGGAAATTTGCTGATTATGCACATCTCATACTGTGGAAGTTTGGAGAGTGGGATGCCAGCTCAGATGACATCCTTGTCATCTGAACGCGGTTCAAACTTACGAGATGTTGTCCTCGTATATTTCCCTTTGGGATGGATCTTTGACCCTTCCCAATTAGCCACTGTGTTGCCCAGTGCGACGTTAATTCAACTACCTGCCTTCCCAAAATCCATTCATCTTCGAATTGGAGTGGAGAAGAAATATCCTACTCTGTCAAGAATTCCAGTCATATATTTGTTTCTTTTCCAACAACTTATTAATGTGGTTGTTTGATTTCTTTTGGAATGTCCAATTCCTGTCAAACATTAAAACCTTTAGCTAATAATTAATTAAAACTTAGCCTAATTTCCGTATAAATGCCACATGCCGAGTTTACCCTAGGAGGACTAATGAAGCATGTGTACAAGTTTCAACCGGGTATTCTTGGAGATATTTGCTATCATGGAGTACAATATGTGAAGTGAGATACTGAAGAAATGGGCATCCAACACCTTCGATATAATGATACATGTTGACGGACAATTCACTATTTCAGAACTATACATTTGGCATAATCATAACTAACAACCTCTAGCATAGCATACTGAAATCGAAACCAGTCATATTGCAGGTTATTGTCCTCTAGAACCTCGACATACCTGCGCTCTGTGTTGTGCGTTACTACCCCCTGGCTTGTCAGTAGTAAGACGTACTGACTGATTTTCAGATCTAAATATATATGTCTTGTTCAGATGTAATTAATAACTATCAATAAAAGTATTCAGGCCTTCATCTTCTATTAGTTATGATAAATGGACTCCCTAGACATGCACAATATTCATGATTCATATTCAGAAAGGTAGGTGATGGTAAAAATGAAATGGAGGAAAGGTCACTTGAGAACTGTTGTTACTAATCCCTGACAGGGTCTCTTTAAATTAGACCAAGTCCACAAGTCCATAAACCCCCCAAAAGTCCAAGAAAAGTAGAGGTTCCGAAAAAACCTTGTCCATTGTAAAGTCAATACATTTTAAAATATGAGTTGGCGAAGCTTGATCATCTCCGTACTTGGTACAAGTCCTGAACACCTTCTGGCCCTGTTCGTATTAGAGACTCCTCAAGGGTCCACTGACAAAACGTGAAATAGAAGTCTGCTGACTTCTATTGCCCTCAAAGAGTAGGGCGCCTCCAGGTCGACTTCCCGAGTACCAGACATGTACTGGAGGGACATTCCAAAGATCTACTCATGATAAAGGGGGAAGTGTTGCAGCTTCTTTGGGCTAAGAAGATCTAGAGCACCTGAGGTAAAAGTCTGACTTTTCTCCACAACTTCGCCTGCTAGCCTTAGCTGGGCATATTGGAATGGCCTTCACGCCTAGGGTGTCCCTACCAGGAGCCAGGCACCCGACGCACTTCACCCATTCCACCCTTTGACATCCCCTCGCCACGATGGGGCGACTAGCAGGACTTGAGAACTTCGGGATTGTAATGCCAGTACACCCCTAAATGTGTGTGTGTCTGTTTCTCTATGATGGGGAGTTCAAAGACTACCTGAATCGATGAGTTATCCTAGCATTTTCTCCTATGGGCCCAGTTGCTCACATGTGAAGTTTCATAAGGAGCCTCTGCAGACGTAGGCCAGTAGAGAATATATCAAGATTCTTCATAAGTCGGACCTCGAAAGGAAGGTAGGAAAATAATAAGTAACTTACGTACAATACAAGACTATTCCATCGTACTGTAGGTTCGTACAATTTTAACCCTCCTGGTGGTTGTGCTCGAAGAGGTATATCGTCAATGGCACAACGGACTGTAGAGATGGCAACAGCCCACCACCAGTTACACGAAGAAAATTAATTGAAATATAGTCCAAAATACTTTATCGCACATACGCGATATATAATGAGCAGGGATATAAAAGTAGTAGGGTGAGTAAATCTGGATAGTTTGTCAAGATCGGTTTTTCACTACAGTGTACAATACAGGATTTGCATAGTAAATTTAAAAAACTCCTCCAGGAGAGATCCCGTACCTATCCTTGTAAGGATTTACCGATTAAGTAGTATTCCTTATTAGTTTCTTATTTGCATAGTTTCTGTTAGGTTTTGTTGACGGTCATCTGGTGGTCATATGGGAACTGGATTTTTGTCGACCTCGTACCTAACCTTATAAGGATTTACCGGTTTAGAGTAGTCTCCCTTGGGAGTTTTAGTTTCTTATTTACGTAGTTACGATTAGGTTTTCTTGTAGGTCATCTTGTGTTCATATGGGAACTGGGTTTATGTCGTTGCTATAAAATAGTGGCCGTGGGTTGTCAGGACATCAATGACTTTTTCAAATGTTTTCCCTGCTCTTCCAATGCTTTAATGTAAGTTTAGTCATCCTGGGATGGGTCATGTTAGTAGGCATCGCAGGTTGAGTTAGATAATGAGGGGACATTCCAAGGCATAATGCATTGGAGTTTCCTCTATCCCACAGGAGCATTGGTTGGTTCTAGATAACCCGAATATGCGGAAATAGCTGGAGAATGGGCTATGTTACAAATTATGTTAAAAGACCTCTATCTTTGATGAGGGTAGTCATTGTGCCATCTGGGAAGAGATTATGTGTTGAGCGGCCCAGTTGCAAAATTATATTTAGTGTTCTGCAACACAACTCCAAGCAATTGCAATTGTACTGCAGGCATTTTGAAAACTGCAGTCAAATAAAAAACAGACGTAAAACACAATTATCGGCTAAATATGTATTACATATTAATAATGAAACATTTAAAATGAATCAACTTATTTTATTTAAACCTAAGGCATACTTTCAGAATTTGCAATTAACGTTTGAAGTTAAATATTTTGTCATTGACATAGAAGATGTGTTGTTTATAAAGTGTTTGTGATAATTTAGGCACTGTTGGGAGGATGTTCCGTACCTAGAGAAGTAAAAAAGTGTGACAAGGAGCGTTCTTTACACTGTAGAACATCGTTACTTATAATTGAAAAAAAAACGGCCAAAATGTTGATAAAATTAAGGAAAAATTGTTCTGCAAAGATTTTGTTCTGCTACGAACGTCGCAGTTTTAAGCACTTACTGCTCCCGGGTTTAGTGGTATGTGTCGTCTGTGTTCCATTCTGCCTTCCACAGTTAAAGAATGGGGTCTCTTGTGAGTCTCTAGGTTTAAAAGAGTTCGAACTTTCATATTTGAACAGAGTCGGTCACACGAACCATGTGTTGGTGGAAGATAAATCTCGTCATCAAAAGACAACTGACCATATCTTGATCTCGTCATCGTAAGAGCAATCGGTTATATCTTGACGAGATATCTCATTCTTAACAAAGTAGGTCAAATGTGGATGGACGAGATAACTTGTAGGGTTGTCACTTGGAGGGTTAATAATTTCTCTCATCAATTCAGTCTTCAATTTATCGCTTCCTTTGTTTTGTTGGCTTCACTACGAATCTTCATTTGTTATAAGAACTATTTTAAGATATATCATTTTTGCCCAACGTCAAATAGTTGACATTTTTTTTTTAATTTTAATAAAAAAAATATTAAAGCTTTGAAAATATAAAATAGTTATTATAATTGAAAAATACACACTCAATGTATACCTACAGAAAAAATTTCAGTACAAAAACTTTAAAATTGAAGATTTTAGAATTTGGGGTGCCGGAACCCCTTAACGGAACAAGAACCCGAACTCATTTTTTATGGAACAAGAACACGAGCGTCTAAACAGAACAGGAGCACGAACGTCTTGTTCGTGCACATGAGAATGAAAAAAGAAAACAACTAACTATTAAAAATTAACCCAACAAAATCATAACATAAAAAATAGGCATTCATACTCGAAAGGATAGTTTTACCGATACAAGGAGAAACACATCCAGAGCAGTGACAGGAATCAAACCTCCAACGGGTCGCAAACTGCTTTAGAAATGGACAATAAATCCTAATAAAAAATCGGTGGGAATCACTAAAACAATTGCAATACCTGATTCTATAGTTATTTTGTCTCCTTATCTCTATCATATTAAACATGAATTTTAGCATTTCGTAGATCTAATAAGCTCTATATAACAGTGAAATCTTACGACGTTTTTTGGTGAGATAGCAAAAGTACAATTAATTTAGGGAGAGTTTGACTTTATTGAACTTGTTTTCTAGCATTTTAGAAGGTAGGTAGTTTTCATCATACTGCAGAAAAGCCGCGGGCTATTGGCTTCGATCCGGGAATAATCCCAAAGGGAAAGATCCAAAACACCGCATAATTTTGAACCACAGTCATATGAGAAATACAAAACCTGAGTTGACACCCCACTCTCCTAACTTACACACCACTCCGACGCGAGGACATTTGAGACCACGACAGATTTAACGTGCACCACTCCTATGTGCACACAACAGTCTTCGGCTGGACTGAGTCTCGAACTCGCAAGCATGCGGTTGCTAATCCGTTGCTCTTTCAACTGTACTAGCATTATAGAATAATGACCAAACAAGTAATCCGTTACCATAGTGAGGTTACCTAGCCAGTTTTGCCCGGTCGCCGTACGGGCACTGTTTTCGCGACTTTACTGATTTACCCGTACGGCGTACGGGCAATCTCAATTTTCTGTGACTTTTACTGTTATGCCTGTATTTTTTTCTATTTTCAATGCTACACAATCCGGTCTCAAGCACCCTCAAGACATTGACAGCTGACAACCTGTGTTCGACCCCTTGGAGGGGTGTCTTGAAGACCAACGGGGTGTTTTAGAGAAACAGAGTGAGGAGCGTGACAGAATAGGGCAGGCCTTGCGTGGGCATTTTGCCCGGACTAATAGTTATTTCGTAAATTAATAATTTAAGTTTAAATTATCCAATTTTCTTGAAACTTAGCTGTAAATTTATAAACAACCTGCAAACAAACCCTAATTTTAAGTTAATTAATCCGTTCCTGTTTCAATTGAGCTTGTAATCACTGACTCCTTCAAGAAACTTCAAAATGGCCACAGCGTTCTCATCCGAGCACATTTGAAGGAGGCAATGTAGGAGAATTCTACAACATAATACCAAATTAGTCGTGCAATTGGCGATAGTTTTTCGCTAAATGGTAGATTTCAAAGTCTATTTTGTTCTATTATGATTGTAAAATAAAAACATGTGACAAAAGCGCGTGCTTTTGTCACGTGTTTTTACGATGAATTTTTATCATTCATTGCTTAGCTTTTTGTTTTTATTTTACTTTTAGTTATCATTTGACAGCTTTATTCATGCACAAGTAGTACAAATTATTTTTACTATAAAATAATGGCTGATTCAGAATGTATGCAGCTAATTTCTCCGAACTGTGATTCGGAATCAGAATCTGAAATATCTGTAATTGAGCCTGGGAGCAGTGAAAGCTTTCCAGATGACTTCGATACTAGTGACCCTGATAGTAGTACAGATGGATTAAGTCAAGCAGGGCAGTTCTTTTTAATTTATAAGAAAGGTAAGTAAATGTAATTGGAATCCAAAAAAAAAACTGTAAAGTAATTGTATTACCGTATGTACTCATATATAACGGTAAATGTAACTTCCCTGATTGGCACTCATGTAGGAAGAAATGTCAACTTTCAGGAAAAGCATTAGTCTATTTGCAGAAAAGAAAGTTGTTCTAAATGCTTAAAACAAAAGGAAAATTTCAAAAGGACTTTCAGACTTCAAACTTAAAATAAACAAAAAACTGCAATAAAAAATGTGACATATTTTTTGCATCGAATTGAAATTGTTAAGAGGTTAATCCAAGTTCGAGGAGACAGATCGTGGTGACATCTAGTGAGTATAGAATAAAACTGTAACACACAGAAATGTGCAGAGATAAATTCAAATGTAAATTTCTTGCACTATTCGCAAAGCCCTATATGTTTGATGTAGCCACCCACAAAACGTTTATTAACTACAATACCACAGTATGACCAAAAAATAGCTAGATAGTGATTTTGGAGAGGGGGTGTACAAACTAAGTAACCCCATACTTCGAAATCGCATATCTGGATTTTATTATCCCTCCTGGTTGTTGTCTCGACGAGATATCTCGCCATTTGCAGAACCGACAAGATCTAGAACGAGATATCACGTCCACCAGTACCTCGTCCTTAGAAGAAACCTGCTCGTGTCTTTACCTCGCATCAACACAAAATTGGCAAAATCTTGAAGATATCTTATTATTAGCAACATCAGTCAGATGTTGATGGATGAGATAACTCGTCGAAACCACTTAAGGTATCCGGACACGTTCGAGACCCATTTTTTTAAATGCGGTATACAAACATTTTAATGATATTTTTATGTTTAGTGTTATTAAACAATAGCATTGGGCTATAAATAATTATAGTATATGTAGGAATACTAGACAACGGTAGTTGTCTACTAGTCTGGAAAGAACTCATTATAAGAGCAACGAGACTGGTAGGAGTCAGTTGCATTGTAGTAGGAATGCAAGACAAGACTGTCAGGAGCCAGTCACGTTCCGGTATTCAGTTACGAGAAAATTAATAGAACAGACACTTTTTCCCCTGGACGCCATTGAGAGCTGACGTATTTTTTCCGAGCAGAGACGACTGCTGCAGATAATGACGGAACTGTTTTAAAATATAACTCAACTGTACTTAATAATTGTGGATATTTATTCATTAAATGTCAATGTGCTGTAAGATTCGAAGTCTTTAATATAGACCTTACCAAACAGAACAACACGAATCTTACAAAAAATGGGGGCTCGGCCGCGATGTGAAAAACCGTTGACGACCGCGACGATTCTCCTCCTTCGTACGAGGGCGTGAACCCCGCTTCCGCTCCAACTAAGGGTAGCGACGACGGATTAGCAGACCCCGAAAGCAGTGACGATTGAACCGGCCGGCGGAATGTTTTGACTCCCTATGCAAACCTGGACTTGTGTTTTAATCATCTGCAAGAACAGTTTCATGACTTCTCCTGACGTGGTGCTGATGATAGACTGAAACGACAAAAAAGAAAACGCGTAGACGAAAAAACGCGTAGACGCAAAAGACGAGTAGACGCAAAAGACGAGTTGGCGGAAAAGACGGATAGAAGGAACTTTCGAAACTGTGAGTACAGAATTTTGTTTTACTTGATGACATGGCATATTTAACTAAGGCCCGAAAAGCAGATTTGCTAACATTGATTGACGAATTAGGCCTAATAGTGCCAGCTAATCCCAAAGTAGCGCAGTGCTCGAAACTTATAATAGATTCTGAAAATTATGACGAGGAGATAACAAAAAATACAGAACAACACGAATCTTACATATATATTAATAATTTTGTAAATATACGATAATTATGTATGAAATTTTAAAGAAATGTGTCATAAACTTCAAATGTGCTACATGAAAATATATTCAACCCATTTTAAAAATGATCCTTCCAACATAAACTACATGCATTTTTCTAGGGAATGTACTAGAATCAAAAGGAAAATTGTACACAAATTTTTACAAGCTATCGAAAAATGAATGCAAGATTTTTGATCGTTTTACAGTCCAATTTCTTAAGTAAATGGCTATAATTTAAAAGCTTTTCAACTCATAATAATTATTCTAGTTCATTCTCTAGACAACATTATAAAGAACAAGTTCTCAAAGTTTTACGTGAATCCATCAATAACTTTTTGTGTTACAACATTTGAAGTGAGGAAACAATGCATAAATATTAATTTAAATTAAAAAATAGTTTGAAGTGTATCGTTTGCTCTCTCTTTCTTTTACTATTATGTATTATTCACCTCTCTTTTAAAATATTTGCACTATTCTCTAAAGAGAAACCATTTGAAAAACATTTCAAAAATTATGTTTGCAAAAAAAAATTATGTTTTAAATTAAAATTTTGACAGGTTTTTGGTTTTTTAACGGCCATTACGGATCTAGCGAAAGCACCAAGAGGTTTCGGCAGTGGGTCTCGTCTGTGGATTCAAGATTCACTTTCACAGTGGTCGCTGTGAAAGCGAAGGGCTCAACAACCAATGGGTTGAGAATACTAGAGCATTGAATACACCAGCATTCCATCCTGGGAATGGGTAGGGCTTATTTCCTATGTCTTCCATCCTAAAATACACTGCTGGCCACCGTAAATGCAACACCCTGAAGGAAGCATGCAAATAATATGAAATTTACAACATGCATTAGCGGAGGTGAGATATGCAAATGATTAGAATTTCAGCGCAGACGCACATCACGCGCGCCTGTGGCGTCACTTCAAAGCGCTATTTAAGGTTTAGAGATTTCGACGATTTCAAGTGCGGCAATTGTGTTTTTCTTGTGGTTTAAAAAAAACCGATCAATTATGCCTCGTAGAAAACAGCGATCATCTTTTGATCAAGTATCCGAGTTCGTCAGAGGGCGGATAGTGGCCTACCGAGATTGTGGATTATCTTTCAGGGAAATCGGTAGTCGTGTTGGACGAAACCAAACAACTGAATGCGGATATGTGATCGTTGGATGCAGGAGGGTACGATGGACCGACGTGTTCGATCGCATTCACCTCAGTGCACCACTTCACGTGATGACAGGCATATTGTGCGTGTGGCAGTGACGGATCGCTCAGCCACATCACGAACCATAGCACAGCACATTCAGTCTGTAACGCATCATCCAGTGTCTGCGCGTACCATTCGACGCCGTTTACAGCAGAGTAGTCTGTCCGCAAGACGTCCATTGCTTCGTCTACCCTTGACGCTGAACCACAGACGTCTCCGCCGCCAATGGTGCGATGAAAGAAGGATGTGGACGGCAGAATGGAATGAAATTGTCTTTACTGACGAGTCACGCTTCTGTCTGCAACACCACGATGGTCGGATTCGAGTCTGGAGGCACCGTGGAGAGAGGATGCTGAACAGCTGCGTTATGCACCGCCACACTGGTCCTGCACCGGGTATTATTGTATGGGGCGGTATTGGATATCACCCTCGCACTCCTCTAGTACGCATTACCGGTACTTTAAACAGCCAGCGCTACATCTCCGAGGTGTTGAAGCCAGTTGTCCTTCCTTACCTTCAGGGCTCGCCCACAGCCATATTTCAACAGGATAATGCGCGACCACACGTGGCACGCATTGTCCAAGGGTTCTTCGTCAATCGCCAGATTGAATTGCTTCCCTGGCCAGCTCGCTCTCCGGATCTTTCGCATATAGAAAACGTGTGGTCCATGGTTGCTCAACGATGGACCCCGATTACATCCCCAGCTGCCATACCAGATCAACTTTGGCAACGTGTGGAAGCTGCTTGGTCTGCTGTAACCCAAGAACACATCCAAAGTCTCTTTGAATCATTGCCGAGGCTTGTGGCAGCGGTGATCTCCAACAAGGGCGGCTACTCTGGCTACTGATTTTGCCAGGAACCACACTTCACAGAAGTCTATAAATTTAATCATTTGATACTTAGTCAACATGTTATCTACAAAATAAATTTTGTTGTGATATCTCTTGTCTTTCTTGGTGTTGCAATTTGGGTGGCCAGCAGTGTATATAGCTTGGCATGGCTATAGCGAAATTCGACCTAGACATTTATGTCATCCTGTGACATCCATGGTTTAAAATTACGTTATCCTACAAGTCATGTCTTCTTCGACCCTCACCTTTCCAACTCACCAAACGGTTTTGAGTTTCTAGAGGGGTGGAGGGTCACTTTTACACCAGCACTAGTGAGTCATCTAGGCAACCACATCGAGGGACAAGGAACCACACACGCCTAAATCAAGCCTGCAATCATGCCTGTTGTGAAGAGCATCGCCTACTTTACATTCTCAACAAGTGTCAGACGTCGGATATCCAATGCGGAACGAATATTCCGCGAACCGTCGGATGTTTGTTAGTCGCTGGATAGCATAAAAAAGGGATAAATGAGCACATACTTTTTCTATACTTGTTGAAAACGGCCTGCTGAATTAAGCTTTTGTTAGTTAACTCTAAGCGGCGCTATAGTTGCACCTTTTTTATATATACTTGTTGAGTTGGTGCGTGTGGTTCTCTTAGATGTTGCCAAAGCATTCAACCGCATTTGGCATGATGGACTTTTATTCAAGCTCACGCGACTTGGTTTTTCGGACCATTTTATCTCTCTGATCAATTTATATCTCAGTAATCGTACGTTTAGTGTAAGAGTTGATCGTAATAGTTTTTCTTCCCAATGCCCAATTTGTGCCGAAGTCCCCGACTCTTCAACTTATATGTAAATGAAATCCCTAACTCACTGCACATTGAATTGGACGTCTACGCCGACGACACCGCTATACTTATCCAATCCAACAACATACATCATATTCTAAGTAGAATTAAGGCGTACATCCGGGTCTGGCTCTCTAATTGGAGAATCAAAATCAATGCTTCTAAGTGTGCCCTTATGCTGCTCTCTAGGAAATACGCACATTTCAAACACAGATTTAATTTTGATTTAATAATCCCGATTATTTGAATATCCCTCCTGTTTCTCTCTTTGGCACGCCAGTGTACTGGATAAAAAAGTAAAGATATTTAGACTTTGTGCTCGACCCAAAGTTATTTTGGAACGAACACATTAAACGTGCATTGCGTAATGCTGCAATCGCCAAAGGGAAAATATATTCGCTCATAGCCCGAAGGAGCAGGCTCTCCCTTCACATTAAACTTCTTCTCCTCTATAAAGCCATCGTTCGGTGAACTTTAACTTACAGCTCACAAGTTATAGTC
Source organism: Metellina segmentata (assembly GCA_947359465.1). Lineage (NCBI taxonomy): Eukaryota > Metazoa > Arthropoda > Arachnida > Araneae > Tetragnathidae > Metellina > Metellina segmentata. Next base: position 4,408,522 of record OX375881.1, on the reverse strand, counting down.
GGTACAAACCGAATAAACTGGAAAATACAGCATTTTCCAGAACCGCACATTGCGGACTTTAACGGGAGCTCCCTACTTTTTCTGGAATAAAGTCATGCATTCGGATCTCAAAATTAAGCCCATAGCAGTTCGAAGTTGGTATTCAAATAAAGAAAATTTCCTCCTAACCGGCCTCAATCGGTCTTACCCTTCAAGTAATCCAAATAATACACTTCGGGAACACAAACTTCACTTGCCGGCACGTCATGCACCAGATTTTGGATTATTCTTTATCGAGGTGGTTCAGTGATTTTAAAATGCATGGGGGTCATTTCATGTCAATTCACATAGGCAAAACCAGAGAAGTAGTAAATATTATACATGATAATTTTATGCAGTCATCTATGACAATAAATTGTGGATTGGGAAGATACTGACAAGCAAGAAGGAAGCGAAAGTTCAATTCATGCATCCACCAGGCCCTTCACGGACATATTTTAAGCCAACTAAAACTGATTGCTGCAGGTTGCCCCGTTTGGAATCTGAGATATTTTTGCAGGAGTCTTAATTGTACAGAAAACTTATAGAGTATGCTTTAAAATTCCAAATCCAAAACCTATATCCACCGTTGATACCATATTTTTGCCTCATGTACTTGTTGGAGATGAAGCTTTTGGAATTCCGGAAAACGTCATGCGCCCTATTTGTGGAAATTCTCCAATACACCAAGATAATTTTCAACTATCGCTTATTAAGAGCACGACGATGTATCGAATGTACATTTGGAATGATGGCGAACAAATGGCGAATATTTCACAGGGCAATGAAAACTAAAATTGATGCAACCAAAATTATAATTGGGGCCTGTTGTGTTCTGCACAATTATGTAAGATCCCGAGATGGGTATCCATATGAAGATACTCATTATGAAGCTCCATTTACAAGCTTTAGTACCAGAAATATACCACGGGGAAACATGTCAGCTAAAACTTTGAGATAAATATGCCGATTACTTTGTGAATGAAGGCAAAGTATCATGGCAGGACAAAATGATATAAAGGTTATTAAATATTAAAAATAAAATACAATATAGAATTTACCAAATATTTTCATTTTTTATTTGCTGTTTCCAACTTCAGAAAAAACTTCAACAATATCTTCCCAAGATGACTTTTTCAAACCTCTGTTCTTATGAGCAGGGCACTTCATATTCCAAATAGCAGTAATTTTATGTATTTCATCAATTAAAAGATCGGTATCACAGAGCTCTGCTTCCATCGTGAACGACTAATCCCTTTTTCTGTGTCAGTAGAATGCTTATAAAGATTTGCATACATTAAGGAGCAGAGTAAGGTCATTTATAGCGCCAAAAACTAACAGATGATTCATGTAACGAGTGTGACTGTGAATGTTCCAGCAAAATAGAAACGAAATCAAAGACATAATGAATATAATTACTACACTCAATAGTGATAAAATTGCTCTAAAAATGTTGTGAAATGGCTTACAATAGAACTAATCAAAAATCTGGAAATTGATAATCGATTTTCTATCTTCATGAAAATATGATATAAAAATTGCATTAAACGCGCAGTAACATTAATGATAACAATAAGATTGACAAGAGGATTAGAATATGTTGTATGAAAAACAAGGCCAGTAAAGCATCGACTGGAGGATTGCGAGTTCGAATTCAACCAAAGACCGTCGTGTACAAAGGGGGCTGGTGAACGTTAAATCTGTAATGGCCTAAAATTTAATCACGTTGACGTGGAAACTTAAACGGACCGTCGTCGGTATACGTTATCTCAAAACTAAAATTACATACTATTCCCCTTTGTTGGAAACTATTTTCAGAACACCGAATGAATTAATTTGCATCCTATTTGAATGATATTAAATACAAAGCAGTAAATTAAGGCAACTAAGTACTCTATTCAAGATATATCTTTTCTATAAAACGAGATAAATAGTTCTTTTTGTGTTCGTAATGATTATCTTCGTCAAATGCTTCCAAATTCGTCTAGCGAAAATATAAAATTTACAGTTGAAAAATTATTTATTTAAAGAAAATCACATTTAAGGTATCGATCTTAACTAGAATTTTCCGCAGATTTCAAATCCGTTGAAATTTTCACTGTATCTTTAACGATCGCGAATAACTTCGAATAAGGAATTATCGGTTCCCCTCGGCCCGCGGAAGCAATAAAAACGCCCGATTCAGCAGTTTTCTGCATGTGAACGCTCCAGTAGAACTCTATGTATTTTGGCTACCCGCGTTTTGTGTCAACATCAAACGCGCGTTAGATTTCGCCTCATGAACATGTCAATGTTGAGTGGCTTTGAAACTATCAACCGAGTCCAAAGACATTTTTTTCAAGGCCAATATGTCCCTACGTAAATGGCAGAGTAATTCTTCTGGTATAAAAGAACATTTGAAGATTTTAAAATTTGATGCTACTCCTGATTTGTCATCCAACACCACTCCATTTTAAAATCTTGGGATTAATTTGAGACACAGGAAAGGACACCTTTAAAATAGATAATCAAAATCTTTGTGAATTTGTGAGATGTCAGAAAAAGACAAAAAAAAAAAACTATTATTCAAACATCTGGCAGAATTTTTGATCCATTGGGACTCTTGTCACCATTTACAGTCCGTATAAAAATTCTTTTCCAGTCATTATACGACCGTGTCATCGATTGGGATCAAAATTTACCACATGACTTGCAAAAAGACTGGGACATTTTGTGTGAACAACTTCCATACCTTAATACTGTAGAAGTGCTTAGATATTACTTTTGTGACTTAATGGATAAATTTCCAGACAGGGTAGAATTACACTGTTTTACTGACTCAAATGAAAAGGCTTACGGTGCAGTAATTTACCTTAGGTTTGCTACTGAGACGGAAAAATTAAAAGTGTCTTGGTTGCTTCAAGGAACAGATTAGGTCCCATAAAACGTTTAAGCTTACCAAGATTGGAACTTATGGGCGTAATTATAGGAGCAAGACTTGCAAGGCATATTACGTCCGTTCTTAAAATAAACATCATGGACCTTTTTTTTTATGGGCTGACTCAAACATTGTACTACATTGGATTCAAAGCTCTTCCATTTCTTGGAAACCCTTAATGAGCAACCGAGTGTTAGAAATACAAAGCTTGACTGATCTAATGGACTGGCGACATTGTACAGGTCGTGACGATTCTGCACACCGATGATCAATTATCGATCTGAAAAAGGACAGTTTGTGGTGCTTTGATCCTCCCTGGTTGACACAAGAAAGAGATGTCTGGCCCCGAGAAGCAAGAGAAATAGACAATAACTTAAGAAAATCAGAAGCCAGACAGAAAAAAATGAAAATTTCTCAGACGTTTTGCACATCTGCTCCAATTGAGCCATTTATGAAGATTCAAATCTTCAGTTCTCTTCAGAAGATCATCCGAATAGTAGCCTGGATCAAGAGATTTATACATAACTTGAGAAGTTCCAACAAACGAGAAGACTGTTTATCTGCTGAGGAATTACGAGAAGCCGAAATGCATCTTGTAAGACAAATATTAAAGAAGAATTATGGAGATGAAATAAAGGCGTTGAAAGAGAAATCCCAGATTGGAAGGAAATCTAAAACTTACAGTTTGTGTCCATATCTAGATGAAGACAACTTATTGCGAATTGGAAGCAGTCTCAATCCAGCAGACTTCACCCCAAACGAGATCACTCCTGTTCTTCTACCAAAGAATGAATTATTCACTGAATTGTTGATAAAGAGAGAACACGAAAGAGGGATGCACAGCGGAGTGTCGCTGACACTGACGCAGATAAGAAGAAAATTTTGGATACCAAAGGGAAGACAGTAAATAGAACCATCTACAAAGGCTTAATTTGTAAAAAATATATGTTAAGACCAGCAAAGCAATAGACAGGAGACAACTTCCTAAAGATAGAACTACTGAAGCACCTCCGTTAAACATCATCGGAGTAGATTTCGCGGGACCTGTCTTCGTTAGAACTGAAATAAATGACTATTCAAAAGCATACATTACACTCTTCACCCCCATGCGATGTTACTAGTACTATCCACTCAGAATTAGTGATAGATATGTCGACTAAATCCTTCCTTCTGGCTTTTCGCAGATTTCTTTCGAGACATGGAACTTGCAAAATTGTCTGTTCCGACAACGCAAAGAGTTTCAAAGCAGCTGACAAACAAGTACAACATTTAACAAATATTTTAAAGGATCAAGAACTACATGATTTCATCTCACACAAAGAAATAACCTGGGAAAATATTGTTGAACACGCTCCATGGTGGGGAGGATTTTACGAACTTTTAATGAAAAGCGTCAAGGATCCATTGCGAAAAATCCTAATGCAGCATACATTTTGTCAGTTTTTGCATAAATTAAAGAATGGAGAGTTTTTAATTGAATATTTTTAGTTTGTGTAATGGGAAATTAGGATTTTATTCATTGGTCTAGAATTTCCAAACTGAACACAAAATCCACAGGTTACTATCAATAAGGTCATCAAATCAGCATAATTTTCTATGTCAACTAACAAAGTTTTAAACATTGAAAGCTTATCTTCACTTAATCTACTGAAATGACAGTAGCAAACTTTAAATGGCATAGATATGAAAGTTTTAACAAAAAGTAACGAAAATTTCCCAATATTCTGTAATTTGTAAGATCAACTTTTGATCGCATCTAATTTATTTATTAACCTATTTAAAAAATATTTGTACCGTATTAAAAAATTACATTCTAAGGTTTCTCGCGATGTTTTTAAATTTAAAAGTAATAGTAATATGTTATAGGATATAACAGTTTTAACAAAAATGCAACGAAAATGTCCCGACTTTACCCGAATTTAAAAAAAGTATTATCAGGAATCAAATTGAAATTTCTATAAAAACTCAACGAGCTACAAAAATTCACGTTTAGAGGTACTCCAAAAACAACTCACGGCTGAAGACTGAAAATTTGTATGTATTTATTTTGCTCACTCAAGGTAGAATTTTTTTTTTACATTGACTCTTAATGCACTCTAAACTAATTGCCGCATCGGAAAAAAATCTTCATCCTATTATTTGCTGTACTATTTGGAACAAACCATGTTAATTTCGTAATTTTCTAATCTGTACTTTCTCGGAAAATCGTCTAAGAATCGCCCGGAAAAAGCGAGTTTTCAATCCCGCGACTGTGGTCTCTACTATTATAAAAGGAAGTGTTTGTCCTGACGAATCTATGGCAGTTACAGTAATGGGATTTGGCACACAGGTAGTCCGAATCTTTTGCAATTTTTGGGTTGAGCCGAATTTTAAAATTAAGTCTACAACATTTTAAAATGAATTTAGTCGAATTTAGTTATTATCGTTTTCTTTGAAATGGCAACAGCATAAAGAGATGGCAAATTCTAAATTTTTACTTTCCGCTTTCGTTTCCTTTTTTGAGAAACGATTTAAGCGGAAGAAATAAAGTTATATAGTTTTTATATAGTTCTCCTAGATCGCGTTAAAGATAGAGTAAAAATTTCAACGGATTTGAAATCTGCGGAAAATTTAACATTAGATTGACACCTAAAAGTATGATTTTCTTTAAATTAATAATTTTAAAAGTGAATTTACTTTATATTTTCACAAGAAATTGTGACGTCACGCCAACCTTCGCTTTCGAGAAATCCATTTCCTGTTCTCATACAATTACAGCAAAGGAAAGCAAAACAAATAAAAATAATTTTTTACTGGCATTGTGCTCTGTAAGCAACGTTATATCGCAAATGCCGGTACGCGCTGCTCACAGCAACTTCTTAAATCCATTTTGGAGAAAGAAATAAAGCTCGTGAACAAAAACTCGTGGAAAACATCAGTTTGCGAAATGCAAACATAAACAAACCAATCGTTGCCAAAGCTGTAAAAGAAATACAGCCAAATTTGGGCGACACGTAAGAGAATTATATTTATTAGATAATTAATGAAATACATTTGAACACTATTTGTTGTCATTTTTACTCCTTGCTTCCTCTTCTTTACCCCTAATTCCTTAATTTTGAAATTGAATATTGTTGCATTTACTTTTGAAAATACCTTGAACTAAAGCCATTTTAATGTACAAAATGAAAATTACAAAATGCATAATCTGGAAAGCAGATGCAATTGAATATTGTAATGTGTTTAGGGCTTTGCATGAAAATTCACTTTTGATGATATCCACTACGAACTTACCTGAAAAATGCTAAATAACATTTTATCAGTTTTAGCAAAAAAGTGGATGAGATCAAACTTTAAGTCAATAAAATTTCCTATGAAATGATACACAAGAACCAGGTTTCTCTAGGACGAATGGTTTCGATTTTAAGGAGTAAAAACTACGAATTTTGTCAAAAGTCGCTGTTTTTCTTAACTTTAACCTCAATGTGAGGCACGGGTTAATATTATCAAGTTGAGCTGAAACTTTACCAATCACATTTTATAGCCTATTGGCAACTTTTAGGAAGGTGCCGTGGAAGATTGGGAGAAAAAAAAATTTCCATATATACCTTGTGACCACCCTACTATTACATTCAATGACAGATAATACAATAAATAAACACTATTAAATGAATTATGGTTATAAATGTGCTTGGTTTGCTATAAACTGATAATCTTTTGCTGAACTGAAAGTTTTCTAACACCAGCGAATGTTCTAGTGGCAATCCAGAAGTGTTCCATCCAGTGAAATGATCATTAGTTGTTTAAAGAAGTCTTTTTGATTTTCTTGTAGTTTTCAGGAAATATGATTACTATGTCTGATTTTGATAGTAAAAGAGATTTTAAAATTCCTGAACATTCGAATTGTAACGTGGGAGAAATGTTGCATGAAAACTGCCATATAATCCATTATGTAAAAGAAACCGGATTTAAAGAACTTTCCGAACTTACAGTTAAAGCCAGAGCAATGTTGTATTTGAGATTAGATAGGAAGTTTGAAAACATTTGTGTTCACCATCCATGAGAAGAAGTATACTGAAGTATACTTACTTATTCGGACGAACTTGTTGTGTTGTAATCCTGTTAAAAGTCACAAACATGCCGTGAAAAAGTCCCCGCGGATAATAACACTGGATATTGCCAAGAAATCAGCTGGATTGCTCTCGCCAGGTAAAAATATCTGTCTCACATGTGAAATTGGTGTTAAAAATTTTATTGCAGAAGAGGATGCAACGGATTTTGATTTTAAAACGAAAGCGTTAGAGAAACAGTACGAGAATCTCAATAATATCCTACAGAAGATGGGAAATTCGCCTGTTAAAAAGACATGACTCATTACAGTCTCAGCATGATTCAAAGAAAACATTAAGTCAGAAGAAAATTACAGAAATTACTCCTAAAATAAATTTGGGAACTGTTTTGCAAGTAATGAAATAAGTAATACACGTGTGACTGAAAACAATGAAGATTTTTATTGTTTAATAGAACAACTGAAAGTAAAGTTTGCTAAGACAACATCCCCAGCAGAAAAAATTCAAATTTTAACTTTTATTCCGAAGAGCTGGAGTTTGGAAAAAATAAGGTCATATTTTCCCACCCATTGTATTTAGAAAGGAAAGCAAGAATTGTTAAAGAGGCGTTTGGAATTCTCGAAAAGCTTGCTAAGAAACAAGACAAAAAGAATGACAATACTATTGCAATAGTTAGAAACTTTTACGAGTCTGATGACATGTCGGCTATGTCCAGGGAAAAAAACTATGTTAATATAAACACAGATGAAGGTAAAGTCCCAAAACAAAAAAGGTTGATTCTTTGTAACTTAAAAGAAGGATACCAGCAATTTAAGGAACAGCATGGGACTGTAAAGATTGGTTTTAGTAAATTCGCTGAATTAAGACCGAAATATTTGTACTAGCTGGAAGTAATGGTACACATTCTGTGTGCACCATACATCAAAATATAAAACTAATGTTACGCTTTTAAACTTCATTATTCTTTGCTAGAGTAATGAAATTATATATTTGTGACATTGAAAAAGAAAAATGTATGTTCGGAGAGTGTGATAAGTGTCCAAAAGATAAATTTCATGCTGTTTTTGGTTTGAGGTTTTTCAAAATTTAAAAGAAATTATTTACAAGCGTTGGATTTCGACCGACACATCTGCTCTAATCACACAAGTCCAGTCAACAGAAGAATTTCTTGACTCACTTGTTGGGAGTATTTCTGGATTGACAAAACACCATTTCATTGCTAAATCGCTGTCCAAATTTTTGGAGGAAAAGAAATTGACTGTTTCCCAGGAAAAATGCATTGTACTCCACGATTTTTCAGAAAATTATTCATTCATTGTTCAGAATGCAATTCAAGGATTCCATTGGGAAACTTCTCAAGCTACAATGCACCCCTTTGTACTTTGTGGGAAGGATAGCGAAAATAGGTTTCAAATACTTTTAATGTGTGTCATTAGTGACCTTACTAGACATGATACATTGAGTGTATTTGCATTTCAGACTGCCGTAATCCCTTTTCATAAAAGAAAGGTGTCTTTCTGTGAAGAAACTTAACTATTTCAACGATAAATGTTCAGCACAGTATAAAACCCGGAAAAACTTTTCTAACATTTGCCATCGTGAATCCGATTTTGGATTGAAGGCAGAATGGCACTTTTTTGCTACAAGTCATGAAAAAAGTCCATGCAATGGAATCGGTGGAACTATCAAACGGTTATCCGCAAGAATAAGTTTACAGAGACCATACAACAATCAGATTTTAAATGCAAAACAACTATTCTCCTTCTGTCCTTCAACCATTTCAAACATCGTTTTTTTATGTGCCTTCAACCGATGTTATTCAAATTGAGTCTAAGCTTCAACAAAGGTGGAAGTGACCGCAGCCATTACGGGAACGCGTAACTATCATTGCTACATTCCTATTCCAAATTGTACGTCACTAATTCGTGTTTCATATTTATCGCAATCGCCAGCAGAAGTAGAGTTTAAAAAGAATTCAGCAGCTCAAAAAATCACGTTTCAATAATAGAAGAAGCAAAGTTTAACATGGGAGTTTTACCACATAGTGAATTTGAAAAGGTAATTAGTTAAAATTCATTGTCTGATACTAAGTTGAAATTCTTAAGCTTGTTTTGAGACGGATTTTTTCGGTTTTTATAATTCACTTTGTAAGTTAAAAATGACTTGGTATTTCTTTGTTGATACAGGGTTTTATTATCTGAATTTAATTTCACAGTTATCATTGAAGTTCTCGTAATATGCATGGACAGGGAAGCAAATGTTGTGATTTTGATCACGTTTCAGTAATAGAAGAAGCAAAGTTTAACATGGAAGTTTTAGCACATAGTGAATTTGAAAAGGTAAGAAGTTTAAAGTCATAGTATCTATGATACTAAGTTGAAATTTTTAAGCTTATTTTGACACTCATATTTTCTGATTTTATCATTCACTTTTTATGTTAAAAATGATTTGGTATTTCTTTGTTAATTTATGGTTTCATTACCTGTATTTAAATTTACTGTTACCATTGCAGTTCTCGTAACATGCATAGAGTGGGAAGCAAATGTTGTGATATTTTTTTGGAATTGTTGCTTTACTACTTGTATTATAATCCCGAAATTTTTCTTACAAGTAATAAACATATTAAACTGTATTCCTGTGAAAGATCGGTTTTGTCAGAGCTGTCCTTCATTTGATTTCTTGTGCCTATTTAGAGTAGAAAATTGTCATTTTGTTATTTTCGTTAGCTATTTTGAAGATGAAAGAAATTAAATAAGGTTTCCAAACTCTATCAGTAATATTATCATACCTAGAACTGTCACTGGCATGCATTTAAAAGTATGTCGTAAAATTTCTTTAGCCCATAGAAATGTTTTTAATTCTGTCAAAAATGACGATTTTCCATTTTTTGCAGCTAAATTTTAGATTAAATAAGATGTTTAAAATTGTTGTTGCCCAAGTGAAAAAAAGAAAATTTTGTACAGATTGTAAAAATGGAAACATGTTTGTCTACGTTAAGTAGTTTTTGAGAAACAGAACTTAAAACATTCAACATTAAGCGATCTCACAATTTCTCTTCAAAGGTTGTTAAATCCTAAAAATGCCTCCAACTTCGAAAATATTTAATTTTGACCCTAATGCTTTTAGATATCGTTATTTATGCATAAACTAAACCCCTGTGCCAAATTTCATAAAAATCGATTACCCACAGGTTTTTCCTGATTTTCGGTCATTTCACGTGAAATGACCCTTCTTTCTCTTTTTTAGAGATAAAATCTGAAACATAAAATGAAGTAAACAAAATGGAAATTATGTAATCACGGGTCATGAAATTCATCTTATGGATTTATTAACTTTAACTTTTTGGTATTTATGGTATTAAACATGAAAATCACACTTTAAGTTATTTATTGACTTTCTGATTAACTCAGAAATAAACTTGATTAAACTGGGGGAGTGGAGTGTGTTTTATATTGGGTCATGCCACGTCAAATGATTAAAAATCAGGAAAAACCTGTGGCCGTATGGTATTGGATTTGTATTAAATTTGGTACAAGGGTTTAGTTTATGCATAAATAGCGATATCCAAAATATTTAAGTTCAAAATTAAATAGTTTCGTAGTTGGAGGCATTTTAAGGACTTATAACTTTGAAGCGCAATCGTGAGATCGCTAAAAGTTGCATGTTTTAAGTTCTGTTTCTCAAAACTACTTAACGTAGACAAACATGTTTCCATTTTTACAGTCAGTACAAAATTTTATTTTTTTCACTTGGTCATCAACAATTTTAAACATCTTATTTAATCTAAAATTTAGTTACAAAAAATGGAAAATTTTCATTTTTGACAAAATTAAAACATTTCTATAAGTTAAAAAAATTTTAAGACTTCCTTTAAATTTATGCCAGTTACAGTGCTAGGTATGATAACATTACTGATAGAGTTTGGAAGTCGCGTTTTAATTCTTTCATCTTCAAAATACCTAACGAAAATAACAAAATGACAATTTTCTACTCGAAATCGGCATAAGAAATCAAAATGAAGGACAGACAAAGCTCTGACAAAACCGACATTTCACAGGAATACAGTTTAATATGTTTAGTACCTGTAAAAAAATTCGGTATTTTAATCTGAGTCCTAAAGCAACAATAATAAAATCAAAATCACAACATGTGCTTCCCAGTCTATGCTATTACGAGAACTTCAATGATAACAGTGAAATTAAATACAGATAATGAAACCCTATATCAACAAAGAAGTACCAAATAATTTTTAACTTAAAAAAGTGAATTATAAAAGCCGAAAAAATCCGTGTCAAAACAAGCTTAAAAATTTCAACTTAGTATCATAGACAATATGATTTTGAACTTCTAACCTTATCAAATTCAAATGTGCTAAAACTTCCATGTTAAATTTTGCATCTTCTATAATTGAAACGTGATTATTGTGTGCTGCCGAATTCTTTAAAACTCTTTACTTCTTTTCTGGTGATTGTGATAAATATGAAACACGAATTTGTGACGTACAATTGGGAATAGGAATGTAGCAATGATAGTTACTCATTCCCGTAATGGCCTGCCGTCACTTCATTAAACCTTAGTTGAGGCATAGACTCAATTTGAATAACATCAGTTGAAGGAACATAAAATAACTTGATGTTTGAAATGGTTGAAGTACAGAAGGATAATAGTTGTTTTGCATTTAAAATTTGATTGTCGTATGGGGGTGTCTGTTTACTTGTTCGTGCTGCGAACCATTTGATAGTTCTACTGATTCCATAGCATGGACTTTTGCCATGACTTCTGGATTGCCACTAGAACATTCGACGGTATTCGAAAGCTTTCGGTTCAGCAAATCCAGCATATTTATAACCATAATTCATGTAATAGTGTTTATTTATTCGGTTATATGTCCATGAATGTAATATCATCTCTTTCAAAGGCGGAAATGGATGTCTTACTGGCGTGTATGCGATCAAATAAAACGATAATTTCCATTTAGTTAAAAATTTTCTTGGGACGAAAATAAGCAAATTACAAAGACGAAAATTTTAGGACAGATAATATACATCTTGATACATAATACGGAAATTTTGTGGGGTTTTCGGAGCTGTACTTCATAATAAAATTTATATTTAAAAAAAATAGAAAAATCGCTGTTTTCAAATATTTTACTTTTTTATTATTTTTTTCCTAACTAAAGAATCGAAACACAATCACTACATTATTCCAAACTTTTAGATAGAAGAAGTGATTTGTTAATAATAATTTTTGATATTATCTTTCCCCATTTTTAGAGGTACTAGAGCAATTTGAAATTTGCATCAAATAGACAAAATCTCTATTTTCGCTGATCCCTGAGAATGAGCAGTGAAGGATATAAAACTATATTCTGACATTTTCAAAAAGACCTTTTACTAAAGATTGTAACAAATTTTTTTAATTTGTGTCAATAACTTATTGAAATATAGGGTCTCAAACAGGCTACTATTAGAGCGCAAAAAAAATCTACATTTGTGTGACCTTGAACTTTAAAATTTAATAAAAAATCAAATAGACACTTTGGACACCTAATATTTGGCAGTTCCTCTTAACTATATGTGATCTATTTAAAAACTAACTTTCATTAAAATCGGTGATGTGTCAGTCAGCCGATTTGCTCATTTTGCGTAGAATGACCCTATTACGACTTATAACACTAACTTAAAACAGTTTTACGTAATCTATTGGTTATTTATCTTGGTGTAGTAAGATTATAAAACTTTCATAAATTGACAACACTTTGAAAACGGAATTGATCAAAATTTAATTTTATATCACTTTTAAAATGAAGATCACATTGTTTTACGAATTTGAGATAGAAATTTCACAGAAGAATCTTTTACGATTTCTCTGTCTTGATATGATGGGTATTCAAGGATATTTCAAAATTTCACATGATCACACGCTGAAAGCAAAGCTTTTGAGGAGTTACATACATGCGTGTATATTAAGAAGACTGTAACTTCGAGGAATAAGAATATAATCTTGCCGTTGCTTAGTAAGACCACATCTAGAATATGCTGTACAGTTCTGGGCTCCATATATGAGAAAGGATATAGAATTAATTGAAAGGGTTTAGCACAGAGCTACAAAAATAATGAAGGGGATAGCAAATCTCGACTATAATAAACGTTTAAGTAATACGCTGGAAAGAAGAAGAAGGAGGGGAGATTTGATTCAGCTTTTCAAGTTGGTAAAACAAGGGGACACAGAGGTCTTAAATTTCAATAGGGATAACAGAACAAGGGGCCATGGGTATAAATTGAATAAGACACATTTTAATCGGTATTTAAGGAAAAACTACTACTTTAATAGGGTAATTGACAAATGGAACGCGTTGCCAGAAAATATAGTAAATTCAAAGGGAGTGTACGAATTTAAGATACAATTGGATACTCAGTGGGAATTGAGGAATTCATAAACAAAGGACCAGCCTTGTTGGGCTTGAGCCTGTAGCTGGTCGTCAATATTTGTATTTGTATTTGTATATGTAAATCAAGACACATTGCCGGAGTAGATGAAAAATTATGATAATGAGTGCTCGCGATATATATTTGTAACCTATGGTAAAATGTTAAATGTATTGAAGGAAGCAGAAGAGTAATTGATCTTGTAAACATACACAGAAATGTTTTTGACCAACAGATGCTCATTAAATGCATTGTAACTTAGCATCAATAAAATGACTAGTTTTTAATTACTAATATTAATATTATAAATGTTATGTTTATCCATAGTGTTATTACTTTATAAACTTATTGTTCGCATTCCATATCTCCGGGAAAGTTGTTGGGACCACTTTTTAATAGGCATAACTTTTCATGTTCTTCGAAAGAGCTTAGAACATTACCAACTTCTCAGAAAGTGTCTGATCTCGTGACAAGATAGAACATTGCTAGCGTTTCCATGAAGGAATCACTCTTTGTGCATTTATAGTACATTAATTACCTGGGTGCTGCAATTTGAATCCATTGTTGTAAAATAAAAACACAAAATTTTGTGTTTTTGTTTGAGACGACAAATTTTAAACGTTACCAGAATTATTTAAACAAACCATATTTTAAGGAAATAATGAATGACCTTTTATAAGAGAACTGCTCTATTGAAAACAATACTTGTTAAGAAAGGCGATTAATCGAGCTTACCTTCTTTTTCACTTGTCTTGCTTCAACTTCTGTTTTAAAACCCGGTTCGTTGAACGAGAATAACTTCTTGTTTTATACTTTACAGTGTAAACTATACTTAAATTTAGCAATGAAATTAAATATGCCTTTTTATGTATACAAACATTTATTGTAGTATTTATACACACAAGGATATATATATACAAGTTAAAGCATTACAGTTGTTAATTATCAGCTCTCGCGACAAAACAAAATCTGCCGCCGAAATAGGAGTTCAAAACAAAAGCCAATTAACGCAACAGTGTTGCCACCTACAATCAGCAAAATGATCATTCTAGTTCAAAACATCTCAGTATTGCAGCATCTTCTGTCGGGATACTGCATTTCCACTGAACATCTGTCCCTGAATATACTGAGGACTATCATCACTTAAATGAAGTTAGATGGGGGAACCCGGGGCAGAATGGAACACTTAATATTTAACAAGCTGTAAAAAAATAAAATACAGAACAGGATGTGCTAAAACTGAAGAAACGTATGCTTTCAATACTTGTTTTTTAAATAGTAATAATCATTCCTGAAAAATATAACATTAAAAAAGATAATAAGAAAAATCCTAAGAAAGTCAAAGTGGTCCGTTCTACCCCAGGTCCGGGGTAAAACGGTACTACAATATGTGCACATATAAAATGTTTTGTTTTTTTGGTATTTTGAACTTCTTTTTTTTCACTCCTATAACTACTATCTTTTTGGCTGTAAAACATATTTAAGTAAAATATGGTTAAAATGTGCACCAGATAAAGTTCAGTCTATTTTTCTTATTTTCACGCATTGATATAAACATATTCTTCTAACTTTAGTTCAAAAGGAAATTAAATGAAACCAATTAGCTTAGATTTATTTTAGTTGAAAAGTTCTTACAGATTTAAAACTAGATATATTAATTAATAAATGTAATCCTAGACCTTTCTACCCCTGTCCATTCCCCTCAAGTACTCAAGTAAACAACAACGTTGAGGCTTCGTACTCAACTAATCAAAAACCATTTCGTGAATGCTGATTAATATATGCAATAGTAAATGGACCTACTAAATATAAACCTAAATATATATATTTTAACCTGAATAAAGACGATCCCGGCTTGCCTTGCATGTTGAAGTATCAAAGAAATTACAAAAAAAAAACGACGAAATCTTGCAGAAACACGGTAAATTAACGACTCGGTAATCTCAAAATATCGAAAATGGTCTGAAGCCACACTCTTTCTGTTGTTAATTAGTCTCAAAACTTCTCATCAGTCGGCGCAATCGTAAAGCGGAAGTAAAGGGAGAGAGTGGGGTTTAATTCCGCTAAGGGTTCTATTGTTCTGCACAAAATTATAACCAATTAGTTGACACAGGAAATAAAATTCAGAATTTTTAAATGTATGTAAGGTTACTACGAATATGTACTTTCTTTGACTCACAAAGGTAGTGGATTTGAAGTGAGCTCATTACCTTTGGTAGGTAGTTTCCAGCGTTGTCATTTCGTTGGATTTTATTACTTCCGTCAAAGAAAATACATATTGATGCCATTTGTACCGCGAACCCAAATCCATCACAAGAAAATTGATAATACATATTACTCAAAAGGTACTTTTCGGTTAAATGGTTGCCAATCGTAGTTGTGCGGCAATGCTTCCAAAGATGGAAATTTGTATTTGTTGCAGTCACGTTCTTCCAGTGCAGTATATATTGGGGCTGTGAATCGTAGTAATGCTTTCAATTTGGGATGCGACATCGATGTCGATGTTTTCAGAACATCGATGTTTTTAACATCGATGTATTGGAGTCGCTGTTTTTGTAACATCGATGTTTATACTTGTCGATGTTTTTACGTTGTCGATGTTTTATTTTTAAATGAAAAAAGTATCGTTTTAAAAATTTTAAAATTAACTAAGTTGCGTAATTTTCATAATCAGCAAATTGAACATACTTATAGACCAAAGTGTACAAGAGTGAAGGGCCAGAAAAGTAGAGATGCGACATCGATGTCGATGTTTTCAAAACATTGATGTTTTATAAAAACATCGATGCATTGGAGACGATGTCGCATCACTAGTTGCTAAACCAATTTTAAGAAATGGGGGAAAAAATTTTAAATACACTGAATTTTACAAAAATCGATGGTTTGGGGGCGATCAACATCGATGTTTTAATTTTGAACATATATGCTTCATAACATTGATGTTTTGCTGTCGATGTCGCATCACTAGGTGTTAAACCAGTTTTAAGAAATGGGAAAAAAAAGTTTAAATACACTGAATTTTAAAAACATCGATGGTTTTGGTGCGATGTCTTATCAACATCGATGTTTTAATTTTTAGCTTCGAAGTTTCAAAACATCGATGTTTTGCTGTCGATGTCGCATCCCTACTTTCAATGGGTGTGCCGGTCCGTTCAGCGAATCCTTTGATTGCAGGCCATACACAAAACTGGGCAAAATAAAGTATTATTTATTCTGACTGTCCCAGTCAGAAGAAACCAATAAATTTTCAGTCTTTGTTGAAAGCCTATGTATAAGGGTTATAACCCCCTGGGACAGTAGAACACAATAAGACTTGAACGTAAACCGAAATACTATCGGTAGAAAAATTAATGAAGTCGATAATTCTGTTCGAAGTAGCGAACTTAAGCATTTTTTCATCAAACACTATTACTAGGAAAACTGAAAAAAAAATCTGAGGGTTTGGTTAAGTTTCAACGGCGCAACGGCCATATTTGGCTGTACCAAACATAATGCGGATAATGTCAAGTAATATACATACACAAAGGTTTTATTGATACCGAAGAGGGAAATATACCTAATGAGAAATAGAACATGTGCTGCCTACAACCGGCAGGTAGACAAATGTGGGTAAACACTCTGCGAAAGGAAGCTGCCTCAATATCAGGGAAAAAACATTTGTGTATAGAAAATCAGATGAAGGTTTTGTACATTTCCTCTTAATTATGCACTTTAGTTGAAGTTCAAGTGTTGTGTTTTGTACGATAGAGAAAGTAGCAATGATTGGTCAAAAGAGGAAGTGAAATGGAATAATTATACTACAGAAGTTTCCTGTATCCACAAATGCTTAAAACACAATAGTCTGATGAACTACCGAATTTACTCATCACAAAGGGACGCAAAGGGTCTGCGTAATCCCGACCATCTGTCAATCACGTTGTTCACCTCGCTCATTGGTTCGACGCATACTGACTACGAAGAATCCTAAACGCCGCATCAAGGCGGATTCAAACGCATACGGACGACGGATAATCGTAAACAAATCTCAGTCACTAAATGAAAGCCAGTACTCAGAGTATGCAACATTTCATTGAGAATATATTCAATCGCTTGGACGTAGCATGGGCACAAGCAGACACACCAAACACGCAAGAGACGAATTTTGCAACAGTAGGACCCAAAACGGATAGAAAACTTGAAATGGATCGAAAATATTCCATGTACAAACACTCAATTCTCATTTACATTCATTAAGTATAGATTTCAAGAATTTGTTTTTCTGCGCAAGTCTTGTAAATCAATACATTTTCTTCGGGCAATTGTTGCTTTTGACTTTCGACTATCGAGAGATACTGCTATATTTTTCAAGTATTGAACGCATGCCATGGCGACATAAAGTATCTCCTGACATGACCCCATCGCAAATGTTGAATTTTTCAAAAAAAAAAATCACTCTATATTGCCTTATTTGATAGTAGCTGAAGCAGAGGTGCAATTCATACAGAAATTTTGCTTCTGTTCACGTCATCTGACTGTGGTTCCAAATTACGTGGCGTTGTCTTTGGGTCTTTCCCTTTGGGATTGATGCCGGACCATAGCCAATAGCCCACTGTTGCTTCAGTGTGACGTCAGATAACTACCACCCACCTATACTGAAATTGCTCAAATATTCTAGAATATTATTCTATGTTATTAAATAATTTCATGAGCGTTCTTTTTTTCTATGTAAACCTAATATGTATCTCTAACTATTTTCCAGACTACTCCAAAGCACTAGAAATTAAGGTATTTCCTGATATTTTTCTATGGATTTTAGGTAATATGGTAAATTTTACTTAACGTCATACTAAAGCAACACAACGGGATATTGACGACGGTCCGGGATCAAAGACCTTTTTTTGGTACCACTTTTATTATGTTTAATGAAACCGTATAAGTGAAAAAGAGAGGAATAAACCTGAACTTACAAAATACAAATGTGATAGAGGATTTCGTGACCGCTCAAAGAATAAGCTTTTAATAAATGTGACAAAGGAATCTAAATTCCAGAACACGAAAACACGCTAGCGTTTGAAATGTAACTCTTTTCAATGAACCATTCAAACAATTCGCTTCCTCCACGATGAATGGCAAGTTCCCCAGATACGCTTGGCCTTATGTCCTGCAAATCACAGCTATTGTTTGATTTGTGTATTCATTTGCGTTAAAAAGCACAGCTGTAAGACGATGTTAAATAGTGCATTCTGTTTTGAATAGAGTGCGCCATCCAAATACAATTGGATTACTTTTCACGACCCCTTCCTTTCCTTTCATTAGAACGGGTGAGTTTCGTGACTACTTTCATTGATCCGATTTGGAAAGTTTCATTTGATACATTTGTCATTAAGATGAAGTATAAAACTCGAGTATTGCCTCTGCGATACGCTTTTAAAGAAAAATGTATCTTCAAGTGTTGGTGGCTTCTCTCGTTCTCGTTCTGGTAGATGGTGGAAACTTCAAGTTTCGTGACTATGAAATCGGCCAGTGCATGGAAAGCATCGCGTGTACTTTGGGTAAGTGATTGAGTAAGCATTTAAATATGTCCTTTCAACCCCCCCCCTGGTGGTTATCTTGACAAAGCGTCTCGTTTTTAAACTGAAAACATCATGATATATTTCATTATCTAAAATCAACGTTGAAAAGACATCTCGTTATAATCAAAATTGGCCAGATTATGATGAACGAGATATCTCTTTGAAACTATTTGGACGCTGAAACGTGGACATTCAATCGCTCACATCAGAAAACCCTTTTTCAAGCAAAACCACCTTCTACATGCTGTATTTTCCATAGAGTAGAATAGTATAGGGTCGACCTCGGATAGTTTAATGCACATTCGGATTGGCATATGCAACAGTAAGTAGTTAATTAACGTCAAACCGGAGGCAAATAATGACAAAGATATGAACAAACAAATCGTCAGAACCATGGTTATAAAATGAGCCGCGGTAGCTCAGTCAGTAGAACGTCGTGCTCGCATCGGAAGGGTTGTGGGTTCTGTCCTCAGCAGAGCCTGCAATTCTGATGGTTGCGAGATCGGCGCTTGGACCTGGCTAAAGACCGTCGAGTTGTTAATGGTGGCTGGGGCACGTTAAATAGGTCGTGGTCACAAAGTCCCCCATGTTTCCATACCAAATCAATACCTCTGGGGGTACCTGATCAGGGGGTTATCGGCCTCTGATTGGGATCTAAATTACGATATGTGTGAGTGAACGGATGTGTGAAAGGGACCTTCCTGTAAAACGGATGTGTCATATATGAAGAAGTCCAGCCCTCCGGGGCAATGGCACTCCCAATTGGACCATATATGGCCCGCACAACAACAACATGGTTATAAAACAAGGACATCATCTAAGCTGGGACCTAAAAAAAAAACCGACTGTTTTAATTGTGTAAGAAAATTATCAGTAATATTTACATTGAGGGTTATACTATTCTAGTACATAAAGGGTCCCTGGAAAGGAACAACTGGCGATATCGACTTATTGCGTCTTGAGATGAAGCACATAGAAATTCGCAACGTTCATGGAAACGTCTCTGGTTCTTCATGTAAAGTTACGTCAATAAAGGAGTAGCGCCAACTGTCATGAAGACAGGCACGGAGCGAACAGATATAAACTACCATATCGTTGCCAAAAGTGTGAAACCAAGTCAGTCGAAAAAATTGGATTTCGGGTTGTTCTGTTTATGTGCGCAGAAAAATCATCTGTAACTCTATTTAATTTTTATTTTTCAACTAGATAGAATATTAAATAGAAACTATCTAGTTAAAAAAATTAAAAATTGACTAGACAGATGATAGTTATTATGTTATGCAAGATAGTATATTAAGTATATATTACATTAAATACATAGTACATAAAATATATTATCTATTTGAAAAAAACTAAAAACTGACAAGACAGATTCAGATTATTTTTCTGCGCATGTTTACAGAACAACGAAATAAAATATTTTGTATTTACGTGGTTTCACACTTTTGGCGACGTTATATTATGTATGGTCTTTCTGAAAATTGGGTGCATTTTTTTTTTTTTTTCGGTCCGAAAAACTAACCTGTATAGCTTATATAATTTTAAGCCCTTATTCATATATTTGCCCCCTATAAGGTAACTGTAAATTAAAGTTTGCATCTACTACGAAACTAAGCATAAGTTTCAGTTTCAGTCGCCTCCTTTTGAAGGTTAATATATCTGCATACTATGTTGGTGTATCAGGATTTTTTTTTTCAATTTTATTTGTGATAGAACTTACGCTTGTATTTCTGCTTAGGTAAACCGGAAGTATTTAGAGATTCAGCATACTTGTTTGGACCAAAGGTATTAATAAATTTATTCTTCTCATTCTTAATTTCAAAAGTTTAAGGTTTTAGAAGACAAAAAATGCTTGGAAAATTAAGCTTAATGTTGTCGAAACGCAAATTATTTAACAAGCCCACTAGCAGATAGGTAGATATTTAGTAAACTTTACATTGGAGCAACGCCACGGGTTGTAGGCGATGGTACCGGAATCAACCCCGAAGGGAAATATCCGAAGTCAACACCACGTAATTTTCAAACACGGTCAGATGACGAGGTCACTCCCACCTCTTCACTACGCCAACGAGAGAACATTTCAAGCCATGATAGATTCAACGTGCTTCAGCTCTCTTTTTACTCGAAAGTCTTTGGTTGGATTCGAACAAGCAACCCTCCGGTTGCTAGTTCATATACTCTTCCAACCAGGCAACCGTGTCCCCATAGTTCCTCGGGCTGCCACTAGAGTGGGAATTAGGGATGCGACATCGACAGCAAACATCGATGTTCAAAATTAAAACTTCGATGTTGATAATACATCGCTCCAAAAACATCGATGTTCAAAATTAAAACATCGATGTTGATAATACATCGCTCCCAAAACATCGATGTTTTTAAACATCGATGTTTTTAATCATCAGTGTATTTAAACTTTTTTATCCATTTATTTAAACTGGTTTAGCAACTATTGATGCGACATCGACAGCAAAACATCGATGTTTTTAAACTGCAGTGTATTTAAACTTTTTACCTCCATTTCATAAAACTGGTTCATCAACTATTGATGCGACATCAACAGCAAAATATCGATGTTCAAAATTAAAACATCGATGTTGATAATACATCGCCCCAAAACCATCGATGTTTTTAAAATTCATTGTATTTTAACTTTTCCCCCCATTTCTTATAACTGGTTTAGCAACTAGTGATGCGACATCGGCTCCAATACATCGATGTTTTTTTATAAAACCTCAATGTTGTGAAAACATCGACATCGATGTCGCATCCCTACTTTTCAGACTCTTCACCCTTGGCCACTTTGGTCTAAAAGTATGTTCAATTTGCTGATTATTGAAAATTATGCTACTTGGATTTTTTTTTAATTTTTATAACGGTACTTTTTTTATTTAAAAGTAAAACATCGACAACGTAAAAACATCGACAAGTATAAACATATTGGAGTCGATGTTTTTGCAACATAGACTCCAATACATCGATGTTTTTTAAAAAAACATCGATGTTTTGAAAAAATCGACATCGATGTCGTATCCTTAGTGGGAATACTTAAAATGGCCACGTTCAGTATACAAGAACAGCGTGTAATCATTCGTTTTACCCTTGCGTGTGGGGACACACATTCATCATCAGGAAAGTGAGTCTGTAACAATGTTAAACAACTGGGCTGTATAAGTTTTGGCAGGAAGGATATTTTAGGAAAACTGAATATTATATAGAAAACAAATATTCGTTTATTTCTTGGTTATTAATATTTATACAGTGCTGCTCTGTTGAACAGACAATTTCGAAACAATTTTCAAACAAAGAGTCTCCACCGGAGACTTAATTTCCAAAGTTTGGGGCGTCGCTAGTACGCCCTCGAAAACCGACCAGACTCTTCTCGAGTATGTCTGAGAATCTTCTCTGATCGCTGACCCAGTCCTCTCCTTCCCAAGACTCGAAGCTCCCGTCCGTGGGAAAAACCCTTGGGCAGTTTTCCATCGTCTCAAAACTCCAAGAGGGTTGCTCCCCTGCCTTTTCACTTCTATTTCAACAGAGTGGCTGGCCGTTGTCCGACAAGAACGATTTCAGCCGGCCAGGCGACTGGTAAAACAAGATGTCCTTTTTTATCACTTCGCCACAAGGCATACGGCGATTGGGTTAGTGTTGTGGGAAATGTGCGTTCACGGGTGCGACAGGCCGATCGTCGTGTGACAACGAACACGGGGTATTTGCTGTTTTTAATTAATGTCACAGTGGACCACGAATCACTATTGGTGACGAACCGGGATCAAGCCCCGAAAGAAAGGATCCGAGGACAGTACCACGGACGAACACGAGGAGCCTCGGTCTTGAACCAGTATATGAGATGTTTGCGACAGTGAAGCAAGTTGTTATGGCAGACCGTTGGGTTTTAATGGCGTAAATGCTCACATGTTCAAGCTGCCACAGACATAAGACAAAAAAGTTCGGTAAAAAAAAAGATTGAAATGCAATTTATATATTTGCATTTTTGAATTGAGACACTAGTTTAATGTGTAGAATCTAAATAAAATTCGCCAAACCGATGTCAGAGATGAATAAAAACAAATTTCCACTGAAAGGACTCACAAAAAGGTCCTTTAGGGTTGGTCTGCTGCAGATGTGAGAGATATGACCTTCACAGTTCTCACTTCCGTGGGGTCTGAGCACACCAACATGCCTGAAGACCTGGGAATTCAAAGAGTAAATTGTGCCGCAATAGCTCGATTAGAAGACAGAGTAACGTTTTAGCAACTGCAGCGTTGTGATCCAACCAAAGACCGTCGTGTACAAAGTGGGTTGGTTCACGATAAACTGTCGTGGCCTCAAATATCCTCTCGTTGGAGTGGTGTGGGAGTTTGGAGAGTGGGGCGCCAGCTCAGGTGTGACTTTGTCATCTGACTGTGGTTCAAAAGTACATGGTTGTACATCAAAGTACATCAAAAGTACGTTGTCCTCGGTTCTTTCCCGTTGGTATTGATCACTGACCGTCATCAATAGCCCATGTGCTGCACCAGTGTGACGTTAGTTAAAAATACCAATACCAATACTGATACCTTCCAGAACTTCTAGAAAAATGACAAGAAAAGGCCGTAAGTGTGTTTCCGTCAAGACGAAGTTTCTGCTCTTAGAGTAATCCTCACTAAGGAGTTTCTTCCCTAGTTTATCACCCTCCATGTACGAAAAGTGCATTTATGTCATCTGGAAACTCTCTCTCTATGCCTTCAAAATTGTACACAAAAGAAGAAAACTGACAAGTAACATTCAATTAATTTAACCCATAAGTACCTGAATTTTTTTCCCTTTAATAATTTGCATAGTGATTGCAGATGGCCACGAAATAAATAGCAAAGAAATAAAAATAAATAAAATAAAGTAAAGAAAATAGAATTTCTTTAAAAAAAATTTGAAACGTCCCGTTTACGGGTAATGGTAAGTTTGTTAACGTCGTACTAGAGCAACAGAACGGGCTATTGACGACGGTCCGGGATCAGTCCCTTAAGGGAAAGATCCGAGGACAACACCTCGTAATTTTGAACCACGGTCAGATGACAAGGCAACACCTGAGCTGGCACCCCACTCTCCAAACTTCCACACCAACCCAACGTGAGGACTTTATGCCCCGACAGATTGAAGGTGCACCAACCGCCTCTACACCATACGCTTAAAAACATCCATGCCCGGATTCGAACCAGGAACTTTCCTATCTAGAGGCTAACACCTTAACCACTATACCGGTTGGTCGGCTCCCATTTACGGGATGCTAGGCACAAGAGGGTGCATGTTTTTTTTTCCAATACAACATATACGTACTATATATGATTTATTCCAGAAATTGGTACTTAAGTAATCTTAGTATTTTTAATACACGCGATTATGTATACTTAATTCACTATACGTTTCAAATTACAACGTATTGTTACCCGCAAAATGCAAGTATTGTAAAATTTTCTCAAAGGGGTTTCGACCCATTGGGAGGATTGAATCCCTGATTGGGAGAAGATATCGGGATGTATTCTAAAATTACCACTGACCAGATATTATGCAGTATGCCAAAAAATTTCAATATTTTTATATATCTTTGTCGAATTTAACTTCATACTTCCCTCCCCCTCCCTCCCCCCGAAAAAAAGTCATGGCTGCTCTCCTGTTACTATTTTACATGATTTAAAAATTATATGCAACAAATATATAGTTTATGACAAAAACATTTCTCAAATAACTTAACTAATTCAGCAACTCGTATGCATGTGGGAATGCATACACCCGTTTATGTTTAGCGTTCTTTTTTAGGAGACCTTAGGAAAACTCCCAAAAGTTAATTACAAAATAAGAAACTTGTGAATTTGAAAAAATACTCATTTTAAATTAATGTATTTCCTTACATATATAGGGTGTTTCAAAAGTCATGGGTAAAATTTTAAGGGGTGATATAAAACATCTAAACAAGGAATTTTCACCATACAATGCTTGGGCGGTGAGAAAGCGGTGAACCGCTATACGGCGCTACAATGGAAAGCATACGTGCGAGTTTTCATACAAATCGTCATTTCTACCGTGGGTTTCAGAAGGCATGGCGACGTACAGTAATCAGAAAAGGGCGAACATGCATTTTATGTATGGTCTTGGGAATGCTCTGGAAGCCGAAAGACTGTACAGGCAGCGTTTCCGGAAAAGACACGTGCCAGACCGAAAAATGTTGGAGCGATTGCATCGGTGCCTGTGCGAAACGGGATCCTTTGTCACCGGCATGCATGATACAGAGCGTGGCACATAGGGTGGTCCAAAATTTTTAAGTTTTGAATTTTTACGTTCTCACCCTCCAAATTTGTTCCACTATATCTAAAAGTAATTATGGCAAAATTTAATCACTAACAAACAATATTTAGAGGTAGCTCAAGTTTCATAATTTGTGGTCATTTTGTCGTTTTTTGCTTATTTTTCTTAGAAAAATATCTCTCTTATCTTTCTCTCTATATTAAAAAAATGTTACCGCCGCCGCCGCCGCCGCCGCCGCCGCCGAAGAATTGAAAACTGTGTTGTTTAGCTCGATTCTTAGACGGTTTCCCGAGAAAGTACTGATCGGAAAAAAATGAAATTAACATGCTTTGTTCTTCATCGTATTCCCTGGATAATTATTAAGATTTTTTTCCGATGTGGCTATTAG
This sequence comes from Metellina segmentata, assembly GCA_947359465.1. Lineage (NCBI taxonomy): Eukaryota > Metazoa > Arthropoda > Arachnida > Araneae > Tetragnathidae > Metellina > Metellina segmentata. The sequence continues at coordinate 4,382,891 of OX375881.1, read as the reverse complement.
TTTAGGTTTTATTAAGTGTTAAAGTTGAAGAAGTGAAATTTCTTCCGCGAGTGAGCAAAACACATTCAAATTTTCAGTCTTCAGTCGTGAGTTTTTTTTTAAGAGTACCTCTCAACGTAAATTTTTGCAGCTCGTCGAGTTTTTTTTGAAATTTAAATTTGGTTCTTGATAATATTTTTTTGAAATTCAGGAAAAATCGGGACATTTTTGTTACTTTTTTTTAAAACTGCCATATCTATATCTAATTACTATTAGTTTTTAATTTTTAAAATATAGCAGTATACCTCAGAATATACTCTTTCTTACGGTACTATTATTTTTGAAATCGGTTAATAATTAAATTGGATGCGATCAAAAGTTCGTCATACAAAATTCGGAATCTTTGGATATTTTCGCTACTTATTGTTAAAACCGTTTTGTCTACGGCAAAAGCCATTATTTTTTAAATTTGAAAACATCACTGAATACATTACATTACACTCTTTCTTATGGTACAATTATTTTTCAAATTGGTTAATAAATAAAATCGATGCAAATAAAAGTGGGTCATACAATTTTCGGAACTTTCAGATCGTAACTTCCGATACAAAACTAAAATGGTCATATCTGTATAGTATTACTGTTAATTTTTAATTTTAAAAATATTGCAGTATACCTCAGAATATACTCTTTCTTACGGTACAATTATTTTTAAAATTGGTTCATAAATAAATTCGATGCAATCAAAAGTTGGTGACACAAATTTCGTATTTTTCAGTTCGCATAGCTGCTTCCGAAAGCAGTAGTGGGTTACACTTTTGACTATCGGGTTTGCCAGATATCAAATTTATCGTAGCAACAATTGCTATAAAAACGATTTCTTTTTATTTGGCGAGGAAAAAGGCTCGCTTTTTTCCCTCTGTTTTCAAGACAGTTTACCGACAAAGTACAGATCGTAAAGTTTGGATATTAACAACGTTTAGTTAAAATTGTACAGGGAACACGATGCAGAAGATTTTTTACTGATGCGGCTATTAGTTTAGGGTGCATTAAGTGTTAAAGCAAAAAAAAGTTAAATCACTTGCGAAAGAAGTATTGGTTTGAGAAAGCAAACCAAACGGATTGCGTAGCAATCCCCGGGGTCGGCGAGCGTAAGCGAGACGCAGCGAAGCCCTCGCTGTGACGTCATGAACCGGAAAGTGAAATCAGCATAATACGAATTATTCAGATAGTTTCACTCTGTGAAAGTAATGTTGGTTTGCGAAGCAAACCAAATGGTATCTGTGACAGGAGTGTTGGTTTGCGAAGCAAACCAAATGGGATTGCGCAGCAATCCCCGGGGGTTGGCGAGCGTAAGCGAGCAGGGGGCGGAGCCCCCTAGTATATAAAAATTATTTTACTCTATTTAAAAGTCAGCAGTGTAAAGTTGGTTTGAGTTGAAAGCTACAGTTCAAGAAGCATCTAAGGACACAATAGCAGAGATAGCAAAATTTTGGGTGAAAGCCGTAATTTCCATGCGGGATCCCCAGCACTGTCAGAAAAAAAATTAGAGAGATTATTTGAAGAATGGAGATTTTTAAAAAAGAACAAAAAAAACATAAAACACGTAATCAAAAGACCAAAAAGAGTGCATTGTCTTCAAAATTAGATAATTTATTTGATAGTGCCCATGCCAACGCATTTGACATAATACAAATAGCTCAGGATAGAGATTTCTTGCTAGCTCAGCGAGAAGATGGAAGACGATGATCAATAATTGGTGTTGACAGAAATCTTTTTCAGGAAAATATGCTCTTGCTGATTAAAAAAAGAGTCTCCAGAAAAAAAGATAACAGATCATGAAAGATTCCCAGGAAGCAGCATTGGATTTCATAACTAACTTTGATGAAGTTGAAGATGAAAATGATACTAAAAAGGCAGTAGAATTGTTTGATGAAAGAGTAACACCAGGTCCTGGTCCATCAAAACCTAAGTAAGGACGTTGCAACATCATAACGCCAGAATTAATAGCAGCTCTAGATAGGACAAAAGTATCTGACAGAAAAACTATTTTTGTGGTAGCAGAAACTGCAAAGAGTTTGGACATCGACATGAAAAATATCAGCCCGAGCAGAAGTTCACTTCGTTGACAGATAATCAGAAATAGAATTGAACAATCCGACAAAATAAAAGCACAGCTACATACAAATGCTCCCCTGATTGTTCACTGAGATGGAAAACTGTTACCAGAATTAACTTTAACCACCAAAGGGAACATAGACAGACTACCAGCTCTAGGGTCTGGAAACGGGGTTTCTCAGTAAATCTCTGTTGCAAAACTTCCTTCTGCAACAGGCGAAGCACAAGTTCATGCTGTTTACGAATCTCCGGAAGAATGGGATATTGCTGATAAAAAATATTTGGAATGAGCTTTGATACAACATCCGCAAATAGTGGAAAGGATAAAGGTACTTGTGCTCTTTTAGAAAAAAATACTGTGGAGGAAACTTTTTTCTTTTGCCTGCCAATCATCATATAATGGAGCTTGTCATTGGTAAATTATTTCATGTTTTTAGGAACTTCTTCATGTCCAGAAGTACTTGTATTAAAACGTTTCCAAGATTTTCGGGAATTCCTAGATCGAGACAAATTTGAAGCAGGTGTGAAAGATAATATGTTATCCCTTGTGCAAGATGTAAAACATGATATTTTAATATTTGCTGCTAGACAAAAATTATCAACTATAACAAGAGATGATAATCGATAATTTCTCGAACTTGTTATTTTTCTTTGAGGGACACCTGCAGAGGAATTCGTTTTAAGCATCCAGAAGCAATGCACCATGCTCGTAGGATGTCTAAGGTGATGTATTCTTTGAAGACATATATCTTTAAATCCCAATTAAAGCTAACTAAAGAGATAGAAAATGGTCTTTGCGATATCTGTGTTGCCATAGACAGTGTATTTTAAAGCTTGGATGACTGCTTCAGTTTCAGAAACCTCACCCTATAATGATTTTCAATTCATGAATAATTTGTTAGTCTATTCAAAGATACATCAAGCTATTTCAAAAGCTGCATAGGAGAGATTCGCAAAACTTCTGGTATTTGTCAGAAGATCTTTCTGCACTGTTCCTTTTTGACAGTCACATACCTATTTTAACAACAAAAAAAGGGTGGCCAAAGCCTTAAAAAATCAAAAAAGCACGAAGAGTCCTGAGAACCTTTTCTTTAACTCCCTTGAACTTTTTATGAAAAGAAGTTTGAAGAATTTGTTGTGGTGTCGTCTCCCAAAAATGGTAGCATCAGAAAATCGTATATGAGGAGAAAACAACCAACAGCTAAGAAAATCACGTTCTTATTAGTTAGAAATATTTACAATTTACAAAGAATCAACATTCATGTATCGAGATGGGCATCTCACGGGTCAGCGCGAGGAAAACTCAACCTCGCTTCTCGCTCTCTCCCCGTCGACTCTGGCCTCCCCCACATTCTCCAAGTTCCCCCAACGGCAAAGGTCAAAGGCCAGTCGGCGATCCGTCGGAAAGAACACCTGCAGAAGCGGCTTCTGTTTCAGTCTCCTTTTTGTCGCTCGTAAAACTCGCGAAGCAAAAACAACAGTTGGGTTGCAGCTGGCTCCAGTATTTCACAATCTCACAACCCTTCCCTCCTGAAGTATTTTCATATGATTTCATATGAAAATGTAGGCCCTTAATTCCAGTAATACTAACTCCGAGAGGTCCAAGGATAATCCATACACTATATTTACACAAAATACAAGATATGTCTTATTGTCATTGTTGATTTCAAGGTTCAGACTCGCGAACGCGTACTCAGTGTTAAAATATGTTCATCCTAGATTTAATTTCTTTCTCTTTTCACACTCAGAGAAAAACATATACAATATTAAATTTTAAAATTTTCAAAGTATACAATTCGAAAATCAATATTATACAAAAGTAATCATTCAATAACAACAAACTACCCAATCTAATGCCATTAATTAAATTCCACATACAATGACACTTAAAACACATGATACCACAAACATTTAAACTATACACATATAAGCATAATTACGTCACTAAAAATATATAACACAAATAAAACCTTACAACACTCAACTCAAATTAAGCAGATGCATGGCTAACAAATTATCGTTAATCCATTCTACTGAGTCCGTCAGCATTCCCATGCATTTTTCCCGGTCTTTGTTCTACCGTAAAATTATATTGTTGTAAACATAACGCCCACCTAGTTAGTCGAGCGTTGGTTCCAATCATTTTCTTTAGAAAAATGTGAGCGGGTTATGATCAGTTTGAATTAAAAAACGTGGATCGTCCAAATAATGATTTAACTTTTTAAGGCCGTACACAATGGCGGCCAACTCCCTCTCGATAGTGCTATAGTTTTGTTCTGCCCGCGAAAATTTCTTACTAATATATAAAATGGGATGCTCCTCCCCTTCCTGTATCTGTGACAGAACAATTCCTGCACCATATAAACTAGCATCTGTTTGCACTATAAATTCCTTCGTGTAATCTGGGGCGTATAAAACGGGACTTTGAATTAATTTGGCTTTTAGATTCTGGAAAGCTCGCTCACAATCCTCACTCCAGATAATTCTTTCTTTTTTAATTTTCCCTTTTAACACGTTAGTAAGGGGGACTGCTATAATCGAGTACTCTCGAATGTATCGTGAATAATAGCCTGTCATCCCCAAAAAGGAACGAATTTATGTCTTGGTCGTGGGCGTAGGGAAATCCTGTATCGCTTTAATTTTGACCTCACTAGGGGACCTTTTCCCTGAACCCACTTCGTGTCCTAGAAATTTTACACTATCCTGAGCGAACTTACACTTTGACGGTTTCACCGTCAAACCGGCCTCTCCTAGGCGTTTCAACACTTCCTCTATGTCTCTCATGTGTTTCTCCCAATTAGATGAGAACACGGCAATGTCATCGATGTATGGAAGAGCGAACGATTCTGAGCCCCCCCCCCAAAAAAAACCCTGGCTATCAGTTTGCAGAAGTAAAAGGGCGCGTTCAGCAGCCCAAACATCATAACCTTTGGCAAGAATACCCCGAAAGGCGTCACAAAAGCGGCGTACCTCCGGGCCCTCTCAGTCAGTGGTATCTGGTAATATCCCTTGGTTAAGTCCATTACCGTAATGAAAGTGGCTGAACTCACTCTTTCCACAACTTCCTCTATGTTGGGGAGAGGAAAATACTCCACGCGAGTTTTGGCGTTTAATCTGCGATAGTCCACGCAAGGACGGGGAGCTTTTCCTGGACTCTCCACCAATATCATTGGAGACGTAAAATCTGACTGTCCCACCTCGATTACCCCGAGATCTAACAATCTCCTAATCTCTTCTTTCAAAATCTCCGTCTGCCTCGGCGACATTCTATAAGGCTTTGCCCTAACTGAAGACTCGTCCGCTAATTCGATATCCATTTCAACCAAATGTGTAATTCCCGGGTCCGATGAGAAAACATGCCCATGCTTTTCTATCACTTCCCTAAATTTGTCAATTTGCATCTCAGTCGCACGTTTCTCCAGATTGCTTTCACAGTTTCCCAGAAATCTATTTGCGTAGAGTTTAATAGGGGGTAGGGAATTTCAGCCTCTTCTTCAACCTCTTCCGAATCCTGAATCAACATTAAGTTTACGAATTCTGAACGCTTGTGATAAGGTTTCATTAGGTTCACGTGATATATAGTTGCTTTATTTCGCCTCTCGGGCAGATCAATAGTGTAATCAGTGTCTGAAATCATTCCCGAAACAATTCCTGGACCAATCCAATTTTAGGGCCATCTTATGGGGCTTGGATGTTGACAGGACCAAAAGTGGGTCTCCCACCTTAAACTTTCTAGACACCGCATTTCGATCGTACCATAGTTTCCTTTTCTCCTGACACTCCGTCATACGTTTAACGGCTAATTCTTGACACTTTTTTAATCTGTCATTTAAATTCAATACGTAATCCACTACATTTTGATCGGCGCTCTCCTGTCCTAACCAATTATCATACACTAACGTATGTGGCATGCGCAAATTCTTTCCATGAATTCACTCAGCTGGACTAAGCCCCGTACTTTGATGAGTAACTGTTCTGAGTGCGAATAACGCCATAGGCAAAATCTCCTCCCAGTCACGACCCATTTCCAAACATAACGATTTTATAACCTTTTTTAAGGTAGAGTGCAACCTCTCAACACTATTCGACTCCGGGTGGCAAACCGAACTGTGCGACACCTTGATACTGAATTTTCTGAAAAATTCTGTCGTCAGCTCGCTGGTAAATGATCGGCCCAGGTCGCACTGCACCTCTTTTGGGTACCTGTCCTCGCAAAAATCTGCACCAAAGCGTCAATAATTGAGGTAGAGCTGATGTTTTCTACCGGAACCGCATCTGGATATTTTGACGCAAGGCAAATGGACGTGATTAAATACCTGTTGTTTCGATTGCTTGTTTGTAAGGGCCCCACTGCATCAATGTTTAATTTAGAAAAACACTCCGAAATTATCGAAACTAACTTCAAGGGGGCTTTACGCCGGTCCCTATTACTACCTACCTTTTGGCACGGATCACACGTTTTTACATATTGTTCGATCTCTTGATAGCATTGTGGCCAAAAGTAACACCGTAGGACCCTATCCTTTGTTTTCGACGTGCCCAAATGACCCGACACTTCTTCATGGCATAGAGCCAAAATCTTATTTCGGTACACAAGTGGCACACACACAATTGAACTTTCTCCTCACCTCGCTTAGACTGTGATATCCGCACCAGTCTTCCCTCTTTATCAAAAAATTCCCTTTCACCTGGCTGAGATGTCCGTGCCCACAGGAATTTTAGAGTTTCGCAATTTCGCTGTTCTTCTTTAAACGACTCCGCGGACACATTCTCCAATTCCGTCTCTATTTCCGTTCTTTTCGGAAAATCTAGGGTCTCTTCCTCCATGTCATTCCCCGACTCCCTCCGAACCTCATCGTCATTCTCCGAATCCGATTTTACCCCTCTCACTTCTAGACCGCTGCCCTCATAACTCTCTCGCCTTTGACTGCGCGTTATCACCGCGTTCACCGGAACTGGCATCCCCTCATTTCTTCTATTAACTCCGCAGTCTTGTTCCCTAATAAGTAATACCCCTGCTCTAGTTCTGTGGGCTTCACGGTGGCTTTTGTAATCACAGTGCCAAACTCTCCCCTTATGGTCACTTTCGCCAATGCTAGGCATTTGCATACATTATCTAGGGGCTGTTTGACCCAAGTTACTTCCCCAAGCAAATCTTCGTTCTTGACCCAACTACGATCGCATAGGTCTATACCCGCCCCAGTATCTCGTAAATAGTCACGCACTATCCCATTTATTTCCGCTTTTTAAAATAGGGTTTGAAGCAGTCTCCGATAATTACATCTGTCTCTAATTGATTTACTAAGTCGCTACCCTCTGTTCGTATACCAGATCCGACCATAATGCACCTGTCTTTCTCTGATGGGTTTCAAATTTTATTTTTAACGCCCCTGCTCCTAGTCTAAATCTTTTTAACAAAAGTTTTTTTTATATGATGGTAATCATCTCCCATTTCTGGCGCTTCTTTTACTATTATTTGAGCGACATCCGCGGGTAATAACGGAATGAGTTGAGAAACATATTTCGATTCCTCAAGTTCCGCTTTTAGCGCTTGCCGCTAAAAAATCCTCAAGAACAGAGTTATGTCTGTTAATTTTGGGTCAAATTTAGGGACTAAATCTTTTAGACTTACTATTTTATTTCTATTCTCGCTCAGCACAGAAACAGTGGAAGCTACGGAGCCATTTTCTGCACTGCGTTGTATTTTCAACTTTTCTAACTCAAAATATCTTTCTCTTTCCCTCTCTAACGTCTGTTCTTCCCACTCTAACCTCTGTTCTTCCCTCTCTAATCTATCCGTATCTAAGATTTGCTCTAAGCAATCTTTTGCGAATTTCTCTTCGTAATCCGGCGCCTTCAAGATCGCCTCAATTATCGTCCTTTTCTTATCCGCATTGGACACATTTGTCTCAAACTCTTCTGCGACCAAGAGCAAAATCTTTTTAGTCTGCTTAATTAGAAATTCTGCCATATCTCAACCAGGGAATAAATACCTCACCACATATAAAATGCAATAACAAAAATTTCACAATAATTTCTTTAACACAAATACCAAAGAAAATCACGGAAGTAATAATTCAAAACTGAGTATCTCCCTATACAAGCCAACACAAGTACTAATTCTAAAAGTAAGCACTTTTAAGGTACTACACAAGTATCTTCTCCATAGACTAATTGCCTTTTCAATTTCAAAATACCTTAATGTGCTACCAAAATTTTAGCTAACTTTCTGTATACTTAGAAGAAAGCTAAAATCACATAACAAAAAGAGATAAATTAATTTAGTCTTTATAAAACCTCCGCATTATACTTTGAAATCAATTAATCTATATTCCGATTCACTAACAAAAGAACACACAAAATAATTTTTTTACTAAATCACTTCTACACATTTGAACTTAAAGACACTACAACTTTAGAAATCTTTAAAACACTATAACACCCAGGCAATGAACCTTAAAATGACCAATGATCCCAATCAAAATTTCTAAGCTAATAACTCTGATATTTTACAATTCTATATCACTTGGACCCCCAAAATTAGCATTCCAGAAAATATCGGGACTCACCGTTCGATGCTTGATCACGCGCCTCAGAACTAGGAACTTTCTGTCGTTGTACACAGCCGATTCTCTTTCACATGGCCTCACAGAACACACAGTCGTAGAACTCCAGGAACTGCTGAGAATGGGACCTTCAGCTTTCTCTCGAAGAGCTCCAACACTGGAACAGGAACCTTCCACGCCAGCAACCGCTGCTACAAAGTTCTCTGTACTCCGGGCACTCACAAATCAGACTTCAAGAAGTCTGGACGAATACACTCTGTATTTCTATGTTGTCGTAGAAGTGACACAGGATCGTGGATCCCATTTAACTAGATCCTTATCCCATCAAACTGCCACCAACTTTAAGCTGTGGTGTCGTCTCCCAAAAATGGTAGCATCAGAAAATCGTATATGAGGAGAAAACAACCAAAAGCTAAGAAAATCACGTTCTTATTAGTTAGAAATATTTACAATTTACAAAGAATCAACATTCATGTATCGAGATGGGCATCTCACGGGACAGCGCGAGGAAAACTCAACCTCGCTTCTCGCTTTCTCCCCGTCGACTCTGGCCTCCCCCACATTCTCCAAGTTCCCCCAACGGCAAAGGTCAAAGGCCAGTCGGCGATCCGTCGGAAAGAACACCTGCAGAAGCGGCTTCTGTTTCAGTCTCCTTTTTGTCGCTCGTAAAACTCGCGAAGCAAAAACAACAGTTGGGTTGCAGCTGGCTCCAGTATTTCACGATCTCACATTGTTACCAGTCTTTCGAGCTGTTCAAAGAAATGAATATACCACATGGATTCCTCCATGTAGATCTTAAACACTAGAAAACTAATTATGATTACTGCAATGACTTGAAATGTGTACAGGCTATAAATGTAGTAAATGTTCATGCCGAGAGAGGTATTGTTTTGATAAAAGAATACACTGGACTGCTTACTCAAAGTGAACCTCGGTTTCAGGTTTTGATGAAACTTGTAGAGGACAATCAAAAAGCCTATCCTGATATATAGTACGAAGGACTTAACAAATTGAATTAATAACTAAATTAAAATTAAAATTAGTATTTAACTTTATATATGTATAGATGTATGCCTTTGTATTAAATAAGATTTAATTGATCAATTTAATATTAAAATTCTATCATTTTGGTAACACTGAGTCACGAGTCAGTATTAACACAATTTAGCGTGCAATCGTAAAATTTGAATTGCCTTGAGCTACCTTTAAATATTTTTCCCCCATTCAAACTTTTCTAACTTTGTTTTGTACTGTAAAGGAACAAATTTAGAGGGCAAGACTAAAAAAAAAAAGTTAAAATCGGCATTTTTTGGACTACCCTAGCGTGGCAGGTGTGTGCGGACGCCACAAGTTGTAGGTCAAACTGCAAAGAGTGGAAGATCGTGCGGATATTAGAACGCGAAAGGTTTTTCGTTCCGTAAATGTGCCCCACTCGATTGTTTGGCGAGTACTACGGGACGAAGGATTACACCCTTAACATGCACAGACAGTGCAAGCCTTGATACCTTCAGATTATGCGCCATGTGTCGAGTTTGCACGTTGGTATTTGCAACAGCTGGCAGCGCAGCCTGAATTTAGTGCATATGTGTTATTTAAGGACGAATGTACCTTTATTCGTGAAGGCATTTCTAATACGCACAACTTTCATGTGTGAGTATCTAACAATCCGTACGACACACGTCCGCATACGTATCAGAAGCGTTTCAGCGTAAATGTTTGGGCTGGAATTGTGGGTGACCACTTGATCGTCCCATACCTTCTGCCATTCCGACTGGACGGCAGAACATACCTCACATTTTTACAACAGGTATTGACAGACTTCAACCTGTTGCAGTCGACATACAAGCACGTATGTGGTTCCAGCATGACGGTGCACCACCCCATTTCAGCTTGGAGCGCTTTAGACGATAAATTCCCAGAGCGATGGATTGGTCGCGGTGGGCGCACAGCTTGGCCGGCACGCTCACCCGATCTCTCCTGTCTGGACTTTTTCCTGTGTGGTCATTTGAAAAGTCTCGTCTACGAACGCCCCATCGACTCCGACGAGGACCTAGTTGCCAGGATTTCTGTGACTGCCGTTGAAATCCGAGACATGCCGGGTGCGTTTGGAAAAGTGCGCCGCTCGCTACGTCGGTTGCTCTTTTGAGCAGTTTCTGTAATTTTGCCACACATGCTGTCAATAAAATTATTTAGTACCTCCTCTATCCGTATGGTGTTTCGTTCTTTCAGGTGACAGTAACGGCGGATACCTCCTAGCGGTTCACCACTTGCTCTCCGCCCATGCATTGTATGGTGAAAATTGCTTGTTTAGATGATTTCTATCACCCCTTACATTTTTGCCCATGAGTTTTGAAACATCCTGAAAATGAAATAAAGACAATTGAGCTAACATAGAAACACAATATTTTACATTGGAGGTTTTTCAACATTGTGATCCGCTGAAAACAACACTAATTTTGAATTTAAAAAGTCAGATGACTCACAATATATTAAATATGTGTTACCTTCAAGTGCTAATTCTGTAAACCTAACTCTTTAGATTGTTTCAATATAACATAGAAATCAGTGAATCCTTTCCATGAAACAGAAGATTAATTTTCTAAACCGTCCCAATAATGGGTGGCTAGGCACAAATGGGTGCTGCAGATATATCAAATGCCAAACACTGTCAATACGCAACATTTATCAATGTTAAAAAAAAAAAAATATTTTAATTTAAGATTAAATCCTTTTACTAATATTACAACTATTGCTGAAACAAATTGAAGTGTTCTTTACTTCAACCTTCCAGTGGTTTCGACAAGATATGACGTTCATCAAGACCGGGAAAATTTTGTGAATGACGCGTAATCTCGTTATCGTCTTTTTTTATAACGATATCAATAATTGGTCCGTTGTATTATAATGACCGATATACCGTTTCTTCTAATAACAACCTCCAGTAGGGATAGTTTGAGACAGGAGGGTCATTTATTATTTTAAATGCGAAACAATTTCCTGACGCATCTGCATTGTCTAATTATCTGTTCTTATCTCACAGACCAAAGAATTCCTCAAAGATATGTTTTTTAATATAACGGGTTTTGATCGCGAAGAAGCCACCTTCGACAACTGGAATATCACAGCTGCTAAAACATGCGCTTTATCAGAACATAAAAAGGTAAGCGTGCTTTTATATTTGTAAAAGGTTATTTTCGGATAACAACTTTGGGAACAGTCGCCATGTGGATTTTTGATCGTAATGAATCGAGTTGTATTGCTTGTAAAACTTTTCATGGGTTGGTTTAGGTTTGAGTTTTTATGCCATAGGGGCAATATTTGGACATGCTGTGCCAAACACAAAATATAATATTAAGTGATGGTAATACTATCAACATCAATACAATCTCAGCAGAACCGCTGGACCTCTTCATTACAATTTCCACAAAAAAATGCTCGCTCATTCTCTAACACTCAGCTAAATCTAAAAACATGACAGGCGTTGCCAGATTCCTGTAGTAAAATTCGTTGCCAGATTCCGGTAGCAAAATGCTTTTCCAGATTCTAATATATTCAAGAATTAAAATCCTACATACATTAATATTTGACATAACTCTGGAAATAATAAATGAACAATGAATGTTGAAAACTGTTTCTGAATGCGGATAATATGAACTATGCGGTCACGTGAAATACGTCTTAACGAGGTTTGACTGTAACTTGAAAAGCAGTCGCTAGATGGCAGCCCCACTACTTTTAGGCGGCTCAGTTATTTCGTATTCTTGTCATTATGAATTTTGTTTTCTCTGCCAATCAGTTTGATTTGTTTTAGTATAATTGAATGTTCCATAAACGAGATATAGGTACGCATTTTAATTAATTTAGCACTAGAATTACGGGATATTGGTGACTGTCCGGAATCAATCCCGAATGAAAAGTATTGCAAGACAGCTCGTAGTTTTGAACGACGACTAGAAGACGAGTTCCACGAACAAATATTCAAAATGTTAAGGATGTCCCTTCTTTCGTGTTACAGAAGCACCGTTTTCATTGAATCGCTAATTTCTGCAATGGGGGAGCTATTATAACTTGGCTTATTAGAATAACAGCAAAAATAATTTAAAATTTGTCTGCATTGTGGGCGTACAAAGCTTACACCACTTATAAAAACGTATATATTCTATTAAAAAAGAGGGGGGGGGAGGTTCGAAGGCTTAAATGAAGAGGAGGGGTTCATTTTGTTTCCCGCCATTACTTTTGGGTCAATTAGTTTTCATGTGACCTTGATGACCTTCACACCTTGATGACGATACTGCAGACCTCGGTCACAACTATCTCGTCACTGTATTGCAGAGTCCAACCGAGACATCCACGTTGCTCAACAGCGGAATTATGTTCACATGCAGTAGGCAATGTCGATGCAGTTGAGGAATCGTGGTGTGAATTATTGAGTTCTTTCTCGTTGGTCCTCGATCAAATCATCGCTTTGAGATTTTGCAGTATCCAGGTCTCTCAATGACATGCTCAATGATTTTGGCATTTATCATAATGATGTGTTTGTTCAATGGCGCGAGTTAGCCAACACTGATCTAATATATAATGGTTATTCGGGTTCCTTAGTTATTCGGGTGTTGTATTAAGCTGTCACTGCTTTCTTCATATTCGAGTTCCATAAACAAACATTCGGGTTAACGGTCTTTAACATTTATTTACACATTACGATGGTAGGGAATGGAAATAAATATGTACGCGGTCATAGGAAATGCTGGTCTTGTAGGAACCTGAAGTCTTTACAATGTACAGTAGCGGGAAAAAACACCCTTCTTCAATCGAACAATTTCTTCAGAACATTCAAAGATGGCGTTAGACAGGAACTTTAGTCTTCTATAAATTCAAATTCCTAATATTTGCAAACGCTGCCGTCTTTTTATTACGTTGAGCACCAACTTCATAATTCAAATGCGAATTCCCTATTTTGACACCCAATTTCGAATCTATATCAAAATCTAACTTCAGTTACCTAATTTCATGTTATGAGGTCTTACCGTTTCGAATGTTATGAGTACAGAAAAATTAGAACTCTAAACGTTAAAACAGTTTCTTACACTTTAATGCATATCTTCCTAAATAATATTTTTATGGCGCTGATATTTTGTATCAGATTACTCTGTTGAAAATCCCAAACAAAATCCACCTAATATTTTATTTTTTAACTAATTTCAGTATGAATTAATAATCATTAAATTACTGTCTTAAAAAACTATTAATTATTAGAAGTTTGTTATATTTTGCTAGGGATCGATTCAAAAGGACTTTTGATATCACCATGCAAAATTTCAACACATTTTGATCGTTAAGCTTAGCGCTATATTAAATATTTTCCTAATTATTGCGGTTTTAGAGGCAGTCAAAATATTACATTAACGATTAATTTAAATTAACCTAGGATCATTTGCACTTGCGTAGTAAAAAAAACGGGGGGGGGGGTTGTGTCGAGACACGGCCACTAGGTTTAAGACGTAGAATACGTCAGTGAGGCCATATGGTGAATAAGAGTGAAAGAAAAATTAGTACTAGACTATTTTAATTTCACAAACGTTCATCACTTCGCTCGAGTCTTGCACTTGGTGCAATCGCTGTTGATGTTGAAGGTCGTGTCTTATTATCGACCTCGATTCGTTGAACTCCATTATTCGATTATAAAACGTTTATGTCGTTACGTATTAGTAGGGCAACTTTTTTGTTGCAGTAAAAATTGTAAAAGTTGCATTTATCATTCCCTAAAGTTGCATTTATGGAAATAAAGTTGCATTTATTTTTGATACACTAAATTCTAAAATAAATAATTCGTAAAAAATGAAACAAATTCAAAATACGTATATTGACAATTCTAGTCGTGTACAACAGCATTATAATACATACTGAAATCCAGAAGAACGTTGAATGGCCGATCCTTGGCCAGTAATTTCTTTAACATTGAAAAACAGCGCCAGCCGAAGTCATATAATGTGCTGTATCGGATAGCAGAAGCGCAAAATCCTTTCGCACAACATTCAGAGATTTTAAAACGTCATCTACAAGGCGAACAACATATTGATGATTGACACTCACCTCGCAAACTCTGCAGTCGATTTCACAAGTTTCCTCTGGATTATCAAGAATGTTAACGAATGTGTTAAAAGTACTTCTTGCCATTTATTTCAATTTCGTCTATTAAGACGAACACCTTTCCTTAAGCTTGTTTGATCCGCAATACTTCGGCGTTCGCAAGATCAGACACACGTGATCGAAGGGTTGGTTCAGAGGGCAAAAAATGAAACAGTAATTTCATATAAATTAATTTTAAACTAAATTTTAAAAAGTTGCAGGTGGTTGCATTTATGCAAAAAGTTGCATTTATTCAGAAAGTTGCATTTATGTTGCGGTTATAACTCACTTACAATACACCCCATGTAGGAGCAATTTTTGGTTTTAGTACTTTACATGCAGCGTAGAACGTGTGAAAAAAAGTTGCATTTGTAGCAAAAGGTTGCCCTAGTGATGATCTCTACTGGTCGTTGAAATCAAGTAAGAAAGGGTTTCAGTGTTTGGATCTTTTTTGATTTCCCATATCTCGCTCTTTGTTCATGTTGACGTTTTCTATAATTCTTCTGGTTTTTATTATGCATATATATTTTGAAACTTTTCCGATTCACCACACTCTGAAGTCCGATATCTAAACAACTACTGAACATTTAGGTTTACTTTTATTATTAATTATATAGCGCAAAGAGACGAAACAAATGACACCTCAAACGTCGTGTTCACACAAAGTAGGCCGGAGCTATACCAAATTATTTGAGAGGAGTGGAGAAATGCCTCATCTTTAATCCACTCCAGCCGAGCCCGTTGTCGCTCAACATTGGATGTCCGGATCTTGAATTCTCCATCTCTCCATCTTTCTTCCAGTTGACGTTTCTATAATTTTTCTTATGTTTGTGTGTGTGTGTGTGTGTGTGTGTGTTGTGCAAATATATGGACATTTTGAAATGCTTGCGAAATTACCACATTTTGAAATCCGATATCTAAACAAGTATTAAATATTTAGGTTTTATTTCTACTATTATTTCTGTGCTCAAATGGCAAATTGTTATAAGTCACTTTTTTAATTTTTCGTGACAGCAATTTTAAGATTCAAGATTCAACATGTGGTTCTGTAGTTTTTGATTTATTACAATTTCCCCTCCTTTGTTTTCTCATAAACTGAAAGGGCCGACCAACCGGTATAGTGGTTAAGGTGTTAGCCTCTAGATCGGAAGGTTCCTGGTTCGAATCCGGGTCCGGGCATGGATGTTTGTAAACGTATGGTGTAGAGGTGGCTGGTGCACCTTAAATCTGTCGTGGCCGAAAGTCCTCACGTTGGGTTGGCGTGGAAGTTTGGAGAGTGGGGTGCCAGCTCAGGTGTTGCTTCGTCATCTGACCGTGGTTCAAAATTACGAGGTGTTGTCCTCGAATCTTTCCCTTAAGGGACTGATTCCAGACCGTCGTCAATAGCCCGTTGTGTTGCTCTAGTACGACGTTAACTAAAATTACCATTACCATAAACTGAAAGAAAAAGACTTACGACATTTTGCCACCTTCTAAACATTAACAAAAAAGACTCCAGGGTGGAATTTAGTCCATTGTTTGGGAAAAGTAACTGACAACATTTTGCCATCGGAGCACAGATTATTTATAAAACGCAAAGAGACAAAACTGATGACACCTCAAACGTCGTACTCGCACTAAGGCGGCTGGAGCTAGACTAAATTAATGTGAACTGGGCGTCATTTTCGAGACTCAACTTTGCGCTGAGATTGCATCAGCCGATAACGTCCGCACGAGATCAATGAGCATTTATAACATTTTTTGTTTTATGCTCTATTGAATGCGATATAGTTCATTTATGTATCATTTATAATTTTCAAGTTATTAAATTTTCCGTGATTATCTTTTTTCAACACTCCAAAATTAAGCGTGGTACCACGGTTTCGAAAGGTAACACGTATTCTACGTCAAAGTGTAATTCTTGTTTGCAGTTGCGTAATAAGTGTAATAATTCTCGGATTGCTGAAAATACGTGATCGCTTCGGGTAAATATAATTCATGTCGATCTGCAAATAGAAATCTATGTCGAGATGATACCTGAAATTGACAATAATTTTAAGATTGAATACCTCAGAATCTAAAAGTAGTAAAGACATGACATTTCATATTTGGACTAATTAAGCGATACAGAATCTGATTTTGGCATCTAAATATGGTGTTCCTATTAGACATTTCGTTTCTTGTGCAAAATTTGATTTAAAGACGTCCCCTTATGCAATTTTTAATAATTTGAATTTGCATAGGACGTTATTGCCTATTGAATGATACCTTTGAATATTCTCTAGTATTGAATAGTGCTCGACATAAAGGAATTGGTTCGGTATTTTTTGCGCGACTGTACATCCAAATTGACCTTCAATTCAGTTGAACGTGATTCGTGAAATGTGTATTTTTCGGCCAAATCGTCCTCCAGTAATGATCTTCAACTTGATGCTGTTGTTGCAGAGCTCGCTCGGCATGAGCGATCCCCAACGCCGAAAGTTGGTTCCCCCACCACCGAAAGTTGATTCTCCATTGCCAAATGTTATTTCTCTATAGCCGAAAGTTGGTTCCTTCCATCGTCGAAAGTTGGTTCCTCCCTATCACAGAAATTTGGTACGTGGAGAAATAATAATGAAACATGAAGCACCATAGTCCCAAGAGTTTTCCCAAAGTCGGTACTTATCAAAACCGTTTCCCCGCGCCCTATAACGATAGATAACCTCATTTCATGAAAATTCATTTTCAAGAAAATTAGAACAAATATACAAGATTTGGTCGCTTTAGAGAGGTTACGAGAATATTTCTACGTCCCTTTTTTTTATTTTTAGACATTTAAATTTATTAAAATATTTTCTTTGTCCTATTTCTTTATTTGTAGAGTTAGAATACCCTTCGCTGAATACATTCATCATGTTGAAAATTATTTTCAGATGGAATTTTATGAAATGTTCGCAGAGGGAATAAATAAGTTTTATCAAGTAAGTAATGACAGAAATGTTTTTGATTTTTCATTGCACTGTTTACAATATACTACATTACTTTAAAGTTCATTCCTTCAAATTTCTTACAGCTTCTGTAGATGTTTGTGAAGTATTTTGAAGATATTACAATAATTTGATTTTTATTAATTGCTGTATCATTTATTACATGTAGAATTTTTTTTTTTCAGGTAGATTGTTTGGAGAATTTTGAAAACACAGAATGCGGGAAAATAGAAGAAGCAATGGTATGAATTAAGTTTGCTATCAAGGTTTAATATTTTAATGGAACCACTTTTTCACAATATCGCACATGGAATTGATGTATGATGTGCAAAACACATTTGAATCTCAATAACTCTCAGAACCGTATATATGAGGCTATCACCAGCAATTGTGGTCTAATCCTCCAATATACCCAATGGAGAAAAATGCGATTTTTTGACACCATTTTTTAATATATTTTTATTTATCTAGAATATGATTTGAGATTGTAAAAGATTTTTACGGTGATCAACAATACGTTATTTTATAATTTTAGAAGACTTGAACCTGCACATTAAAAAATAAAAGGTAATAATAAAAAATTTTGTGCGTTAGGCTAAACAGAAAACCATAACACACATAAAAAAAATGTTCTGAAGCAAATGTTAATTTAACATTTTACTATACGTGTATGTAATATACTAGTATATGTTACCGACAAAGTATGCAAAGCAGGCATTGTACAGAATGCCTGGTATTTTGGGGCAAAATATGGAACGATTAATATTTCACACCTTCCTAGGCATTCAATGCAATGCCAAAAAACAAACCGGCAAGGTATAAATATCTTATTTTTCTGTCAGAAAAACTTCTGTATTTCATGTTGTATTTTATTTTTTTATTTATGTACTTTTAATGAAGTTCACTGTTTATTACTCTCTTCTCAAGTTTTACTTTTTGTCAGAAAGACAATAAATGCAATTTAAAATAAAATTATTTCCTACCTTGTTGCAACAAGTAGGTTCATATTTTATTCTATATTGTTTTCCTCAATTAGAAAGTCCTACTTTTATTTCGTATTTCTTTCTTTTTCATATACCTCAATTGAATAAAAGCCTTTCACGACTATATTTTAATACTCTGTACTTAAATATCTTTTGTCATTTTATTATAATGACTAAGTACTACATACTTTGCCTAGATGAAGTATATATAATATTAAAATAATATGGAATCGTTTCAATAAACTTTCTTCATACTTGGCTCAAAAACACCAGGCATTCTATATATTGCTTATTCATTCTATACAATGCCTGCTTTTCTTGCATAGATATATAATATCAAGAACACAATTAATATTATTTATATTTTTATTTTTCTGCTTTTTATGGACTCGTTGCATCGGAAGTATGGTGTTAGCATATAATTAAATTGTGTAATTGATGGCATTTGATGGTAATTTTTAGGCTTGTTGTTGTTGATCTCTTTGATTTTGTTCTGCTTTGATTTTGTTTTTTGTTTTGTTTTTGTTTTACTTGCTCTTTGGTGGTGTTTGGGGGAGTGTATGAGCAATATTTTCAGCCTACTGCTGCTCATACGTAGAAAACACCATTTTATGTTGTTTGGGTCAGGCTGTGTCCCTGATGACGCCCTGATCCACCAACATTTCTTCATTTTTTAAGACTTTTGTTGACAATTTTTTTTGGAAATTCTTGTGTTCTTGAAATTATATTGCTTACCATGTTATGTCTGCAGCTTCATGGGTAGTTTCGAGTTTCTGGTTAATTCACCCCGTTTGTTTAGTTATTTTTTGTTATTTTGTGTGTGTTATGTTACTGTTATTTTGTATATTTTATGTTATATATAAACGTCTGTGACAAATTTAATCAGACATTGCGGCTACGATTATTTTTATATATCCAATTATAACTATGTTACTTACTCCAATTACATAATGGAGGTACTTGGTATTTTTAATTAACGTCGCACTGGAGAACGGGCTATTAGCGATAGCACGGGATCCACCCAGATCCATCGTGAGGAATGGGTCTACCTACTGCTTCTGTGACGTCACGACATGATGACCATTGGAGATAAGAAACAGCGAGGGAAGTGAATAGATGGAAATAGATAGAAAGAAATCAATACAAGCAAATTCATCAATCCATTTTTTTTCAAGATTTGAAATAAACATAGCTTATCTTTTTCGTTGTCAAGTTAGGATTCATTTCACAGACAAAATATTTTTTCCTTTGTTTTTCCGGGTTTAACACAATGTTTCGAGCAATTTTCGCTGAGGTTTCAATATCATATTCATTAAAATGTTAAATAATTGTCCAATATTATATTTTATACCTTTAGAAATAAGTGTGCTTAATATTGGAACGAATAGAAGCAATTTTAAAGAAGTCATTCAGTAATTATGGAGCATTTTAAAAGACTTCAATTGACATGCTTAGGTGACACATATTGGGAATATTTTTCGTCTTTCTTGTAGAACTCAATGCAGTAAATGTTTGTACAAATATTTTAGATGCCTTTCTCTTATAATAGTATTCATTGTCTAGATTTATGTAATACTTACATTTATGATCTCTCTCTCTCTCTCTCTCTCTCTCTCTCAATTATGCAATTAAAAATATAAACCTTTTGGTAACTTAACAACTTCAAAAATAGTGGTAAACTGTAGTTCTATTCATATAAACAATAAAACAAATCTATTCTTACAATATGATTCGTAAGTAACCTTTGCCAAAGTGAAAACTTTGATTTTTGACTGTTCAATGTTTTTTTGATAATTATTGATTTGATAATTACTGATACGCTTACTAAATACTAGGGTATTTTTCCGTAAATAAAATGGTCTTGAGACGAGTTTAACAAAATTGTGTTGGATTGTTCGAGGCGACTGAAATTCAAGAATTAAATTTTAAGAACTTTTCAGTTCATAAAACTAGGCCTATCAGATTATAGTTACTTTTACTATGAAAATATTTTAACTGAAAAAAGAATATATCTACAAATTCTATTTTTAATTTGTAACCAAATTTGAAATATTATTTCACAATAAACATCTCTATTAATTTAATTTCCTCTATGAAGTTCGTACAAAGTAACATTTTAATATAACAGTTTTTATGATAAGAAATCAAGAAATTTATTATACATGATTTATGAATATTAAGGAAATAAAAACACTGAACTTCATATTTGTTCGGCGTAGAAAAAACAAGGTTCAAAGAATAACTATTAGCTCTTAGGTAAAAAATATCAATTATAAGTACTTTGCAGTGGTATCTTGTGAACGGATTTCAAATCAAAATGTATTTCTCGTCAACATGAAAATAAGAATTTTGTGTATCCAAAGAAATGTGAGTTTATGTTACTGCTCTAAGCTGACGATATACGGAGTGATTCTAATTGAAGGTCAACTTTCAAAAGCTGTAAAAAAAGAACAACAGACTGACCTGAAATTTGAACTGAATATACTCGAAGAAGGGGGAAAAGGTGTCACAAAAGAAAAAATTGTTCTCAACTTTTGCAATAGATGGCGTTTTAAGCGTCACAACGCAAATGGGTTCGGCTACCAGTGACATTTGAATCGCAATACGAGGCTATGGCGTGAGCTACACGTTAAACCTACTGTACTATTCAATGTGCATGACTGTATCGGTTTTTTAGTGAAAAAATGACGTCCAAGTCATTTAACAGTTGTGGCACTGTTTATGGAAAGCCCATCCACCTCGACAAGGTCGTACCACATCGGATGGGAAAATTGGTTTTTAAATGTCCTGAGGCCAAAAACTGCATGAAAAGCAACAAAGAAATCGGTTGTTAACTATCGCCAGACATGCGCAAGACATACTTAATATGCTGTCTGATGTTTTTGAAAGCTGGGAAATCTGTCTTCAACGCACACTGCTGCAAGAACCATAGGCAGAATTCTACGCGTAGCGGGTAAACACTTGCCTTGGGCTCTCTGAATATGGAATGGGTGTAAGCGTTCTTCATTTAAGACTCTCCAAACGGTGTGTTGACTGACGTGCTCTTGTACTTGTAGGGTGTTTCATCCACAGTATTCCACATGGTTTCTTCCATGTTTGGATGTTCTTGATCCAGGTCTTCCATAAAAGCTGGCGATGAATGAATAAATTTCACTAAGCTGCCGATGCAACCGCTCAAACATTTTGTGGTTCGGCATAGGTTTCTGATACAGCCGTAGCGATGCTCTACCATTCCCATTAGCATCACCATACATCCTATGCATGTCCGCCTTTCACTGTTTTTAAAATCTCCCATCACGGCCAACAGCACAGTTGCAAAACACGTTTTCCCGCAAATGCATCAGATCACGACTGCCCAGGCACACTACTGGCCTCTACCCATAGCATTGCAGCCAATCACAGCTGCCTATTTTGTATTTCTGTTGATGGTCGCAATTTTGAGCATTTATTGTAAACATTGCTGCAAAGAAGCACTTTGCAATGATGTTGTAAGGAAACAATTCTTTTATGTTCATCTTGTAAAGGGTAACAACAATATCCGCTTAAATAAATTAAATATATATATATATATTTATATCTGTATATATATATATATATATATATATATATATATATATATATATATATATTATTTTTATTTATATATTTATTTATTCAAGCGGATATTGTTGTTACCCTTTACAAGATAAATACTTCTTACTACAGTATGTATATGATAATATGCTATATAATATTGAATGTTTCTTTCGAGGCAGTTTCTTTTGGTAGAACTTATTAATATTGCAGTGCAACAATTTTAAACTTTCTTCAATTGCAAAAAGTCGGAATATATATTAAATATACTAACCACCTCTCCTTTATCTTAAATTTAGAGAGCAAAGTTTTCCAAGTACCCAGTTGTCTAAATACACATGGATGGAAACATCGATAGTGACAATAATATGGGAAAATTACATTTTCATATCTGATCAGATTTAATCGTCAACGATGTGCGGCAAAAATATGCTTACAAATAGACTACTTAGATGGAAGTATGAAGCATTTTTAAGTACGTAAAGCTTACCTTTTAACCCGCGATAAATAATCTAGAACCAATAACCCCCCCCCCTAGAACTGTTAAAAAAAATAAACTTACAATTGCTCGGGAAACTGAACAAGATTAGAACAGATTCCAGCTATTGTACCTAGCTGGCCAAGGAAATGTCGAAAAAGCTGGAAAACAATTCATAGTAACACGTGCCGTGTGCGTCCGGGCATTAACTTGTCGATAAGTAAGTCCAGGCTGTCGCAAAAAGAACTGTATCACAACCGGTCATAGAATGTCGTCAACGTACCGCTGTGTTGTAAGTGTGTCAGAAATAACTACCAAAGGGTATCAAAGAAGATGGCACAACAGACCATACCGCGATGTTGTGGGCATGTGTGGCGTGCTATAGTACTGGCAGGATCCCCACGCTTACTGGACGTCTCCAGAAACGTCTACGGTTGTCGTCAGGACACATTTGCAAACGGGAGTCGTCACTAAATACTATACGTCCCCAGTCAGCACCGTTCCAAATTGCACAACTATTGGACAACTCTTTCTTGGTGCGTCGATTTTTTGTTATAGAGTATTCCTTCAATTTTAGATTGAAATAATTAAGATCTAATGGTATTGCGTATACCTAATCACTGCTTGGAGGGATGGGCTTGATGGAGAGTTACTTTTTGAAAATGTTATTTCTCTATTCAAGCCTTTAATCTAGAAAGCGTGAGATCTTCCATATCATTTATACTTATATAATTATATTTACAAAGAAAAGCACTTAAATAATCTCCTTAAAAGTAACTATCTCTCATATACCGTGAAGTCAAGAGAAGAAGCCCCCTTTTTTTTTATATTTACACACATCCTAACGTTCAGGACCGGTCTAAATCAATCATCCTTTTAAAATCTAAGGAAAAATAAATAAACGTTTGTATGATTCGAGTGCCTTCTAAAGAATACATGTCTTGGTGTACGAAAGGGAAAATAAGTCCTGAATTCGTGACGAACGATGAAGCTACCGCAGCACAGTAGGTTTTGGCCCGTTTCTTTACGATGAAGCCGATTAACCCCAGAAGGGAAAGATTGAGGACAACATCACGTAATTCTGAATCCGGTCAGATGACGAGGCACCTGAGCTGGCACCGCGCCTACTTGAGGAAGCTACGACAGATTCTACCCCCACCCCATTGTACTCGACGGTCTTTGTTTGGATATGAACTCACGACCCTCTGGTCGTTCATCCGTTACTCTTTCAACCAGGCCACCGTCACCCTAGAATGAAGGTGAGTTCGCAACTAACAAAGGTAAAGGGGCTTAGCTGCATCGAAGCCGATCAGAGAATTGTGAAAATCGTGTGCCAAATATAACAAGAAAAGATGTGTCGAATTCGTAATGAAATTGCGAGTTCGAATCCTTCCGAAGACCGTCGTGTACAAAGGGCACAAGTGAAATCTTCAAATGTTCTCACGTTGGCGTGGAATAAACATTTGGACAGTGGGCTGCCCGCTCAGGTGTGACCTCGTCATCTGACCGTGGTTCAAAATTACGGGGTATTGTCTTCGGATCGGCATTCTTGATTCCGGTCCGTCGCCAACAGCCGGCTGTGATGCTACAGTGCGACATTAATATACCAGGGAGTATAAATAAGTAACGCACATAATGTAAAAAATGATAATAATAAAAGCAATTAATGACAATAGGAAACAGAAATGAATGTATTACCCATTTATTAATTTTCCACATAATTTCCATGCATGTTGAGGCATTTTTCCCAACGATGGATCAGTGTGAAAATCCCGGTATTCTTCCCGTACTTCTTTATGGGTCCAAAGAGATGGAAATCGGAGGGTGCCAGGTGCAGGCTGTATGGACGGTGCTCCAAAACTTCCCAACCGAAACCCAGCACTTTTGCACGAACTAGGCGAGACACATACGGTCGAGCGATGTCTTGCAGCAGTCGAATGTGTTGATGTGTTGCACTGCGCTTTGGACCCATAAAGAAGTTCCTTGACGGTAAGAAGTTTGACTCTGACGACGGCACTCAAACGGGCCATGCGAAAGTGGCTCTTCTCGCATCCGACGGAGTTCTATGAGACCGGGATTTTAAAACTGATCCATCCTTGGGAAAAATGCCTCAACATGCATGGAAATGATGTGGAAAAGTAATAAATGGGTAGTACTATCATTTATGTTTCCTATTGTCATTAATTGCTTTTATTATTATCATTTTTTACATTATGTGCGTTACTTATTGATACTCCATCGTACCTACCTACCTCAAACTAGCACCGCCTGAAACGGTTTCGTCAGAATCGGGTGAATGAGGTGATCTCAATTGTGTTTCTTACATTTGATTTCGTACGCATTTATGTTTGTTTTTGCAGGTTGTGGGAGCGACGTATTTGTTCCAATACACACTGACAGGAGTTTGTAGATACGATGCTCAAAAAGTGGCCGATGCCAGAGCGCGTGAAAGGTCTCTGGACAATGCAGATTGAAGGATTGTCTGAATCACGGAACAAGGCAAAGAACCTTTGTCTCAATTCCTAATAATAGTCTCATCAATACATTTCAGAATAGGAGGTTACAAAATAAAAACTCATTGACATCATTATTGTCTTCAATTTGCACACGATGATTCTGAATTCCAGATTAAACTTAAAAAAAGTATCAAAATAAACATTTTTTGTCACAGTGGTCGGTATTTATGTAGGTGATTAATTAACGTCGGCATTGGAGCAACATAACGGGCTATTGGCAACGGTGCAGGATCACACTCGAATGGAAATATCCGATGACAACAGCATGTAATTTTGATCCACGATTAGATGACGAGGTCACATTTGAGTTGGCACCCCGCTCTCTATACCACGCCAAATGTTCTTCTAAGAATGTCCGCTACTGTCTCTGGAACGGCAATGTTTGGTGCATTAGCAAACACTGTCGTCCTCTAGCAGAATTTAAGGCCCATGTAGACGGACTGGAAGAGCAACGGTTTAGCAACCAGAGGGTTGCGAGTTCGACTTGATCCAATCAAAGACTGTCGTGTGCAATTACAGTTGCACGTTAAATCTTTCTTAACCTCAAATGTCCTTACCTTGAAGTGAAGTGGGGTGCAAACTCTGGTGTGACCTCGTTGTCTAACCGTGGTGCAATATTACGTGCTGCAGTCCTTAGATAGTACCTTCCACCGGTATCGTGGTTAAGGTGTTAGCCTCTAGATCGGAAGGTTCCTGGTTCGAATACGGGTCCGGGCATGGATGTTTTTAAGCGTATGGTGTAGAGGCGGCTGGTGCACCTTAAATCTGTCGTGGCCTAAAGTACTCTCGTTGGGTTGGTGTGGACGTTTGGAGAGTGGGGTGCCAGCTCCGGTGTTGCTTCATCATCTGACCGTGGTTCAAAATTACGGGGTGTTGTCCTCGGATCTTTCTCTTAAGGGACTGATGCCGGACCGCCGACAGTAGCCCATTGTGTTGCTCAAGTAGGACGTTAGCTAAAATTACAGTTACCTCGGATAGTCGCATTCGGGTGTGAGCCTGGATAGTCTCCTATAGCCCGTTTGGTTGCTCCCAGTGCGTCGTTAATTAAAGTACCTAGCACATTTTTAAACTTGGTCAGTCTGGAATGCCTTCTTTAAATACAACAGTTCTGCAATATATAAATTTGTGCCAAACTTTGGACATTTGCATTCAAGTTATGATTAACATTTGGTAATTGGTAATTTTAGTTAACGTCGTACTAGAGCACACAACGGGCTATTGACGACGGTCCGGGATCAGTCCCTTAAGGGAAAGATCCGGGGACAACACTTCGTAATTTTGAACCACGGTCAGATGACGAAGCAACACCTGAGCTGGCACCCCACTCTCCAAACTTCCACGCCAACCCAACGTGAGGACTTTCGGCCACGACAGATTTAAGGTGCACCAGCCGCCTCTACACCATACGTTTACAAACATCCATGCCCGGACCCGGATTCGAACCAGGAACCTTCCGATCTAGAGGCTAACACCTTAACCACTATACCGTAACATTTGTTAATACTATATACTGACACTTCTTCATATTTGTGATGCTGAGTTAATTTTGTTTTGTCTTCAATTAAGTCAAGATTTCATGCTTTACTTACCATACCTCAAACTCACGAATTTCGCACATGATTGAGAATTAACTATAAGAATGCCGACTAGCATCTAACATAAGAGCCAATGTAAAAGGAAGAGGCAGCTTAACGATTGCACAGTGAGCGTTTATAAATAGCCGAGTTTCCAATGGATATTGAGATGATTGATTGGAAAACACATGTGGATGTGATTACTTACTTATTGGACACAATTCACTTTTCGAGCAGCTTTTAAGAGTTCTTTTTTCTCTAAAGCTAAATGCAGAGGGCGTTAGTGTTTTGGAAACCTCTATCGCACTCGGATGTCACATAGTTCTTCTGATGAAATGGACGGAGTACATGAATTGGAATCCCTGTCATAAAATCAAGTATTTCACGTGGTTTTGGGAATCGACTTGGTTATAGAAGAGCAAACGTTTGTTTTTCATCGCACTTGTCCAGGGATCGTGTATTAGAATTTGTGCTTTCTTCAAAACCCCCGTGACCCCTTCCTTTACCCTTCACTTCTCCAAACCTACCTATCAGCATACATAACCAAATTCAGTGTTCACGATCAGTCTTATTTTATTAAAAGGTTAGTTATTCCTCTATTTCATTAAAAGGATAGTTATTCCTCTGTTTCATTAGAAGGTTATTCCTTTTTTTCATTAGAGGGTTAGTTATCTGTCATATGAACTTGGGTAGACGCAGTATTAAAATTAAAGTAATACCATTAGAATTTAATTTGGAATGAAAATTTGCATCATTTGCGTTTGGCCTAAAAGGAATGATCGATAGTGGTACATTTGATGCGTAAGCAAAAATCCAAGCGTCCTTTTATGTAGATATTTTTTGCAGAGCGATAATCACCTAGGAATAAAAGAAAATCAACATACCTGGACAAATAAGAGGAATTCCATGTTTAATGAAATATTGTGTTAATTTGAAGATTTTAGTCTCCAAGCCCATCTAGTGCGTTGAATGAAGGGCGAAAGGTATAAGCACATTAAAAAAAGGCAAAACAAACGGGGAAACTGAGGGTGAGAATTAAGTTGGCAAGATGGATACAATTCTCCACTAGGCTCCCTAGTCAGGCGCGGTATTCACGCGCATCATGTTATCGCCACTTGCAGGCGAATCCATCGTCGTTCTCGAGTAGTGCGTGGGAGTCGGTTTTGATGCGTGGGTGAATCAGTAAGGTACGTAAGTGTGTCCCCCAAAATTGACGTTCCATACTTTTATAAGTTTTCTTTTGTAGAGATGAGTTGAGAGAAAGCCTGCCAGGTTAATGTGCTCGGAAACGTTTCTTCCTTCCCTCTGTCATGTTTAGTTGTAGTTTTTTCTTCTTCTTCTGCTGAGACCCCCAAATAGACACCCAGGATGGCAACTTAATGTGTTTGTGTTTTACAGTTATTCGGCCAGGGAGCTTCCTTTCGTACCCGTACCCTGGGTTCAGCGACTTGTTAAAGGCTTTTTGTGGGGGTTATGCGTCGATTGCAGACCGAGATTGCAGGGGTTGTGTACACGAAGTAGACGTACACTGATATAGGTCAGTTATATATAAATATAAAATGTGCAATGTCCCATTATCGTTCTGTTTCTCTAGAAGGTTAGTTAACCTTATATTTCATTTAAGAGTTAGGTATTCGCCTATTTTATTAGAGGGTTAGTTATCCGTCAATTTTATTAGAAGATTAGTTATCCCTCTATTTAAAAAAAGGTTAGTTATCCGTTTGTTTCATTAAAAGATTAGTTATCCGTCTATTTCATTAGAAGGGTAGTATCCCTCTTTTTCATAAAAAGGTTAATTATTCCTCTCTTTCATTATCCATCTCTCATTAACTAAATACAATTTCAGCACCCCGACTACACTAAAAATGAAAGCTAAACATCTCCAAAACGGGTTACATCAAATTACTTTCTTTACCAGAACTATTTTTTATTTTATGCTAACACTAAAAACTCTTCAAGCGCATTCACACAAATAAAATCAAGTGGATATAACTTTTGAATGCACAATAGATTATGGATATTATTAAAAGGAACGAATCCAGTGTCTTATTTAATGCAATTAATCTTGAGGCAATACCAAATATTTTGTTCAAAATTTACCAATGAACTCAGAGGTGAAAAAAAATTGTTTCATGCCACTGAACCTATGAAACGCATCCTGGTCAATTCGCAATCATGAATTCAAGTCGGTCCAAGCTAAGACCGCCGTAACTGGTGTTCGTTCAAACTATCTTGGCCCTAAATGGCCTCATGTTGAAATGGTGAGGAAGTTTGGAGAGTGGGTGCCATGGCAACTGCTCATCTCGTCATTTGACCGTGGTTCAAAATTACGTCCTCGGATCTTTCGTTCCGGACAATTCTCGTTGTGTTTCTTCAGTGCAGAGTTAATTAACTATTACACCATTAATTCAATCTATACATTTAAATGAGCGCGTATTTGAATTTTTAGTAGGTAATGACGGTTGTATTCTTGTTCTTTTTTAAATAAAACAGGTTGATTGGTCGGTTTGTTTGGTTTTATGGGGCAAGGGCAATATACACTACCTTACAATTATGGACTGTACAGCAAGATGTGATGGTATAAGGGAAATAATACATGCTTTAATAGGGGGATATTCACCCACGTGCTGGAATTACACCAGCAACCCTTCTGGGCATACTTTCAACACGGTTTTGGTACACATCCATGGGTAATGGTGTCCATTCCTGCTGAAAGAATGTCGTCAGCTCAGCTGTAGATTTAGGATGTGGTTCCCTGGTCCGTAAGCGTCGCTCTAAATCGTCCGAAAAATGTTCTATGGGGTTTTTGGTCGAGACTCTCAGCAGGCCAGGGAAGACGTTTTACATCCATATCTTGATACCACTGCTTGACAGAGGCTGCAACATGACATGGAGCGGTGTCGTCGTCCTGGAAGTAATATTCATCCATTCCATAAAATTTACATAGCGTAGGAATAACTTGATTGTCTAAAATGTTCAAGTAGGCGCTCAATTGACCAGGAACAACATGCAAAGGTCCCAGGCTATACAACAAAAAGCACCCCGAAACAAGTAGTCGGATTTTATGCAAATCCGCTGGTGTCCGGTCCATTATTGTAGGGTAGTGTATGTCCATGCTGTGTCATAAACAAAACATACAATATCAAGTAATAGAAATACACACAATGAAAGTTTTACTAACACTAAAGAGAAATGCAACCTAACACTAATGGAACTTGTGCCTCCTGCATTTTCAGATTGCTAGCGTAATGTCTCGTAATTGGCACTGAACCCACGATGGCCCCTTTAACGAGAAAGACCATAGAGAGACCCAGTCTTCAAGCAGATTTGAAGTTGTGTCAGTTCCAATAGGTAATAATGGATGCGTGTGTTCATGAGGGTTAAATGGCTTGAACAAGTTTGCGACGTCTTCGTCGAACCTTCTCTTTCCTCCACGGCTTGAATTTGACTGCGAACCAGAAAAGGTTGACGAGCGTTTCCAGAAGATCGAACAGCGAGACCAGAGACAGTCCGGCCCAAATCCCCAGGAAACCACCGAGATAGCTGAACAGCGAGATGCTCTGCAAAAATGAAACTGGCATCAAACAAGGACAACAGACAGCCAAAGATTTCATATTTTGTCAAACAAATGGGGTCAGCAAAAGAGGTAGGTATCTTAGTCAACGTCAAACTGGAGTAACACTACGGCGACGGTCCGAGATCACTCAAAAAAGGGAAACATTTCGAGGACAACACAACGTAATTCCGAAACAAAGACAGATGACGAGGCCACACCTTAGCTGGCAGCCCACTCTCCAAGCTTTTACACCGTCGTAGCGTAATGGTTCCCTTTTTCTCTTGCGTGTATTCAAACCGGTATAGTGGTTAAGATGTTAGCCTCTGGATCGGAAGGTTCCTGGTTCGAATCCGGTTCGGGGGATGGATGTTTGTAAGTGTATGGTGTAGAGGCGGCTGGTGCACCTCAAATCTGTCGTGGTCGAAAGTCTTCACGTTGGGTTGGTGTGGAAGTTTGGAGAGTGGAGCGCCAGCTCAGGTGTTCCTTCGTCATCTGATCGTGGTTTAAAATTACGAGGTGTCCTCGGATCTTTCCCTTAAGGGACTTATCCCGGACCGTTGTTAACAGACCGTTGTGTTGCTCCATTACGACGTTAACTAAAATTACCAATTACCTTGCGTGTATTCGCAGTCGATGACAGAAGAGACTGAAAAGTTTATGACCGAATTGGGGTAAAGGAATATCTTGTAGCCCTTGTTTCTGAACTAACGAGCGTAGGTAATGAGGTGGCGCTGATTTTGGGACCCTCGACTTGAGAGAACCGTTGAATTTTTGGACGTGAAAGGATCCATAGCTGGTATGCTCCAATGAAACCATTTTGTTTTTACTCATTTTACCTCGAAATTGCCTTCTAATGTTAGCTTGGAAAATAATTTTAAATATCTAATCAAATGTGCTGTATGTCTTACAGCAGTTTTTTAATTGCCTAAAATCCGCTCGACACTTAAATTTATCTTTATTTTTTTTTATTATTAATAACTAACGAATTTCAAAAAGTTATCTTTTAAATTAAAACCGCTTAAACCCTCCAAGTGGTATCTACAACATATCTGGTCCTTCAATATCGGACCAATTTTGGTAGTACCAAGATTCCTTTTTATCAAGATATTGCCATATTTTTGATTATGCGATGACAGAAGAGACTGAAAAGTTTATAACCGGATTGGGGTAAAGGAATATCTTGTAGCCCTTGTTTCTGAACTAACGAGCGTTTGTTATTTGAGTTTTTGAACAAGAATTTGTTAGTTTTATGACACGATTGTCAATTTTATATGCTTGAGTGTCAGATATCTCGAGAGATTCGAGGCTCATCCGGAAAGTAAGTTTCGTTTTGTAAAAAGAAGGCTAAAATAATTGTTTTCAAGGCAATTTTATGTTTACATGAAAAATCATTTCTGAAACTATTTTTCGACCACCGTTTCTACATAGTGTCCACCGATGTTGAGATATTTGTCATAGCGGGTGACCAACTTTATCTATACCTTCCTCAAACAAAATTCTCACTATTGATGTGATGATAGTCATATCTTTACATGATTTTTTGTGTCGTCGTCGCTTTTAAAACGCTGACCTCTAAAGTGGCGCTTCATGAGCAGGAACACATGATAGTCAGACGGTGCCAGGTCTGGGCTGTAGGGGGATGATCGAACTGTTACCAACCTAATTCCTCAATTTGCCTTTGAGTGTCACGAGCAGCATGGGGCCGAGCATTGTCGTGAAGCAATTCGTTGACTAAACATTCCTCTACTCTTGTTTTAAATTGCGCGCCTAGTTTTTTTCAACTCACTTTCTCACCATACTATTACTCATTGCACTTTCACCATAAATCTCAGTAATTTGACAGTGAATTTCCGCAGGTTTCACGTTCCTTGCATTCTAGAAACGAATCACGGACCGAATCTCATAGTCGGCGGGTTCTCCAATTGTCTTAAACATTTCTAGTGATCACAACAAAGGGAAAAGACAACATAGATTGACCATAATGGTGTCAGGGCAAAAGTAATGGACAGGGAAGACTATTGCGCATACTTGGAGCACTGTCAGTAATGCTGCGATGGATGGAATAACGAAACAGAACTTACTTTCCGGACGCACCTCGTATGTATTTGATAGAAGATATCTATTCCATAAAGGTGCGGTAAGGGCAATTTCAATCCGTCCGGATCCGACCGGATTGAAAATCGTGACGAATTGCAATTAAGTTTTACAACATTTTAGTTTCTCTTTCCTAGATAAGCTTATGATTAAATTTTTTTCATTCTTGATTTTAAATCTCGGGTAATCCACTGACATTTCCTTCTTTCTCCTCCATGTTTTAAGCGTATACATTTGAAATGCTGTATTGTAACTTACTCTTAAACTTTTAAAAATGTTTTTAACATACTTTTGGCTCAGCTTGGCTACGTACCATAAAATAATTATTCGGTCTAGTTTTTTTAAAATTACAGCGGGCACTCGATTGCTTATCATAGGCCACTGCAAGGCCGGGAAGCGATGGTCATTTGTGAAGGGCACCCAATGGGCGACCATCACTACCCCTAACTAAGGACAGCACAATTACATCCGTGCCCTGACCCCGGATTCGAACCAGTAACCTTCCGATCCAGAGGCCAACACCTTAACCCCTAGACCGGTTGGTCGGCTATTCGGTCTAGTACCTACAAGCGAGTCTTCAGCTTCAGGCAAAGCAAGAACCGAAGTGGATTCCACCTAATTATCGACACTCATTTTAACCATTTTTCTAAAATTTATGCTTCTAAACTTTGAATTTGTTTTGGAAAATCGTCTTTATTCTTTGTACGACAAAATAGAGGAAATATTTCATGAAGAGCACTAAATTGCTTACATCGAATTTCGGTTGATGGGATATGCTGGTCAACGTGTATTGATTGAAGTATAATTCAATCAAAGTAGTGCTGGCCCTGAAATGAAACAAACCCATTACGAAACACATAATTCACTTTAATTAAAAATCTTACTGAACTACCAAAATTGATATAACAGTTTAACTTTCCATTTAAGGCAAGTCTTATGAGACCGTGGAGTAATCACGCCAGGTGGTTTTTAAATATATATATATATATATATATATATATATATATATATATATATATATATATATATATATATATATATATATATATAGCAAGTTCTTTCGTGCAGTTTTAGAAATATTAAGGAGCTCCATTGCTAAAATCAAGCTTACCTAAGCTGAGCTACAAAATCAACGAAGGAATCTCGTAATTATTTGTAACTGTTATAATCTATCTTTCTGCCTTTAGATTTATTGATGATTTAATTGTTTTTAATCGTAGCAACCTTCTAATATTTGGAAGTCTATATATGTAAAGATGACCTTTCTTTAGTTAAAACCAATCTAGAAAAAAAAAATACTGATTTTCTCAACTTAAAAATTTCTATATTCTGTGATAGGTGAATATAATCCTGCTAAAATTAAATAGTGTAGTATTGTTCCGCATATATGGTCATCCCGCTTATGTGGTCTGCTTCATATTATAATTTAAGAAAATCCAATAGTGTTTTCATCTTACAAATACAAAGTTTTCCAAATACAAAGATGAAAACAATATTGGATTTTCATAAATTATAATATGGAGTCATATAGGAGTCATTTACAAAATGATGTATAAATCCAAGACATATAAACAAAACCGACATTAATAGTGTATATAACCACCCCTCCTCATTCTCACACAAAATTTACAGCGTGTGATTATGCTTTTCATGAGAGGATCATTTACCGCAGGGTCAAGTAATCGCCATTCCTCCTGTAGAGCAGTTTACAAATCTGTGAGAGTAGTTGGGGTGGGAAACGTGCAGACACATCACGGCCGAGGGTATCCCAAAGATTTTCAGTGGGATTATGATCGGGTGAACCATACGCACAGTACCCTCACTCTCGAGGTAGTCGTCGACGATGCCAGCTCTATGGGGACGCGCATTATCATCCATTGAAACGAAAGAAAGACCAACTGCAGCAGCGTACAATCTCACAGTGGGTTCTAGGACACCATCCCTATTCCGGACAGCAGTTACAGAACCCCGTCTATAATTGTTCAGGTCGGTGCGATATACCAACGAAATCCCGACCCACAGCATGATGCTTCCACCTCGAATTGCGTGATGTTCTAGAGCCGATTCTTCTCTCCAGATCCTCACACGTTTGTCATCTGGATCCAGGGCAAATCTCGACTCATCAGTAAACATAACGTAAGCTCAATCACACACAGTCCAATTCACATGTTGCCGACACCACTTTTATTGTGTCCCTCTGGATTGGACGGATAGAGGAACCCAAACTGGTGGTACCCGGTCGTACAGTTTATTTTTGTGTAACCTTCGGTGCACAGTAGTGGCAGATATCGTCTTACCAATGGACGCTGCAATCATAGATGCGACACGTGTGGATGTTGCTCTTCGATTCCGCTTCTCTACAATAGCAATACATCGATTTTCTGCGTGGGTCGTAACACTTGGACAACCGGCCACAGGTCGATGGACAACTGTTTAGCTTGTTTTGAAATGTTTGCATATACGTGAAATCACGGAATGATGAACCCCCCCCCCAGAAAAGAGCAACATCAGTGATTGATTGCCCTGTTTCAAGGCACTATCTGCCATTCGTCTTCTGGAAGCCATAGAAACTCGTCTGTCTTGTAAACTAATCGTACGACAGTTCTAAACACTTTTTATCAGCACTTATCCCCTGACCCTTCTCAATTCTGACTTTTTTTATGACTGCATATTTCTCGACACGAAACCATGATTCACTGTTACATAACACATTTTCATTTTTATATCTACCTCTGCAGCAAATTACAGCCTCTCAAATTCAGATTGGCTTCAGGAAATTAACATTTTCCTCTCCGTGCTTAACTTTTGGTAGAAAGTGTAAAAAAATACTTATATTCTACGTCGTCGCCTCAAACGGTAGCGTCAAACAGGACGAATTGTTCACAAGGAGAATACACAACCAACAGCTAAGATTTAAGTTGTTGTTATTGCAAGAACGTAAGAATATGTACAGTATTTTATCATAACATCAATAGCGTTACACCAGTACATTTGTGTTTTTGCCCTCAAAGTGCAGCGTGGTCACCAAAGTCAACCTCTGCTTCCGACTCTCTCTGTCGTCTCTCTCGTGCTCTCTAATTTTCATCCGTCCACAGCTCAAAAAGAACCCAACGGTAAAAGTCGAGATCCAAACAGCGATCTTCTAGACGAACACCACTTGTTCTACTCAAGTCGTTGTAAAACGTCGTTGCAAGACTTACGAAAAACAGCAGATGAAACACGAAATCATAACCAGTTAAAATATATTCGGCATTCCGACAGGTGTGAGAGCCTTCACAATATATATATATATATATATATATATATATATATATATATATATATATATATATATATATATATATATATATATATATATATATATATATATATATATATATATATATATATATATATATAAATTCACCTAAAGCTTAATTTAGTTCAAAAGAGTGTGATGAAAATTACTTACTCGCATGTCAGTTCACTATGCGCTGGCTGACCACACTGAATCAATAAGACAAAAATTATTAGCAATTTTACTGCAAAAGTTTGAAAATAATAAACTATACTAACTGATAAAATTTACTACCAAATGAATAAAAATGGAACACATTTCTTCGAAACAATGACAATCATTTTTTCTTAACTTAAGAGCAAGTCTCTGAATCATAACACTTGCTTCAAAAGTTTCTTGTCTACGATCATAGGAGTTTATATTTTTAGTGTAAACAACCCTTACTTTGCTTTGAACATCATTTCTATATTGTATAAAAATGTCCACTGAAATAACTATTTCGTACCTTGTCGCGAGGGTTGTGGGAATTGTTGGAACCATCGACCTCCGAAAAGAATAGACGGAGCCTGTAAGCGAAATCGCTATCGTAAGGTCTAAAAATTGTGAGTCACGTGAGCTTGGGATTAGAATTGCGTGGATTGGTTATTGAAGCGCAAATCTGTGTTTAAATTGCGTTTGTCAATGTCCTTTATTCGGATTCATCCTTTCGCCTTATGTCACGTGATAGATATTCAAACCGAGTGATCGGGGAGAATTGCGATTGTTCCATCTATTTCATTAGAAGATCGATGGACTCTTGATTAATCAACTCTTCGTGGATTTCATGGACAACACATTAATTCTATAGGTACCTACTTTCAATAGCTATTTATTAAATGCACTTATTTTACTTGTATCCCCTGCAAATAAGGTACACTCATGTCCAAAATTATCTTAACATACCCAAAATAATAATATTCCATGAAATACCCACGATGTAATCCATTTTTGTAGGGAATATGTGAAAGACAAGCCTAATTAGCATTGTCCAATTAAAAGTGATCAAACGGTTTCTGATGAGCAAATCAAGGCGTTATGTTCCGATGTTGAATCGAGCGCTTTGCCCAAAGTGAATATCTGAGTGAATTTCTGCAGTATAGCTTTTGATATCAGTGTGTAACGACTCGAAACGGTTTGTTATGACTCCGAAGATTAGTTTGGAAGAATCTGTGAGTGTCGGATTATCAGCAGTTTAGAAGCAGGGCAGATAATCATGGAAGCTGAGAGATGTGTGAATATTTCAAGACAGACAGTCTCTGTGCAATGAAAACAATTTCAGTACTCTGGAACATTAAAGAGGCCTGGATGAGGTCGTAAACGTATAACAACTGCTTCTCGAGATCGATACATGTTAATTACTGCCCGTCATAACAGGAAGTCTACTGCTCGACAGTTAATATCAGTGCTAGAAGCCGCCATGGAAACTGCTGTATCACTGTAAACTGTGAAGGCTTTATGAAACAGACCTTTACGCCTGAAAGCCAAGAGTATGTGTTTTATTGTCTTCACAACACAAGAGGGATCGCTTTAATTGTCGCAAAGAACATCAGGAGTCAACACCAATGGACCCATGTTGTCTTTACTGTCGAGTCAAGGTTTAATTTAATATATAAGATTATAAATGTTTTTACATCTTAAGGGAATCAGGAACTTGATATCGTCCTTCGAAGATTATAGAATGTGATCGCTTTGGTAGTGCAGGTATTATGGTTTAAGGTGGAATAATGATCAATGGACGTATGCCTCTTCACATTTTCAACAGAGGATGTATGACCGACCAGAGATATCAGGAGTAAGTCTTAGAACGTTATGTAAGACTTTTTTCAGAGGTGTATACGGATCTGACAATTTACTTATAGACAATAATGCTCGTCTACATCGAGCAAACCTCGTTGACGAATTCCTTGCAAATGAAGCCATTGAGCGAATACCATGGCCAGAAAAATCTCCTCATCTGAACCCGATAGAGAACTTGTGGGTCTATCTTGGAAAAGTAGGTGCATCCTCATCCTAGAGATATTAATGACCTGAAGACCGCATTGCTGGAGGAGTGGAACGTAGTTCCCCAAGCTGTGGTTAACAATATTATTGCTAGCATGGAATAACGTTGTGGTATGTGTGTATGTGTCAGAGGCAATCACATTCCATATTAAATTCATAAGCCTTAATGGTTTTCTGACTTATTCTTTTTTTTCTAAACTCTCCTTGCCACATATTATAGCTATTTTTATTGTTTCATGCCACAGTTTTATATCATGTAGTGTTCTTAAATTTTTTTTCTTTGTATTTATGTGTTATGATGTTATGTCTAATTCCATACATATTCATAAAATTATAGTTCACAGTTTCTGAGAAATTTTTCATTCTATGCACGTAAAAATAATTTTGGACACCAGTGTATATGTACCTTAACTAGTAATTAATTGCCGCCGATTGTACGTGTCCAATCCAATATAATCCAACTAGTAATTAAAGTCACAAATCGAATAATAAAGAGTTAATTATATTTGATGATTGATTCTAGTTATGAATTTTTATTAAAATCACTTAATACCTAGAATGCAATGATTTAGGTTTGGTTTGGTTGGTTTTCATGGTGCAAGGGCAGATCTGAGCAAGCTGTGCCAAGCAATGATTTAGATGCTGGCGATGAACTAGATGCATTATGCCTCTTAGGTCAAGGGGAACCTACAGTTCATTGAACCTCATAACTGAAGGTTGGTTCTTTTGGGGTTTTATGGCACATGGGCCAAATTTAGCTAATCTGTGCCAAACAAACGACAACAGTGAAGTAGGAAAAAAAGCAAAACGTAGAAGAGCAAGTAGGTATTTAAATTAATGTTGCACTGGAGTAACACAACAGGATATTGGCGACGGCCCGGGATCAAACCCGAAAGTAAAACAGAAGTAAGAACAGATTACTCCGGTAACTTGTTGTCAAGACTGAAGAAGGCTTTCGCGGAATATTAATTTATTTTACACAGAACTCATCACATAATTTGATATTTCTTACCAGGAATCATTTATTGGCGAAAAATTCTCATAGTTTGTACACGGATCTGTTGGAACCAGTAAAATATTTACTATCCCTTTATTTTTGAGGTTCCTAGTTAAGAAAAAATATCATTTTACTGTATTCACAATTACAAAAAACCAGTTCCTTTGCGTTGAGACCGTAATCTAGAAAGCTGTTTATGAAATGTGGAAAGGAGACATTTTCCCCGTTACATAAATAACTGTTGTTATTTCCTAGCGAGTCATGGGGAGGTATGACTCATTAACAAATAATAAATTGGATATTGTAGAGAAACTTTCTATTTCGTCCTAGTATTCACATATCTCAATACCCAAAAAAGAAATAAAAACAGACTTACGTAATGTATGTCTCCATCCTCAGACTTGAGCTGTTTAAAAGAAAAAAATTCACTTTAAATCACAAGGTCTTGTTTAATGCATAAGATGTCCCATAAATTTGTAGAATTTTCAAAGTATTACATAAAATCAACGAATTGAGTTGGATATTTTTTATATGAGAGAAAACTTAGTTAGGGGGGGGGAACAACTTTCACTTATAGATGGCATTGTTACTGTCACTAGACTAGAACAATATGGGATTAAGCAGCTGAGATGATGTAGCATTTTTACATTAGTAAAAATCTTACAATAGCAGTTGCTCAATATGTTTACAGTGCATTCGAGTCAGAACGTCTAACTTTCTGGTAAAACCCAATATCATCAATGTTGCCTTGCCCACCAAAATGGCAACAATTAGTTTAACAAATGCAAACAAAAAATTCATTTTCATTGTACTATTGATAACGTAACTGCTAAGAAGCTTTACATTCTCAGTTTTAAAAGAATAAAATGCTGTAACGAGTGAACTCCGACGCAGTTCCAGCTGCGGAGCTATAAACCTCAGAAATGTTGCCGAACTAAAAGTGAGAACAAAACAGTTTAACGCCGGCTACAATCATAAGCACACCCTGTAACTTTTGCCTCGAGATATTTTTAGTGTTTATGTCTGTACCTGTGTATGTAAATTTTATGTTTCAACTTATGAATTAAACTATTGTAAATAGTTAGACTGATTCATGCTCATGCCATTAAAATGCGCGTATTTTCGTCATCGAAATGGAACAGCTCCCTCTATCGCAGGAAATGAGGAGTACTTTTTTCCTTACGTCAAATAAATCGGACTCCTCGAATTTTTTCGCCCACTAATCACATCAAGTGATTCCTTGTCAAAATGGAACCCGAATATGCCTGTTTTCCAATTAGATATGACGTTCCAGAAATCGATACCTACAACTTATAGTTTCACGCAAATTCTGATTTGCACATCAAGTACTTAAATTCTTAGAACTTATATTAACATCTTTAAAATAAACATAAATAAATGCTTCCTTGGCGAATATGGGAGCCCACTTGACCTCCAATAAGATCCTAGGCTTTGATGAGACAGAAGAACTCTCCCACCATGTCCGGTCGTAAGCCCTTTTCGGTGTTTAAGATGGGCTGGATCATTATAATGGACAATCCATAGATCATCAGCCTTCCTACCAATGTCGTTCAATAATCTACCATGACAGATCTTAAGAGATACGAAATGTTTTTTTTTATTTCTCATGGCAGAGAATAAGACAGATGTTACACAAACGAAACAGAAACTGTGAAAAATTGCGTGAAAAGTCAATATCCCATCATTTGGCCTCTAGCGTTCTATTACTTATCCACCTCTGACGCTCCAAAAAGCGCCTGGCACCCCCGATGTGGGTCCTGTCCCTTTCTTCATGTAACTCGCAAAGTGGGCACATTGGGCTGGTAAGAATAACCAACACGATAGAGATGGCTCGCCAAGCAATCGTGACTAATTTCGAGCCTAAAATTCGCCACTGCCCGTGGCTTGTCTGCTAATTTCCTTTCCAAAATGTCCCTCCAGCTTTTATTTGAGACCCGGGCCATAAGCTTTCATTTTTGTTTTTAAAAAAATCTACGAATATATAGTTTTACAGAATGGTAGGAATAATTTATAGGTAACTTTTGAACTAGATCAAATAGTTGCTTCACAAATAAAAGATTAATAAATAAACAAACGGAAGTATAAAGATGAGTACATTCGGATTCATTGCAATTGAAACGGTAGACCCTCAAATACCATTCTGTGTAGTTTAAAAAAAAAAAACCTTTCAAATGAAGCTCTCATTCTTAGTAAATTGAAAGGACAATGAGAAATTGTCTCTTCATGGATTTGATAAAGATGTCAAATTCTTGAGTGAGTATCCTTTCTGTAAAGATTTGAAGAGCACGACGACAGAAAAAGACATACGCGAGCTTGTAAAAGAAAATATTTCAAGCTTTAGTTTGCCATGGAAAAAACTACGTTGGTGTTTGCACAGACTATAGTCCATCAATGTTAGGAAACTAAAAAAGATTTATCACACTTGTGCGCCAAGAAAATCCAAATATTATAAGCTTCCACTGCATGATTCACAGAGAATCTCTCGTTTCAAAATCTTTAACTCCAGATATGTTGATTGTAATAGACCAAGTCTTCCAAGTGTCAATTTCATCAAGAGTCGATCTCTCAAATCCCAAATTTTCTATCAGCTGTGCTACGCAATGGATTTCGAATATAAAACTCTTTTATATATCACACCGAAGTGCGTTGGCTTTCGAAGGGAAAGGTTTTGAAACGACTCATACACCTGAAAACAGAGGTGATTTTGTTCTTAGAGGTCAAAAAAACTTCTGTTGGATTTTCTCTTCCTGACGAGATTTGGTGGCTTAAAGTTCAATTTCTCTCACACGTGTTTGAAAAGCTGAACTCTCTGAATTAAAGTCTTCAAGGTCCATTCGAGAATATCGCCACATCAACATCAAAACTGAAGTAATTTGAAAAATAACTTAAAAGGTACTTTTCTTCACTTTCAGTTGATGAATATTGATGGTTCATCAACCCATTTGTAATTTGCAAGACACCAAATTTGACAACAGAAAAAGAACAGCTCATTGTTTGATAAATTATTAGAAATTATACTACCGTTCAACATTCTTCTAAAACAATTTGGATGAGTTTTGGCTTTCTGTCAGAAATTTGTACCTTGCAATCAGCTTGAAAGCTATTAAAATTCTTCTGCCTTTTGCATCTTCGTGGTTCTGTGAATTTGGATTTTCAGCATTGACAAAAATCAAGTCCAAAAAGCGAGAGAGACTTTTAAAAGTTGAGACGATGACATGCGAACTTGTCTGGCAACTTTGAACCTCGTTTTGATTTAATTTGTTCAAGAAACAGGCTCAGCCTTCTCATTGAATAAATTTTGTAAATAAATAGTTTCTTGGTTTTTTTTGTATGATACAACTTTTAAATTTTTTATATTCAGGTGTGCCGCAAATAATTCCATATATTTTTAGTGGGCTGTCAACCAAAAAAGGTTGAAAAACATTGTGAGGAATCTGTAGAGCACTCCGTCCTGAATCTTAAGGTTCTTAGTGTCATTTCTATAACAATTGTAAAAAGGGCATTCCAATTCTCATTAATTTTTCATACAGCCAGCAAGGCTTTCTCTTCAATAATAAGGTTTAACAGGTCTGTTGTCTGCAAAAAGCAGCATTGCAGCTATAGCGAACCGCCCCAATAATTAGTTTTAGGGCTTGATTTTGCAAGGTTTCCATTTTTTCTATTACATTTCTAGGGTCTGTGATCACAACTTCAATGCAGTAGCAAATAACCGGTAATAAAAATGTTTTATATGTTTAGTCCTCGCACCATCTCTCCAAAATCACAAGTGCTTCATTTCGTTTCCTCTCGATTCCGGATTTAGCATTCTTCTCTGCCACCTGAGTCCATAAAAAAAATCGCCTGCATACAACAGGCACACGACTCCAGCTGCCTTCAGCACCGGAATCAGATCGTCAATGTAGACGTTAAATAAGGAGCAGCTACCAACCGTGCCCGGTGGCAATCTCCAGTTTAGAGTATGTAGCGTTTTGAGATAGCGTACCTTACAGCTTCTCTGGCATTTTGGAACCTACTCCGATGGTTTCGGTAACTAATCCATAAAGTTTAGCAAATGATTTAAAATTCCTGTTTCTGTTGCCTTCTAAGATGTGTTGGGCACCTTAATGTCCCACTCTCTATCTAATGTACTCTTAGACATCAAATTATAAAGTAATAGAATATTTGGGTATCTTAGTGACCCTTAACCATCTTTTGGTGGTTACTCGTAGAGATAACCACCAAGATGGTTAAAAGAATGGTCAGTTTTGCTCCTGGTGGTTGCTCGTAGAGATAGGCAATACTGACCAGATCTTGACGAACGAGATATCTCGTTATTAGAAGAAAACTGACCAGGTATTGATCTCATCATTTAAAAAAATCGTAACTAAAGTAAGAATATTCTTTGTCAAACTTACCACATAATTAGTCGTTTCTTCATATTTCACTTCAAAAGTCTGTTCTCTGAAAAATTGAAAAACTTGTTATCATTGAATGGACCTTTAGCATTTCATGAAAAACACACACAAAGATACGCAAAGCAATAAAATAGTTTACGAATCAAGTTTTGTAATGAACAATTGAGCCGTTATTTTTGAAAGTGGTATAAGACCATTTTTTCATACATCGAGATTTAAGGGTTTGCATTTGAATTAATTTAAAAAGATTGGCAAACGTTAATCAATTCGAGTGATGTTTTTAGCACTATAAACATGTTAAATTTTATGTAATAATTATTATTAAATTGTTAAAGAAAATATACGATTTTATAGCTCTAAATGCACTTATACCACTTTCAATAATAACATATTATAAGAAATAAAAACAAGAGGAAATTTATGTCCATATTTTTAAACGCATTGGCTTTACTGAAATAGATTTTTTAATGTAAAAATTAATAATTAAACTGAACACATAAAAAGGAAATACACGTATAATCAAGTTTATTAAGAATTAATTTCAGTTATATTAAAAAAGAAGATATAAATAAACAAGTGCAAAATGGAATTACTTCGTTAGGATAGTTAAAAAATAAAAAAATATATATTTCAAACTTATTTCTCCTTTACAGTTAGCAGTGTGAAGTATTCATGGTAAATATGTGGTACGTAAGGCAATAAACTCATATCGCTGTATTTCTTTCTTGTTATAGGTCTTGACGTTTTATACAGTGGCAACATAATAATTTTGATAAGATGTTTGGGTCTTCTGGTTTTCCAAATAAAAAAATTACTTTAAATGGAGCATTTTCTTCTCTACTAAATTTGTAAAACATTGTGTGCGGTTCATACCTTTTAAACCTCATCCAGCATATTTTCAGACATTTTATAATTTCTCCGTCCGTATTTTTTTTCCTGTTTGATATTGCCTCTTCTAGAAATTTGTTTGAGACAAAATCTTCTCGTTTCATTTCATACAAAATGAAGCTATTTTTTTACGGCAATTCTTTATTGCATTAGAATAATCTTGAGCAGTATATAATTGATCTTTTGTCTTTAATGCTATTTCCAAAACTCCCAAATCTGTCGTTTAAAAGAAATGAATGACCCAAAAATATAAATTTATGGTCAATAACATTTGTGTTACTGTCAGCTGATTGAACAATCCTTAACCACCTCAGTGCGAGCTTAATCTTTCGGTTTTATCCGGTACACATGTCACTGTATGCTATAACATGGTCTTGGGTTCCCGACATTCCGAATATGTTTCAGGCAGCAAGATGCTACTTAGTCCGCACCTCTAGATGCTACAGTTTCCTCCCATGTATACACATGAAATTTGTTTTCATAAAACA
The DNA here is from genome assembly GCA_947359465.1 of Metellina segmentata. Classification (NCBI taxonomy): domain Eukaryota; kingdom Metazoa; phylum Arthropoda; class Arachnida; order Araneae; family Tetragnathidae; genus Metellina; species Metellina segmentata. The sequence goes on along the minus strand of OX375881.1, from coordinate 4,338,278 downwards.
TTATTAAACCCTTCATTAAGAACATACAGGGTGATTATAATTAAAGTTCAATTTTCAAAAAGCTGTAAAAAAACACTGATCAGAATGACCTGAAATTTGAACTGAAAATACTCGAAGAAGGGAGAAATGGTATGGAAAGAGAAAAAAATTGTTCCAAATTTTTTGTGGTAGAGATTTGTAACTCATTTTTTGCTTTCCGAAGACACATCGGGACCTACGATAAATGGAAATCTTTCTGTAAGGTATAACTCAGACATAGTCTGTTAAATTGGAAATTTTTGAAAAAATGTTACTTCTCTTTCGCGTCCAACAAGAATTTGTTTCTCAAAGCTTGATTTGTGACAAACCAATATTTTTGGGTCTAACTTTATGATTTGTGGACTTATAACGTATAACTACTGTAGTTGAACACAATTTTGGACGTTATCTCATTTACATTGATCCGAAATAATGTTAATTTGTTTCTTCGTTTTGCAACGTAATGACGTTCAATAGTACCGCATATTGTAACTTAAATCAATACGTTCTTATACAAATTATTACATGTATCAATACTTACAAGCAAGGATTACCACAGGACGTAGTGCAATTCTTCACAATGGCCTCAGTGAGCTTTATGGTATCTGAAATGCACAATTTTTTTCCGTATTGAAATGTACAAGAAAATAAATCTATTGTTAAAATATAAAAATAGTAAGATCGATTACGAAATGATATAAATTATATTTTACTGTAGAAATAGAATTAAACTCATTTTAAACAATATGGAGTGTGTAGTAAGAGAGCTAAGCTAATTGAAAGCAAAATAAAAATTAATATTTTTGTTTATCTCATTTAGTAAGCATACGTGGTGATTGAAATTGTGGAAGCTGAAACATTCAACTTATTTTATACAAGGTGTTCCAAAATTCGACCGACACATTAAGAGGGGTGATAGAAGGCATCAAGAGGATGAAAACTTACCACAGAACGTGGGATCGCAAACCACGTTGAGAGGATGAAAATTGCGAAAAACGTATGCAGGTTTCGATGTCACGCTGGAACGACAAAAGCACAATACTAACTACAAAAAGATTTATTTGATTAATTATTCCATTTTTCTATGTGGTCACTTTAAATTCACTCGTTTATGTGACGCCTGTGGACTCACCGGAGGATCTGATAGTGCGTATTGTCGTCGCTGCGGGAGACATCAAAAGTATCTTCGAGCGCGTCCGTGAATCGTTTTTACGTCGTTGTAGACTGTGTAATGACGTCAACGGGCGCCACTTCCAACAACTCTTGTAATAATTAATCAAATAAATCTTTATGTTGTTAGTATTGTACTTTTGTCATTCCAGCGTGACGTCGAAACCTGCATGCGTTTTTCGCAATTTTCACCCTCTCAACGTGGTTTGCGACCCCATGTTCTATGGTACGTTTTTATCCTCTTGATGCCTTCTATCCCCCCTCTTAATTTGTCGGTCGAATTTTGGTACACCCTGTATTTAATTACCAATTTGCAGAAAATTATGGACAATAAAGACTGACTTCAAACTCTACACTAGTCGGAAATCGTTAATGTTTGTTGCTAAAAAATGTCTAACGTTAATGTGCTGTTAATAAAATGTCAATGTGCGGTTAATAAAATGTTAACGTTAATTTTGGATAGGATAAATGAAAATGCCGATGATATGAATTCTAATTTGTGATAGTTCAAAGTAGTAAGTGGTTAAAATACTTTGTTTCAAAGCTATCGAATTTGGTGCAAATCTATCGAATTTGTTGCTGGAAGTGAACATTAACTTTTAGAGCTCGCTTTCTTACCTCTTTCACAAACCGGCTCTTCATGAGGATAGTAAATCAGTCTGTCCATGCAGTCGCCTTTCTGCTTTAAAGTCATCATTTTGCAGTACTCGATACACATCTGTAAGAATTAGAGCCTACATAATATCTGACCACTATGCAAGGCACCTAGAATGTCTCACCATTTTTTGTTAGTTGGTGCTTATTTAAAAAAGTTTAAAATTCTTCATATCAAGTATTAATTATCAAATGTTATAATCTAATCTGTTCAAGAAATGCCGAAGCTATTGGATTTAAAGTAAGTTAATTAGTACTAAAAGCTATAATATTAAGGGAAGTTTAATGGTGTAAGGCAGGCCTCGAAATAGATTTTTTAATATAGGTGCACCCTGTGCACCTTTGTTTTTAAATTAGGTGCACAGGTTATATGTTAGTTGCATATTTGAAAAAAAAAACGTAATATAAGAGTATTAATGTAATGTAAACTACTGTATTAGTTGGGTGTGTTTATATAGGTTCGTAGTAGATAGTAAATAAAAAAAATATTTAAACATATCGAAATTCTACGGCGCACGGCTGTAGCGACAGTCGCTTCAACAGAGCCATCTGGAAAATGTTTCGATCATCGGAAAGTTCTGGTTTAAGTGACACAAGTAAACCTTCCTCCTGTACAAACCCATTACGGCCCAGCGATTTTGTTTTCGCTTAGTGTGTATTTAGGAATTTTAATTAAGCTCCTTTAGAGCGAGAGATGTCGGTACTAATATTTTGTTCAAACATTAAATTAACATTAAACCCCCGCCCCTTTTTTTTTTAACGTTAGGTGCACTGTGTGCACCTAGAAGGAAAAAATTAGGTGTACAATTTTATTTTCATGTGCACAGTGTACATTTGCACCCGGGTATTTCGAGCCCTGGTGTAAGGGCCATAATTGGATAAGCTTCGCTAGACACAAGATACATCAAGTCAAAAATCTCGGGAACGGTAGTTATTGGTTTTGCTTTGTTGGGGTGTTATGGCGCAAGGGCCATATTCTACCCAGTTGCAAGATACACAATACATACAATATCAAGTAATAGACAGAAACATAATGAAAGTTTTACTGACACGGAAGAGAGAAATACAACCTGGGAGGAAATGAACGGTAAAGAAAATAGAGATTGGAGTGGGATAAAAGACAGTAAAAACCCAATAGGGAAAAAAAGATCGCTTAAGTACCTTTGGTCCATGAAGTTCCATACATACCAACAAACATAAAAATGCTTTTGATTGGGTATGGTAAGTAGGTATTTATTAAGGTAGGTGGAACTGGAGGAAAACACCGGGCTATTGCCGATGGTCCGGTATCAAACTCGAAGGAACAGAACCGAGGACAACCTATCGTCTGAACCTATAGTTTGAAGTATAGTCCGATGACGAGGTCAACACCTACCTTCATCCTGAGCACTCCGAAGTTGCTTAGAACGCACTTGTATTTTATAGGACAGTTTTTGTCCAGTGTGACTCTTGTGACTAATCTTCTCTCTACTAACCCCGATGGCACAACGAATACATTCCATCATTGAAGTGTCAGTTCCATCGGCGTACATGTAAGTTTCTTGGATAAGAGGTCATTCCGTGTAGACGGAAACGAAGCAGCAGATCATCTTACAAGAAGTGCCACATGGGGATACGTCCATCCACCTGCATCCCCTACCTCTCACGCCGTGTCATCTGAAGAGGTCCCTCAAGTTTGCATCCATTAACAGCTGGGGCAAGAAAAATGGCTAAACTCCACCAAGGGACGCAGAACATTCGAGTTTTCCCCCCCAAGTTCTGCACGAAACGCCTCACCTCCACCCCAGGGCTCACACACTTTTACACGGGTCAAGGTCCGTTCCTGCAGTATTTATTTCAGATGAATATCCATTGTAGTGACCTCTGCATCTGTGACATGGAAGCATACCCGGACCACTATGTTACCACCTGGCTCTATCACATCTCATTTACACGTCAAGGAACCAGCGAATCAGTACTACGACGCCTGGCTGTTCACCCCTCGTTACAAATAAAAATCGTATAAATCTTGCAATTTGTGGCCACCAGGGTGATTGAACTCAAGCAAGCGGTTTAAGTTCACTTATTTTATTACAAAACTTAATTGCCTTCTAAACCTCATAGAATTGTTTTAGAGCAGCACCTGCGTGTGAAAATTTAGATAAAAATTTCTGCTTCGCATCGCACAAAAAATGTTTTTTTTTTTTTTTTTTTCTCATTTGGTCATCTTTCATGTTTTGAGAACGTTTGTTTACCGTAAACCCTTAGGGTCGGTATCCGATGATGGAGTTGTGGTGAAGTCTGCGATGAGGTGATGCTTAAGATGTGAAAACTGAACTGAAGTAGTGGTTCTAGTAATGAATATAAAACCAACGGAGACAAGAACAGAATATATTCGGACCTGGCATTTTGGAATGTAAGGTGTCAGAACGGAATAGAAATAAACAACTTGAATGTTTTAGTCTTGGAATTTATTTATAACGTGATTAGGATGAAATATTCTATAGAGCCAAGTTGTCAACACCTGATCTTGCACCCCACTCTCCAAAATTCCACACCACTACAACGTGAAGACATTTGAAGGCGATAGATCTAACGTTCAAAAGATCAGACATACCGACGGTCTTTGGTTGGATCGCGATTCGAACTCGCTACCCTCCGTGCTAAGCAGCTACTCTTCCAACCGGGCAGTCATGCTTCTACTGGAACATTGCAAACAAGTAACATAGGGCAATGTAACCGGACGTACGGTATGTCACTGCTTGATTGATATTAAAATAGAATCTCAATTACCGTGGAGAGATTGTTTTCCCGTCTGTGGTCATCTTACCTTTTGATTGAGTGGCCCTGTTCCGTTCCGTTTCCTCCACTGACCGATATAGTCCACGCACTTCGTTTCATAGGGAGGCGGCAGAAACCTCCTTTCGGTCTGGAAAAAGAAGAAGTTAATAACTAAACTTCGACGTCACACTGGAGCAACACAACATGCTGTTGGCAGCGGTCCGGGAGGCATATTACCTACCTTTACTTGAATAGAAGACATGGGTAAAATTTTAAGCCCGCTGATTCGTTGGTTCCAATTTTAGGTTTGTTGATTCGTTGGTTTCTCGCCCCGCGATCTCTGACGTCCATCACTCCCTCAGTATTTACTTGCAATGTTTGCGAAAAAGAAGTTGAAACTGCTTCGACCAAAAATATAATACTAATAAAAAAGAAAGCGACAGCAAAAGATGACTACAAAGCGACAGTTCAACGGTTTGTGCCATGTACTCGTAATTGTGATCGTAAATACTTTGTGTTTAAATGCATTTTTAATTCCAGTGTAGATTCTACATGCACAATTTAAAAATAGTCCATTTTTGAACTTTAAATGACACTTGGATCCTTGAATAGAACAGAAAACGGAAACGGGAGTTTTTCATTATTACTAGGAATCTGTTGAATCGTTATTTATGTTGCAGAGGTTTTGTTTGCTATGAGGTGTTTAAGAGAGTTAATTTTAAAATCGTGTTTTATTTCGGTATTTCGCTGAAACCATCTGGTTTTGGCGATGGTTCTGAGTGTGGTAGATTGGAGGAAGTAGAAACAAACTTCATACCGTACCGAGTCCACGTGAAGCATTGCCTCTAATGATGATGTCACGTAGAGACGTCATAGTCGACAGTTTGAAACCACGAATCAGCGGGCTTAAAATTTCCCCATGTCTTCTGTTCAAGTAAAGGGGACGTACGGACGACGATACACCGCGTAGACGTTAGGTAGAAGGCTCCGAGTTTACCCTCTTATTTTTGGTGAAAATCTACCTCATGATCTGAATTCCTAGCAGAAATCGAAGGAGGAATACTTCTCGAGGAAGCGGATATAATCAGCTAAGTTATATCTTCTCTAGTTCCAAAGATAATTGAGTTTTAATATATTTCCCTCCCTGGTTCTTCAATGTCAATTTGTTGTAAGAAATAATGCCTTTTTTTTATTCTCTTTTAAGATGCCTTTTAAAAGTTAATACGTCATAGGTTCTGGCTTTTTTGTCGCTTTTGACTAAAACCCCTAAATTGTAGTTTCAAGAAAGATTTCTCTGCTAAAACCCTCATTTAAACGATAAACCTATTCAAAAATTGTTCCAAGTAGCCATTTTTTTTAACCCCTCCATTCTACCGAAAGTAGCGTCCGTACGTCAGATCGACCACCCTCTTTTTCTCCCTTGCAACACCCCTTTTGGCCAATCAGTGACCAGAAAGATAAGAACCCCTTCCCCGTGTTTTATCTTTACTATCGAAAAACTTAGCTGGGTCTACTAAAAGTTAGGTCTTCCTCTCTCACTGTTTTGTCAAGTCGTGTTACGTAGTACTTTATTATCCTACTGTACCCTTTTTACACTACATACTGGTTTAAGTGCATCGAAATTTGTATGTTTTTAATTTTGTATAGGTGTTGTTGAATTATTGTGAAATACGAATTAATTAGTGGACTCCTAATTTTTAATACAAAAGTTAGAGAATCAGTGATTTTAATCCAGTGTGCTGTTGTAGTAATTCATCGTACTATTCATATAATATTTCTTCAATTTTGTTTATAATAGTTTCATTGTAGAAAAGAAATTTCTAGTAGTGTAATAACGCTAAAAAGTTTTATTTGTTGAATAACTGCTAAATAGCTGTATTCATTTGGTGAAACCTAAAGTTTTTATTATTATTATTATCATTTTTTAATGTTATTATATTTTTTTTATCTCTGTTCATTGCACATACTGAAATGCGTATGACTTTCCCCAGAATTAATTACAGCTTAAATTAGTGTTTACATATGCTCTAAGCTGCTGTTAAAGAGAAAGGGAAAAAATATCTTTTAATATAATCTTGTTTTTTTTTTTTGCTTAAATTCTGAAAAAAAATTAGGGAAAAAAAATTATAATAACAAATTTTGAATTCAAAACAGGTGTAAGGAAAGTGATTCAGCTACTTCATGTTATCTTCTTTAGTATTTATTGTACATTCTTTCACTCACTGTTCTTAGAACATTTTTTATCGTTAAAAGCAAGAAATGTATCGTCATATGAATAAACATGAAAATAATCAGTGACACCCTCGAGCCCTCCCTGAGAGCAGCTAATTCCTCCTACAACCTGAGACGGAGCAACTCTATCAATTCTATGACTTCTTTGGTAGAGTCACAAAGTGCGGAGTTTTCCTTTCATCGAGATACTCCTTCGGAAGATCTTCTGGATGAACTGGGACGCATCATTAACCCAATTACACCATCTAGGAACTATATAACAAAGTCATCAAGAACGGTATGCAATTCAATTTTACAAGAACTTGGAAGGAGACTTGCTTGTGAACAACCCACACCGCAGGAAAAATCCTCACAGAATTTGGAATCTTATGAGACTAAGAAAACAAAACTCAATACAAAGCAAAGACCCTCCACAATCCTCCTATACCCAAAATCGAAAATAGAAGATTATCAAGGCACAATAGAAAACATTGTGAAACAGCATATTAAGCCTTCAAAAGAACAAATTAAAGTAAAAAGGACAAGACCGCTACAAAACAATGGAATTGCTGTAGTTTGTAACGGAGAAGAAGATGTCGAAAAGCTGCTGGAATGTATAAACAGTAGTTGTGTGTGTGTGTGTGTGTGTTCTAAAGAATTTAATTCAATCCAAAAAACCTACCGTTAGATTACCAAGACTAAAAATATTTGGATTGCCTAAAGAAATAGAAGATGAAGAGATAATTGCTTCTATTTGTACAGAAACGAGAGCATTACCAGAAGAAGTACAAATTAAATTCAAATTTCAAACGAATGAAGACAAAATTCACTGCATAGTGGAGTTACCAGCCCAACAATTTAAGCACCTAAAATCAAGAAGAAAGATCAGCATTGGATGGTCAACATACAAGGTTAAAGAACATTTTAATGTAAAGAGGTGCTTTAGATGTCAAACGTATGGCCACACTCAAAACAATTGCCACACCCTTAAAATGTATTGCGCTCATTGTTCCGGTCCACATAAAACAGTTGAATGCAAAAGTCAATCTTTCAAATGCATCAACTGTTGGGAGCAAGTGGAAAAATACGGAGCCAATATAAACATGGCTCACTCTGCAGCAGATGTTGTATGTCCTTGCTATCAAGAAGAAGTAAAAATATTCAAAAACACAATAGCATATTAAAATGTCACACCACACGTCAACTCAATTCATAACAACGCAAATACGTTCCACATTGACACTCGTCCAAATAAACCTAAGAAAGTCAAGAGATCCAACTAGCCAACTCTCGATTATGGCAGAAAAATACAAACCAGATGTGATTCTGGTACAAGAGCCATATGTGAAAGAAAATAAAATGATAGGAATACCCGGTTCATGGATTCACTGGATATCGAAGAATAAAAAAGCGGGAATTGTAATAACGAATAGAAATTTGCATCCAGTCATTATTGCGATTACCGATAACACAGTGGTGGCTAAAGTTGAAAATATAAACGGGCCTCTAATGTTCTTCTCAGCCTACTCATCACCTCAAGAGGACCTTAATGTAACCCTTCAAGAACTCAGCGAAAATGTTCGAAAAGTCGGAAATGAATACTTCATAATTGGAGGTGATTTAAATGCTCATAGCATCAACTGGGGGTACGACCATCAAAACTCCAGAGGGTCGGATCTACTGGAGTTCATACATGAACATAAATTACAAGTCCTCAACGATCCCAAATCACCTCCAACCTTTAACAACAACATGAGTGTGGGCTGGCCGGACATTACTCTGGTGTCTCACCCAGAGCTAGCGAATCAGTGCGGCTGGGAAGTACTGGATGAAGAAACACTGAGTGACCACATGTATGTCAGAACAGTTATCTCATCGATAAGAAAATCATCAATGTACACCAGGTACAAAACAGCCTTTGGAGGACATAAAAAATTCGCCCTCAGCTTCGAAAATGATGCAGCTCGAATATACAGAGACATTGCCGAGTGTTCAGAGCCTGAAACACTGAACAACATAACAGAGGACTTGCAAAAATCTATTACCACAGCCTGCAATAAGGCATTTAGGAAAAAGAAATGTTCATACAATAATCCGATACCTGTTTGGTGGAACCAGGATTTGCAAATTAGAAAGAGGGAAGTAAATGCCCTTAGAAGAAGATCTCAAAAGACACAGGGTGAAGAAAAAGCACGAGCTAAAAAGATTTATGCACAGAAAAGAACTCAACTCATAAAAGATGTAAATAAAGCCAAAAAGGAAGCTTGGAGAAAATTCTGTACAGATGCTAGAACTCCTTATGGTAAACAGTACAAGGCAGTTTTTCGGAAAGGAATTATACCAGACGAAATTTTCAAAATAACAGGTGAAGGAAACGCTGGTTCTGTCAAAGAATTCGCTTGTAAAATTCTGGAATCACTTTATCCGTGTAACAACTGCAACAGTCTAATGGTAGAAGAATTTACCAATACGCCAAGGGACCCAGACTTCTCCAAAGATGAGGTCAATAGAACTATAAACTATCTTCCGAAAGGCAAAGCACCTGGATATGATGGTATAGATAATCTGGTGTTGCAAATAATCAATAACAAATTTCCAGAACTCCTATATGCTTTCTTCAATAAATGTCTAAATCTTGCAACTTTTCCTAACTCCCTAAAAATCGGAATTATTATTCTTTTCCACAAGGCGGGAAGAAAACACGATGAAATAAAATCATATCGACCAATTTCCCTTCTGCCAACTATTGGAAAAGCTTTGGAGAGATTGCTTGTGCAAAGATTAACTTATCATCAAGTTGAAAATAAAGAAAGGCATGCACTCCAATTTGGTTTCAAGGAGGGCTCATCTGTTGACAGTGCTCTAGAAACCTTACTAAACAGAATTAATGAAGAGAAAAAGAAAAAACTGCACGTAGCTGTTGTGTCGGTTGATATTGAGGGAGCATTCGACAATCTTAACTACAATGTCATCAAAAACAGACTAGCGAAATCTAAATGCCCTTCCAATATTAAAAATACTCTTGCTAAAGTCCTCGAGGATAGAAAAGTCATGCTAATGACAAACGAAGGTCCGGCAATCAAGAAACAAGGAAAAGGCTGTCCACAGGGATCGTGCAGCGGACCAGTGCTGTGGAATATCGTGGCCGATGAAGCATTGGATCTACCATGGCCTGAAGGAGTCCACATGCAAGCATTTGTTGACGACTTTGCCTTTGTAATCGCGGCAAAATCAGAGCGCAAATTAGGTGAGCTAGCCACAAATGCACTAGATCTGTTAAAAACCTGGACAGATCAGCAAGGTCTGAACGTGTCCGAAGAAAAGACTAAATACCTCCTCCTTAGTAATCTCTTGAGAGGACCTTCCATCTACTGGAATAAACGAAGAATTAAACGAACTAGTACACTAAAGTACCTAGGACTTATACTAGACGAGAAACTAAATTGGGCGGCTCATGTACAAACTATAGGACAAAAAGCCATGTTCCAATTTCAAATGCTACAAAGAATAGCTGGATCGAGATGGGGAATAGGGCATAAATTTCGAAAGCTGCTGTACAAAACAGTGACTGAAAGAATGTTGAGTCACGGTGCAGTGGTCTGGTGTCACAACCCAACTCAACGTACTATAAGAAAGTTAAATGGGATACAAAGAAAATTTCTGATCTCAATAACAGGAAGTTACAGAACAGCACCCACTATGGCCCTTCAAACAATTGCGGGAATTGCACCACTGCATCTTTCACTTCGAAAAGAAGCGGTGTGCGTCAAAATGAGAATGAAAATAAGTACAAAGCTTGGAGATGTAAATTATAACAAAGATGACTACGAGGAAAGAGCGATAGGCTGGTCTATACATCCAGCTAAAACTCTTTCGAATGACAGAATAAATCCTGCAGTGGGAGTTCTTCATTCCGGCATAAGCTACTATACCGATGGCTCTAAAATGGAGAAGAGAGTGGGAAGTGCATTCTGCGCTATTCAAGAAGGGCGCATAACACAACAATGGTTCACGAGAATGCAGGATAATAATTCCGTTTTCCAGGCGGAGCTTTATGGAATACTTTCAGCCATAAAAGCAGCAGAAGCAAGAGCAGCCAAAAATGTCAAGATCTGGTCGGACAGTCGAGCTGGTCTCCTGGCACTTAAAAACCCCAAGACGCCTAGTCCACTGGCACGAAAAATACAACACTTACTATACAACAACAAGGAAATTTGCCTAGGATGGATTAAAGCCCATGCGGGTCACGATGGAAACGAAGAAGCAGATAGATTAGCAAAAGAGGCAACAACAATGGAATGCGTAGATGAAGGGGTGAAATGGCCCAAGAGCCATTACAGAAAGGAAACCACTAGCTGGCTACTTGATGCATGGCAGAATGAATGGGACGAAGGAGAAACAGGCAGGACGGTGCACGATGTGTTACCAAAAGTGTCACTAAAATCATCAAGTTGGACCAGGGAAGAGACACTTTTCTTCACAGGGCACGGCCCATTCCCATCCTACCTATCGAGGTTTAAGAAAATTAAGTCCGAAAACTGCTCATGTGGTGAAATTGGCACACCTCTACATTACATCACAGTTTGCCCCCTTACAGCTTCATGGCATATGAGAACACCTGCCGACCACCTAAAAATTACATGGCTCAGGAACATTGCATGCAACAAGGGCTCGAGGGTTAAAATTATTAACATGGTGAGATTCATTGAAAATCATCAGGACTTGATTATCCTAAGAGACTAAGAAAAACGAACTTTTTTCTCACCTTGCATGATGTATATATATATTTATAATGTAACCTAGTATAATGATTTAATGTATATACTGTATAGATGTAAGGATGTATAAATGTAATGTAATGTGCTCTAACATTCTGGGTGGACATGTCACCTTGGTGGAATGCTCTACTCATCCAACCACACTTATTTAAACTGGTACAGTGTCTCACGACACTAGGCACGGGAGTGTGTGTTGGTGTTAGTTAGTTAGTTCAAGTAAAGGTTGTTAATATTCGTCCGGGAGGCGATTTTCCAAACCTTAATAGGTACAACAAATGGGGCCGGGCCTAACCGTAACGGCCAATGATCGCGAGCGCTGGATAGGAATCTCCTTCACTACGCTAAAGACAACTGAAATCCTGTCTGATCCTGTTTGCAGTGTAATAAATGAAACATGTTACATAATTTTTCTGTTTTCTTCTTTTCTTTTCAGATCCATGGCTATGGGTGGGTAGAGGTGGGAGCCGAAAATTGTATCCTTTTATTATATGTTAATAATTATGTAAGTTAGTGTTTTATGTATCCTTTTTGTTACATCAGAATGGTCCTAAACCGGGGGTGGATACGACACCATCATCCTAAAGGAAAGGGGACGGCAGAGGGGCGGGAAAATATCAGCTGGTAGTGAGTTGAGGAGTGGTTCTTAGATTATTTATATAAAATCAACGGAAGCTTGGAAAAATATAAAAAGTTTATTAAAAATTAGGAAAAGTAATTTAGAATCAAAAGGAATTAAATTGGATTTTTTTAAAAATAATTTGGAGGATCTAAAAATTTTCCCGACAGCTGGTTTCGAACTCGGAAAGTAATCCTCCGCCAAACTGAATGTAGGTGACTTTAGCTAATAGGCCATCGTTACTTCACGAAAAGAAGCTATTTAAAAGAAGACATCATTTTATATTTAGTTGATTTCAGTCTCATTAGCCGTTATGGTTAGGCTCGGCCCCCGTTGTAGTATCTATGAGGGTTTGGAAAATAGCGTCCGGGAGCAATCCCCAAGTGATAGAGATAACATTATGGATAACAGTTGCTAACTATTATTTTGTGATAATACTGTTATTTAACACTTCTTTGCATAATGGTGGAAATTTCCATCATAACATTGAATGCCCAAAAATTAAATAAAAGAACAAGTTCACTTTAAGTTGATCGTGTCTGGATACCTTTTTAATGTCCATTGCATAAAAAAAACATAGCTGTCAAAAATAAGCAAGTGTCACTATCAGTAAAACGAACTTGAAGTTGTCATACCGCTGTTTGTTGTAGTTGCAATAAACGTATGATTTCGTTTTTAATTTTGTTTTATTATATTTGAGTTTCTATTGCTAAAAAAGTGAAAATGAGTGGAAGAAAGGTTTGTAACATGTGTTTCTGTTATTTTTAGAGCAATTTCTGAAAAAATTTGCGTTTAATTTAAAAAATACCACATGATACCATCATATTGTTTTTTGCTAAATTTATACTATAAATATATACTCAGATTTTTTTAACCATTTTTCCTTGATTTATCCTTGATTAATCCACCTTGATTTATTTCACCAATAAAGAAAAAATCATGCAAAGAAGGGTTAATGGCTGTTGCAATAACAGTCACTCTCCCCGAGTTTACGGATTTCGGAAACGATTGTATGTCAAGGATAAACCTATATTTTAGTGGAATTCTTTCTTCGTGTGTCTTTCAGTTAACCATCAGATGAACTATTTTTGATCAATTACAATCTTAATCTACAATATTGTGGCGTTCAATGTGGAGATGATCTCTGAAATGAATAACGGATTTGTTATCGAATATCACCGGATCTAACGATAGAAAATCATGTAACTTCATATTAAGACTAATTTTAGGATGTAACATTTAATTAAAGATTTTAAATGAAGACAGCCTTTCATATAATTTTAATGAATATGGATCTATATAGGATGTTAGTCGCTATTAAATGGTCCCTTTGAATTTGCTTGATTGTGAAATAATGTACAAGAAAATATTCGTTTCCTTCCTCAGCTGTTCATGAAAACAATGATGTCTGTTTGCTAACGCAAGCAAACAAGCAATTGTCAATGCAGGTAATTTTAAGGGGGTCCGGGACACATCATAAAAAATTTTTTGTCAATTAATTTAGAATTTTGATTTTTTTTTTGTTCTGACTACCCATCTAACTAATAAGCAAAATCACAATACAAAAGTTTTCCAAAATTAAAAAAAAAATATTTGTAATTAAAATTTTTTTGATAAAAGAAGGGTTTTTTTAAATTGCTAAAACTTAAAATATTCTTTGTCAGGTTTCAAAATTCTTACAGTGAATTATTCACAAATTTGTAAACTTTAATTCTGATTCAGCAAATTAAAAATATTAATTCAATAAAAAATAAAAAATATTTGAATGAAAACTTCTAAAAATTTTAAGGTACTTTTTTTTTTAAGTTTCATTTTTAAAAGTAAATATTTGTTTTAAATTTGCTGAATCAAAATTAAAGTATAATACTTGAAAACGATGTGTCCCAAATTTCAACCCTTAAACTTTTTCGGTTCTTGACTTATAACAATTTGAATACAGGAAATCTTGAAAAAATGCATCATGGAGAAAAACGCATTTAAAGTTTTAAAGACAGATTTACATTTAATAAAATGTTTAAATACCTTTTAAGAGCATCCAGATGAGTATCCAACTCCTTCTTTCCTCATAAACTTTTGGTTTAGTTTGATTTTTGCAAGTTCTACCTTTTTTCTGCATAGTTTAAAGGTCTCCGTAGACTTAAATAACGACTTTCACAGATGTTGTTGCCATGACAACAGCTGTCTGAGTGTTAGATTTTCAATACAACGAACCACTGAATTAATTCTATCTCTCGTTCTAATTAAGATAGAAACGTGATTCAAACGTCATTTTAAGCAGAAAAACACAGAAACATTTTTTATATAGAAAATTTTTTTTCGAAAATTTCACAATTTTTGTGTCCTGGACCCCCTTAAAGGAATAACAAATCATTGATTGTGTTACCTTTTAAATCAGTAATTTTTGTATTTAGGGAATCAATATAATATTTTTTGAATAAGTTCAAATGACATCCAAATTTCCAAATATAAAACTTTTTTTGTGCTTTTAATAATAGAAACATGGAACATTAATTTAAATGAGGTCATTGGATGAAAAATCATTTTGAATCGAGTATCAGAACATTATTGCACAGATTGGCGCTTAGAAAGATCCTATTTTTTATTCCGATCAATTGCCATTTCGGGGACTTCTTAATATGAAAGTATGCAATAAAATAATTCCGAACATTTTGCATATCTTATGTGTATTTTCATTACGTTTTGCTAATCCTACACGAATATAACTCTATTTTAAATTCCACGTTATCTGACCACCCTGATATTTTTCAACTCGAAGTCATTTTAAACGAAACAAGGGTGTTTTACTTCAGACACTTGTAGCTGTCCATTTAATGAACTAAAAAATATTCTTAAATGTTCGAAGAAAGGGTGGTCCAATCAAATCGAAACAACCGATTTAGGCCCTTAATTGATCGACTTTTATGCATCGCTTTTCTGATATATTAAACGGTAAAAGATACTTCTTTAATATGCTGTAAAATGTAAACTAATCCAATAGTTTTATAAATATAATGCCAACGCCCTAGAATGCTTTTTCGAGAAAAAAAATAAGCAGTTACTGTTTCAGTTCAGTTAACTGAAACCTATTCACTTACTTATAGTATATTTTCCTGCTAATGACATACTTTTTTATCCTACGCCCAGCTCAAGGCCTTTCGGCCATACGCTGTCTTGCCGTCCAATATAGCGAATAAAGTCCTTGGGGAGAAGTATCCCTAGTGTCAATGTCCTGTAAATTAGAGCACTCCGCAAGGTGTTGTCTGTTTATAAAACCATCGCAACTAAGCGGACAGATCAGGGAGGTAACCCCTCCAATCTTATGTAGGTGTTGTTGGAGATAGTCATGTCCGGTTAACAAGCGGAAACAGGCCACTCCCATCCCTCTTGGTAGAGTATATGACACTGTATGACATACCAGTGCCATAGAGTGGTGTAGATAAGTGGAATGATCTTTTGATCGCCATCCTTTGGTATTAATTGTTGCCTTATAGGCTCTACAGAATTTATACCTTGATAAAGTGCTACTCACACCAAATTCTACAATTGCGTACAGTGTCTAGCCTCCAAGTCTTTCTTACGAGATATCTCGTCCATCAAGATCTGGCCAATTTTGTTAGTGACTTTTTGATGATGGCAATATCAAGATATGGTCAGTTTAATTGCACTACTTCAAAATTTGGCACATACATTCTATAGGGTCTTACGAAAATTATAATAATACAAAATTGATACTTTTGTGACGAAAAGAAAACCCTTCTTAAAGGACGTGCTTCGTTCATTGACAATTCTATTATTTTTTCTAAGCTTTTGAATTTTGCAACCACTTGCAAGATGCAATTAGTTAACCGGTCCCCAGACTTACTAGTGACACGAAAGCGTTGTAGCGTTTTCCACCTTTCAGGACGGTACCTCCATCATAGGGATTGACAAGAGCTTTTCGGTCATGGATCAATATTAGAAGGGACGGAAATTCATCGTATTTCAAATAATCTTCTGGAAAGAGTCTGAATATCAGTTGCATATCTGTAAAAGATAAAGGGTAATAGATCTGAATTGAGAGACTGGGAAAGGAAAATAGTTAACTGGGTAAGAAAGTAGTAGACAAAAGAAAGAGGAAGAAAGATTTTTAATGAAAAATTGAGTAAAAAGGAAAATTCTCTATCATCACAAGAAAGTTAATCGACAACCGTAATGACCAGTTTCCTTCACCCTATTCGGTCATCTATCAAACAGTCGTATAATTCACCCTCCTTCAAAACACTCGCGATCTTTGTGGGCAAAGACCTGTGTTTATTTTGCAGTCTTCCGAGGAACTGAATCAAAATTACGTGGTGTTGTCCTCAGATCTTTCGCGTAGGGATGGATCCCGGACCGTCGTCAATAGCCCGTTTTGATGCTCCACAACGACGTTAATTACAATACCTACCAACCGAGGAACTCAAAATTTCCAAATTTAGGTCTTTTTGTAATGATTGGTAGGTAGTTAAATTAACGCGCACTGGATCAACACAAAGGACTATTGGTCCGGGATTAAATCCCAAGGGGTAAGATTCGAGTACAAAACCCAGTAATTTTTTAACCACTATCTAGTGATGAGGTCACACCTGAGCTGGGATCCTACTCTCCAAACGTGCACACCATTCAGGACATTTTAGGCCACGACAGATTTTACGTGCACCAGCTCCTTTTCACACATCACTCTTTGGTTGGATTAGAATTCGCAACCTTCCGGTTGCTTATACGTTACGATTCTATCCGGGCAACCGTGGCCCGTCATTTTACAAAGGATTATTTTCTAATTAGAGTAGTAATAAAATCTTCCG
Organism: Metellina segmentata; assembly: GCA_947359465.1. Lineage (NCBI taxonomy): Eukaryota > Metazoa > Arthropoda > Arachnida > Araneae > Tetragnathidae > Metellina > Metellina segmentata. Next base: position 4,321,248 of record OX375881.1, on the reverse strand, counting down.
AAAGCATTCTATTCTAAGAAAAGGACCAATGTAATGTTTCCTAAGGATTCTTTTCTAAGGAAATAATCAATAGAATCTTTTCAAAAGGTTCTACTCTAAAGGATAGGTCTGAAAGAAACTCTTTAAAGTTTAAAAGAAACCATGGATTTTTTTCAGCCAACAGATAAGGTTATTTAGAACGTGTATGTTGTGGGAAGAATTCAGTACTACATTTCGAAGAAGTATCGTGAAGCTCAGAAGGTTAAAGACACGACAAAGTGCAGGGTGATTGCAAATGAACATCCCAACTTTGAAAGGCTATATCTTCCAAGCAATACAAGATAGCGTTCCATACCACACATCGCATTGAGTGAGAAGTTTTGAAGTTTCATTAATTGTAAGTTTCATTTTTTGGCGAGAGATGGCGCAACGAGCGGCTATTGGAAAGGGAACAGTTAATGGCATTTCTTACATGGATATGCTGCAGATTTCGTTGTTTCCTCAGCTAGAAGAAGAAATGGGGACTTGATCTTCCAACAGGATATTACACAACCCCATTGGCACCTTTCTGTAAGCGAATTTTTGAGCGAGCAACTGCCGCAAAGGTGGATTGGTCGCAGAACATATTTCGACCATGCTCTTCATCAGTGGCTCGCAAGAAGCCCGAACTTAACCCCTGCGATTATTTTTCTTGGGGCTACATAAAAATGATGAAGTGTTTTTTCCTCCTCTACCAACTGACATTGTTGAACTGAAAACGAGGATAACTGCAGCCATCGAAACTGTTGTTGTTGTTGCACATCCCCCTGGTGTAGGAAAGCCTACACCAGGTCCAGAAGGCCCCGTCGTGCCAGATCCCCATATACTTGCAAAAAGTCCTGATCAACCAACAGCTGCTTATACGAAGCGCCAAGACAGAGAAGAAGGTGATCAGGACTGGCAGGTAGGGAACAGGAACAAGGAGGGAAAATTCTCTCCCCGTTCTGAAATTTGATACTTTTAAGATGGCCACTTCGAAATCTGGCCATGGCCGATTGAAAAGGCCGAGGGCCACAGCATGTGATTGATAGTCCAGGGTGATTGCCAGCATACCAATGGTGGGATGGCGTACGGCGCCACAAGGAAAGCAAACGCTGTTTTCCCAGGGAGTGGACTTCAGTGGGAGTGAGGCGATTCAAACAGTCCATAGGGAGATCACAGCCATTCTTGGCGAGAACATCGGCTGTCTCGTTGCCATGCACCCCGATATGCGATGGAATTCATTGGAGGCTTATTGGTGTTTTCAGGCCAATCTCGCAGAGAAGCTTCAGAATATTCTGGTCTGGGATGTCAAATATTTGTGGCCAATTTTTGAAATACTGTATAGCACTCCTACTATCAGTCAAAATCCAAATACAATTTTTATCAGTTTACTGTGCATAATTAAGGGCTGCACCAATTGCTATGATCTCCGATCTAAAGACTGAACAATGGTCAGGGTTTCGGATGCTGCATTTGACCTTGACCTCAGCGCTGTTGATGAAAACACCACTCCCGGTTCTACCGTCTTCAAGTTTGCTACCGTCTGTATAGATGACCAATGAATCAGAAGGGATGCTATTGACAACCTCCAGGGCCAACTGTTTCAAAAGGTCTGGGTGATCCGTCTGTTTATTGGCATGAGTCTTCAGTTCATCATTAAAACTGACATTCTCAAGGGACACCGTGGGAGGCAAGCAGTTAAAAGTGGTCGAAGGAATAACCTCAAAATCAATAAAACCCTCCTTCCTCACAAATTCCATCGGGGTGTCGCTCTTTAAACGCTGATTACTCCTCCACTTCAAAGTGAATTCAGCAGTCCTGTTAAAATCACCAAGACTTGACAATTTATTAAAATATTTAAAAGAACCAATCCTATATCTCGTAGTCAGAGGTAAAATGTCAGCTTCGTATAGGACCACTTCACTAGGGCAGCTATTCCTTAACCCAGTGATTATTCTTGCTGCACTCAATTGTACTCTGTCCAAGATCTTTAAGTTAGAAGCAGAAGCCGTTTGAAATACCTGGTAACCATACTCAAGAATGGGACGCACGAGGGAACAAAAAGTAAGTCTGAGTGGAAGCATCAGCTCCCCAGTCTCTACCTGAAATATACTTCAAAATCTGTAGACGCTTTCTAGCTTTATCTGCTATTTTCTCTATATGTTTCCTACAGTTTATCTCAGGATCCAATGTAAAACCCAAGTAAATTGGATATTTGTCACAGTCCAGTAACTGATTAGAAAAGTACACTGCAGGAGAATAATTGTAGAGGTGTCTATTAGTGGTGAAGAAGCTACTAACTGATTTTGAGGGATTGAAGTTTAACCTGTGAGAGTTTGAGAAATCACGGACAGCTTCTAAGGATCCGTTTAGAGTAGATTCCAGTTTTCCTATGTCTGAACCACTAGACCACAACACAATGTCATCTGCAAAGATGCCAATCTGGCATGGTGATACAATTTTTTCAATTCCTGCAATAAACATGGAAAACAGGGTAGGACTGAGTACGGAACCCTGAGGGATTCCCTGATACAACCTGTAAAATCCTGATTGCTTTTTTTTGAAAGTTTACGCAAAAATTTCTGTGATTTAGAAAGTTTGAGATCCATGGGAGAGCTCTACCTTTGATGTTAAAGTCATTGTAACACTTGTTAAGTAATTTATACTTCCAAACCCTGTCAAATGCCTTAGATAGATCTAGAAAAACCGCCAAAGTATGTTTTGTGGGTTTGCAATTTTGGGCATCTCTAACACTTTGACTGAAGAACAGAATCTGGTCCATTGTGCCATGGCCTCTTCTAAACGCATATTGCTCTGGTGGAATCAAGTTATTTGACAAAAGGTGGTGTGTCAATCTTCTCAAAATTATCCTTTCTATAAGTTTACATATAATACAGGTGAGAGAGATTGGACGGTAACTGTCAACAGAACTGGCTTTCTTGTTGGGTTTTCGAATGGGGATGACTATGGTATGGCCGATTTCCATTGCCTTGGAAGTTTCCCAGTTGACCAATTGAAATTGAAGAGATGAAGCAGCCTACTTTTGCCTAGAAAACCCAGATGGCTTAGGAATTGACCATGAATTCCATCCGGACCTGGTGACTTGGTCAGATTTTGGTGTTGAAGAGCGTAAGATAGTTCATTTGCTGTGAAATCATCATCAAATAAAGGGTTCTCTGTCCTCAAATCTCGGCAGGATTTCACTAGGTTTCTTGTAATTCTGGACAGCCTTTTGTCCGATCTGCTGAATGTCACTCTGCTCGCCTTAGCATAATGTTTGGCCAAAGTCTCGGCTGCCTCTTGGTCGTTTACAGCAGTTGAACCGTCATCCCCAACTATAGTGTTGGTATCTTCATTATTGACCGGCATTTTATCAAGACATTTTGTCAATTTCCACAGCCTTGAATCTGGGGTTCTGTGGTCTAAGTTTCTACATGTGTCCTGCCAGTTAGTACGCTTTATCTCAACATAGCGTCTTTTGATTTCAGCATTTAATTTGTTTAGTTCAATCTTTTTGTCCATACGAGAACTCAGAGCTACCTCCCCATGAAGTTCCGATCTCCTTTGGATGAGCGATTGGACGGGGTCGCTCGCGTGAATAAATAAACGCTTCTTCCCTTTACACTTTCCACGAGGAATGGAGGCCTTTGCGACTTTTTTCATTATGAACTTAAGGCCAGACCAATCTCTCTCCAGGTCCTCTGATGGAGAGCTCTGAGCGAACATCTCCTCTGACAATTTTTCAAATAAAGACCAATCGGCTCTACGAAAGTTCCAGCGGAGCCTACTATCTCCATGGTAGTACACTTTAAAGTCGATTTCTATAAGTATTGGAAAGTGGTCACTTCCCACCTCGGCTAGAACTCTCCATGATGAATAAGGAAACAAGCCGGGACTGATCATAGAGATATCTAGAGCGTCAGTCGAATTATAACTATGCGAGTGATAGGTATGGCATCCATCATTTAGAAAAAGAAAAGCTTTGTCATTTGCCAAATTTACAAGCTCAGTCCCTCTATTGTTAGTGGTAGGGGATCCCCACTCAGCATGTTTTGCATTTAGGTCTCCGAGAACAAGTGTGTTGTCTCCAAGAAAACCTTCAATCAAATCAGTCGGAAGTCCTAAATTATTGGGAGGGTGGTAGGTATTTATAATGTCTATATTACGATCCTTGGAGAGAATCCTCAATCCCTGATATTCCAAGGCACCTGATGGCTCGATGGCGTCGGGAATGGTTTTAAAATGCACATTTCTCGCAAGGAGCATAAGGCCACCACCTCCCGCAGTTCTATTTTTTCGTAGTACACTATATCCCTTAACACTGAACTGCCGCGTCTCTCCGAGTTTAGTTTCTTGGAGTGCTATTACATCTACTCGGTATTTGTCTGCCAAATCTAAAATCTGATCAAGTTTAAGCCTAGTTGCAGAGTACTAAGACCATTGATATTACACTGGATGATACGAAGATTCTTTGTAGAGTTATAATAATTGTGGGGAGACTGTAACCTACTTTTCGGACGAGACCCTCTGCCTAAATCCCGAACGCGTCCCGGATTATCCTGCGAGACGGACGATGCAGTATGAGAATCATAATACGACTGGTCCATCTGGCTAAGGGTGATTTGCAGCTTCTTTTTGTTTAGAGGAACCACTAGGGCAGAAGACTGACTTGACCTCTGAGTTCGCCTGCAGCCGTTAGCTGAGCATAATGGAACGGCCTTCACGCCTTGGGTGACCCTACCAGGAGAAAATTCTCCCGACGTACTTCGCCCGTTCCGCCCAGGGGCACCCCCTCGCCACTATGAGGCCGACTGCAGGACTTGAGGCATGTTGAAAAAAATGCAGACATGTTGAAAAAAATGTGAGACGGATTATGCTACAGAATGGATATCGTTCGTGTTTCTGGTGGTAGTCACATTGAACATAAAAACTGTATGCTATTAGTATTTTTACAAAGTTATTTTTTATTGCTTTTTCCCAAAAAGCATGTATCTTCTGTAGTTTTGTAAATATAGCCCTTCAAAGTTGGGATATTCATTTGTAATCACCCTGTATTAACAAGCAGAATTTACGAAAAAAAATTTTCGAAATCAATGACTCGAATTGTCGAGTCAGCTCCTCACGTGTTGATGATCATAGCCAGAAAGAACATTATTTGGTACGATACTTCTACTGTGCTTAGGGTTTAATCGAAGAGAAGTAATTTAAATTGAACATGAATTTCTAACGCTTCGCTTCCATTTTTTGGAGGCCATGGTAGCTTCCATTGGAAGAGTAACGGATTAGCAACCGGAGAGTTTGATTAAAACTAAAGACCGTCGTGTACAAAAGGGGACTCGAGCACGTTCAATCTGTCATGGCCTCAAATGTCCTCAAGTTGGCAAGGCGTGGAAGATTGGAAAGTGGGGTGTCTGCTCAGATGTTGCCTCGCCATCTGACCGTGGTTCAAAATAACGTATTTCGAATTTATCCCGTACGTCGTCAATAGCCTGTTGTCTTGATTCACTGCGACGTTAATCAAAATACGTACCAACCTACCACGTTTATTAGTTTATCTTTGAGATAGGTAGTTCAATTGATGTCTTGACCGAGGGCACATCTCGTTACTATGAACGATAGTCAGATGACAAATGTAACATCTGCGCTGACATTCCACTCTCCAAACTTCGATGCAACGTCAACGTGAGAGCAGATTAATAGCAGATTTGACGTGCACCTGCCTCCACTTATAGAACGATCTTTCTAGGTCGAGTTTCGAACTCAGAACCCTGCTTTTGCTAATCTACTAACTGGGCAACCGCAGCATTAACATCCATAAATAGCCTAAAGGAAAAATGTTTAGTGAAGATATACTTACTGTACATGGTGTCGTGAAATGTGGGTTGGGCGTTCGGATCTCCAACCTGGGATTCTATAGTGTAACACATGTTCTCTCCAAAGGGATGATTACATTCCCTTGCTGGAATACGCCGATAGGGCTTCCTGAAAAACAGGTTCGAATTACACTGATGTTCAGAATTGAGATAACTTTCACTTAGGGCATTTATCTCCAGAACTACTGGACATATTTTAATGAAACTAGTGAATGAAACTAAACTACACTACATAGGTTTAAATAACCAGGGGGCTCCTACTAACTTTAAATAACTAGGGAGATGGAGCATGTCGAGGAGAGACGTTCTGTGCCAAAAGAACTAGAGTCACTCAAATGCAGTTTTGTGCACCTAGGCTATCAGTTCGTAGTGTCTTCAGTCTTTTGCATAGTAATGTCGAACTATTTCAGCAATATGTAGTAGATGCCTACGTAAAAACTGAATGATCTCGCCTAAACTACATCCACTTGAATCAGAAAGACCTAAGGGCAGAGTTTTATGAGGTACTTTTAGATGCTCAAACAACTCGAGCCTCAAATAACAATTTGAGTGGGGAAACTTATTGTAATGCCTTCTTCTTTTCAAGGAAATCCCCGTTACATGCAACAGAACTATCAAGACGCAATGGCTATGGTCAGGAAGTTCGGGCGACCTGACCTGTTTTGTGACATTTACATATAACCCATCATGGCCTGAAATTTTAAATGCCATGCACGGCCGTGAAAGACCTGAAAACAGACCTGATGTTGTCCTTAGGGTTTTTAAGATGAAATTATCAGAGCTGTTGTACGACCTTATAAAACGAAAAGTATTTGGGGTTGTAACTTCCTACAGATATGTTATCGAGTTTTAAAAACGGGGCTTACCTCATTGTCACATTTTACTAATGTTGGATTCTTCTTCGAAAATTCATTCCAAAGATGACATAGATAAGTTTGTAAGGGCAGAGTTACCAAATATTAACGTAAATCATAGGATTTTTTAAATCGTAACCAAATTCATGGTCCATGGCCCCTGTGGTATCATAAATCCAAATGCTCCATACATGAAAGATGGAGAATGCTCTAAACAGTTCCCAAAAGGATTCAGGGAGGACAGAGGACAAAATGGAGGACAGAGGAAAATATAAATGGCTATAAAATTTACAAAAGACGGTGTACAGAAACAGTTAGAGTAGGGAAATATTACATTGATAACCGTTGGATTGTAACTTATAATCCGTGGCTATCTAAAAACTACAATGCGCACATCAATGTAGAAGTTTGTGCATCTGTAAAAAGCGTCAAATATTTATATAAATATGTATACAAAGGTCATGATGTAGCCTTCATTACATTAAAAAATGATGACAGTGTGAATCACGATGAGATTTTAAATTCTTAGATGGGAGATATGTTAGTGCTCCTGAGGCAATGTGGCGTCTAAGTGAGTTCAGCATGTCTGATAAAGCTCACACAGTAATCGGACTTGCAGTTCACTTGCCTGAACAACAGGCTATTTTTTAAAGAGGGGCAAGAAAATGAAGCAGTTGAACGAGCTTCTATTAAATATACCACTTTGACTGCATTTTTTAAATTAAACCTTACTGACGAAGAAGCTCATGAGTATTATTATGCTGATATACCCCCAACATTATGTATTCGATAAAGCTCTTACAAAATGGAAGAAGAGGCCAAGAGGGGGCCAACAAGTAATCGGAAGAATGCCTGTGGTTAGTGTGCAGGATTCTGAAAGATTTTATATTCGAATGTTATTGTTAAGAAAAACCGATGTGATAAATTTTAATAATCTGAAAACTGGCAATGGAACATTGTGTGAAACTTTTCAAGAGGCGTGCAAACAGCTCGGGCTTCTAGATAGTGATCAGCACTGGCATGACACTCTTTTTGAGGCAGCAAGAATGCACATGCGAATTTAGTTTGCTATAATTTGTGGGTTTGGGGAAGTTGAGAACATTCCTGATCTCTGGGCTCAACATAAACAATCTCTCTCTGAAGATTTCATGCATAGGTATTTGGAAGAAACTGGCCCCCTTTACGCCCTTGCAGAAATTAATGAACTGCTTAAGTCTTATGGCCTGAATTTACAAAAAGCGAATCTTCCATTGGTAGATTTACAATATGATCTCTTCCGATTATCCTATGATGCCATGGAAGAGCAGTCTGAGTGTAATGCTAGATTAAGTAAGGGTAATTAAGCAACTGAATTCCGAACTGATATATGTAGTTAATAAAGTGCTACAGGTAATATATGAGAAACAAACTGATACGCCTAAGTGCTTTTTTCTTGATGGCCATGCTGGAACAGGCAAAACTTTTGTGTATTCGACACTTTTGCATGCAGTTAGGGGAAAAGGAGATCAAGTCATTCCTATAGCATCGACCGGGAAAGCAGCTACATTGCTAAGTGGAGACAGAACTACTCATTCTATTTTTAAAATTCCCCTTACCCTGAATGCCACTTCAACATGTAATTTAAAACCAAACACCTCAGAAGCTAAAATGTTATTGGATGCTAAGCTAATTGTCTGGGATGAAGCTCCAATGACACATATTCATACCTTTTTAGCAGTTGATAGACTTTTTAAAGACCTTACCAAATATGATGAGCCGTTTGGTGGAAAAATAATTTTATTTTGTGGAGATTTTCGTCAAGTCCTTCCAGTTATTTTAAGAGGTTTCCGATCTTTAACAGTTTCAAGCTGCATTAAGAAACATAGACTTTGGTCTGATTTTTTTTGTAATGAAATTGACTGAAAACATGCGTGCTCTTGATACTGTAAAAGAATTTGCAAGAAGGCTTTTACATGTTGGTGACGGTGAAAGTGGAGAAAAAATTCAGTTACCCACATTTTGCTATCCAGAAATTCAAGATCCTATTCAACAACTCTATTGCGACATAGATTTTAGAACAGTAACACCTGAAGAGCTGAAAGGTCGAGCTATTCTCACTGTGACAAACGATTTATCAATAGAAATAAATAATCGTGTTATGGAGTGTATGCCAGGAAGTGAAGTAATTTATGAGAGCACTGATAATACAGTCAGTGAGCCGAGACCAACTCACATACACCGAAGAATTTTTAAATAGTTTAACTCCAACAGAAATTCCACCGCACAAATTAAAATTAAAACAAGGAGCTATCATTATGTTACTCAGAAATTTAGCACCTTCTAAAGGTCTATGCAATGGTACAAGACTAATAACAATTAAACTGGAGAAAAATATCACTGTGGCAAAACAAATTAGTGCTGATAATAACAATCAATCTTACCTCACCCCTCAGATACCTCTCATTCCATCTGATAGTAATATGACTTTTAAATTCAGCGTAAACAATTTCCTATTAGATTAGCCTTTTCAATGACCATAAATAAAGCACAGGGTCAAACTTTTGATAAAATTTGTTTAGATCTAACTAAACCAGTTTTTAGCCATGGTCTGTTGTATGTCGGTCTTTCTAAGGTTACGATCCTTTGATTCTGTCACTATTGTGTGTCCAAACTCTAAAATTTCCAATTGTATATATATAGGGAAATTTAATGAACTTTTAAGATAGGTAACGAACATGCTGCTTTTGGTGAATGACGAAGAACAACAAATACTAATTTTTTAAACTGATTATGTGTCAGGAATACTATTCCAGGTGTTGAAAACTATCACGTCTTACTTCTCCAGGTCTTTCAAAGAAGAACATTTTTTCTGTGAACTAAGATCACACTTACTTTTCTCCAATGCTTCGGTATCAGCATTTAAGGCGTTGAAATTTGGAGCTCCATAATTCTTTGTTTTTTAATTCCAATATTTGCATTTCAAAAGCAAATAATTTTTTTTCCACTGATCCACTGATCGTCCGTTAGTTTAGGATACTCAACACTCTTCTCAGAGAGAAAGGCCTTAATTTCAAGTAATAAGGAAGCGAAACGTTTTAAAACGTTTCCTCTTGAAAGCCAATGTACCTTATTATGTAGCAGAGGACCTGTGTGCGTATGCACTCACTATTTCAACTAAAAATTCTTTAAATTGGCGATGATAAAAATATTTATTATAGAACACAAGTCGAATTATGGCGTCACAAGAGGAATGGGCAGCAAAGCTTCGACAGCTCGTTGACAACCTCGTACTCATCCTGGGCAGACGATGTAAATCCTGCACAGCAAGTCAGGGGTGATCATGTCCCCTACTAAAGGCTGGATGTTTCTTACTGGACACCTGTCACATGGATGTTTCGGGCTACTGTCGCATTGTACTCCATGCTAATTTTTCAATAAAGTTCCTTTTTAATCCTTTAGACTTCTTTTTGGAAAGTTTTTTTATTTTTACCATGTTCTTACATCTTGGAGATCGAATGATATTACCTGTGTCGGTTTAGTACACATTTACACGACATTACATTATAAAAACCGTCTCGTCATTAATTTTTGCACACCAGTGTAGTTGGAAAATTGCACCCAATAATTAAATACAGAACTTGAGTTTTCATGACTCTTCTGAAGTTTCTCAACTTCTTTCTTCCTTGCATCACTGAGGGGATATTTACTGCCAGTGTTTAGTCGAAATCGGTTCGTGGCAGAGCCTCACTCAAGTGGCTAAAGTGCCGCACTCAAGTGGCTAAAGAGCCGCTGTTTGCCGACCACTGCAACGGAGCAATGGAATGGGCTGTCGGCGACGGTCCGGGATAAACTTCCGAAGGGAAAGATCCAAGGACAACACAACGTAATTTAGAACCACGGTCAGATGTCGAGGCAAACACCTCAGCTGGCCATCCCACCCTTCAAACTTTCACACCACGCCACGTTGAGGCCACGACGGACTTAACGTCCTCCAACAGTCAGGTTGAATTCGAATTAGTAACCCTCCGGCTCCACGGCCCGGAGTTAGACGTGGAGATTAGCAACGACACATCTGATAAAATTTGATAATGAGGTGTTAAAAGGAGCGAGGGTACCAAGGCTAAAGACGGGTCAAGTTGAAATAAGGCGTACGGTAACAGGTTGTTAAAGGAGAGACAAAATGAGTAGGTTTTAGTAAAATTTGAACAAAATAGAAATAAGAATTTACTTGCACTCTGTCTCACGCATTTTGGAGCTTGCTTTTATGCAGCTGGTGATTGTGTCGTTTGTGTGACTCTGGAGTTCGGCATCTGCCCAGCTGTTCTCGGTTTGGATGCAAGGTGGTTCGTGCACTTGGGTGCCGTAAGAAACCTGGTATACAGAAAAGAACCCAAATCAGCAATCGAATTCACAAACATTTTTAAGAACATCGAAACCCGACTGTAATACAATCATAACTTACAAAATAAAATTCTTGTTTTTGTGTAGGGCCCATCAACGACCATCTAATGAAATAGATGGGCTCCTAGAAAACTTTGTAATATTTATCAATGTCATTGGAAATGGCTTAAAATTACGTGGTGTTGTCCTCGGTAAATTGGTAATTTTTAATTAACATCGTAATAGAGCAACACAACGGGCTATTGACGACGGTCCGGGTTCAATCCCTGAAGGGAAAGAACTGAGGACAACACCTCATAATTTTGAACCACGGTCAGATGACGAAGCAACACCTGAGTTGGCACCCCACTCTCCAAGCCAACCCAACGTGAGGACATTCGGCCACGACAGAATCTTCCGAACTAGAGTCTAACACCTTAACTAGGGATTGCAATCCGGCTAATTCCGGTCGTATTGATACTAATTCGGCCGGATTGGTACTTTGTTAATAAATATTTCTAACCAGAATGTATTTTTACAAAATCGGCTGAGTGAAAGTAGTTAAAAAGGGTATTATTCCAAATAGACGAACAAAACTTTTATTTTAGCATCAGAAAATCAATGTTATTAATAATTATCCATAGGTAGGAAATCAATCACCAACAATTAATTATAGTAACTACTTGTACTATTAGTAGTAAGTATTAAACAATTGATGATGATCAGTCTTACTATTTTCCACACCAAAAATATCAGCTTGTTTCATACGTAGTACTTTTGTATTTATCTAAAATTAAGTAGTCTCTACTCTAATGTCGTTGAGCAAATGACATATAAATTGTACCTAACCTTGCCTCATACAAACATAAAAATCAAATCTTTGGCAGTTTTTGATCAACATAACAAAAAAGGGAATTCTTAATTCTTCTTAATTGCCTAAATCGAAGTTATATAGTAATGAAAATCACTTTTGAGTTTGAAAAAACGATCTAAGGAAAGAAATTGTATTAACTATGTCATCCCCAACCTACTCAATGAATTGCAAATATAACCAGCTGCCGAGAAGGCCCTCTCAGCTTCGACACTAGTTGGTTTAACCGTCATTAAGAAGTCGTACATAAGATACAAATATTTTCGTTTGACTCTATTTCATATGAAGTCATTTCTGCCTTCAATATTTTCTCAAAATCTGTTTCTTTTCTCAAGTTTGTCTTTTTGCCATAATCTTCATTTTCTTTGCAGAATTTTCTTTTATAATTCCTTCCTATAAAAAATATTGTTGATCATGTGGTGAGAATTGGTTTAGTACGTAATCACGGCACTAAATGTTTAAAAATAAGGCGTAAGAAAAAAAGGTTAGTTGAGTTAAATAGAGGTTCATAAAATCAAACTCCTATATAGGTTAACTGGATATATTTATATTGATTGTGGCCGTGCTTTATAAACAAAAATGTCTCGTGAAAGACAAAGGCGATATGAATGTCTGAAGTTTAGAAAGAAGTGTTTATAAAGCCGGACTCACCAGATGACGTATTTTCATTCATTTCGTGGTTGACGCTGCTGGAACTGTCTTGAAAAGAGTGGAATTTTTAGGAACACAGTGGGACTACATACACAAAAAGTTCGCAACACAAGATTGGAGAGCCAAAGTACTCTTTATTTTACCCCGAAGGGATCACTGGTCACTGTGGTCGAGTTTAATTGTTGGAGGAAGTTGAATTGTGAGAAGTACTAAAGTTTCATCATAGTATCCAGGGCTCCAGATCGTTTTATCGCGATGTAAGATTCGACGATTGAAAAAGAATCCGGACGTTCTATGAACAAAAATGGTGCCGGAAAAACTCTGACACTAGAGGAATCCTTGATTCCCTAGGTTGCTCCATAAAATCAAGCAGGGGAAGACTTGATGAATAGATGATCAGGGTCTTAAACCGATGGCATTCCTTCCCAGACGTCGGGGTGCAGATCACGATTTTAGTGGCTAGTAGAGAAACAAAGTTGGAATAGTGATCCATGCGATGAAAGGACCGCTTCGTCGAAAATCAGTTGATGGTCATAATACATAATATTTTCTAGAGCTTCATCGCAATCATGGATGAAGATACCATGGTTAAAGTTCATCGAAAAGAACCGAACGACCAAAATGTCGTAGTTTTGGGTGGAATCCAACGCAGCGAAGCCAAGCAGTAGCGTCTCTCAAACTAAAAAAAGAGACGAGAAGATCATAATTTTTGGGGGGAAAACACCCCCGCGAACCCAAGCAGTAGCATCTCTCTAACTGAATAAAAAGGGGGCTCCGTAGCAGAAAAAACCAGTCCCTTCGTCCTCTTTCCGGGATCGCCAAAAACGAAGGTCACCCCAATGCGTGGGGAAAATTAGCGCCAATAAATAACATATAGCACGCGAGAGAAAGACAACCGGGGTTATCCCTTTATCCCAACGGAAAGTTCAAAAACCCCAGGAAGAAGAGAGCCAAATCACGCCATCTTCCGGCAATTACGAAGTGTAGCGGTTGAAGATTATGGCGGGGTGGGTTTGACCTTGGAAGGTCACCAATTGTCCAATCAGTGTGGGTCACATAGAGATGAGACAGGGAGAAGCAAGAGGGGTCGTTGTCCCCTAAACTAGATAACACTCAAATCAGAATTCGAAAAAGGGAAAAAACCTGAGAAATCCAATCTCTACTTACAAGATTTTCGTAGCTAGGAAGCCGGAAATGGCATCGAAAAAACAACTATACAGGGAATCTAATTCTTGCTCTCATTCCTTTGACAAAAAGATCCATGGTGGAATGGAAAATAAATATAACATGTGGGGGAGGGTATCACACCACAGATCATTTAATTTTTTTTTGCTATAATTTTCCAGAATGATGATTGAAAAATATAAAATAGATTAATTCACAATCGATTGTTTAATAAACGATTTTATGACTTTAAAGTTGAGTTTAAATAATCGATTATTTAATTTTTTTTTAATTCGGGTTTTTAGGATCCGGACCGGATTTGATAGATATTGCTGGATCCGGCAGGTAACCAAATGATGCCGGATCCGCCGGATTGGAATGCAATCCCTAACCTTCAAATGGCCTTAATGTAGTCACGTTGGCGTGGTGCGGAAGCTTCGAGATTGGGGTGCCAACGTACCTACATAACAGACGATTAAGAAACAAGCAAGTGGCTGTGGACTATATGACGATTGAATACTGGTAGGTATTTTAATCAACGTCATAATGGAACAACATAACGGGCTATTGATGACTGTCCGGAATCAATCCCCAAGGGAAGGGTTTTAGGACAACACACCATGTCCTTTTGGAACACGGTAAGATGACGAGGTCACATTTGAGCTGGCACCCCACCCTCCAAACTGCCACACCATGCCAACGTGAGGACATTTGAGACCACGACAGATTTAACATGCACCAGCACCCTTTGTACACGAGAGTCTTTGATTGGATTGGAACTCGCAACACTCAGGTTACAAGTCCGTTGCTCTGCCGACCGGGCTACCACGGCCAGCACGCACACAGTGACGCGAGCTGATGCAATGATCAAGACGGTTGGCGCTAAAACTAAGATCAACTGAGCAAGCGCTGTAAAATAAAATTCAAACCAAAAACTGAAAAAAAACCGACGGAAAAACAGAAATTAAAAAGAGTTCAATACCATTGAACAACAAGAAGGTGCCTGGTACGGACATTCTCTATAAGACACAGAACAAAACATGAACCATGGTAACGTATCAAATATGAACGCTGAAAAATAAATAAATATTTGATCTGCCCATAGCGTCAAGTAACATTCAACTGACCTTGAGATAAAGCTCTGGGTTTCCATAGTTGGGGCAGTAACGTGGGTGATAGAAGCATAGCAACTGGTACATTAGGGGCTTGCAAAAACATGTTGGTTTTTCGCATACAATGGAGCGTCTTCTCCTGCAGAGAAAAAACAATGTACCTACTCAATAAAGGATAGGGGCGATGATGTAGATATTGAAATACATTGATACACTTTGCAAATTAAATACTAAGTTGTGTGCCACTGACACATAGTTTTACAATATTAAAGTATTTAGTTAAAGACCTTAAAATGGTAAAAATAAAAGGGAGGAAATATCACTCGGATACCTCGGGATTGTGATGCCAGTACATTCCTCAATAAATTGTTGGTGAAAGAGAGTGGCGAAAATTCACAAGGATGGTAGGTATTTTAATTAACGTCGTACTGGAAAACACAACGGGCTACTGTCTACGATCCGGGATCAATCCCCCAGGTAATGATCCGAAGATAGCTGCGCTTGTAAACAATTTTACTTCTTTGCTACCATTCCTTATATGTTGTTGTTGTTGTTGTCGTGCGGGCCATATATGGCCCAATTGGGGGTGCCATTGCCCCGGAGGGTTGGACTTCTTAATGCATGACACATCCGTTTTACAGGAAGGTCCCTTTCACACATCCATTCACTCACACATATCGTAATTTAAGTCCCAATCAGAGGCAGATAACCCCCTGATCAGGTACCCCCAGAGGTATTGATTTGGTATGGGAACATGGGGAACTTGGTGACCACGACCTATTAACGTGGCCCAGCCACATTTAGCGAACACGACACCATTCCTTATATACACCTATCTTACACTCTCGTCATTGTGACGTACTATCGGCGTCATCTGATGGCTTCCTGGTGCGATAATTCTACAAGTGAAATTTTTACTTTAGAGTTGAATTTCCGTGTGATTTTGAATTATCCTTAATTTATGGACATGAGTATAGCTGACACACATATAATGAAACTGACACAGAAGAGAGAAATACACCCAGGAAGGAATGCACCTGGCACAGGAATTGAACTTGCACCGCCTACAACTCGAAGATTGTTAGCTCATTGAGCATACTCCCTGAGCGGCCCCAATTTTTTGCTGGGGCTACCTGCTTCGTACCGCTTAAGGAAATCTGAAAACCGTATAACCGTCAAATAAAATGGAAGACTGATTAAACCTAAACTAAGACGTATTATACAGAATATGACAACCTCCACTTAAAATGACAGAAAAGCGCTGTAAGTAATCGATCACGCAGACATCAGTTGATGAGCGTCACTAGAAATTGAGTAGATAGGTAGGGAATAGGCTAGATTTAGATGTTATTGGTCATAAAATTTGACAATTTAAAGGTTAATAAAGCGTACTAAGCAGTATCTTTTTAAGACAGTATTCAAAAGTATAAAAATGATGTCAATACTTCAGTCATTGATTTACAACAAATGTGCCACTTAATTTAATTTTTTCGTGAACAAAAGCCAACGTTAAAAGTATTTTACAATCTAATAGGCCGAATCTAGTAGTATTTATGAGAAGGATTCTTAATATGGACATTCAAAACCAGATGGTTTGCTAATATATCATTTCTGCTGTCTAAATGCAGCAGATAGTGGAATGCATAACAAAATTATCCTTAAACGTATTTTACTGGCGTTTTGCTCTCGTTTGGTGTTTAATTCAAATTATGTTCACCAATCAACAATCACGTATTAATTCTTTGGTAGGTAGGTATTTAATTAACGTCGCAGTGAAGCAACACAGCGGGCTATAGGCGACGGTTTACCATCAACCACCGAAGGGAGAGATCCTAGGACAACACCACTTAATATTGAACTATAGTCAGATGATGAGGTCACACTTGAGCTGGCATCCCGCTTTCCTATGTATCACACCACGCTGATGTAAGAACACTTTCGACTACGACAGATTTATCCTGCACCTACCCCCTTTGTACACGACGGCCTTGGTTTTATATGAACTTACCACCCTCCGGTTGCTAATCATTTACTCTTCAAACCGGGGGCCCACATTTAGTTTAACAGAAAACACCTCTCATACATATAAAATACTTTGCTATAGACCGAAGCTGTATTGCCTTTTACATCAAGACCCTGTTGTTGAAAAAAACACGTCAATTCCCTAAACCAGGATAAAACGTCAATTCCCAAAGTGTGGTACGCGTAACCCCAGGGGTACGGGAAGAGTTTGGTGGGGGTACGCGTTGCACCGGAGTTTGGTGGGAATAGGCACTGCACTGTGCTTGGCCGCGCCTAATTCTACGTTCTCATGAGTCAAGTCAAGACAGTCTTGTGATGCGTGAGATGGTCCGGAGTAACACGGCGGAAATATACCACACTTCGTTACAGAAACAACTTCGTTAACCCTCCGTCGGGCGCAGCCGCCCTGACAGGCACAGCTTTGACATAAACTTCAATGTTTTCTAAATGATATATCTGAGTTGAGAAATTGTTTACATGACTGGAAATGGCTTTGTAAACTAGCATAAGCAGATATATTCTCTGTTTTAAATTGCCTCAACTTATCGTTACAAGGCAAAGAAGTTTCATTGTTTCACGTTCAAGATAAAGTGAACGCTGCCATCGCAAAACTAAAGTTATGGCAAAAGAGAGTTGGTAATGGAGAAGAAGACTCGTTTCCCTCTCTTCATGAGTTTATAACAATTTTTTTCTTTCCAATGGCAAGGCTGGGTACAGATTGCAAAAACAAATACAATACATAATACAAACAGAATTGACCGAAGTCATTGTAGCCTTATACAAGGTCAGAAGTGACGGTCACTTGTGAAGGGGCACCCAGTGGGTGGACCATCATTGTCCCTTACAAAGGACAGCTCAATTTACATCCATGCCCTGACCCGGATTCGAAACAGAAACCTTCCGATCCAGAGGCTAACACCTTGACCACTAGACCGGTTGGTCGGTAGTTTATAACAAGTTCGACTACTAAAATTGATCCTGATACTCTGAAATGCATCACACAGTATTTGGAGAGTTTGCAAGTGGGCTTGAAAAACTATTTCCCTCATTTAACAAATATATTGAATATATGAGACATCCGTTTAACATTAACACAACATCCATGCCTAAATTACGAAGTGTTGTCCTCGTATCTTTCCCTTAAGGGACTGATCCCGGACCGTCGTCATTAGCCCGTTGTGTTGCTCTAGTACGACGTTAACTAAAATTACCAATTACCAATTACCAACATCCTTGCTAGAAGATGTGTCGCATGCGGAAGAGCAATTGTTGGAATTGGCTTCAACCGAATTCTTGAAAAATAAACTTAATGAGAGTACTTTAACATCATTCTGGTTCAAATGCAACTTGCGTATCCGGTTTTAACAGAAAAAGTTCTAAAATACATCTTGCCTTTTCCAACTTCATATTTATGTGAAGGTATTATTATTCATATTTATGTGTTGTATTAAGTCGAAAAAAAGGAACAGACTATTGAACGTGGGACCCCATCTCAAATTAAAATTAACAACCAGGGAACCAAATTATGACGATCTGTTATCTCAGTACAAACAATTTCATCGTTCTCATTGATCCAAATAAACGTTATTTATAATATAACTTTTATTTTTTTTACTGTGAATAATTTTATTTCTCTTTTCTTATTATTTTGTGTACGTCACACAAAAAGAAAAAATAAACATTTTGATTGTTATTAAAATACATCTATTTTTTCGACGAGGGGTACTCAGAGTTACGAAAATTATAGAAGGGGTAC
Source organism: Metellina segmentata (assembly GCA_947359465.1). Lineage (NCBI taxonomy): Eukaryota > Metazoa > Arthropoda > Arachnida > Araneae > Tetragnathidae > Metellina > Metellina segmentata. The sequence goes on along the minus strand of OX375881.1, from coordinate 4,302,586 downwards.
ACATATGTCAAAAGTTTGGGAAACACTGCCCTAAACCTTTCCTGTAAAACCTTAGAGCAAATGTGTAAACATTACTTGTTTTTATTGCAGATTGAAATAGCTGGTTGCTCTATTAGGGTTGGAGAGCTGGTTTCTATGACCATCACCGTCGGATAGGAAAAGTAGAACTGAAGAAATACTGTGGTCTGGTAAACCAAACCGATGAAGCACATGGTGAAGACACAGATCTTGAGCCATCTCTTCCTCCAGTCCTTGCTGCTGGCGATCTCTGGAAAGCTCGCGATCAAGGAATCCTCAAAGACAACTCTGGAGTAGGTTTTGAAGGACTGTTGCGGTTTCGTAGGTTTCTCTCCGCCCATTCTGGTAACCTAAAAAACTCTAAAAGCAATTTCTTTTATGGTCTTCAGTAAAAAAGGGTCAATTTATCAGTTACTGGGGTCCTTTTATTCATATATCCAATATTTAATAGTCACTGAACTTCATATAGGATGATTAAGAGTATTAAAAAAATGCTATTTTTCTGTGTGTAAATATATATACTGGATATTGGTTTGACTTCTGTGACTGTACGATTAGCTTTTGTTACATGATGTCCAATTAGACCGTTAACTACGGTTTAAAGTGGATTCCAAATCACTAAGAACATCCTTGCTTTGTCCGGGATTCAAACTCAGACCGTATTGAAACGAAATTCCCGGTGCTGACCCCTAAGACCTATCAAGGAAGGTAGACAGGCATTTTTATAACGTCGCACTGGAGCAAAACAAAGATCTATTGGCAACGACCCGGCAACCAACTTGAGGGGAAAGAATCGAGTACAACACCATATAATTTTTAACCACGATCAGATAAGGGCAAAAATATCGAGGTAGGTAGGTATGTATATATGTAAGTAGGTAGTTAAATCACCTCACGTCGGCGCAACACAATGGTCTATTGTTGATAGTGCGGTATCAATACTGAAAAGAAAGATCCCGGTCTGAATATCGCTGGACCAAATTTCAAAACTTGCAAACTTTTTTTAAAATTTTTTTATTTCCAATGACAAGGCTGGGTACAGATTGCAAAGACAAATACAATACATGATACAATACAGAAATACAATACAGTACAAAATTGACCGAAGTCATTGTAGCCTTATACAAGGCCAGAAGTGATGGTCACTTGTGAAGGGGCACCCAGTGGGTGGACCATCATCGTCCCTAACAAAGGACAGCACAATTTACATCCATGCCCTGGCCCGGATTCGAACCAGGAACCTTCCGATCCAGAGGCCAACACCTTGACCACTAGACCGGTTGGTCGGAACTTGCAAACATTCGGTTGGTAATCTGTTGAGTTGATCTTTCAACTGGGATACTACGTTGGCGTGGTGTGGAAGTTTGGAGAGTGTGGTGCCAGTTCAGGTGTTGCCTCCTCATCTACCGCGATTCAAAATTCTGGTATCTTTCCTTTGGGGGATAGCCCGTTGTATAGCTCCAGTACGACGTTAATTAAAGTACCTACGAAACTATTCAACGACTACCGCGGACCCTGAACGACGAGGTATTATTTACAGTTAAATATTGTTTTCGAAATTACGAGTTGTTGCCCTCGGATCTTTCCCTTAAGGGACTGATCCCGGACCGTCGTCAATAGCCCGTTGTGTTGCTCTAGTACGACGTTAACTAAAATTACCAATTACCAATTACTTCTACAAAAAGCCTAGCGCCATCTACTTATAGCTTTACAATAAATACCTCTCATGTACTTAGATCGTCATCTGACCGTGGTTCAAAAATACGAGGTGTTGTCCTCAAATCTTTCCCTATAGGGATTGATGCCGGACCGTCGTCAATAGCCCGTTGTGTTGCTCTTGTACGACGTTAATTAAAAATTACCAATTACCATGTACTTAGAAAGATGTCTGCTAAAGTATATTCCGTAATTCTCCAAACTTCCATACCATGCCAACGTGAGCATATTTGAAATCACGACAGAAATAAAAGGTTTCCTATAAGTCTTACACACAAAATAACAACAACAAAAAAAGAAGAGCCAAACAGCCGGGGTGCAATAAACCAGAAAAGGAAACTCGAAACTATCCATGCAAGCTCGCTGAAGCTGCAGACATAGCATGGTAAGCAATATAATTTCAAGAATACAGGAATTTCAAAACAATTGCAACAAAAGTGTTAAAAAAGGATAAAAAATGAAGAAATGTTGGTGGATCAGGGCGTCATCAGAGAGGAGCCTGACCCAAACAACATAAAATGGTGAGCAATTTCAGGCTTGGTGTTGTTGATCTCCCGGCGTCTGCTGCGGGTTTTATTTCGTTTAGTTCCTCCTCTCAGACTTGGTGTTCAGTTTTGTTTTTGATTTTTGGAGGTGTTTGAGTGAGTGTATGAGCAATTTTTTCAGCCGAATGCAGCTCATTTGCAGAAAATACCATTTTATGTTTTCTGGGTCAGGCTTCTCCCTGATGACACCCTGATCCACCAACATTTCTTCATTTTTTAATACTTGTATTGCAATATTTTTGAAATTCCGGTATTCTTGAAATTGTATATAAATCCATATCTGTATTCGTGAGTATGTAACACAAAGGCAAATCAAATTAATTTATTAGATGAGTGTTAATAATGTGTTAATAATTTCACTGTACAATTTCAGGTAGTTAGTTAATTAACGTCACACTGGAGCAACAAAGCGGGCTATTGGTGACGATCCGAGATATATACTGAATGGGAAATAGGTTGGTTTTGAGTATTTATGATACAAGGGGCCATATTTAGCCATGCTCCACCAAATGCAAGCTATAGGTTAACAAATAATTGAGACACACGAACAATTGAAATGTTTACTGACATAGAAGTCGGAAATACACCTAAGGAGTTTTCACCTGGCAGGAGTCGAACCTCCACCACCTACAACTCGAAGGTTGCTAGTTACAATTAGGCATTCCCACTGATCCACGGCTTCGGCGCCCCTTTCTCGAACGGAAAAAACAAAGACAACGCTTCGTCATTTTGAACCATGGTCAGATGATCAGATGACCAAGTCAACTCCGGAGCCGTCACCCCCCTTTCACAACTTCCACACCACGCCAACGTGAACATATTTGAGGCCACGACAGATTTTCCGTACTCCCGCGTACATGACAGTCTCGTTGGATCGAATTTTGAACTTCTAATCCTCCGGATGGAACTCTTCCATCCGGGATATACCGCGGCTACCTACACAATTTTAACATAAACTAGGAATTTGTATGTGTTTTGCTCACTCGCGGAAGAAATTTCGCTTTTTCAACTTTGACACTTAATAAGCCCTAAACTAATAACCGCATCGGAAAAATATCTTTACAATTGTCCAGGGAACACTATGAAGAACAAACCATGTTCATTTTATATATTTCTGATCCGTACTTTCTCGGGAAACCGTCTAAGAATCGAGCTAAGCAACACAGTTTTCAATCCTGCGACAGCGGCGGCAATATGTTTTTTAATATAGAGAGATTATCTATGGCACATCATTACACAAACCTATTCATTTCTTCAAGCAATCTACAATGATCAAGAACATTGGTGATCTGGTTCAGGTTTGTAAGATTTTCATAATGAAAAAGTTTAAAGTTGTAAACCTTTGGGCTGTTTTACAGCATACGTTTGCTTCAGGTTCTGTTGTATAAGAATCAGGTTCAATATTAAATAATAATTTTTCAAACTTACCTTTCAATGATTAATGATAGGAGCGCTCTTCACGTAACGAATTCAGCGAAGGAAATATTGGATAGCTAATGAAAGCCAAACTAAACAAGAAATTTTCATGCAAGTAAAATTACATATTTTAAATGATGTATAACTTATTTTTTAAAGAAAGTTTCCACTTCCATATCACAACTCTAATAATTTTATTATATAACTTAAGCTTTAGAGTTTGATATGCATGCGTTTTCGCTCTATAAGAGAATAGAGTAGTCGTACTCACAAAAGTACACTGGGGTTGTTACCATGGTAATTTGAATCGACATTTCTAGGTGTTTTTTTTATATTACAATTTAAACCAGGAGAATAGCGATTCGATATGCAATTTTTTCTAGATATTTGGTACCTTATAATGTCAATAGTTTAAGTTGCTGAAACGAGCAATTACAGATATGATATTTATATTGAATTTTTAAGCATAATCTGTGAAACACGGTAACAAAACCTTCCGATTTGCGTGCAAATATATTATGCACATTGACATAAAATTAGCAGACAATTCAATTCTCTGATAATCGATAAGCGATTGTTCCATGCATATTTGTTTAATTGAGCTCCAAATAAAGTATTCAAAAAATATGGGTAAACCATCAATTAGTTACTACAAAAACAGCAATAAATATTTTAAGTTTAATGATGTAAGTCCCACCCTAACTAATCCTCGGGTAGAAAAAATTGCAGTAGAGCGACAAACTGAATTCATATTTTGAACTACCCTTTCGTGAGTTTATATACTATATCCATTATCCAGGTCTTCCTTGAATGACATTAAACCAATTTTCATCTTGAGCAATATTATCTTTCCTGGGATTCTTTCAACCAATACATGGCTTTTTAGTGTTGTAGAGTAAAATCAATATAGAAAAATTATATGCAGAATGATATGCTAAAATTTAATTACAAATGTTAGATTGTAAAATAAAGCGATGAAGTTCTGATTTCATCTGAACCTGTTTCTTTTTAGCTTGAAAACCTCCTACTTTTTAATACAAATACCCTTGCAATTCATGATATTAGCGAATTATTAATGCAATGTTTTAAGATATAGTCAGTATCTGCAATAAGAATATTTATTTTTCAATATCCTCCACAACATTAAATGCTATTTGCTGCCTTTGTAAGTTTTCGAAAACAATTTATTTCTGCTATCGAAGTATGTTAGATTGTAAAATAAAGCGATAAAGTTCTGATTTCATCTGAACCTGTTTCTTTTTAGCTTGAAAACCTCCTACTTTTTAAGTACAAATACCCTTGCAATTCATGATATTAGCGAATTATTAATGTAATGTTTTAAGCAATAGTCAGTATCTGCAATAAGAATATTTATTTTTCAATGTCCTCCACAACATTAAATGCTGTTTGCTGCCTTTGTAAGTTTTCGAAAACAATTTATTTCTGCTATCGAAGTATGTTAGATTGTAAAATAAAGCGATGAAGTTCTGATTTCATCTGAATCTGTTTCTTTTTAGCTTGAAAACCTCCTACTTTTTAAGTACAAATACCCTTGCAATTCATGATATTAGCGAATTATTAATGCAATGTTTTAAGCTATAGTCAGTATCTGCAATAAGAATATTTATTTTCAATGTCCTCCACAACATTAAATGCTATTTGCTGCCTTTGTAAGTTTTCAAAAACAATTTATTTTTGCTATCGAAGTTCTTGACTATCATGGAACGTTTGTGCACCATACAATTCTTTGTTAAGGCTGTTTTGTGAGGAAAAGAATTGTTCTGGTAATGTATACTGAACAACATTATATGGGTGGTAGTACCATTAATCGATAAAAGCTTTTTTGCTCTTTAACATAATTTACATGCTTTAAGTATAGAGAAAATTTGAACTGTTCAATTATTGATTATTTCGTACCAATTGTGGTACTCAATAGAAAAAAATTCACAGCACAAAAGCAGTTAGTCGATTGCATACAACTGATATCTGAATTGCATCTTCATGTGTAGGTACAGTTATTTCCAACAAGCCAACAACAGCAGAAATTAGTCCTGTATGCAACCCGAAAAGCGAAAGACCAGTTATAGAAATCATTTGACTGATCACTGACTGGTTGCATTATTTATACAATTTAAAATCAGTGATACCCTATTCTTCAACGTACAATAGTTCCTGTAAATTATGATTGTACAATATATCTGGTTGTGATGATAGAAACTATGCGGAAATTGAGTATTTATTATTTATATTTGCTAATCATTCGACATATTTAAATCATGTGTGGGAGAAAATGATAGTAAATATTCTTTTCTGAAATACAAAATTCACAACGTAGCTATAATTCGTGACGTGGGAGTTAACAGATGTTCAAAAGTAACTATTTTCATACGTAAATAAGTATTCACATTTTAATGAATACCCCCTATATATCCACAAATACAAATATACTTGAAAATATTCAAATAACGCTTCTTTAGAGTAGTATGCATTACATTATGCAGTATCGGGACGCATAACTGAGGAAAAACCATACTCTCTCTAGATGAAATTGAATTGGAATTTTAAATAGATACTGTCGAACGTGGTACCTATTGCAAAGCAGCTATCCAGCCTATTTTTGAGAAAATTCTTTTGCTAGGTATCACGATAGACGCGTGACGCGAAGGTAGGTTGATGATTTACATCGCTCTGAAGCAACACAACGAGCTAGTGATGACGTTCTGGGATCCATCCCGAAAAAGATCTGAGGACTACACCTTGTAATTTTGAACCATGGTCAGATGACGAGATCACACCTGAGCTGGCAACCCACTCCAAATTTCCATAGCACGCATGCGTGAGGACATTTGAGACTACGACAAATTTAACATGTGCCTGTTGGATCGGGCTTTCAATACTCAACCCTAAGGTTGCTGATTCGCTCTTCTATCAACCGGGCTACCGTGTCCCGAGAAGGTAACGTAATAATACAATTATTATGAAATGTCTGCATGTGTCGAAAATTGAAATCAACTTTGGGGCGTAGCAAAGAAATCAAGCGATCAAATTCCAGAGATTTCTGACAATACGACCACTGTCGAACCTACCGGCCGGGAGGGTAAAGAGGAAGGCAGTCGAATTCGGTCTCTCTTGCCTTAGATTTTCGATGGATTTCAAAATGGTGAGTTTAAATTTATTTTCAACTTGATATCTATACGAATGTGCTTTCCTTAATGCCAAATGATTATTATAACAGTTTGTGATTATTATTATTAAAAGATCTTACTTATTCAATGATTTTAAAAGGAAGAATATTAATGTAGGTCTGTTACTTACTTTTTAATTCCCGTTCTTTCACTTCAGAATATATTTTAAGTCTAGAGAAGAGTCAAATGAAATTTATACTGTTAACTAGCAAAATACCCAACCTTACTCGGTTTGAATTGGTTAACTGTAGATTGGAAAGATGATCAAAATAGTATATAGTCTCACTTATGTGTTTTGTAGAATAAAATTATATTCGACACCTTTCGCCATCTTTGTAATTTCTACAACTTACTCTGGACACAAATTCTACAAATACATATTCATTCATGTAATACATTTCACATACATCGCGGCATTGCTGTATGACAAAGCTACAAAATGACGAAAGTTGACACTAGGGTTACTTCTTCAAAAGACGATTTTGAGGGAGATTTGGAATTCCTTTTCTGAAGTTCTTTTCATGTTCAACTCAATTAATAAAAATGACAATTTACAAGAAGTGCTTTCGCACTCATAGTAAAAAAATAAAATAATTTTTTTTACTTATGATACTGTAGCATCAGGCATATGCGAACTGCGTTATCTTCTTCTGTCATTATGACATCGAATTTTTTAATGTTTGTAAAGTTGTAGTTCGGATTTTTCAAATATATTATTGTTCTTTCAATAACGGCACAGTTATACTTAAGATTTGTTTTAATATGACTTACGTACTTGCCACTTTAAGTCAAATACTCTGTGGTGGTGTTGCGTGTGATGAAAAAAAAATGCAATTTATAAGGAATATTTAAAACAGAAAACAGCGAAATAAAACAAAATAAAAGTGGTCGGATAAAATGTTGTTCTTAAGATATTAAATCGTTATTCTTTTTTATCTCTTGACCACCGCACAGTTTCCACAACTTACAACTAAAAGTGCCCACAATTTAGATATACAAAATTAATTCAGAGCGAAAGAAACAGAAAATATCACTGCACGCTCGTGATCACTCCACACCAGTTTCCGTTTCTTCCCCTTCGTTGAAAAATATGGTCTGTCCCAAATATTCTGAAATCGCTTACATTGCTCAAAAAACAAAAATAAGATTCGAAATAAATTAAATATCAGAGCTAAAATTTCATACAAGAGAATAATTTTTGAAAAAATAATTGTTTTTTTCAGTAGTAACGGTATAGCAATCCAAGTCATCGTAATTCGCAATATACATTCCAGTTTTTCCAAAATTACGAAATTATGGTTGATTTAAGTTGATTAAGTATACTTACTCAGGTACTTTAGAATGAAACTTATCTAAATATGAAAATAAAGAAAAGTTTAATATACACTGTTGGCCACCCAAATTGCAACACCAATAAAGACAAGAGATATCACAACAAAATTTATTTTGTAGATAACATGTTGACCAAGTAACAAATGATTAAATTTATAGACTTCTGTGAAGTGTGGTTCCTGCCAAAATCAGTAGCCAGAGTAGCCGCCATTGTTGGAGATCACCGCTGCCACACGCCTCGGCATGGATTCAAAGACACTTTGGATGTGTTCTTGGGGTACAGCAGACCAAGCAGCTTCCACACGTTGAAAAAGTTGATCTGGTGTGGCAGCTGGGGATGTAATCTGAGTCAATCGTTGAGCAACCATGGACCACATGTTTTCTATCGGCGAAAGATCCGGAGAGCGAGCTGGCCAGGGAAGCAATTGAATCTGGCGATTGACGAAGAACCCTTGGACAATGCGTGCCACGTGTGGTCGCGCATTATCCTGTTATATGGCTGTGGGCAAGCCCTGAAGGTAAGGAAGGACAACTGGCTCCAACACCTCGGAGATGTAGCGCTGGCTTTTTTAAGTACCGGCAATGCGTACCAGATGAGTGCGAGAGTGATATCCAATACCGCCCCATACCATAATACCCGGTGCAGGACCAGTGTGGCGGTGCATAACGCAGCTGTTCAGCATCCTCTCTCCTCGGTGTCTTCAGACTCGAATCCGACCACCGTGGTATTGCAGACAGAAGTGTGACTCGTCAGTAAAGACAATTTCATTCCATTCTGCCGTCCACATCCTTCTTTCATCGCACCATTGGCAGCGGAGACGTCTGTGGTTCTGCGTCAAGGGTAGACGAAGCAATGGACGTCTTGCGGACAGACCACTCTGCTGTAAACGGCGTTGAATGGTACGCGCAGACACTGGATGATGCGTTACAGACTGAATGTGCTGTGCTATGGTTCGTGATGTGGCTGAGCGATCCGTCACTGCCATACGCACCATATGCCTGTCATCACGTGAAGTGGTGCACAGAGGTTGATGCGATCGAACACGTCGGTCCGTCGTACCCTCCTGCATCCAACGATCACATATCCGCATTACAGTTGTTTGGTTTCGTCCAACACGACTACCGATTTCCCTGAAAGATAATCCACAATCTCGGTAGGCCACTATCCTTCCTCTGCCTAACTCGGATACTTGATCAAAAGAAGATCGCTGTTTTCTACGAGGCATAATTGATCGGTTTTTTTTTTTTAACCACAAGAAAAACACAATTGCCGTACTTGAAATCGTCGAAATCTCCAAGCCTTAAATAGCGCTTTGAAGTGGCGCCACAGGCGCGAGTGATATGCGACTGCGTTGAAATTTTTAATCATTTGCATATCTCACCTCCACTAATGCATGTTGTAAATTTCATATTATTTACATGCTTCCTTCAGGGTGTTGCATTTACGGTGGCCAGCAGTGTACATTCAACTAACTAAAAATATGTGATGTGTAAAATAAAACACATTGTAATCCAATGTATGGAATAAAATTCATGTCATATGCCTGTACAAACAAACACAAAATCGAACATAGAACAGAAAGACGGACACACAGATTTACGCAACCAAGTTGACTCACTAAAGGAAGATAAATACTCACAGTATGCAAAGTTTCTTGAAAATATATCAAACCATGTGGATGTGTTTAGGCACATACATACGGACAGACAGACAGATGGACAGACACCAAACGCGCAAGAGAGAGATGTAGGATCAGAAGGGTCCAAAACAGATAGAAAACCTGAAATGGGTCGAAAATATTCAACTTACAAACAAACACTCCATACTTATTGATAGAGATTGTCTGCGATGATCCTTCCATTATTAGAATCCTATTAATGAACTCTTTTCGGCAGGTGGACAGTGTGTTGAAGTCAAGCGTGAGTGCTGTAGCGTAGTGGGTCGAGTGGTGGGCCCATAAACTCAACGAAGCAGCCTAAATTATAAATAGGTTTATTTACAATAACTATCTGTACAATATCTAACACTAGGGATCTGAATCCATAGGTAGTGGGTGCTGTAAAATAGGCATAAATAGATCAACGGCTGTGGCCCATTAACGAGCACCACAAAGTCATCTAGAGCTATTTAAAAGTTCTATCTGTGGTACAAGAGTTTTCAGGGAAACCATTCAATCACCTGCACCCCTAAAAACCTTTTAGACGGCTTTCGAAGACCATCTGCAGGTCCCCTACAGCTGTTTTGTAAATATTTAACCGGAGATCAGTGGTGTTGACCTCTAATACCTAGCCGTTGTTAGGGGCGTTGAACATATGAATCATTCGTGTTGCAATGAATGAGACCTTGGAAATTGTTTTCTAATACATTGGTGCGTGTGTCCTTGTTTTATAAATTTAAAGGTCATTCATATTTTCATCAATTTTATTGCAATAAAACTAGGGATTAAAAGAAAACAGAAAATGCATAAGTTTGAGAAAGTTAAAAAAATGTTCATTCGGAATACAACTTGGATACATCATACAATTTGGATGTCATCATACAACTTGTGAACCGGGCTCGTTAACTTTGTAACTGATATCTTCAACCTACATTGTTTCTACAACCAACAAAACTCACCAAACCTAGGCTCGTTAACTAGCATGGTGACTGTGGTCGTCAACTATCTTGGTATCTGGGCTTGTCAACAATATTCATACCTGATCTATGCAACTAGCATGCTTCCTTTTCCATAAATGTAACCTGGTATCTTAGCTACACAAATTACATCTTAATACACCCTTGTTGGGTTTTTGAACCTGGTACTGGGTGCATATGGGGTTACTGGGTGCATATGGGGCAATATCTACAGGTTGCATGTTTTCTTCTATGAACTGAGTTTCTTTATACAGTTTTCAATTTTACTTTCCTAGGCTGCCATTTTGAGTAAAGCGAAGATGAAGCGGCCCAAGTCGTCCTTCCAGACTTATGCGAAGTCTGCTTTCGAGAATTCTCTGATCACGGGCTTTCCGCAGATCGCCCGCAGCAAGGGCTGGACAAAGTGGCTCAAGATCTGCGTCTTCGCCATGTGCTTGACCGGCTTGGTCTACCAGACCACTGAGTTCCTTCAGCTCTACTTTTCGTACCCGACTGTGATTGATATGGAAATTACTAGTCCTGACGAAATTAAGCAGCCGGCTTTCACAATCTGCAACATCAACAAGTAAAGCAAACATCACGCTTTCTCTTTTTTTTATCATTTCCATTGCAAAATTTAAAAAAGATTTAAAATCCCTGTCTTTGTCAAAAGACACGGGATTAAAAAATTATAATTTTGTAATATCCATATCTACAATAATTGAAAAAAAACATCAAACCACTATTTTCAAAAACGAGGTTCTGTGCAGTTCTACCTTCGTCATTATTGTTCCATGGAGGGCCGTGGTAGCCTGTTTGGTGAAGTAATGGATTAGCAATAGGAGGGTTGCCAGTTCGAATCCATCAAAGACCGTCGTGTGCAAGAGAAATTACGCACATTCAATCTGTCCAGTCCTCAAATATCATCACGTTGGCGTGGTGTGAAATGAGGTGACAACTCATGCGTGACCTCGTCATCTGACTGTGGTTCAAAATTACAAGGCATTGTCATTGGATCTCTTCCTTCAGGTTGATCCCGGACCTTCACCAATAGCCCTGTTGTGTTGCTCATGTTCGACGTTAATTGAAAACAAATACTGTCACATGATGTTTTGCTTTTTAGGTAGTACGGATAGTACTGCATCATAAAGTGCATAGGATAGTCATCACGCGCGTCATAAGTCAGTTATTGTTTTTTAAACAGTGCATACGTTGTTTCATAAAAGTTACTTTTCTGAAAATTTTGATGAATCGGGTACTTTGCAAATTACACTTTGTGTAAAGAAGGAACAAACAAGAAGAGAAAATATACTTGTGCTTAGCTTCTTAACGGTCTACCTTTTCTATAAAGTTATTCTAATTGTAACAAATGGGTAATAAATAATTTTTCCGTGTGTTGAATTGCACACATTTCATTGTTCATTAATAAGCCATGGAAGAACAATTTTCAACAATGGGCTCCTTATTATCCAGTCTGAATTAATTGATTATTCTTCTCTCAAACAGTCACAAGTTTCGAGTGGTGTAGAGAGAGTATTGGTTATATTGTATTGATCCAAAAGGTTAAGCTTAGTTATAAGTCATACGGGGAAGACTGCAGGCTTTAGAACGAATGTATGATGAGCGTGAACCCCAGGAGGATTAATACGGATGTACTCATTGAAATGTTCATCCTCAATGAATTTCTTATCTTATGTGAAAAGTTGAGCAACACTAATAATTTTTTTTTTCTTTTCAAAATAGGAGAAGACGAAGCGTTGTGTGTGAAAAAGAAGAATGCACCTGCATAAATGAAACGTACAGTAGATGTCTAGAATTCCCACGGTTCTGTCCTGGCAATCATATCACGAACTTGGATATTGGATATTATTTAAAGGTCGGTTCTCTAAGATCATACCATTTCCTACAAAAGAGAATACTTTAAAATATGAACCTTATGACAATTTTGAAAACAACCTATCACTTTCGTTTGTAGAGGGTAAATTAGAAAACACAGGATTTTAATTTTCCGAAAATTGCGATGTAGTCGAAAGTTTTTCGAAACTGCTTCACACTCCGAAGTCAGAGGTTATTTTACGCCATGCGAACCTTGTGTTTCTTATTTGACCACGGCTGCACACTGCGTTACACACTTAAATGCTGACATGATTCATAAAGTGCATAGGAGTGCACCAAGTGTAAATAGGACTTGTGGGTTCGCGATTTGAGTTTTTTTTTTACTTTCATCCTGCCATGGAAAGGTGTTCTTGGAGGTTCATTTGAAATATCTGAATTCATCTCTCGTCTCCCTGACCAACACATTTCAAACTTACGTGAGCCTACATGCTTCGCCATGTCCACTTTTCGTGATACTCGTGTTACTAAACACCGTTTGGGCTAGATGTCACTTCTAATGTCTAGCCATCTAAGAAGATTCGACATTATCCACACTGAAAATCACTAATTCATTATCTTATAAGCTTTTTAAAATTTAAAAATGTCCCAGTCTTCCACGCTCAGTGCCCTCCAACTTGGTAATTCTCCAAAAACAAATTTAAGTTCTGTCCATCTTCAATGTAAAATAGTTACAATTAACAATCAAGTTATTAGATGTGAGGCTATTAAAAGTAATTTATCGGCTCAAATAGCACCCTAAACAACATGTATGCTTCAGAATTCTCTGAGAGGTATGATGTTTCAATTTCTTAAATAGCTGAATGTTTTTGATGAAAATTTTGTCAATATTTTATAGTATATTCAGGAGCTTTTTTCCTGTATTTTAGGTACCCGATGTCGATATTTGTAGCAAACCTCCTTGTTTGAATCTTCGATGGGAACAAGCAGATAAAGAAAGCCATTCAAATAATACCATCTTCAGTTGCACCAAGTCAAGTATCAAAATGAACGAAACAGCTTGCAGGTAATTTTGAAATTTTATTCCTGTTCGTTGCACCTACAGAGCTGTAATACTACGGATAGAAAGGGATAAAGTTTGAGGTACTTTGGGAATGCTAAAAAAAGTGAATTAACGTATATCATGCAAACACTCCAATTGGTTTTCACGAGGTGTCTCATCCAAGATCTGGTGAGTTTTGCTAATGACAAGATATTTCGTCCAAGTTCTGCTAAGTTTTGCTAGTGACAAGATATCTCGTCTAAGTTCTGGTAAGTTATTCTAATGACAAGCTATCTCGTCGAAGTTCTGGTGAGTTTTGCTACTGACAAGATATCTCATAAAAGATCTGATGAGTTTATCCAATGACAAGCTATCTCTTGCAAGATCTGGGGAGTTTTGTTAAGGACAAGATATATATCTTCCAAGGTCTGATCAATGTTGCTAATGACAAAAAAAAAAGATATTACGTCCAAATACTGGTTAGTTTTGTTAATGACAAGATATATCGTCCAAATCTGGTCAATTTTGCTACTGACAAGATATCTCGTAAAAGATCTGATGAGTTCATCCAATGACAAGCTATCTCTTGCAAGATCTGGGGAGTTTTGTTGAGGACAAGATATATATCGTTCAAGTTCTGGTGAGTTTTGTTAATGACAAGATATATCGTCCAAGTCTGGTCAATTTTGCTAATAACAAGATATCTCGTCTAAGGTCTGTCGAGTTTTGCTATTGACAAAATATTTTCCAAGATCTGGTGAGTTTTGTTAATGACAAGATATATCGTCCAAGATCTGGTCAAATTTGCTAATGACAAAATATCTCATCCAAGATCTGGTAAGTTTTTTTTAATGACAAGATATCTCGTCCAAGATCTGATAAGTTTTTCTAATGACAAGATGCATCGGCCAAGATCTGGTCAATTTCGATAATGACAAGATATCTCGCTCAACATCTGTTGAGTTTTGCTAATGACAAAGGATTTTCCAATATCTGGTGAGTTTTGTTAATGACAAGATATATCGTTCAAGATCTGGTCAATTTTCTAATGACAATATTTTTCGTCGTCCAAGCTCTGGTGAGTTTTTCTAATGACAAGATATATTGTCCAAGTTCTGTTGAGATTTTCTATTGACAAGATATATCGTCCAAGTTCTGATGAGTTTTTTTAATGACAGGATATATAGTCCAAGTCTGCTCAATTTTGCTAATGACAAGATATCTCGTCTAAGATCTGTTGAATTGTGTGCTAATGACAAAATATTTTCCAAAATCCGGTGAGTTTTGTTAATGACAAGATATATCGTCCAAGATTTGGTAAGTTTTGCCAATGACAAGATATATCATCCAAGATCTGGTCAATTTTGCAAATGTGACGATACATCTCGTCCATAATTATAAAGTTGGTATTGTTAATGACACGACACCTAGACAACATAAAACAGCCCTATTACTCCAAGAGAATGAAGATCTGAGTAGGAAAAATAACTTCCTTTGCCTAGGACAGATGACAGTTTTTTTAAGACCCTGACTATCCATCCTGTCCTCATACGATGATGGTTAAGGCAGACAGATCTTATTTTTGGCCAACGGACCTGAGAGTGTATTCCGAAGTAAAGTAGCGTAGAAATAATTTTTTGGTATGGATTTGTTCTCGTGAAAGGGTCTTATTTGGAAAAGAAGGAGTAACAATTCAAGCTGAGACAGCAATATTCAAATGAGAGCTGATTAAATCGAGTGTCAGAGAGGAAACTAAAAGTGCAGATGGATAGGTAGTTGAATTTACGTCGCACGAGTGTTACACAGAGGGTTATTACGTGAATAATATGAATTAGAATTTCTATGCATGACGCACAAGCTTTGTGTAAACCTGGAGTAGATATCCCGTACTTTGCATTCAAAACCTGAATCACGTGAGTAATAGTGGATAGTAGGTAGATATTTTAATTGAAGTAGCAGTGAAGCCACTCACGGGGTATTGGCAACTGAATATTATTAGAAAATTTGGTAATAGTTTTAATTAACGTCGTTCTAGAGAAACACAACGGACCGAATATTATTCGAAGAAACAACACCATTGAGGAAACATTGAATAGACAAAACACCAGTTTAATAAATTAATAGACACACAGCTTGAATTTAATAAATTAATAGACACAGCATAAGCTTAATAAATTTTTAGACACAGTATATACTTAGTAAATTAAGAACTGGCCAACATAGTACGGGACATGATTATTCACATGGTACGGTAGGTAGAGAGTTGAATTAACGTCGCACTGTACGTTACGGACTATAAAAAAAAAGCTATTGGTGACGGTACGGGAACAATCCAGAATGAAATATCCGAATCCAGAGGGATATATATTTAAATGCTTATGACGTCACTTCTAAAAGTTTTAGCGATCCAAATTCCAAATCATCCTTTAGGGTCCCATGGGTTGCTATTAACATATTAACATATGCATGAAACATACAAGTACACAAATATCATACCAGGAGATTCCTAGTCGAAAACCATTCCGAAAAAGTGTTGTTTAGGTAAAGTCCGAACGAGACATGCTGTAGATATTTATGAACGTGTAAATGCTTTCGACGTCACTTCAAAAATTTTTAGCTATCCAAATTAAAAATCATCTTTTTGAGAGTCCCTTGGGTTGCCACTACGCGACAGTCTGTAGAGACACGCATGCTAAAATAAATCATCAGATGGATATGCAAATCCGAATGTGTGCCCTAAACTATGAACTATAGCACGTCCAATCGAAAAACAAGAAAAACCATTTCTGGCAGGTTTTCGACAAGGGAACTTGTGGAATGATTTTAGTGTGGTATATACTGATCTTCTAGTGGGCATAATAACCTGATTATATTGATTCCATGCTATTCGTGAGAATAAATGCATTTTTGTGGACAGTATAAGACAATTAAGTTCAGTTTAGTTCAGATACCCTTGTTTATTACACCAAGACTTTATACACACGCTATTAGATAACAGATGAATAGGGAATTATTGAACAAGATGGGTCTTGTGGAGGCGAGTAAGTTCGGTCTAGTACCCCTCCAAGGAATTATATGTGCGTAATATCCTCTGTGAAACTTGTAATTATCTCTGTTTCCCTAATAATCAGTCTTAGTCTTGGCCATTCGATAGTTTATAAGATTCTACCTTAGCCATTCAATCAGTTATAGTCAGTCCAAAATGCTACATGCACTTTTGCATAGTAAGTTAAAAAAAGTGCACATAGTTTTTATGACAGTACACGAGAAAATTAAAAGCACTCTTGTAATCTCATTCTCAAATTAAAAGCACTCTTGTAAACTCAAAGGGCAGGAAAAAAATATATAAACATTGTGACATTTGGGATGAGGGAAATGAAGACGTTTTCAAAAGTCCAGTGACTTTTGGGCAATTCCTTATGTAACGGACGTAATTGGACGATAAAAACAATTCTCACAATTTCATAATTCAAATATATGAATTTTTTTTGGTATTTATATAGAGGATAACCATCTCTAAAAGTATCACTAATAAATATTTTTATTTCAAAAACAAAGATAGACCTTGGAAGTGTAACGGATGTATCCCTTTAGGCAAAAAATTGTGTCACTCTGAACACAAATCGTCTGATGTTTACAAAGGAAAATAGAAAAAAATGGGTTTTTATGAATGAAGAAGATTCAAAGATACTAAAAATACATAGCTTTTCTAATTTGTGACCAATTTGAATTTTTTTATAAAGATTTCAAATTGTAACGGACGCATCATGTAGTGTGATTAACGGACGTATCATCTTCTGAAATACATACACTGTTTTATGATTACTTATAGTACAAAATATATTTCAATAAATTGTTAACAAAAATAAAAGAAAAATAATAATAACTAAACATTACCATAATAAATGGTAAGAAGAAAAACATTTTAATGAAATTTCCAAAATTTAGTGGAACTACACAATGACAAACATTTTTAAGCTAACAAGTTGTACATATTAAATAATGTATCAAATGTCAATCTAAATCGATTATCTATTAATATTCATCAATTATATCCACAATATCTTCTATATTCACAGCAAAAATGTCATCATTTTCCGGCTAAATTGCCCGTCCTTTTTTTTAAAAACTTTACACTGATTTGACTATGGACTGAAATCACTTGACCAACAAAGTCTTTTTTGTTCCGCTTTTCTGTAGTCAGTTTTTTTATGACCCATGATCCGAAAGTTATACTGTCATTACTGGATACAGATTTATATTGGTCGACTGCATTTTTGTTAACTTTTTCAGAAAAATGTTTTTGATCCTAGTGAAAGGGAGTTCCAGATTTTCTGAATCCTACACAGTATTTTTAGAATTTGCTATTACACTGTGAATTGAGTGAGTCTTTTGAATTGTTCGTATGCCTTTAAATCGCTCGTTCAAGTTGTTAATGTTGCTTTCAATTGGTTCTTTACATACAAAAATTATATTTGTTTTCTGAGTGTTTTTTCCCTGACCACATTAACAAAATTTTCTGCCTTCAGAATTGTTAATTGTCTTGATTTAATTTTTTGCTACATTTGAAATTTCACTTGGCCACCTACACTATCAGGTGCGCCTTTGCCATGGGATGTGGCTAAGAAAAGGCAGTTCAGTTTAACTCAAAAATTTTCTTCTCTATTTGTAATATTGAGCAGATTAAACTTTTGTTTGAAATGTTGTGAATCCCCATCTAAAAATATATTAACCTCCTTTAGCTTTGGAAGTTTAATCTTCAAGTTTAATTATTAATTCATGGAAAGAGTGGACTGCATATTTATCATGTTGCATGTAGTTAGATATGATGGCATATGATTCAACAGCTTTGCATGGTAACCAGCAGTGTAAATAGTGACCTTCTCGTCTTTATTCCAATGGGATGATTGAACTTTATCTTGAAACTTTATTGAAAATTTTTCACTAAAATCAACTTGCAGAGTTATAGAATATTTTAATACATTTTCATTTGCTTTTGTAAAGAATTCAAACTGTTCTTTCTTAATAAAACGATGCTTTAAAAAAGCTTTTCCTTTATCGTTTCAAAAACATTTCCTATAGTGCCACTTTCTTTAGTTTTTACAACTCCACTATCCATTGATATCATGTTACTTCTTTGCTTTTTTCTCCTTCTGAAATTTGGTTTGTGGGACTTTCAAAATTTTGAAGTTTTTTACACCTGATGCAAATGTTTAACATGCATTTTTCTGAATATGTACAAGAGATTTCTTGAATAAATTCCGCAGTTCGTTTAGGAAAATTGTGATGCACTAAAGCATCTAATAAGAATTGAATGTTGCTATGGCATGCGCAGACACATACATAATGTGGAGTCTGAGAAGATAACAATACATGCTCTGGTCTTAAACTACTTGAAAACTTTGACAACTGAATCTTTAGTTCAGGATTTTTTGTTTTGAAAGGCTAGTGAGTATCTTTCAGTGTGAAATACATACATCGCTTTTGTTATTTGTTTTACTATTTTTCCAAACTGCTTTAACATGTTTTCGTCCTGGAGCCTGACGGGAAATATCATCTTCTAGATAAAATGAAATTACTGCTTCCTCTGATTCTCTACAAAGTAATTTTTTGAGGAAGAAATATTTTCTTAATACAGTCATTTTCCTTAGCAAGTTGGGAAATAACATTAGCCTTCTGTGTAGGACTTTTTTGGCAGGGCCAATTTTACCTTTTTTTTTTATTGCTTTTCCTACTGCTTGAGGTGATCTATATTTATCGCCAAATAATAAAAATAACAACAAAAATAGGACAGCATGTCAACACAAATTTTCGCAAATACATGTAAAGGTAAGACACAGATTGTCTTTTTCCTGATTAAAAAAAAGTATTTTCCACATAAATTTTTTTGTACTTTATATTGTACTTTTATGTATTAATAACTTTTTTATTCTTAAGGGGTCTCAGGACTCTTAAAAATTATCCATGTATGCAAAAAAACATCCTTTTTCAAACCAATATAACTTATTAATGAAACAAAGCAGAATTTTTAAACTTTTACCATATAATATTCACATATATTTACATTGTTTCTCAAATTTTTATTTAATTAAAAAATGTTTTAAAAAAGTTATTAAGAAATTTAAATTGGACACTTTTTAATATCAATATTTTACTGCGCGCAAGATTCTGAAGTACAAAATTGATCAAAATGTACAAAATTAATTTTATCTAATAGAAAACTGTTCAGTTTCGATGTTATACACACTTTTTAAGAAATTTAAAAACAAAAAAATATGTTTTAAATAAATTTTTTTTTAAATTTTAATAAATTTTTTAACTAAAACTCCTAAAAAAAAATTCTGTTAATAATTAGTCCGAAAATTGGTGTATAAGTCATATATGAACTAATTGTGAGCATATGTATGAAATTTCAGATCAATATGGTAAATAGTTTCTGAGAAATCCTGCGCGTAAACTAAAATTTTGTGTTTTGAGTAAAATGAAGTTAAAGTTGAAAATTTTGATTAAAAAAATTCTGTTAATAATTGGTCTGAAAAGTTATGTATAGGTCATAAATGAACTTATTTTGTGTACAGGTATGAAATTTCAGATTAATATGATAAATAGTTTCTGAGAAATCCAACGCGCAAACTAAAATTTTGTGTTTTGAGAAAAATGAAGTTAACGTTGAAAAATTTGTTAAAACAAATTTCTGTTAATCTTTGGTTTGAAAATTGATGTATAGGTCATAAAGGAACTCATTTTGAGTATATGTGTGAAATTTCAGATTAACATGATAAATAGTTTCTGAGAAATCCAACGCACAAACTAAAATATTGCGTTTTGAGAAAAATAAAATTAAAGTTGAAAAATTTGTTAAAATAAAATTATGTTAATAATTTGTCTGAAAATTGATGTATAGATCATAAAGGAACTTATTTTGAGTATATGTATGAAATTTCAGATTAATATGATAAATAGTTTCTGAGAAATCCAACGCGCAAACTAAAATGTTGCGTTTTGATAAAAATAAAGTTAGTTGCAAAATAACATAAAATGAAATTAAATAAACTATGGTTAATTAAAAAGCTCCAGAATCATAAGTGCAGCCCTCAGTAACCTTAAATTGTTCTATTTCTACTGCTGCTTTAATTTTTTGGCCTTACGAGCTTCAAATGATGCTTCGGTTGCTCGCCTCTTTGCAGTCGCAATGCGCACTTTGTCCACAGTAATACATTTCACAACATTTGTCTGGCAGATTTTCAAACCTAAAACGCGTATAATTTCAACTCGGCTTTTGCATCCGTCATTGAAGTCACATACAGCCATATATGCAGCTATTTTGCCATATACAGCCGTCAGCCTATTTATGACAGCATCATAAGGAACCCTTTCCACCGATCGTTTTTGCATCCGACAACTTCAACTTCTTTTTACCAAGTGATGCCTTTAATTTACGCAAGTGGCTGCTCATTCGCTTTTGGACATGTCCCACGCACTCTATTTTTGCAACTGTAACATTGTCACCATATGGCTTTTTTTTGGACGATTGCCGAAAACGTCTTGGAAACTCCATCCACTATGTACTGCTGGTATTTTAAACCATGCTTGTTTTCTGATCGACAGAAAATCCTTTGCATGCCGCTCACTTCCATTTGTCCAGCAGACCCACTGTGGTTTTTTTTGCAGTTATGCTGGTGTTTAGCCAGAAAGGCACTGTATTTAAGGCCGAACTTTGGGCCCTTGTAGGTGTCGCACCCCTTGCAATACGACATGACTTTGACGACTTTTACGCAGTCAGCCCTGATCAAAGTACATACACCGACAAGAGATGTATAACCGCGGGTTTTCCATGTCCCATCACCACTAACTGCAATAGAATTTACGGTGCCGTCAATGATTTTTTCTTCCACAGTAGCTTTCCTCGTCGATGCATTTGCGAGCACCTCACTCACGTCTGCAATTTTTGAATTAATCTTGTCGTACGCCTTCTGAGACATGGGCTTTGCAAACACATGCCGAAGCCCATGTCTCAGAACACAAACACACAACTTGAACAAAATGTCTTGAGTGAAGATAACCCTTGGCCTATAAATCTCATGGTCAACACTGACCGCCTGTTCACTTCTGGTACATTTTTTTTGTGTCCAATCAATTCACAGGAATTGAAATTCTGTTGAACCGTGCACTGTCTACAAACTAAAATAAATTTTGAACACAATCCAATAGTGGATTTCTCAATAATCTTAACATTCCCATGGCACACAGAGCAACAGATATGTTTTTCTAGTTGTGAGAACAATAAATAAATATCCACTAATCTGTAGCCATGAAATTCAACGCAAACATCGTTTTCCAATGACTGCAAAACATTGTGTGCAGTCGGCAACTTTCTAGCAGCTGCACTTTTGTTTGGCGAAAGATTTTTAAAAATAACTTGGCCACTTTGAGACTTAGATTTCTTCAAGAATTTATTTCCTTGAAATCTTTTCTTCTTCGGTCTCTTTCCGGATGATCGTTTTGGCCGATTTTCCATATTTGAACACTTTTCATAACAGATGAAAAAACGTGGAAATTCAAAATCGCAAAGTAATAAACAAACAAGGGAAGAAAAAATAGAAGTTGAGTTGTTATTATACTACTCATTCACAAGATTATTTTGATATTACGTGTGGCTGTTCTGCTAAAAGAATTCATCTAGAGAAGAATGTTTTAGAAATGCTCTCCCAGCTGTCAAAAGTTGGGAGCGGCAGTGGCAAGTTTTTGTTTACTTTTCAACAGAGTTGTTTTATTCTTTTCTCGATAACTCCGGAAGTTTTGGGAGTATCGTTAAACTTTTAGTACCAAAATGTTCAGAAAAGATGGGGCTTCCACATATATTTTTTTTCAAGAAATCGAAAATTTTGAGATTTAAGGGTCCTGAGACCCCTTAAATCAATATGGTAACTTTTTTCCTAACAAATTTGTAAAAAATAACAAATTTGTAAAAAAAGAAAAAATATAAACACTTACAAAATTTTAAGGAAATGTTAAGCTTTATTCACTACATTCACTTCCCCGGCGAGGAATTCGACCCCATTCAATATGACCGCCGTTCTTAGAGACTACGCCGTGCATTCTCTGTACAACATTCTCTACGGCCGTACATAACATGTCACCAGGAAAATTCCGCACTGGCTGTGATATGTTGTCCTTTAAGATACTCAAGTTTAAGAACACCAACATAAACGTTTGATTTCAAATAACCCCAGAGCCAAAGATCACATGGAGTTATGTCAGGGGAACGAGGCGGAAATGCAACTATAAAACTGCGACTGATGACTCTTTCATCAGTGAAGTGGTGGCGCAACAGCTGCTGTACCTTAACAGCATTGTGTGGTGGTGCACTACCCTGCCTAAAGATTGTCTGATTGAGACATTTTCTTTGCTGAAGTTGTGGAATGACAAAATTAGTCGTGATATATTTGTTCATTAATGGTACACGTTTATGGTCCTCTCGGAATGATGTTCTCAAAAAAGAATGGCCCAATGATGAATTCGGCTATGAAGCCACACCAAACGGTGACTTTTGGTGAATTAAAAAGGAATTTCTTGCACTGCGTGGTCTGTTCAGTGGCCCAAATTCGGCTATTTTGTGTGTTAACAGACCCATTCAGATGAAAATGGGCCTCATCTCCCCATAAAATTTGTCATGGGAAACCATCGTTAACCTCCATCCTGGCAAGAAACGACAGAGTAAATGGCAGTCGTTTATCATAATCACTGTGTTTGAGTTCCTGCAAGCGGCTGTTTTTGTATGGATTTTTTTTGTAATAGAGTATATGCTGTTATGCTGTCAATTTAACTCATGACGAGGTATATCGTCATCAGTTAAATTGGTCAGATCTTGATAGGCAAGATATCTCGTGGAAACCACTTAGAGATTTAGGGACTTGAAATGGATTTATTTTGTTAGAAATATACTATATTAAGATAGACGTAAAAGTTTTTTAGCGTTTAGTTGCAGCTTATGCTAGCAAAGCAATATTATTTAGATATAAATTGCATTGCCTTCATTGGATTTCATTGGCTAAGCTCTTCGTGTTCTAGAGCACCCTACCAACGGACACCTGGAAGAGAAACTTTTCATCCTCATGAACTGAATATATGCTACACTGTGGAATCAGAGGTTGGAAACCCAGATGCAGAGCCGATATTTCACGATACCACCTTCGGTATGTATGACAAGATATTCTAGAGGCTTCGACAAATTCCCCCCATATGCACTGAAAAATTAATTCGTTTTACGCTATCGTTATAGTTTTATGCCTCTTTTAAGTTGCCAAGTCAATTTTTTACTAAATTTCATAGTTCATTTTATTTAATATTTAGATTGTTTTGCAAAACTGTTTATAATTAGTCCGTATGGTGAACAGTATATACAACAATTCGAATGGATCTTGACAGCTGCTTTTTAATTCGTTTTCAAATCTGTAAATGCATTTTTCTCTAATTGGGATTTTGAGCAAAATGTTAGCATAAAAAACGCGATAACTAAAATGTCTTACATATTTTGGAATGAAATTTAGTGTACTGATTTTTATATTTGTTTTGGCAGGCCTAAACTAAGATATAAGAGTTATCTAGAAAAAAAAAATTTGAGATTTCAGTGTTGAGACAGGATAAATTTCAAAACTTCATGTTTTCTCCTACATTGTTCCCAACGTCTCACGAATGGAAAAGGTGCATTACATATCTTTTAGTTCAGGTTCGAGCTTATATATTTAGGATACTTTATACTAGTTTAGGAAACTGTAATATTCCATTACATTGTTCCGTTTAACTTCATTTGTTTATCTAAATAAATTTTCCAATTACTAGCGATTTTTTGTTTTTGTTTTTTGAAGTGTTTTTATAGTTGTTTCAACTAAAAAAATACACATATTGTATAATTTGAAAATTCTTTATTAGAAAGAACTCCGAACTTAGTCATACTTTAAGGTTAAATTTATCTTAGTGTGCCAAAACGCATGAACAGCTCAAACTTAACATCGTCTCATATTATTAGAACGGCTGAAGAGTAAACAAATGTTAAATATGAATCGGTGGGCAATGTTAGAAAAGTGAAAATTTAGTTGCCACGCTAGTAGGCGCGCATTAGTATGTTACTTTAATAGCATTGAAGTGCTGCATTACTTGTTTACAGTTACTGGCAGTAAAGTTCTTCTCCGTACCTCCTTCAAATGTGCTCAGATGATTACGCCGTGACCATTTTGTAGTGTCTCATTGATTAAAAGTTCAATCAAAACAGGAACTAATTAAACAACTACAAATGAGGTTCATTTACAGGAACATTATAATTTTTCATAAATGTTTTAAAAGTACTGGACAATTAAAATTTGAGAATTAATTGACAGAAAATCTATTGTCTAAGCCAAATGTCCTCGCAAGTCCTCCCTTCTCTGGTCAATGTCCCTCTTTCTAAGAACACCCCGTTGTTCCTTTGCGACACACTTCCGCGGAGCTCAAGTTGCCACCTGTCAATGTCTTAACTGTGCTTGAGACTGTACTGTACACTGTCGCAAATTGAAGGCAACATTAATTTTCAATTAAAGTGTACGTATACACCAGAAATCACGAAAATCGACTAGAATATCAATATTTTTTTGTTCATTCAAAATATTGTCCAATCTCATAGCTTTTAAACGATGCCAAGACCTTGCAAATGTATGAAATAGGTTTTTAGTTACAAGGGTTTTCGTTAGGTACGGTCACCATGAACAGACATATTTTCTAAACTTTAAACTCGATTTCTGATGAACCGGGTTTTTGCAATAGGATACTTTGTTTAAAACATGGTAACTTCAAGATGCGTTCACCTATTATAATTATTTTTGCATCATTATGATCTATATAATACAGTGGATGTTTTGAGCCTCAATCAGAATATTTTGCCGATAAATTAATTTTTAATTGATTCTTAAATGTTGGAATCCCTGAAAAAATGCGATTTTTTTTACACTTCCTTGATTAAAATATTGTAAAAAGAAAAACTATTTCTTCTAGCAACTTGATGGAGTTTAAAAGCATGAAAAATAACACAAGGAATAATTTCCAACAGGAATCGTCGTTCTGAACAAATTAGAATTTGTTATATCACGTAACAAAAACATGCTGATTTTTTTCTCCCACAAATGATTTTAAGAATACACCAATTATCTGTGGGGGAAAAACTGGATTTTAAAGTCAAAAAAAAAAAAAAAAAAAACATTTATAGTGTGTATACGTACACCTCAAATGAAATGTCAGTTCTGTACAAATGCAGTGTTGACTACGTAAGTTCGGATTTCTTCTCTAAATTTCAGTTAAAAATCTCTCAAATTCGGTAACCTGTTATTATTTTATGCGTTCGACACTGATTCGTTTCTATTAAATTTTATTTCATGATCGCTAGCAAAGGATCAATTTATTATTTTCAGCTGTGGAATTGATATTCAGGACCCATGGAGAAGACTACTTCGATTACAACAGTGCTCCCGCAGTCCTCATAGCCATTCACGATCAGAAGGCGTCCATCAACCCCTATGACGCCGGTTTCGTGATCAAAGATGGGATGCGATACAATGCTTTCGTTTCCATGGTAAGGACCAATAGATTCTTTGGTTCTCTCAGCTAGGCGAGACTTCCGAGTAGTGCAGTTCACAACACGCAAATAAAGAGATATAACCACATCCAATGTGTCGAAAGAATCCATGCCTTCTTTAACCTATTAGTCCTTCTTTAAGAATAAAGTCATCAGGAAAGATTCTTTTGGTCCTTTCCTTGGAATAGAATCATTCGGGAAGATTATATTGGTTCTTTCCTTAGAATAGAACACTTTGGAAATACTTTATTCGTCCTCTCCTTAGACTAGAATTCTTTGAAAAGGTTCCATTGGCCTCCATTCTGTATAATAGAATCCTTTTAAATGATTATATTGGCCCCTATTATGCAGAATAGAATTCTTTGAAATGATTAGATTGGCCTCCATTCTGTAGAATAGAATAATTAGAAAAATAATATTCCTCATTTTTTGGTGTTATAATCTTTTAGAGACGGATTCTATTAATCATTTCCTTATAATTAGGGCAACTTTTTGCAACAAATACAACTTTTTTTCACACGTTCTACTCTGATTGTAAAGTACTAAAATCAAAATTCCTTCATCATGGGGTGTATTGTAAGTGAGTTATAACAGCAACATAAATACAACTTTTTGCATAAATGCAACGATCTGCAATTTTTAAAACTTAGCTTTAAATATAGCTTGAAATTAATATTTCATTCTTTGCCCTCTGTATCAACCCTTTGATCACGTGTGTCTGATTTTGCTAACGCCGAAGTATTGCTCATCAAACAAGTTGGAAAGAAGGTGTTCGTCCTAACAGACGAAAGTGAAATAAATGACTTTTAACACATTGGTTGGCACTCTTGATAATTCAGCGGAAACTTGCGTAATCGAATGTATAGTTTGCGAGGTGATTGTCTATCATCAATTTGTTGTTCGCCTTGTAGATGACGTTTTAAAATCTCTGAGTGTTGAGCGAATGGATTTTGCGCTTCTGCTATCCAATACAGCAGATTATATGACTACTGCTGGAAACACTGAAGGTGCTTTATCCGCGATTGCTCCAAGTTACTTAAATAGCATACTTGTTTTCCAGCTGCAGAAAAAAAACTCCACCGATTTTACACAAATGTGGACAATTTCACGGCTTGTGTTAAAGCAGCCACATAAAAAAAACTCCGAAAAGCCGCTTTTCAGACCATCGATCAACTGCCTGAGCCAGTACTCACAGTCTGGGCTACATGGCATCGTACAGCATTGTACTACGCCAACCACCTTCAGTGGCTACGGTGTTTTAGAGCGTCGCGTAAAAAAAAAAAGCAGTGTGTGACCCAGGACTGCCTAAACGTTTGCTGAAAATCGAAATCAGTATTCATCGAATTCATTCATTTAATCGAATGTTTGATTCATCTTGTAGGAAAATCGGAATCGAAAGCGTACAACATCGAGACAGTGTATGAAGATATCAGATCGATGGATTTTAAAGAAGATCATTACAACTTTAAAGCGTATCTTAAAAAAAAACTATTGGAAATGAATAATAACCGGACGATTATTGCTACACTTTCCCGTGATGATTTTCAATCTTAGTAAGTATTTTCTACTACAACAACGTCAGGCAACACCAGTCCCTGTTGAGCGCAGTTTTTCTATGTTAAAGAAATAACTAGCCAAGGATCGGCCATTCAAAGACATCAATGTTCTTCTGTATTTTATTATGTACTAGCAAAATACCCGACCTTACTCGGTTTGAATTGGTTTACTCTAGATTGAAGAGATAATCAAAATATATAATGACTTACGTTTTTTGTAAAATAAAAATTTATTTTAACACCTTTCGCCATCTTTATATTTTCTACAACTTACGTTGGACACAAATCCTACACATGCATATCCATTCATGTAATACATTTCACATACATCGCACAATTGCTGTATGACAAAGCTACAAAATGACGAAAGGTGATACTAAGGTTACTACTATAAAAGACGATTTATAGGAAGATTTGGAATTCCCTTTCTTAAGTTCTTTTCATGTGCAACTCAATTAATTAAAATTACGATTTACGGCGAGTGCTCTCGCACTCATAGTCAACAAAACAATATTTTTTTACTTGTGGCACTCTTGCCTCCGGTATGCGACATTGTGAAATTTTGCAATCTTCTCCCGTCATTATGACAACGAATTTTTTAATGTTTGAAAAGTTCTAGTTCGGGATTTTTAAACATTATTATTCTTTCAATAACGCCATTATTCTTTCAATAACGGCATTATTCTTTCAATAACGGCATTATTCTTTCAAAAACGGCATTATTCTTTAAATAACGGCATTATTCTTTAAATAACGGCATTATTCTTTCAATAATGGCATAACTACACTTAAAATTTACTGAAAATTTATACAGACTTACCCAACATTTTTAAGTCTAATACTTTGTGGTGCTGTTGCGTGTGATGAGAAGGAAAACACATTTATTAAAATAATAAATATTTAAAACAGAAAACAGTGAAATAGAATAAAATAAAAGATGTCGGAAAATTTGTTTTAAATATATTAATTTGTGATTTATTTTTATCTCTTGATCTCGCACAGTTGCCACAATTTACAACTTTTAGTGCACAAAATTTAGAAATGTGAAATTAATTCAGAGCGAAAGAAACAGAAAATATCACTGATCACGCGATCTTGTTCATTTTCGTTTCGTTGAAAAATATCGTCTGTCTCAAATATTCCGAAATCGTTTTCATTGCGCAAAGAACAAAAATAAGACTCGAAATAAATGAAGTATCAAAGCTGAAATTCCATTAAAAAATATAATTTTTTGAAGAATAATTACTTCTTTAGCAGTACTGGTAATGCAATCGAAGTAATCGTAATATTCAATAGACATTCCAATTTTTCCAAAACTACCAAATTATGGTTGATATAAGTATACTTACTCAAGTGTTTTAGCATGGAACTCATGTAAATATAATAATAAAGAAATGTTTTATATTGATTTTACTAAACTAATAGATAATGTATAAAATAAAATACACTGCAATCAAATATCTGGAATACAATTCATGTGATGCCTATACAAACACACAAACACAAAATCGAGCATAGAACAGAAAGACAGACAGACAGACTTTCGCAACCAATTCCACTCACTAAATGAAGATAAGTACTCACTGTATGCAAATTTCCGTGAAAATATCTTAAACCGCGTGGACGTGTATAGGGCACAACATACAGACAGACAGACACCAAACGAGAAAAAGGCGGATTCGGCATCAGAAGAGTCCAAAACGGATAGAAAACTTGAAATGGGTCGAAAATATTGAATGTACAAACAAACACTCCATTCTTATTTATATAGATTACAATATTGTTGTACACAATTAAAATTTTCAATATTTTTTTCATTTTTTACAAATAATTTATTTTAGACTTTAGAGTATCAAAAACAAATGCAACTTTATTTCCATAAATGCAACTTTTCCCATTTTTACTGCAACAAAAAATATGCCCTACTTATAATAGAACCTTTGGAAATTTTATATTGCTATTTTCCTTTGAGTATAATCATTTGGAAAATATTTATTAATCATTTCCTTAAAACATAATCACTTGGAAAGATTCTACTAATCCATTCAGTATAATAGGATCCTTTGGAAATTAATCGACTGCAAGTTTGAAACCCAATAGGTAATAGGGGCTGTGGAGGCTCAATAAGTATACTCAATGTGCTAGCAATATGCGAGTTGTAGAAGGTGCAGGTTCGAATCATATCGTACATTCTACCATGGGTGTATTTTTCTCTTTGTCAGTAAAACTTTCAATGAAAATGTATGACTATTAATTGATATTGTAAGTCTTGTGTAAGACGCAACATCGCTGAATATAGCCCTCGCGTCATAAAATCCCCAAACCAACCAACACAATATTGGTAATATACTCTAAAATAAAAAATTCGACGCACCAAGAAAGAGTTGTCCGATGTCGATAAAAATGGGTGGATGTGAAGAACATACATAGAAAAACAAATAATTAAAATTTCAGAAGAATTGAATTATTTATTCCAGAGTTTCACCTTTACAAAGGGAGGTTGGGCCACCTCTGGCCTGGATGCAAGCTGCCCTAAATCAACAAATAAATGCCAAATTATTTTTAACTTAAAAAGTGAATTATAAAAGCAGAAAAAATCAGTGTCAAAACAAGCTTACAACTTTCAACTTAGTAACATGGATATTTTGACTTTTAACTAATTACCTTTTCATATTCATTATATGGTAAAACTCCCATGTTACATTTTGTATCTTCCATAATTGAAACGTGATTTTACTGTGCTACCGAATTCTTTTTAATTCTTTACTTCTTTTGCTGATGATTGTGATAAATATGAAACACGAATTTGTGACGTACAATTGGGAATAGGAATGGAGCAATGATAGTAACGCGTTCCCATAATGGCTGCCGTCACAGATGGAACACTTCTGGATTGCCATCGAACATACGCCTGTGTTCGAAAGCTCTTGGTTTAGCAAACCAAGCACATTTGTAACCTTAATTCATTTAATAGTGTTTATTTATTCGGTTATCTGCCCTTTTCCATCTAGTTAAAAAAGTTCCTTTTACGAAAATAAACAAATTACAATGATGGAAATTTTATGACAGATAACACATCTGGACACATAATTCTGAAAATTTGTGAGGTTTTCGGAGCTGTCCTTCACAATAAAAATGTGTATATAAAAAAATAGAAAAATCGCTGTTTTCAATTATTTTACTTTTCATTATTATTTTTTCTTTACTAAAGAATATAAACACAATCACTAAATTATACTTATTAAATTTATAATTTGTGTCAATAACTTTTTGAAACGGTCTCAAACAGGCTACATTAATGCTAAAAAATCTACATTTGTGTGATATTGAACTTCAAAATTCAATAAAAATAAAATATACGTTTTGGACATCTAATATTTGGCAGTTTCTCCTTACTATATGTGAGCTATTTAACAACTAATTTAATATAAATAAGAATGGAGTGTTTGTTTGTACATTCAATATTTTCGACCCATTTCAAGTTTTCTATCCGTTTTGGACCCTTCTGATGCCGAATCCGCCTTTTTCTCGTTTGGTGTCTGTCTGTCCGTCCGGCTGTCTGTCTGTCTGTCTATCTGTCTGTCTGTCTGTATGTTGTGCCCTATACACGTCCACGCGTTTTAAGATATTTTCATGGAAATTTGCATACAGTGAGTACTTATCTTCATTTAGTGAGTGGAATTGGTTGCGAAAGTCTGTCTGTCTGTCTTTCTGTTCTATGCTCGATTTTGTGTTTGTGTGTTTGTATAGACATCACATGAATTGCATTCCAGATATTTGATTGCAGTGTATTTTATTTTATACATTATCTATTAGTTTAGTGAATGCAATATTAAATATTTCTTTATTGTTATATTTAAATGAGTTTCATGCTAGAACACCTGAGTAAGTATACTTAAGTCAACCATAATTTGGTAGTTTTGGAAAAATTGGAATGTCTATTGAATATTACGATTACTTCGATTGCTTTACCAGTACTGCTGAAAAAGTAATTATTCTTCAAAAAATTATATTTTTTAATGGAATTTCAGCTCTGATACTTCATTTATTTCGAGTCTTATTTTTGTTCTTTGCGCAATGAAAACGATTTCGGAATATTTGAGACAGACGATATTTTTCAACGAAACGAGAATGAACAAGATCGCGTGAGCAGTGATGTTTTCTGTTTCTTTCGCTCTGAATTAATTTCACAGTTCTAAATTGTGTGCACTTTTAGTTGTAACTTGTGGCAACTGTGCGAGATCAAGAGATAAAAATGAATCACAAATTAATATCTTTAGAACAATTTTTCCGACATCTTTTATTTTGTTCTATTTTACTGTTTTGTGTTTTAAATATTTATTGTTTTAATAAATGTGTTTTCCTTCTTATCACACGCAACAGCATCACAAAGTATTAGACTTAAAAATATTAGGTAAGTCAGTATAAATTTTAAGTAAATTTTAAGTGTAGTTATGCCATTATTGAAAGAATAATAATGTTTAAAAATCCGAACTAGAACTTTTTCCAACATTAAAAAATTTGTTGTAATAATGACAGCAGAAGATTGCAAAATTTCACAATGTCGCATACCGGAGGCAAGAGTGCCACAAGTAAAAAAATATTGTTTTGTTGACTATGAGTGCGAGAGCACTCGCCGTAAATCGTAATTTTAATTAATTGAGTTGAACATGAAAAGAACTTAAGAAAGGGAATTCCAAATCTCCCTCAAAATCGTCTTTTATAGTAGTAACCTTAGTATCACCTTTCGTCATTTTGTAGCTTTGTCATACAGCAATTGTGCGATGTATGTGAAATGTATTACATGAATGGATATGCATGTGTAGGATTTGTGTCCAAAGTAAGTTGTAGAAAATATAAAGATGGCGAAAGGTGTTAAAATAACTTTTTATTCTACAAAAAACGTAAGTCATTATGTATTTTGATTATATCTTCAATCTAGAGTAAACCAATTCAAACCGAGTAAGGTCGGGTATTTTGCTAGTTTTCAATAAAATTGGTGATGTGTCAGCCACAGTCGATTTGCTCATTTTGCCTGGAATGACCCCTATGGAAGAGAGATCAGGAGACCTAGCTGGCCAAGGAAGTGTGGATAAAGTATGAAGACAATTCAAAGCAAGACGTGCCGTGTGTGGTCGGGCATTATCTCGTTGAAAAGTATGTTCGGGGTGTCGCAAAAAGAACGGTAACACCCAACTTGTCGTATAATGCCGTCTACGTACTGTTGTGCTGTAAGTGTGCCAGAAATGACTACCAAAGGGGTTCGGCTATCAAAGGAGGTAGCATCCCAGTCCATAACACCCTGTTGTGGGCGTGCCATGGTGAGGGCATGATCCCCATGCTGACCTGGACGTCTCTAGATACGTTTGCCGTTGTCGTCAGGACACAGATGGAAACAGGACTCGTCACTAAAGACTACACGTTCCGAGTCAGCACCGTTCCAAGAGGATTGAACACCACTGTAATTCTATACCTTCTTGGTTCGTCGATATTTTTTTTGTTATAGAGTGTATATGAACTTTAAGTTTATATCCCTGGTGTGGCATTAAAACTGACTGGGTGCATTTTTACTTTGTTTCAGACTGAGAAAAAGTATCTTCCCGCACCATACGATACTAAGTGCGTGGACTACCTGGACCAGTGGAGAGAGCGTAATGGTATGGGACCCCTCAATAAAAAAGTAAGACGAAATATTCCCATTTCCTTTCATAAGATAAAAAAAGATAACCTTTTTCGTTTCCACTATCACACAAACTTTTGTACTCATCAATACGTGCACTGTACACATGGGGTTGACTGAAACGTTTGTTCGGTTTTTAAATCCTTGCCACAAATGTTTTTGAAAAACGTACTAACCGATTTATTAAATAATTTTTTCCTCTTTCAGGCATCTTCATAATTTCCTCCTCTCCATTTTTTTTTATATTTCTGGTTAGGTTGCAACCTAACAGGCTATTGGTGACGGTCCGGGATCAATACTGAAGGGAAAGACCACACTTAGTAACTTTGAATTACGGTCAGAAGACGAGGTCAAACACCTGAATTGGCACCCCACTCTCCAAATTTTACCCTACGAAAACGTGAGGTTATTTGAGTTCACGGTAGGTTTGACGTACAGGAGCCCCACGCATAAGACGGCCTTTGTTTGAATTGAGATTCGTTTGCGAATCCGCTTCTCTTCCAACCAGGCTAGAGCGATCCTTATCTCTTTGGTAAAGTAACTGTTCCGTCTGCCTTTTCTAGTCTTCTTGGAAATTGAAAGTTTATTCATTAAGAAAATTTTCTAAGGATCGGGACAGAAGAAAGTAGGAAGAGGCGTAGTGACAGGTGATTCGGTAGATGAGTTAAAACTTCCCAGTGAATTTGTAACAATTTTTGCCTTGTAGTAAATTCATTGCGTTATTGTGAATGTATATTATGTCCTACCTGTGTTGACTATTTCATTTTCAAAGTGTACTGCTTTCATTTGGTGCAATTGAGAGCAGTACTGGTAGGAAAGAATCATTTGCTTATGCAAAAGGAACTCATAGTAGTTCCATCCAATCCCACCCTTTACGCACTAACATCTTTAGATGAAAACACGCCTTTGGGTCGCTGAATGGGGGTTCATTTTTTTGCTGCGAACTTTTCATGTCAGGTTGTGATTTATTCAGTTTTCCTCCATCACCCGTCACATATGTCTAAACAACAGCGAGTGTTTTTTTGTATAAATAACCGAATTAGCGTTAAGACCAACTCAGGTAATTTCTGGGCTTCAGTGACCAGTGGCTGCAAAAATACACACTATGTGAGTTACCAATAAAAATATATCTAGGATAAATAGCTCTTGATAAAGACTTAATAAAATACACTTTGTATTCTTCATTTTATAGTTGTAGTCTTGTTAGAGGAGGAATTAAGAATTATGCTTTGCCTACATTTTAAAATCCTGTGGTTGCGTAGTTTGTCCCTATTTTTAATCTGACGCCATAAACACACTCCAATCCAATCATTCTACTGTTACTGGGTTGACAAATAAAACTATCCTCGCTCTGTTATTTAAACTCGACTAAAAAGTGCCATTCTTAAGATAAATTATTGTCGGGAACTTGAAAATGTGTCTTTCTTTTCATTTTTCGAAACCGAAAAAGACACTTGGAGCAATTCTTTACTCAGAAGGAAAACATTTTTTGTGAAGAGAGAAATATGAGGTTGCTTGCAAGACGACAGAAGATAGTGAAACAAAATAGTCAATACTTCTTTCTGTAGAATCATTTGAGACAAAGGAAAATTCTGACTATTTTTTCTAAAAAACCTAATAAAACCTCTTGAACAACTTAATATTTCAATTAGGCTGTTCACTATGTCAATCAGTCTTTTGAAACGAGTTTCAGAGCAGTGTAAATGGTATGTTTGGGTATTTCTTTCAGTCCTGTATTGAATATTGTAAAATGAAGAGTCTGCAAGAAAGAGGAAAATGCATGGATCAAGAGATTGTGTATCCGCACCGAGAACCTGTCTGCGAGAAAGGTGAATACACATATTTAATTGTTGAATTGAATTACGCCGGTTACAATATACGGCGGATTTTTCTGGGGAAGAGAATTGTCCGTCGCAGCCGTTCCAACAGTAGCGCACTGAAGTAAATTAGAGCCTACACATTAAACGGAAAAATAAACACTCGGTCAGGCAGTAGCTACGCAGCTGCCCAATGCCATTGGCCTCGACGACAGTGTGACCGTCAAGTATCCCGTATTGGGCAGACGGTAGATAACATTTGAACTCAAAGGACACACTACTGTGCTCCCAACCTCTTGTATGGAAAGGGGGATTGACCGAATCCATATCATCGTGTAAATAATTTATTAATTGTAAATAAATTTCACTTATATCTGATACAGTCCACTATTTGAATCCAAAGAAATTTTGAATCCAGAGGAACCAGGTTCCCAATCACGTAGGCGGGACTTAGTCAACGGGCAATTGGGCCCCCTCATCTCAAGAGATAAATTCGTCAGTGATGAAGGGTAGGTAGTTAATTAACGTCGCACCGGAGCAACTAAATGGTATATTAACGACAGTCCGATGACAAAACGTTATTTTGAATCACAGGTAATGAGATCAACACTTGTTCAGGCATCCCACTCTCCAAACTTCCAAACCACGTCACAGCGAGTTCGTACATTTGAGGCCACGACAGATTTAACGTGCACCAACAGTGTTTGTCTGGACCAAGTTTCTAACTCGCAACCCTCCCGTTGTGAATCCGCTACTCTTCCAACTGGGCGACTGCGATCTTGTCACAGTAGAAAGTGTTACCAATTATATTTGGGGCTTAAAGACACTTATGTAACCCTTGAGACAACAATTCATAAAATAGGAGTGCGATGGATTTAATGAAACTCATACAGAAGATTTCTAAATTTTGACAACCCCAAAAGGGGCTTCCAATTTTATCAATTCACGAGTCACTGCGTGACCAGCACGGCGTTTCCCGTGGCAGTAGTTTTGGTGGGGTCAGGTGTGACCACTGCTCGCTAACGTTCGCCAACCCACGGTGATTGCTAAGCATACCCATTTGGATTACTTCACAAACCAGCCACATGCAACGCAATGATGGCCTTGAATTGGCTCGCAGTAAATAAATGCAAATACATTAATTAAAAAATATTTTAGGTTAAAATATAAAAATCGGGCTGGACACATTAAGTTGGCTAAACATTATGACACGGGAATGTCGCCTCATTCCTTCCACCACGACACCCATCCGTGTGTGACAAAAAACATTCGTTTTAAGAAAAAGGCCCACCTTCACCCAAAGACATGTCGCCAGGAGATCAAAATGAATCGGTTCTCTAACGATCGCGAAGGTCAAATTATCCATAGTAAAAATAGCATCGTTTCAAAAAGGTCGAAACCGTCAAGGGAGGAAAAAAAACTTATAAATTCATGTTAAAATGTTCTAGATTAAATTTAAAAATTCGGACTGGTCACAAAATTTACAAAAAATTAGGACTACCTGTGTGCCAAATTTTATTATCATACAAAAGAAAAAACGCAATTCCAAAAACGATCGCAATAGCCCATTGTGTCGATCCCGTGCGATGCTAATTAAATACCTACCAAAAACAATAGTGAAGACGATTCCAAAGGACGTAAAAGTCGTGACGTCATTGTCTAATGTGCCCATATTCGTATTGCAAAAATAAAAAAGTTACAATTGAAAAATTATTTCTATAAAGAAAATAAAATGGTAATGTATATTTCTGGTGTAAAATTTGCGCAGATTTCAAATGCTTTGAAATTTTTAATTTATCTTTAACGATCACGATTTTACATAAAAAACTAAACGAATGCCAGTTAAAAAATTTATTTGTTTTGCTTCGTTCGAATCGTTTGTGTGCAGGAAATGAATGTGTGATCTCTTTAACTATCGTGAAGGTCAAATTCGTATTGGAAAAATAAAGAAGTTACAAATGAAAAATTTTTTTATTTAAAGAAAATCACAATTTTATGTATCGATTTTGTGAAAAATTTTCCGTAGATCTCTCAAATCCTTTGAAATTTTTACTTATATAATTTTAACAATCTAGGATATATAAAACAGAACCTACTTAACTCCAGTTAAGACTCTTTATTTGTTTTGTTCGTCCGCTGACATCATACTATTATACTTGGAAAATGAAACAGAAAAAATAAATTTAGAATCTGTGATCTCTTTATACTGTTGCCCTTCTAAGGAAAACAATAATAATTAAATACCAATAAATCAATTAAAACATGTTCTATATAAAATTTTAAAATTCGGGCAGGACACAAAAATTGCAAAAAATTAGGACTATCTGTGTGCTAAATTTCATTATTGTAAGTGCCATAGTTTCGCCAAGACACTTTTCGCAGAACACAGAGACACACTTTCTTTTATAAAAGTAAAGATTGGTTAAAATTTAATGCAACAGAACATTTTACTTTCATAATCATACTTATAGAAGTGTTTGATTTTTCAGGTGAATTAAAATTGACTGAAGACATCGTAAAAAATTGCTCAGAGTCTTGTGGTAATCCTTGTTTGTAAGTATCAATGTATTCTAAATAAGTTTGCCATGTTTTAAATATTTGTACAACATATTTTAGTAATGTGAGCATAGACTTGTATAACCCTCCAAGTGTTTGGACGAGATATTTCGTCCGCGATCTGGTCAGTTTTGCTAAGATCGACATACTTCGTCGAAACAAAACTGTCCAATTACTAAAAGTGGAGTGATCTAAGTAAGGAAAGCAAATTATGGTGATATTTTGGAGCAGGTTTTGAACCAGAGGTCGGCTTTTACCGAGCAGTTTACGTATAAACCACCCGCAGCGTTAAAGGCATGAATAAGTTTTATTTGTATCATTTTAATGAAAACATTAGTTCTTCATTTGTGGATTCCACATCGTTACAACTAGTAGCTCGTCTATGATCTCCTTAGTAGGGATGCGACATCAATGTCGATGTTTTCAAAGCATCCATGTTTTATAAAAAAAACATCGATGTATTGGAGCCGATGTTTTTCTAAAATCGATGTTTATACTTGTCGATGTTTATACTTGTCGATATTTATACTTGTCGATGTTTTTACGTTGTCGATGTTTTTACGTTGTCGATGTTTCTACGTTGTCGATGTTTTATTTTTAAATGAAAAAAATAATATTATAAAAATAACCAAGTAGCATAATTTTTATAATCAGTAAATTGAACATACTTTTAGACCTAAGTGGTCAAGGGTGAAGGGTCTGAAAAGTAGAGATGCGACATCGATGTCGATGTTTTATAAAAACATTGTTATATTTACTATCGATTTATTGGAGCCGATGTTTGTTTAGCATCGATGTTTTTAAGATGTCGATGTTTTATTTTTGAATAAAAATAGCACCATAGTAAAAATTTAAAAAATAACCGTGCAATTAAGTATTCATCAGTGATGGCGGCATCTGTCCCATTAGTAAGAGTTTTTTCCCTAACTGGTGGGATAATGAGTAAAAAAAAGAAATCGGCTTAAGGAAGAGAAAGTTAACAACATTCCTTTTTTACAAACTGTAAATAATACAAATATTGGGACATTTCATATTTAGTCCCCAATATTTTTTATTTACAGCAAATAAAAAATAAGTTTGTTACGTTTACCCGTTATAAGTTGATAAATAATTAATAATAACTAACAATAATTATTGTTATGTACATACCTAATTATACTTATAGTTAGTAGAATCCATGTCAAATTGTTGTATGCTATTTTATTTTATAGTATTCAATTTAAAAATAAAATAAATGTTACTTATTCTTGTTAAAATTTTTTTTTTACTTTGTTTTGACAGTTAAAAAAAGTCTTATTTATAAATTAAGAAAAATAGCAAATGGCAGATTAAATCTCCCCCTCCCCGGCGAACATTAATGTTTGAGATTGCTAAACCAGTTTGAAGAAATGGGAAAAAAAAGTTTAAAAACATCGATGCTCAAAAACATCAATGGTTTTGGGGCGATGTTTTATCAACATCGATGTTTTAATTTTCGACATCAATGTTTTGCTGTAGATGTCGCATCCCTATTCCTTACACGTAAGTAATCACAACCAAGAAGAAAATAATGTTAGCATGTTGTGTCAAAGGGGGTTGTTGGTGTATCTTAGAAAGCCTGGGGAAAATATTTGTGGTTTGGATTAGGGATGCGAGATCGACAACAAAATATCGATGTTCAAAATTAAAACATCGATGTTGATAATACATCACCCAAAAACCATCGATATTTTTTAATATTAGTCTATTTGAACTGTTTGTCCCCATTTCCTTAAACTGGTTTAGTAACCTCAAACAGTAATGTCTGCCCGTGGGGGGGTGAGATATTTAATTTGTCATTTACCGTGTTTATTAATTCAGAACTAAGTTGTTTTTTTAACTGTCAAAACAAAGTCAAAAAATTTAATAAGAACAATTATCAAATCTTTTATTTTCAAATTGAATAACATAAAGTAATTTTTACAAACATTTGACTTCGTAACTATATGTATAATTAGGTAGGAACATAACCATAATTATTGTTAGCTATTATTAATTATTTATCAACTTATGGGGGGAATCGTAACAAACGTATTTTTTATTTACTGTTAATGAAATTGGGGCCTATAATTATTATATGTTCCAATATTTCATATTCACAGTTTGTACAAAAAGAAGTTTGTTAACTTTATCCACATTAAGTCGACTTTTTTTTTACTAACTATCCCACTAGTTAGTGAAAAAACTCTTTCTGATAGGACGGATGTCGCCATCACTGACAAATATTTAGTTACATGGTTAGTTTTCTTAATTTTTACTACGGTACTTTTTTCATTCAAAAATAAAACATCCATGTTAATCAAACATCGGCTTCAATAAGTTGATGGTAAATACATCGATGTGGCATCTCTAGTATGGATATGAATTGCGATCGGGCTTTATTTAAAATGGACCACAATTAAAACTGAAAAAGTGATATTCAAATGCGAGGTTTGAAATGCAAGTGAGGAAGAAGAGACGAAGAATAAAACTAAGATACTTCTAAAAGATTTTAAGACCTTTCTATAGAATTCATGAATTCTTTTATAACCTTTGTATATAGAAAGATTTTACTTTTATTTGTATGGAATAGAATTGTTTGGAAGGATTCTATTGGCACCTTCTGTAGAATAGAATCCTTTAGAAATATTTATTGCTCGTTTCTTATGAATATAATAATTTGATTGTTTGATCATTTACTCGTTTCGTTTGAACAGAAAGATTCCATTGCTTGTTACAAAGAATTCAATCATTCGGAAGATATTGTTGGATATTCTCTTGTTTGAACTGTTTAAAGGTAGCAAATATTTCATATGCATATCAGGCTAGATTTGCATATGAAACGCTCATTTAATTTGATTGGTCAGAGCTGTACATAAAAACAAAGTTAGTTTATATTCTGTTCTCCCGGATCCAAATAGTGGATATTTGTATGTTTCTTTTATGAGTAGCTGTTTTAATTGTAAAGTTTACTTTTTAATAAACTTTTAAGTCTCACATTGGCTGTCTATTTTTAAACTGTGCAATACTATGCATCCTGCACTTCGCACCTTTGATAGATTCTTAGCCTATTTACATAAGAGATATGACTTGTCATCTATTTAGAATAGAACAATTTGGAAACATTATACTGGTCCTTTCATCTGAATAGAATACTTTGTTAAGATTCTATTGCTCCTTTTACATAGAATTTTTTTGGTACGATTCTGCTGGCAAATTTTTTTAATGAAATCATTTGGGAAGATTCTGATTTTTTTCCTTTACATTAGAATCATTGGAAAAAATTTTACTTGTCATTTACTTGGAATAGAACCTTTGGAAATATCCCACTGGTTCTTTTATTAGACCGGAATCCTTTGGCAAGATTATATTGGTATTTACCTTAGGATAGTGCTTTCCCTTGAAAGATTCTATGGGTTTAGAAATACAAAATTTGTTAGAAGTCATGATGCAATGCATGTTCCAATGTTGCAATTATATGAGCGTGAGCCTCTTATAAGGTTAAGGATACTAGTGTTCCGTAGAGTTCATAATACAATATATCTGAATAATTTAAAAATTCGAGCTGTCTTCTATCACTAGTCTAGTTTGGTTTTCACCCAAAAACAAATTCGTATGCTACTTGTATATCACATTAACAGAAATATGTAATACTCAGTAGTACTCATTTTTTCAAAATTATTATTATTGTAAGATTTATTCAACATAACTGCAGTCACAGAGGTTTTAACTTTCCAGAG
Organism: Metellina segmentata; assembly: GCA_947359465.1. Taxonomy (NCBI): domain Eukaryota; kingdom Metazoa; phylum Arthropoda; class Arachnida; order Araneae; family Tetragnathidae; genus Metellina; species Metellina segmentata. The sequence continues at coordinate 4,260,935 of OX375881.1, read as the reverse complement.
ACCAGACTTACGAGTATGAATATGAAGTATCCAGCACATATGACGTGAGTGTTTCGACAAAATATATAATCTACCTATGCATGAAAATCTACCTATGCATGAAAATCTACCTATGCATAGAAATTTACCTATGCATGAAAATCTACCTATGCATTAAAATTTACCTATGCATAAAAATCTACCTATACAGAAAATCAATAGAAAAAAAATCGAAAAACATATTTTAAAGGATAAATAGCGAAAAACAAGTAATGAAATAAGTTTAAAATCTTAAATTTCTATGACACACCACACAGAAGCAGAGAGGTGGCACAAAGTGTTATTGCGTTGATCTATGTGTTACACTGATATCAAATTTTCGTCTATTTAAAGATCAGGTAAAAAATTTCCTTATGTTTTTAAGAGGTTTTACTGAGAAAAAATCAGTAGCGGATCAAGTAAAGTGGGGGCCCTAAAAAACGGTAAAATTTCAAACTCAAATTAGAAAAAGGAAGTTTCAAGAAAACTCTCATTACGTTATTTACAAAAACAAAGTAATCAAAAATGTCATACCATAACACATTATATAAATTTATTAAAATAACATTTTTTACACGAATTTCCGTCTTGCTTACTTCTTAAAATTCTTCAATTATTTTGGCAGTGTCAATTCGGTTTAGAATTACTTGCTCTATATACAGAATGATCATATTAATTAATCTTTCTTCTCCCATAGTACTCCTTAAATAATTTTTACACGTTTTAAAACAGAAAACGATCTTTCTCCTGAAGTATTAGATAAGGAAATTGTTAAAAAATTTGAATACTATTTCATCATTCAGAAATGTGTAAGTCATTTCCTTGGCGGCTCGACAGGTAGCTGGTGAGGTTTTTATGGTGTCCTCATTTCTTTAGAAATATTAAAAAATGGTCAATTTCATCTTCATAAGTACAAACATCAATGTCAATTCTGTAAATATCCTTCAACTGTTTTAGTGTTCTTTTTTTTCTATTGATAAATCCCCATAAAAAAATATTCGAAAAGGCTCCACTACAACTTCATACGTCTGAGTTCTTCGATATAATTATGCCTTGGTGTTATCACATATGACATAAAAGGAATAAATTGACAATGAAATTTTCTTTTATTGTAAATTCATGTTCAACTACTTTGTTTTCATTTAAAAAAAAAAAAAAAAACAGTTTTTTTCATTTGTTGTTTGCGAGTTTGTCCATCTTCCACGTTAAACGATAGCCCTGATAAATCAGTTACCTCTTTTTCAAATTCTTCTCTGAACTTATTTATAAAATTTTCTGATGACATCAGTAGGATAGATACTTTCTCAATAGTTCGCATTCCACACTGATTGCAGTGATTTGCTAGTAGCATTTATTCTTTGTAAAATAGTATTCCAAATAACTGTCATTAGGGCGGTTTCATATTTGTCCATTTTCTTCCGAAGTGAAGTCGCCTTCACTATGACAACTTTGTTTCTTCTTCTGAATTATTAATTTCAGTTAAAGCCTCTTTTATATGGGTGGAACCAAGTTTTATAGCTAATACAGCATCTGCTCTTGATGACCATCTTGTATTAGAAATTCTTTTAACTGAGACGAAATGCTTACACATTTCAGATTTCTGGTTAAAATTTTCCAGCGATGGGTTGATGCAGAAAACAATTTGATTAAATTCTGCACAAACATAAAATACTGAATTGCAGCGCTAAAACTTTCTGCCGCGAAATTTCCAATTTAATTTAAGGAATGATTGACACACGGAATAAAAACCGCACTTTGGCTATGTTCTTTAATATGTCCTTTCAAATCTGAGTACTTCCATGACACATTAGAAGCATTATCAACTGATTGCCCTTGACAGTTTTCAATATCCATTTCTAATTTTATTAGTTTCCTATTGTTATTACTTACACTTTTAAGCTTGCAAAGATTCTTGTTCCAAATATGATCTATGGGAATGAATTCCACAAATCTGTCCTTTATATAACCACAGGATGAAACACCGTATCACAAAAGTTAGTAGATCGACATGCAAAACATCGGGAGTATAGTCAACAATTATACTATAATAAGTCGCACATTTGATTTCTTCAATTATTTCAGCTCTTACTTGATTACAAATAAGAACTACAAATTCGTCACAGATATTATGAGATTAACAGTTTATATTTCCTCGTCCTTTGTTGGCATATATTTGTAGGTGTTGGCATGTTTTTGTAGGTGTTCCAAGAAAGTTAAATAATTTCCTTTCCTATTGAATTCTTTGCCTTCCTCGTGACTCCTAAATCACAATCCTAAGCGACTCAATACTTCTTTTCCTTTTCCTGTAATAGTTGAGTAGCAATTCTGTTGAATTTTTTTGATCTTTTATTCATAGTACAATATGGCTGACATGTTCTTTTGAAACTTCGTGGTCCGATAAAATAAAAGTAATTGATCTCCAGTTTTGAAAACCAGTTATTACTTTAGACTTCGATGATGAGAAATGTTTGCAAGGGTAGCTGTAGGCACCTTTTCTTGTTTCTGAAAATATCAACCAATTTCTTTTTCCATAATTCCATTTGATTTCTTTCTGTAAAAGTTATCATAAGAAAGTCCTCTGTAATACACTTCATCTGTCTTTATACACTGATTTCAAATTCTCTATATTCCCTATATTTTTTGGTTTGTTACTAAGAATATGGTCAATAATAGCATCTGTTAATATTGTTGACCACAAAGCTATATTATTTACTACTTCGATGACTTCTCTATTGAGGCATCTTTCTGGACTATCTCTATTGGATATCTTTCGCGTTTTTGGAATCCCTTTTGACCTGTCACAACTTTCCTCGAACCCTAATGAAAATACATTTTAAGACTTCGGGCCCTACGCGGCCGCTTAGTGCGTGTACCGCTTAAACTGGAGAAAATATTTTTTGAATTGATCAATGTTGTGTCGGTATTTCAGATACGGAGGAACATAAATTTTAAGTGAACTGAGAAGGGGTTAATCTAGTGGAGAGATTCTTCTGCTCTGAAGATAAAAAAAAAGCAATAGATTGCGGGAACGAAGAATAGACGAGTCCGAATCTGATGCACCTCGTTCTACTCAGGTCAACCAATCCGCTTGTAGCGTCATGGCACACCCCTTCTTCGAAGTCCTTCAATTCCCCCTTAAAATGAACTGACCGTGGATGTATAAATCCTCCCGAGCGGAAGGTCTGCAGAGTTTACGACCGGATGGAACTTAGAGGTGTCCTGCAGACCCCCCCCCTTTATTTGATAACTGTCCCCTTCATTAACAAGGAACTGAAGGAGCGTAGCCCTTCATTCTTGATCACTCTAGAAAGAGAGATCCATTTAAGTTTGGAAAGTGAACTGACACAGATCTGGTCTGTTCTGATGAAACCACGGGACTGAAACTATTTTGTTTAAATTTCCATTTAGCCCCGGAATCTGCCTCGAATTGTTTGACCATTGAAAATGCGATAAATTCAACTGAGGCGTTAACGTTTAAAAGGAGATAACTGCCCCAAACTAAATTTTACAGGATATGCAAGTTGATGTTTTCACTTACCTTCCTCTTAGAGCCAAGCGTGATCAAGTTTTTGTTAGTAACATCTTGTGGGTTTTTTCGGAACTGAACTTTGAGTTACGAACTGTACTTCGTGAGTTACGAACTTGCCTTTTTTTCAGTGTTACTGACATTGCAACATGGAATCATTTCAATGAAATAACTGATTTGGCATTTAAATCCTTTTCAATGTCAACGCCTCAATTGAATTAAACGTGCTGTTTCCTTCAAAACTGTTTCAATGCCTAAATCCTCTCATCAAAACTCAAAAATTCATTTTATGTCGTCACACTCTGAATACTAGTAGGATCGGCGAGGTTTCGTCCACTATTTTTGAATAATCTTCAACATCATGTTTTACGTGCATTAACGATCCTTTAAAAAGTTTAGGGAACTGCAAAGAGAGGCGAGTATAAGCAATACCTCCTAGGTATTGGGATAGTGCAGATTGCAGGAACAGTTGCCAGTAGCCTGGCCCAGCTTAAAAAATGCTGAAGAAAAACTTAATGACCAAACTTAAACTTAAAAGATTTAGAGACCAAAGAGAGACAGAACAAAATAGATTCCCCCGAGCACCACTGTAAACTTTGAAATGCAGCTAGTACATGCAGTAAAAGGGAATATTACCCAATTATGAAAATATACCAATAAGTGGTGTGAAAATATACCAACAAGCATGTCTTGCTTTCTACCACACCACTATCTATACTCCTTTCATACCACTATCGGGGAAATCACTTGTGCCGTTTAGGCGTGAAGTCCGTCCTCTTTCCTTGTCCTCAGTCCTCAGCTTCTCTTTGCCTTTCCTTCAGGGTCTGTCTGAGTCCCTCATTAAAAATACCGCCCTCCCTGTCGATAACATGGCGACATTTTTCTACCCTTAATGATACCTCTCAATTGTTACAACCTAGCATAAAATAAAACAACACTCGTACAAAACTCTTAGAGCACAATATTGAAAAAAAACCAGATGAAACTGTTACAATCTATAGATTGTAATATTCAGATTCAAATGTTAATCAAACTCTTCCTACCCCCCCCCATTTAATTAATAATTTTATATCACTCATTTCCTCTTTCTGAAATTAAATGGCAAGATTTATTTTCTTTGTCTACTTTTATTTGTTTGGCCTTTAAATCCTACATAGGCTATATAGGATAGAAAATACTCTCACCCATAACCATACCTAAAATTACATGTATGGTCACACAGAGATATCCTATACGTGATGGCTTGCGTGTGTGATGTTAGCTCCATTTTTTTGGACAAAAATGAAATAAATACACTGAAGTGCCAAAAGTCGTGGGATGCCTCCTTATATCGTGTGGGACCTCTTTTTGAATAGTAGAAACTCGATGTGATTCATCAAGTCGTCGGAAGTTACCTGAATAAATATTCAGCCATGCTGCCTCTACAGCCGTCCATAATTGCAAAAATGTTTCCGGTGCACGTACTGACCTTCCGATAATGTCCTATATATGTTCAATGGGATTCATGTCTAGCGATTAGGTGGACAAATCATTCGCTGGAATTATCGAGAACGTTCCTCAATCCAACCGTGAACAAATTTGACCCGATGACATGGCGCATTGTCATCCTGGAGCATTCCATCGTTGTTTGGGTACAGGAAGTCCATGAATGCCTGCAAATGGTCTCCAAGAACATAACCATTTCCAGTCAATAATTGCTTCAGTTTGAACAGAGTACACAATGACATATAAAAACAGCCCACACCATTATGGAGCCACCACCAGCTTGCACAGTGCCTTGTTGACAACTTGGGCCCATGGCCTCTATGGATTTGCGCCTCACTCGAACCCTTCCATCAGCTCTTAACAACTGGAATCGTGACTTATATGGCCAGGCAACGTTTCTCCAGTCATCTAGGGCCCAACCGATATATTCACGAGCCCAGCAGAGGCGCTGCAGCCTATGGCGTGCTATTAATAAGGGGACTGGAGTCGGTCTTCTGCTGCCATATCCAATCAACGCAAAATTTCGCTGCACTGTCCTCACGGACACGTCTGTCGTACATCCCATATTCATTATTGCTGGTATTTGCCAGTGTTGCTTACCTGTTAACATTGACTACTATATGTACACGTCTCTGGTCCCGGTCATTGAGTAGACACAGTCAGGCACTGCGTTGTTCGTGGTGAGAGGTGATGCCTGAAAATATATTCTCTTAGCACATTCTTGACACTGTAGATCAAGGAATGTTGAAATCCGTAACAATTTCAGAAATGGAGCGCTCTATGCGTCTAGCTCCAACGATCATTCCGCGTTTAAATTCTGTTAAATCCCGTCGTGCGGCCATAATCACGTCAGAAAACTTTTCATATGAATCCCTCGAGTATAAATGATAGCCCTGACAATGCACTGCCCATTTATACATTTGTTACGCGATGCTTCTGTAATCTGTATATTTGAATATTGTTATCCCATGACTTTTGGCACTTCAATGTACTAATACATTTGTGATGAGCTTACTTGATGGGAAGATAGTTTAAACTGCAAAAAAATTTTTATACATAAAGAATAGTGGGAGATACAGCCATTTTCACAACTTAATTTTTTGAGTGATTGTACCATGCGGGACAGTAGAATGCCCATCTTAAAGATCTTTACATAAAATGGCCTGGAGGTTATTAAGAACTTTCCTTATATCCCTGTGTATAGAACAAAATATTTCATTATTGTGTTGGGAAGGAAAATCTTTCCAAAATTCTCTTTCTCTTATGAAAAAGTTAACGTTCTCTTCAAAATTTCATCGCTAATAAAAAATTATAAATTTGCAGAAAATTCAATCCATTCACTAAGATTGCGCTCTTTATGTTTTCAGTGCATTTATCGAGAAAGATATGAAAACACATGTGGGTGAGTAGTTTTTGTTTTAAACAATTCAAGATGCAATTTAAAAACAAATTCGATTAAAAATAATAAAGTATGCCTGTGAGGCTTTCTGGAAAAAATAAGAATCTGTAAGATAAATGGCACAAGTATTTTTGTGATTCGTGTTCTCTGTACCTGTTTAGGAAGTGAAATCCCTTCTCTACATTTTAAGATAACGCTTAAGGTAACATTAAGGCTTGAGACTTTAAGGCCCATCTACTGAACGAGAGCATTAAACAAACGGAAGTAAATGTTTCGTCTGGCGTGTTGATTTTAATCTTCCGAACGTTGTTTTGTTATATTTTATTAATTTGTTTCCCCAAATTAAAAATTGTATAAAAATTGAAAATATATTTTTCATCTTCAGCTTCAATTTCATTTCATTATGTTAATAACTTTCAAACTGAAAAATTCTAATAACTAAATAATTCGTAGAATGAAGTCGGCACTCGCTGCAGAACCAACGTTAAAGGATGTTGTTTTGCTTCTCCTAGTTTTCCTGACGTCAAAAACCAGTAGTTCCGCTGTGTATCTCTAGGAGGTAATGATTCATGGCACTCGACGAAAATTCATATCGAAATGAAAAGGTTTCTTCAAGTCGCTACTACTCCATCGTTGTCTGGTGGCATAGTGGTTAGCATTTAGGTTCTGGATTAGAATCCCGTCAGGCTATTTTTAATGAAAGTGAAGTTGTAGGTTCCGCTTTAATTAGCTTTCATGTTACAAATAGTGAATACAGATCGACAAATGAAACCAATATCCCCTCTTTTGCACATAGATATTGGGGCATTTTCAATATTTTTACTTTCGTTTGAATGTTAATTTTATTGTTTAACCCTCCGAGTGGCTTCGACGAGATTTGTCAAATTTGGCTTATGACGAGATACTGACTGTTTCAAGCCAACACCAGATTGGTTCAGTTTCACTGGAAATTGATGTTTGCTTATCTTATTCGATAATGGGCGTGGTATTTTAACCTTTAGACTATGGCCGGTACATCAATTGTACCTTTATTATGCCAAGAAAGAATTTGAATACGGCCGGTACAGCAGTTGTACCTTGGATGTTATAAGAATAGCTCCAAGAAAGAATTTACAATACGGCCGGTACAGCAGTTGTTCCTTTATTCTGCCAAGAAAGAATTTGGACTACGGCTAGTACAGCAGTTGTACATTGAAAGTTATACGATTCGCGCCCCAAGAAAGAATTTACAATACAGCCTGTACAGCAGTTGTTCCTTTATTATGTCAAGAAAGAATTTGGACTATGACCAGTTCAGCAGTTGTACCTTGAAAGTTATATGAATCGCGTCAAGAAAGAATTTAGACTACGACCGGTACAGCAGTTGTAACTTTATTATGCCAAGAAAGAATTTAGACTAAGGCCAGTACAGCAGTTGTATCTTGAAGGTTATATGGATCGCTCCAAGAAATAATCGCGCTAGTTATATCTATAGCCGTAGTCAAAATGTTAAATTTATGAGAACCAGGGAGGGAGGAAACGTGGAAGGCATTGATTTTCCGCTTACATAAAAATTACAATCTACGTGACAGCGTATTTTAATTAAATGGTGCTACAAAATGATTCGACTCCTTGATATATAATTTGCAGAGATATATATGAATAGGAACAGCACTTTCGCCGGAGAGGTGGATTTGTGCCATACCCGTCAGTTCAACGACCTTAATTAATTAATTAATCGCTTAACGTAGTTCGGTCCTTCGTGTTCGTTAGTTTCTCCTACAATTTCTCCTTCCATGAAGCAGTAATATTCTCAGAGAAACTCGTCTAAAACGGAATATTTCGCAAATTCGTTAATTTTTCCTTTATAAATAAGTATACCTCAATGTAATTAAGAGTGAATTTTTTCCAATATTTTAGTATGAACAAGACTATACTCAGGGTGATCTTCAGTCGTTATACGTTGACCAAGATAGTCTATAATCCCAAGTACGATGTAAGTAATTTTATTAATTTTTCAGTGTTAATTTACGAAATGGTTAAATTAATAATTTATTTCAAGAAAAACGGTGATGTAAAAAATGTAATTAAAGATTGAAATTGTGATTGCAAGATGACGTTCATTTTTATAAGAAATATAAAATTACCTTGCGTCTCTTGAATGTAATTATTTGAAATATCAGGTCTTTTTCAATTCCTGGGATGAGCAGGGGACCTACTCACCCGACAATAGATGAACAAAACATTCTTCTCTGTGAAGATATTCTCTGGAGTCTCTTAAGGGGATCGCTTTTTCCAGTGCGATGCTAATTCAACTACCGACCTTCATTTCCTGTAGTTATCAAATTTAATGAAATTGTAAATAATCCCACTCTTGCCCACTCTCCAAACTTACACAAATCTCCAACGTGAAGACATTCGAGGCACCAACAGATTTAACGTGCACCTGCACCCTTTGTACACGACGGTCTTTGTTTCTTGGAACCACGAGCGCAATAGCTGATCGGCAGTCTGGAGTGTTGAATTGCACAACTACTGTATCTAAGCGTTTCAAACTACCCTACCGTAAAACTGCTCGCGTGTGTTTATTTTGTTGCAATCTGCCACTCTCACAAACACTTGTTTCGTCTTTCAGAGCATTTCGCTTTTCAGCTACCTCGGCGGTTTCTTGGGCATGTGGATTGGGGTCTCTCTGGTGTCTCTTTTGGATCTCCTGGAAACTTTGTGCTACCTCGGATCCTACGCAATCAAGCGCAAGTCGTGGAAAAGGAAGAGGGTCGCTCGAACAAGGACGATTAGATACTTCTAGCATTCATTCAAGTTCGGATCGCAACCGCCAGTTTGAAGAACACGGTTATTCGAAGAGAGACGTAATGTGTATTCTTCTTTCGGTCATAAGGTGCTGACCTGCAGTTTTGCAATCTAGAGGAAGTATGTCTGCAATTAGATTGTCTACATATAGTAAAAAATGTCTTTGATTGATATTTTTGGTTGAAAATAAAATATCTTGCTGTTAAATTGTGTAGAATTTAGTGGTATTAAAAAAATGCCACGTCCAATCGAAGCGAGGGTAACTCTTTTCGGATAGGGTTTTGACAAGGAATCTCTTCGGGATTGATGCGTTGTCTTGCTTCAGTGAGACCTTGAACAACCTTCCCTACCTCGACAAGGAATCGCGGGGTATTAATGTGTTATTCATTTTGATTACATTGTATTACTTTTTAATAGTGTATTCTAGTGTTACGGCAGAAAATATCCTACATATTTCTAAACTGGTGTGTGGAGATTCATTCTTAGCCCTCCACCCAGGTGCAGTGTTATATTCAGTGTTCTGCAACACAACTGGAAGCAATGCAATTGTTCTGCAGAAATTTGGTCCGAATTTTGAAAACTGTAGTAAAATCAAAAACAGACGTAAAACACAATTATGGGCTAAATATGTATTACATATTTATAATGAAACATCAAAATTAATTAACTTACTTTATTTAAAACCAAGGCATATTTTCAGAACTTGCAATTCTGTCGATAATGTTAGAAGTTAAATACTTTGTCATTGACATAGAAGAGGGTGTTGTTTATAAAGTGTTTCTGGTCATTTGGTCGGTGTATGGAGGTTGTTCCGTAGCTAGAAAAGAAAAAAAAAAGGTGTGACAAGGAGCGCACTGCAGAACATCGTAATTTATGATTAAAAATAATCTGCCAGAATTTTGATCGAATAAAGGAAAAATTGTTATGCGAAGTACGTCACAGTTTTCTGATCCCGTGACACCCCAGAAAATTCTCTATATATTTTTTAACTAGTGTGGCAAACATCTTTTTTAACAATCTAGAAATGCCCTATGCTTTTCTAAATTGATGGATATTATTCATGTGTCGTTTTTATCAATTTCGCTGCATCTGTGAGATGGTCGAGATTTTATTTCCTAGTTCACAAGCATTAGTTAGGCATTTAAAAAATAAGCCGTGTGTTTTACGACATACTATAAAACATATAACTGAATAAAAAATCTGTCATTTAAATTTATGAATAATACTTTTTAAAGTTTCTTTATCACTGTGTGTAACATTTAAAAACGCTGAAAAGCATCTCTGAGCACTGGCCAGGATGAGTGCAACTAAGGAAGGATTAAATACAGTTTGGCCATGATTGCCATCGAATAAATTGAATCCTGTTAGCACGTTGCAATTTGTGTGGTCCTTTTAAAGAAGTTGCTTACTGAATTTTAGCTAGGGAAAAAGAGAATAGCATTTCTTCTAGCAAAATTTACAGTTAATAGATTAAACCGGAGGTGAACAGTACTCAATAATTTGATTCGCCAGGAACTCGAACATTTCTTACTTCATCTTAACTGACAAAATCTTTTGTAGCAAGTTAAAAACTCCTACAATAAGTTTAGCTTCAAACCGTTTTGAAGATAATTAAGTTGGTATTTGAATTAACTTCCCACTGGTGCAAAACAACGAGGGATTCGTGACGGTCAGGGATCAACCCCGAAGATTCATGAATATACAGGTGTCCCTGAATTCATGGGCCAAACTTTAAGTGTAAGTAAAATACATATAAAGAAGCATTTTTTTATGAAGTATAGGTGGAAAAACAAGAAATGCTGAGGAAATGATAAAAGCTCTTTACTTATATAATATTACATTAACTGCTCAAATGTGTCACCACACACATCGATACAGTCCTGTTAGCTCCTAGCAAGTGATTGGCGTAAGTTTTCGAAGATAACAGGTGTTTTACAAACTGTAACAGCAACGACTAAAAGTTTTGCTATGAGGTCCTCATCAAAATAAATTGGAGTGTCGTAGAGGAGTGCCTTTAACGGCCATATTCACAAGTCTCGAGTTAACTCGAGGATTATCAAGAACGGTATTCTCAAACAGCGTGCTAAGTGATCCGGGGATTAAAATGAGACGCTCGCTGTGATTGGCTACCTCACGATCACGTGGTATTGTTTACATTGGCTACGACGCCCGAATCTGCATTCATACTGATCAAGCACGTACTTCGCCGTAGAATTGATTCCAAATTGTGAATAAATAGGACTCGTACAGCATTTTAATATGGGTTTGGGAAAAGAAATGCAAAGGTATTTAATTTCAAATTGGATTTTTATGGAAACCTAAATTTTGCAAGAAAGAATTGTACACAATGTCTTGACAGATGTATGTAATCCGATTATCTTTGTACTTGTCAGTATGGGTGTCTGTTGGTGGTGTGAAAAGTGACTTGCATTGTCAATTTTCTTTCATTCGTAATAAATCAACATAATAATTTTTATTCTACGACGAATTTGCATCTGACATGGTCGTTTTCTACCGTTCGCTCTCTCCGGCTTATAGGAAAGAGGTGGCGCCAGCACCAATCTTTCGCTAAGCTGCTTGTTTAAGATTTACGCAGCTACCTTTATTTTCATTTTTCTTTTGAATTTCAATAAAATTATGTTTTAAATTTTCCATTTAAGCAATATTATGATGAGGACTCGCTGCTATGCAGCAGGTGCTAAGTAATGATACGTCGAATCCAGTGACCAGTCGTCTCAAGAATACTATACATTAGCATAGAATGAAATGTGTCATCCATTTTGTTTTGCAGAACATCCTTCGCAAAAAGGTAGTACTGCGCATGCGTAACTCTTACTCGCGAGTTAACTCACCGATTTCGGAGGATCAAAATGTAACACCGAACCGGCAGTTTAAACCACGGATCAGGACTTGTGAATACGGTTTTTTCGATAACTCGCGGATTATTGTTGATTCTCGAGTTAACTCGGACTTGTGAATACGGCCGTAAGTGTCCCCATAAGAAAAAATACATACTTGAGAAATCTGGTGAACGTGCTGGCCAAGCAACTGGTCCACCTCTTCCAATCCATCGAGGGTCAAAGGTGGAATTGAGGTAACTACGCACATCATTGCAGGAATGGGCTGGAGCCCCATCGTGCTGAAACCACATGGTATTTCGAACAGGAACTGGAACACTGTCAAGTAATTCTGGCAATACCTCTTCCAGAAAGATTAGATACGCTCTGCCGTTAAGTCGATTTGGGAGCAAGTATGGGCCAATAAGGAAATAGCCCACAATGCCCTCCCACACATTAACAGAGAACCGCTTCTGGAAAGTATGCGGACATGTAGCATATGGATTAGAGGTAGCCCCTACACGGGAATTGTGCAAATTAAAAATTCCGTCTCGCGTAAAGCTGACCTCATCTTTGAAAAGTACATTTGCAGAGAAGCTCGGAATGAATGTACTATGCTGCAAAAACCAACGACAGAAATCTACGCGCCGAGGATAATCAGCTGCCTTCAGTGCTTGCGTTCTCTGTAAGTCTTTTGCTCTAAAAATATTATGTAAGTAAAGAGCTTTTTTTAATTTCCTCAGCATTTCTTGTTTTTCCACCTTCCATTTTCATTTCCGACCCCATGTTGCTATACAAAAAATGCTTCTTTATATGTATTTTACTTACACTTAAAGTTTCGCCCATGAATTCAGGGACACCCTGTATATAGAAGTCGTATTTGTTCTGTAAAATTCCGATTCCAGGAACCACTTTTCAAAACAATTCATTAAATGTACAAAAAAAAATTATTTTCTACAAAAAAAAAAGGAACAATCAATTTGAAAATTATAAAAAAAAAACAGGAAACAATATATCTCTCTATATTAAAAAGATGTTACCGCCGCCGCCGCCGCCGCAGAATTGAAAACTGTGCTGTTTAGCTCGATTCTTAGACGGTTTCCCGAGAAAGTACTGATCGGAAAAAAACAAAATTGACATGGTTTGTTCTTCATCGTATTCCCTGGACAATTATTAAGATTTTTTTCCGATGCGGCTATTAGTTTAGGGTTTATTAAGTGTTAAAATTGAAGAAGCGAAATTTCTTCCGCGAGTGAGCAAAACACATACAAATTTTCAGTCTTCAGCCGTGAGTTTTTTTTAAAGAGTACCTCTCAACGTAAATTTTTGCAGCTCGTCGAGTTTTTTTTTAAATTTCAATTTGGTTCCTGATAATATTTTTTTGGAATTCGGGAAAAATCAGGACATTTTTGTTACTTTTTTTTAAAACTGCCGTATCTATATTTTATTAGTATTATTTTTTAATTTTTAAAATATAGCAGTATACCTCAGAATGTACTCTTTCTTACGGTACTATTATTTTTGATATCGGTTAATAATTAAATTGGATGCGATCAAAAGTTGGTCATACAAAATTCGGAATCTTTGGATATTTTCGCTACTTTTTGTTACTACCGTTACCTAAAACTGTCATATCTATATCGTATTACTATTAGTTTTTTATTTTGAAAATAGCGCAGTATACCTCAGACTGTACTCTTTCTTACGGTACCATTATTTTTAAAATTGGTTCATAAATAAATTCGATGCAATCAAAAGTTGGTGACACAAATTTCGTATTTTTTATTTCGCGGAGCAAATTCGCGGTGCATTGTATTCGCGGAGGTTTGTATTTTTGACTATCGGGTTTGCCAGATATCAAATTTATCGTAGCAACAATTGCCATAAAAACGTTTTCGTTTTATTTGGCGAGGAAAAAGTCTCGATTTTTTCCCTCTGTTCTCAGACGTTTTACCGAGAAAGTACAAAGTACGCATCGTAAAGTTTGGAGATTAACAGGGTTTACTTAAAATTGTACAGGGAACAAGATGCAGAAGATTTTTTACTGATGCGGCTATTAGTTTAGGGTGCATTAAGTGTTAAAGCAAAAAAGAGTGAAATCACTTGCGTAAGAGGTATTCGTTTGCGAAGCAAACCAAACGGGATTGCGTAGCAACCCACGGGGGTCGGCGAGCGTAAGCGAGCAGGGGGAGAAGCCCTCGCTGTGACGTGATGGACCGTAAAGGGAAATCAGGATAATACAAATTATTCAGATAGTTTCACTCTGCGAAAGGAATGTTGGTTTGCGAAGCAAACCATAGTAAGCAAACCATAGAAGCAAACCATATGTAAAAGGAGTGTTGGTTTGCGAAGCAAACCAAATGGGATTGCGTAGCAATCCCCGGGGGTTGGCGAGCGTAAGCGAGCAGGGGGCGGAGCCCCCTAGTCAAACAAAAAAGAATTAGTATAACAGGAATTCAAAGTTTCAATTCTATGAATACATCATGCTGCCATCTACTGAGCAATAATTGAACTACATATCATACACCTTAATTTTGAACTTCAGAAAATCAAAATTAAGTTTGAAATTATCTCATTTTAAACAGCTTTCTTTGGAACGGAAAACTAATTTTTCAAATATTCCCTTCCCTGTTTAATTCAAAACCTTTGTGAACCTATGCAGTAATTGTTTTAAATGTGCACTTTTTTACTACACTGGCCTCCAAAATTTAAGCACTTGACGATAAAATCAACAAAAATGCAAAAATAAGGCTTTGATTAACACGAAATTGCACATGAAGGTATCCAATGTGTTTATGCATTTTGGAAAGCAATAATTATGTACAAAGATGAAAACAATATTTCATTTTCTTAAGTTATATGATGACGTCACATTTGATTAACAAATTCATGTTTATAGTGAAACAAATCAAACAAAACTTACATTAATAAGAAATGTGACCATCTGGAACCTTTAAACTAACTTTACAACGATTTTACATGCTTTCGATTTGGTGATCAATCATCGCAGATGCAGATGCGAGCAATGGTCATTCCACCATTAGGGCAGTTTCTAACTGTCCGAGACATGTTAGAGGAGGTAAACGTGCTGAAACCGCACGAACGAGTATATCCCACAGGTTTTCAATGGGATTAAGATCGGAAGAATATGCCGGCCAATCCATACGAGAAATGCCCTTACGTTACAGGTACTCGTCAACGATGTTGGCTCGAAGAGGATGGACGCTATCGTCCATAATGATTCCTCCTTATGGACTATAATGCCTATCCTCTTTGAGCCAACATCGTTGATCCTCATCAGGACCAACTACTGCAGTATGGAGTATCACAACTGGAGTCCAGGATTTAATCCCGATACCGCACAGCCATCACAGAACTACTTTTAAAGATGTGGAACTTGGTGCGATAGCCCATTGAAATTCCGTCCCTCACCATGAGGCTACTTACTCTGAATTGGTGATGTTCGATGATGTTCTTGGCCCGATTGCGTGTGCCTCGCTCTCTCCAGACCTATATGAATTTCAAGAGATAATTTCGTGTTTCCTTAAATGCATAAACACATTTGCTACCTTCTTGTGAAATTTTGGGTTCATCAAAGCTTTATTTTTTCATTTTTGTTGATTTTAAAGTCACATGCTTAACTTTTGGTGGTTAGGTAGGTATTTTAATGAACTTCGTACTGGAGTAACACAACGGGCTATTGACGACGGTCCGGGATCAATCCTAACGGGAAAGTCTTAATTATTGGAGGCAGGTGAATTTAATTTTAAAATTAAATACAACTAAAATTTTACATACACATAATTTTATCCTCCATGATTTATAAACTCTACCCCTAAAAACAACAAATTTTAGATACTTCAACCAATCAATACCTTTAAGAATTTATTAATATAATCTCACCAAAGCAATCCCAAATACAAATTAATTATTCTAGAAGCATTTATACATGTAGAATTATTTTCCATTGTTTCTATTTATTTGATTTGTCAAAACACTGACTAACAGTTACTAAATTTCACTTTCAACCTTAATTGAATATTTCATGTCGATAAGAAGTTATTTTAATTGATGTCGCACTGGTGCAACATAACCTGCTATTATTCGATACTTCAGATCACCCCCTTCAGTATGAAAAGAATACTCTAAACTTTAAGGACACACACCTATGCTCTCTCGTGTAGCGTTTGGCACTAAATTATTTAACCAAAACTCTTCGATTAATGAGTTTTATTTACATTTATATACAAAGCTTAATTGATCACACTTCGGCTACAAAGACGCTGGTCAAAGCACATTAAATCTCATCCCAGGATGGGATATCGGAGAAAAGCGTTCAATATACAAACTCTGGTAGAAGTTCTACCGCAAATAGTCTCCCAGGATTGGAGCCAGAACAAAAAGTTGTTCTCTCGACGTTTTCAAACGATCATCTCCCTCCAGAGCTTCCAGCCTTTCCAAAAAAAAACTCTCATCGATGCCAGATCAGAACAGAGTCGCCATCCTTTTCGTCTCCCGGACGCTGTGTCTGGACTCGATGACACCTGTCTATGGTCATCATGAGATGTCCTTCCTAGCCTCGCTGAAGGGTCCCGCTTTACATTATGTTATCCCATAGCGGTGCTGAGAGAAATCTATTTTTAAAAGTATTGTATGAAATATGCTTCTTCACTTAGCCTCGTAATAGGGTCCTTTTATCGTCCACACTCAACGTAACACTCAGGATGTTTGTCACCTTGTTCAGTATTAGGCAGACGTCACACTCGTAGTAGAGCGAGTATAATTTCAGAAAGAACGTAAACTTACTTTGTAGTTTTGTGTCATAGAACATTAATATAGTAATGTTATTGTAAACTGCTTAGATAAAAGTAAATTTTATGAAATATATGGCTTTGTAAACTCATCCTTCCAAATTAACCTTCCAAATGGTTTTGTCGAGAAATCACGTCTATCAAGATCTGACCAATTTTTTTAACGATTAATCTTCTCATCAAAATAGTGTTGATGTTTTTTCTTTATGATGACGAGATCGATATGTGGTCAGTTTTCTTACCATGACGACATAGCTAGTCGAGACAACCACAAGAATGGTTACTAACTCTTAATAGAAAAGGTTAACAACCTCCTGGTAATTGTCTCGTGTGATTAGAAGAAAACAAAGGAGATCTCGATGGACGAAATATTTCGTTGTGAGACGAAAACAGGCCAGATCTCTGTATCATCAAAATATCAACAACCTCGATGCCGAGATATCTCCTTATTGTCATAGCTCGCCAGATCTTGATGGACGAAAAATCTAATCGAAACCGTTTGGGGAGAGTTAACTAATTCAATCGCATGATAGATAGTAACAGGCGACGAAAAGCTATAGTACACATCGTTTTAGAAACGCGACTATGTATCATATGAAACAATTCAAGTACTGAAGCATTGTTCACTTTTGTAACTGTAGTACGAAACTTTTATTCCCGATAGCCTTGATTTCCTCAAGTCACACTATCTGGAGATAACTGTCTCATCGTTGTGCTAGAAATGTGCAAAGATCTGTAAGTTCATTTACAAAAAAAAATTGGATAGCTTTTCATCCCAATAAGTTATCAATAGCTGACTGTTTTTTTTTCTACTCAACCATTCATTTCTACAAGCTTTGTGTTCGATTGTAAATTGCATTTCAAGTGCTGTAAATAAAAAACAATTGGCACGGTAGTTTGGATCCTATTCTTTCATGCTATGGCTATCAAAACTTTTAAGCTATTCATATTTAAATTGAGGTTAGCATTGCATATTACAACTTACGAAGGAACTATTTTGTTTCAGTTCAATAAAACAAATGAAGACTCATTATGTTTAGAATTAAAAGTTGAAAAGATACTCAATGCTCCAGAAATTCTTTCGTTTGGCAAAACATTCAAATGACCGTGCTTTTGTGTATCCACAAAGAAACAAAAGAAAATAATGATAACGTGTTAAAGGAAATCGATATGGGATAAACGCCAATGAACACAACCAATACAAACAGTTGGTTTGCTCAGTGATTTCAGAACAAGATTGCGTGTAAGAATAGACAACGACCGATATTTGGTAAAATAGGTTGAATTTCCTTAAATTAAAGAAATAAGTTATCTGCAATTTTCAAAATTTTCTTATAATTTCAACTTAGTTGTTTCTGTGCGTTAAGAGTCTGAAATTTGCACAAGTTCCTCGTCAGGTGAAATTGTCTTAGAAAAGTGGTGAAAATTGTAAATGTTTCCCTTGTGATATACATCCCGGAGTAAAATCGAGTTTTTAATACGCTTTTATAAAAAAGACATACATTTTATGAATAGTGTGATAGTTGAAAAAAATATATAGTTAATATTTACGTTTGCTTTTATAAGTAAATTCCATTGGAATGCGAAAACATTTTTCATACTAATGCAAAAAACACCCCTTAATTCCTCATATTAGTAGTAAAGAACTTCAGTGAAAATATTTATTTTTAGAATACGCTTACACGTAATTATGAATCGAATATGATGAACCTATTTTTATTATCTAAACAAGACACTGTTGCTGCATCTATTAATGTCGCGTTTTGGAAAAAGCAATTCTTCAAGGCGAAATTGTGAAAACTAGTACTCTATTTAGCAAATGCTCCATTGATACTAATTTTTCGAATAATTTTCATTTTGTTAAAAACTAAAAATGCATGAATTTCGAGGTGAAAACATGGAATAGACAAGATTCTATTTATCCACTTAGATTCACTTGTGTATCCATTCTCATAAATCAATGCTTTAAAACAGATGACTTTTGTGGAAAATACAGTGCTGAGAAGCAAAAAACTCTGTGACACCGATTTGAAGATAGTCAGTTACTTTTCAATGCAGAAATGAACATTGGTCATTTATTTAAAACTGTAAGAAATGCTTGAATTCCCAGATGAAAACATACAATAGACAAAGATTCTATTCCGCATACAGATGCACCTATATCCAGGCATATGCAGGCATGCGCCTGGGTACAGGTGAGGATGGTGAGAAACAACACGAACACGTGTCGTCCGTTTTCCGATTGGATGTTGAATTTAGAAGATATTAGGGTTTGCGGTAGCCCGGTTGGAAGAGTAGCGGATTGGCAACCGGAGTATAGCGAGTTCGAAATTCACTCCATCCCAAAAACCATACATAGTCGCTTAATAATGATACGTCTCAAACTTTCTAGGGTATCAGTATGCATAAGATGAGTGCCAGGATACAAAATCCGTCCTTCCAGACCTACACGAAGCCTGCCTTCGAGAAGTCCCTGATCATCAACTTCTCAATGTTCTTAGTGTGATAAATGATCCAAATACAAGATTTGCGGGAGTGCAGTAATTTGAAGACCATTTGAAGACTGTTGACATTTTTAGGAAACCGAACAATACAAAAATATGATAAATTAGTTTTAAAATGTTCTACATTAAATTTAAAATTGGGATTACATATCGCTTTTTTTTCCATAAGACATTCAAACCTAAATCTCTCTATATTAAAAAAAAGTTACCGCCGCCACCGCAGGAAATGAAAACTGTGTTGTTTAGCTCGATTCTTAAACGGTTTCCCAAGAAAGTACTGATCAGAAAAAAACGATATTAACATGGTTTGTTCTTCATCGTATTCCCTGAACAGTTATTAAGATTTTTTTTTCCGATGTGGCTATTAGTTTAGTGTTTATTAAGTGTCAAAATTGAAAAAGCAAAATTTCTTCCGCGAGTGAACAAAACACATACAAATTTTCAGTCTTCAGACGTGAGGTTTTTTTTTTGAGTAGCTCTCAACGTATATTTTTGCAGATCGTCGAGTTTTTTTAGAAATTTCAATTTGGTTCTTTTTTTGAAATTCGGGAAAAATCAGTAAATTTTCGTGATTTTTTTTTTAAACTGTCGTATCTATATCTTATTTCAATTAGTTTTTAATTTTTAAATTATCGCAGCAGACCTCTGAATGTACTCTTTCTTACGGTATAATTATTTTTGAAATTGGTTAATAAATAAATTCGATGCGATCAAAAGTTGGTGATACAAATTCGGAATCTTTGGATATTTTTGCTACTTTTTGTTAAAACTGTCATATCCACAGCATAATTCTGATATTTTTAAATTTGAGAACATCACAGAATACATTATATTACGTTCTTTCTTGTTGTACAAATATTTTTTTAATTGGTTAATAAATAAAGTCGATACAAGTAAAAGTTAGTCATACAATTTTCGGAACTTTCAGATCGTAATTTCCGAAACAAAACTAAAACTGTCATATCTATATCGCATTACTATTAGTTTTTAATTTTGAAAATATCGCAGTATGCCTCAGAATGTACTCTTTCTTACGGTACTCTGGGGGTTGGCGAGCGTAAGCGAACAGGGGGCGGAGCCCCCTAGTGATAAAAATTAACTATATGAAAACCGAAGTACTATACAGAAACAAACAAAAGATTGCATAAATGAAACATACCAGAAATTGCACAAAAGATCAAAATTAAATATCGCTAAACTTTGAAAAAGATATCCAAATAATTCAAACTAAAATTTAATATGCTTTAAAAATGATAATCCGAATTATCATACTCTAAAAAAGAAGTAATAACTAAGTTTTGCACAATCGTGATCCAGTTCCAATAATAGAATAAGTACAATAAAAATATACTTACATAAAAGGTTAAAAGTTAACGCTAACTAAATATTATTAAAAAAACTTTTAAAAAAATTATAAAAAAAACAATAAATTTTAAAAAGGATATCCAGTAATCGGGTGGTTACACACGTACAGTAAATACGGATTTATTCAATACCGATTAAAGACTGTTGCCATTCGTAGGAGACCAAATAATAATTAAATATCGCATTAAATTAATTCTAAAATGTTCTAGATTAAATATTAAAAATCGGGCTGAACTATAAAATTGCAAAACATTCTGACTACATGTATGCCAAATTTCATTATTGTAAATGCCATCAATTTGTCAGAACACTGCGAACACACACACATAAACTTCATTTTATAATAATAGAGACAGCCTAACAATTCCGTTTGGTTTGGGGACTAAAACCACAGGAGCTGGATAGGGTGATTCGTATTGTTCAATAAAATCTTTTTGGAGTAGATCATCTAATTATTTTCTTAAATTTTACTTTTTATCCGGTGATGTGGTAAAAGTGCTATTGGTGGATGCTTATTTGTATTGATGTGGTGTTTGATGAAAGGCGTGGCCTCTTACCGTGGTCGTTTAGGAGACGGTTCATAGCTTCACGCTGGGTTGAAGTAAGTGCAAGTCCTTCCGTCTCTCGAAGTGAGCATGAGTTAAGGTCTGGCTCACCTTTCACTGGGGAAAGGTCGCTGGGCGGTGAAAAGGAGTCTTCACGAAATGGGAATGTCCGTTGCGGATGATCAACAAATAACCACTTTCGTTCTCTTAGGTTGAGTACAACGCCACTGTCTTGAAGGAAACTAAGCGCCTAAGAGTGTGCGATTCCCTTTGGCCCTTCTTTCCTGTTGAATTTTTACTGTGGTAGAGACGATCTCTACGTTAGTGCTGCGTCCATCGGCTAGAGTCATGACAAGTGAAGTCTTCTAGAACTTTGCTCCCTGTCTTTGTAGGAGGTGGTAAAGGGTTTCGCCAGCGATAGAGCGGCTAGCTCCTGGGTCGGCACATGCTGTGCTCATCACCCCATTCACAAACACCATAAGAGTGGCAATTTGAGGGGATGGCCTTGATAACTCCAGAGGCACCACATCCATAGCAGACAAAGGGTTTCTGTCTTCATTCGTTTCATTATCGTTTTACCAATGCGCTCTGTCAGCAGAAAAGGGATCCCACCTACTTTGACTGGGGATCCCTGATAGAGCCATCATTTTGTTCTCCTTGGTACTTTGGGGTTCTTGTATAGTAATCCCTCCTGGAATAAGAAGGTTTATATGCCTCGTGGACTTTGTTTATGTCTTCTATGACTGGATCTGACACAGTAATATGCGTCGAGCCGTTCCACGAGCTCCTCAGGCAAATTCAGATCGCACCAGGAATTTAAAAATTCTCTTTTACTTCATTGGGTACACGTCTCTTCATCTGATCTGCGATAACCAGGCCTTTGAGATCTTCAAACTTTGTGACGTCAAGTTCGGTGAGCCAACCCTCGAAGTAATTTGTTAACTCAAAATAAAAGTCACGCCAGAAGTTTCCTGTAGACGTGCAGTGTAATGAAAACAATTGTTGAAATTTGTCAGCCGTCTACCTGAAACGTTGGAGTAATATTTTCTGAATGTGAGCATAATCTTGAAACTGGGTCTCGGGCTCTCTTGCGATCAATTTCGTCACTTCACTTGGCAAGACGCTGATCAGATGAACGACATACATTTCTTTAGGGACCTTTAAAAATGACATTTGGCGTTTGAATATTGTCAAGAAAAGACACATGTCTTCCTTGTTAGGGTTGACAGTAGGCACAATATGTGTGCACATCTTCATTGATGAGGATTTAAGTTGGTTTCCTCTGGAAACTTGATACTTTACTTTTGGTCACAATATGAAGAGTTGCGTTGCTCTCTTCATATATTTCTCGCACCACCCGCACCGGGATATGAGGTATATATACTTAGTTTCTGAAAATAGAACGAGTTTACAAGTCAGCCTTGAAATTCAGTTCGAGAGCGTTGTGCGCCAGTTTGTGGCAGCGTGTTGTTCCAACGATACGATGGGAAAAACACTTGCACAAAATTTATTTAAATCTTTGAAGAAAACAAGCAGGGGAATTTAGAACAAAACGTTAAGTGCTCGGAGAACACAACTTATACCATTCATGGCTGACTCGCAACTAGCGGTAATGGCGGGAACAGTTCTGTGCAAAAGTCACAACGCCATCTGGTGGTATGTTGGCTTGCTACACATTTACTTTTATTTTATGTCTTTCAAAGGAATTTTTGTTTTAGAGTTTCAAAAAGTGTTGAGACTTTTAGCTACGTCGGTGGCTACATTGGGATTTGGATTGGCCTATGTTTAGTCGCGATGTTTGATTTCCTCGTGACCCTTTGATACCTCGTCGCCTATTCATGGAAGAGAAAAGAGTCACGAAAATGTTGTTTCTACGACGAGAACACAACCGGGTCTTCGCTTATTAAATCTATGCTTTTCTTATTGAAACATAAAGATCGAAATGTTATTTTTTGCGCCGACTCTGGAATTTTATTACAATATCTTAATGGTTTCCAAACATCTGCTTTTTTTTCTTGCATTTCCTTTCGAATGTACGGCTTTGCAAATATACTTCTGCGAAGAGAACACAGATACGCATTATTTAAAAAGGAAATGATTTTTTTTTAAATCACCAAAATTGATTGATAATATTTAATTTTAGTTTTAATGTAATTGATACCAAACTCTATAGATTTCAATCTGGACTCAGTTGCGATGTTTGACGAAGTTTTGGGAACTAAAAAAATATATACACTACCCACTTGTAGTAAGTCTGTCGACAATATACTATATCCAAGTATAAAGAGTAGGAAAACGCGAATTTTATCAGATTCTTTGACATTTTTTGATTTTGAACCGTTTTCTGCGTAACAGGTTTTCTAGCTTGAAATGTTTTGGATTATACTTTAAATCTGTTGTCATGCTTGAATGTAAATAAATAGTTCTTTCTCTGCCTGATTTTGAAATTGTGGTTTAAAATGTTTCTTTTACCTAATTTCAACTTTTCGGCAAACTTTTAAGTGATTAAGAAGAAGTCGTTTTTAACTACTTGTGTGATACAGTTTCAAATTAAGTTAGTATGATTATCATGTGTATAGAAATTATTGTGCAAACAAAGATAATGAGAGAATAAATCTATAGTTAATACTCATAGAATCTATCAATTTTTGATAATTGAGCAAAATTGTTGATCTTGTCTCATGTAAGAATTACGTCACATTCTGATATTTTTATGCATGTTTCGTACATAGGCTTTTTTATGGAAAAGAAATGGTATGATTTCGTTACAATCGGGTGACTGTAAAACTGGGATAAGCTTTTAGTATGTTTTGAAATTTTATAACAATGACCTAATCACAAAAAAATTCGTTATCTTGCATTAGCAAAATGTTACCAAATGATTCTACAAGAACACACACACGCACAGCATGGTTAATTAAGTCTCGAAATAATAAGTGGAACCCAAGTTATACATGCAATGAACAATGATAAACATTAAAATTCGCTCTTCGTACTATGCATATTATTGTCTTGGTTAATTGTTGTGACTCATTAAATATTTCTACAAAATTTCTGTGAACAGTTTTGATTCTGACATGCGTACAAGGCGCATTAGACAACGCCATGGTTGACTTTATTTTCTTTCAAACGCGAAAGGATAAAAACTTAGGATCACCTGATAACCCAACTTTTTAATGCCAATTTTGATGAAATCTAAGATCATTAATTTTAATTTTATA
This sequence comes from Metellina segmentata, assembly GCA_947359465.1. Classification (NCBI taxonomy): domain Eukaryota; kingdom Metazoa; phylum Arthropoda; class Arachnida; order Araneae; family Tetragnathidae; genus Metellina; species Metellina segmentata. The sequence goes on along the minus strand of OX375881.1, from coordinate 4,236,434 downwards.
AATTTGATGATCCGCATAAATTATGAAATACCTTTACTATCAGTTAAAAGCAGTAGATGGCAGAACAAAATAATTAAGGTTAAATTTAAAGAAAGGAATCTGGTAATCTAGATGATGGTTTTGTTCAAATAATGGTACACTGAAGAAATAGGAATTAACACAGGGGCATGTAAAAAATTCCTCGTCTTTATCTGCTTGCTCTACGTAACTATGAACTTCTCCTTAAAGTTTTTATGAACACTTTTTATGGTAGTGTTAAAAGATAAACCGTCTAGTTACAAATTCAAGACATTTCAATTTAAAAACCGTTTAACTGACACCTTTTTTCGCCAGTCAGTTATTATTTTAGTCAGTCTATTCACTCATTATAAATAAAAAATGGAACTTTTTTGAATGACTAAAGTGTCATGTCATGATAAAAGAAGTGGTCAGCCCATACATCAACATCTTTTTTCGTTCTAAACCATGTGATTCAAACGCCAATTTGCAATTGCTACAGCACGATCACCCTAAGCCCGACTCGATTCACTGTTTACATTGAACAAAAAGATAAAATGGCCATTAAGTGCGATGATTTGTGGCGACATCTGTTGATCAGAATATTAAGTGATTTTAAAAGCATGGCGCCATCTAGAGTATAGATTATCAACTATATAATTCCTATTATGTGAAGATTCAGATAATTTTGCTTTGGAAAGAAGTATTTTTTGTAAAATTTTGTTGGAAATAAAACATTTCTCTGGTATTAAAATACAAGACTGTTGTAGATTATAAGAATTGCTTTTGTGCGGCATAAAAAAAATTGAATAAACTTTTTAGAAAATCACGCATCTATAACAGCACAATTAAAGTCAGTAACATGCAATCATTGAATTTCGAGAGTGGTATTGGATCTGATTTCAATAAAATGTCTCGCGTTAAATTCAAGAATTAAATTCATTACTGCATGCCATTTATGATGACAGATCTCAAACATAATTTAGTTAAATTGGCTGTTTCAGACCATGAAGAAAAATGAAACTAGTTTTGTTTTTAAAATTTGAGTGCACTTCAAAGTGATTAGTTCAAGTCTAAAGAATGTCTCTGCAACCTTTCAACGAGAAATGAATAAAGTTTTGTCGTCTTACAGAAATTTTTCAAGGGCCTTTATCGATAATATTGTTATCCATTCCAGAGATTAAAATGAACAACTTATTCATTTGGACACCCTTCTCACGACACTTGGTGCGTACAATCAAAAGTGAACACTTTTTAGGGATGGTTTTCGATAAGGAATCGCGTAGTATGATTTTTGAATGGTCGATTCTGAATATGTAGAATGGGTAGCACTCGCGACTCTTTAGATTACATTTATAGGATTGAAATTAAAACGAAAGAGTTGTTGTTCTTCGATACCAGTTATTACAACGTCAAGTGGTGAGACAAGGGAGTGAGGTAGGTAGATGAATTAGGTTGCACTAAAGCAACACAACGGGCTATTTGTGACTGCCAGGGGAAAATTCTGATGGGAAGGATACAAGGATTTGGAACAACGGTCAGATGACGAGGTGAGTACTTCAGCTGGAACCCTACTCTCCAAACTTTCACATCAGGCCAACGTGAGAGCATTTGAGGCCACGACAGATTTAACACGCATCAGCACCCACGAACTCGACGGTATTTGGGTAGGTCAAGTTTCAAACTCTCAACCCTCCGTTTGTTTATCCTCAACTCTTTTATGATTGCACGGTTGAAGACAAACGGACTAGAAACCTGATGGTTGTGAGTTCGAATTCAACCAAAGACTGTAGTGTACAAAGGGGTTGGTGCATGTTAATTCTGTCGTGGGCCCAAATGTCCACACTTTGGCGTGGTGTGGAAATTTGAAGGGTGGGGTGCCAACTTAGGTGTGACCTAGTCATTTGAGCGGTATTTAAAATTACTTTGTGTTGTCCTCGTATCTTTTCCTTCCGGTACATTGTGTTGCTCCAGTGCAACGTTAATTAAAATTCCTACCTACCTACCTCTACTCTTTCTACCGGGATATACTTTTTCCTCCATGGGCTACCTTTGGTAAACATGGGGATCGATGATTGCACAATTTTTTCGACTTTCTTCTCTCCATACTTCCTTTCAAGAATTAATTGAAACAGCCTGTCTTGTGTTTGGCACAGCGTGATGTTAATATGACCCCTGAGCCATTGAACCCATACCAATCAAACCCAATATTGATACCTCAGTGACTTTTTTGACCAACCCTCTCATTATCAACCCGATGGCACAAATAACACATTCCATCATTGAAGCGCCAACTCCATCAATGTGCATACATCTATCTTGGGTCAGAGTACATTCTGGTGTTGAAGGAAAGGAAGCAGCAGATAATCTTGCAAGAAGTGCCAACGGTAATACGTTCATCCGCCTGTATCCCATCATTCTCCCGGCGTCTCATTTGAAGAGGTCCCTCAAGCTTGTATCAACTAACAGCTGACAAGAGAGATGAATAAACTCCATCAAAAGCCGGAGAACATTCGGGGTTTCTCCCAAGGTCTGCACAAAGCGCCTGGTCTCCACCCCAAAGCTCACACACTTTTAAACGGACCACGGCCCGTTTCTACAGTATGTATTGAGGATGAATGTCCATTGTTGTTGCCTCTGTATCTGTGGTATGGAAGCAGACCCGAACCATTACGTTACCACCTGCCCTATCACACCTCATCTACACAATAAGGAACCAGCACGTCAGTACTACGACGCCTGGCGTAAAAGCCTGGCTATTCATCCCTTGCTTCAAAGGAAAATAATACAATCGTGCTATTTGGGGCCTCCAGGGAGTTTAAATTTACGCAAGCGATTTAGGTTCAATTTTTGACAACAACACTTTAACTGCCTCTATAACCTCATAGCAAACTTTCATTAAGCAGCACCTGCTTGTGCATTTCTCAACTTGTAATTTCTGCTTTGCATCACACCAAATTATTTTTATTTTTCCTTTTCTCATTTGGCCACCTTCACTTTATGGGAAATTTGTTTACCGTAAACCCAATCTAAGGGTCGGTATCCGGAGTTAAGTTTAGTCTTTACATTCAGAAGACTAGAAATAAAAGGGAGAGTTCTTGTTTGGACACTAGTTACAACGTCATTTGATAAAATTAAAAAGCGAACAAGGATCCACTTAGGCGTGACCCAGAAACTGTATGCTGTTCCATAGATGTTTAACGCTTTTACAAATAAGCACATCACTTTCGTAGCACCTTGCAGATCAAATTTGCAGCCGCACAAAAGACTCTCGTTCACTCAAGCGACATTAAAGCTTTCAGATGCAGTTGCGTATCGAACAATCAAGGGGAACAAAGACAGCGGACGGGGGAAGATTCCGTAAGTAGGTTACGTCCCACCTCCTCCCTTACTTACAAAGGGAATGGACACTTCAAAGGGCGGAATGCCGACAAAGGGGCGATCAGAAGGTCCCGCGACGTTATTTTCCATCCGAAAAATTACGCTTCATTAGATCTCTGCTCTTAATGAGGGCTTAAAATTGGGACAGCAACTCCTTTCAAGTCCCCAGCGTCCATTGTGATTGGGGAAATGAAAATTTACAAGTGAAGTCTGTCGTGGTGCCATCGCGGGGGGAGGGGGGCATGAAAAACCTGCTGTAATTCCAAATAGACATCTTGATCAACGAGTCCGTCGTATTAGCATCCATTTCACGATGTCTTCTATAAACCATCGAAGGATAAATCGAACAAAGAAAACAACGAAACGAACATGGAATGATTCGAAGAACATAGGACATTAGAAAAAATAAAAATAGAAGATGAATCACAGTTTAAAAAAATAATTTAATTATTCTTTCAGAGATGCAGTTAAAAAATATATGTTCCAAAGTCTTTTCCTCATCAAGGTGTATGCAAGGCACTAGTTAGAATCAGCCAGCTGAACAAGATTCAAGTAGGCCTGAGTTACAATGTGGCCTATGGTGGCTTTAGCAGAGAAAGTAGCAATAGTTCTTGGGCTTTGTTTTGAAGTAATGGAGACCATTCTGGAATTGAAAAAGATGGCGATTCATTCCATTGATCAAACTGGATGAAAAGTACACCCCAGTGATTCAGCCTCTCTTGTGATCGAACACCATAGTGACAGATTCTGAAAAAAGGAATCCCCAGTGATTTAGCCTGATGAAACGTACAACATTAATTGAGCCTGATGAAAACTACACCACAGTAATCGAGCATCACAGTGATCGAACTTGTTAAAAAGTACATCCCAGTGATCGTTCCTGATGAAACGTACAACCAGACTGATCGAGACTGAAGAAAAGTACACATTTATCGAGATTCCCTACTGTGATCACGCACCAATGATTGATCCATCCCGATGAATCAATCACTGGTTGATGGCAGGACAGCTTCCAGGGGGCTTCCAGCTTCCAGCCCAGAGGGCAGAACAGCTCCTGGATGAACAGGAGTTGATCGTTGTACGACTTGTTCAACATGTTTTTTATGTTTTTTTAGAATTGGTGATGTTGTACCTCGCCAAGGGGATTAGTGACGATAAGGCAATTTACAAAATAAGTTGGAAGAAATTAACTTATGCATAGTCTGAAAAGGTTTCTCCAAATCATACGATCTTTATAAAATATCTTTGATAATTCCCCAACACTTTAATGAATTTACAACACATTTCACACTGTGAATTTAAGATTTCATGATGATATATTGACTATAATAGCGAATACCTTTATTTGAACGGAACCAAATCTATCTACAGGGTAACCTGCAAAGTCCCTGTAAGTCCTTTAAAATTGAAACAGCTAACCGCTGGGAACAGTGAGTTGCCGTAAGGGGAACACATCTGACAGGCCTGCGATCATATAGTTTAGCCGACATGTCCCAAACGTCTCCAAACGCTTTGCCTTGAAACTGTCGTACCCGTGGCTGATGAAAGCTGATGAGAAAGCTAGGATGCTGTGCTCCGTCAGCTTCTTTTTGCAGTTACTGCCAAATACCGGTCGTCATTTGGCGTTGTAACTAGGGTGCGACCTGTACTGCAACGTATACTGACATTTCCATCATTTTGTAATCGTTGCCAAAGCCTAGAGATGACAATTTGGGCGATTCCAAGATCCACTGAAATTTCCGTCTCAGTACGCCCACATTCCGTTGAGCGCTGATTCTTTAAAAAAGACCGGTAGCTCTTTTCTAACGAATCAGCGCTCGCTCCCTCCGTTAATTGAACTAGCTCTTTGAGTCAGCTCTTGAGCAGATCGCCTTCTCTAGAACACAGTAAAACAAGCAGAAATCACCGTGCGATCCATGGGCGTAATTCAACTTTCAACGATAGAGGGCGCATCCTAGCGAACACAATAAGAACGTTGTTCACAACTGATGTCTTTATTTGTGCTGTGAATCGGGAGAAGGCAGAGATTCATTACATGTATGGGTCTACATTTCATACGAATCGTTTCTCTTGAGTGGATCCTTTTTTTAATTACAATTCTTGTTATGAAATATATACAAATACGTTTTACTATAAAATGTTGTTCTCTTTTGAGTTAAGTTTTCCCAACCTTCAAAAAATATTTACCTTACATTGAACCTTTTATTAGTATTTCCTCGTCTTCGAGTTTTGCTATTCACGTGAATAGTCCCTTTGATAGGTTGGCTCCACCTCCAGGCTTACCAGCGGAGTAATTTAATTAGTTTTAAAAAATTGTTTTTCGATAAACACTGGTAAAGGAATCTGTGCAAGACTGAATTTTTCAAAATCCTTTCTTAGTGCACGTCTACAGTAGAAGAAGAATTACAATGCAAAATTTCAACTTCAGAGGCTTTGTAGTTCTTGATTTTCAGTGATCTGTGAGTGGTATTTGGTTTTTATATACACTCGATAACAAAAAAATCGACGCACTAAGAAGGAGTTGTCCGATTGTGATAAAAATGGTAAATGTGAAGAACATACATAGAAAAACAAGCGATTAAAATTTCAGAACAATTGAATGATTTATTTCAGAGTTTGACCGTTACGAAGGAGGAAGTCATTAAGGTGTCGGTTCACCTATGGCCTGGATGTAAGCTGCCAACTTGCATGGTATAGACTGAAAAAGTTCCCAGATGGTATCTTGCAGAATTTCTTGCCATATTGTTTACAACTGTCAGGCTAAATGGTCAACATTCCAGGATGGTTGGAATCGGCTTACCATAACGTCCCAAATGGGCTATATGGGATAGAGATAAGGAGATCTAGCTTGACAAGGAAGTGTTGGGAAAACTTGAAGACAATTCACAGCAACACGTGCCATGTGTTGCAGGGCATTATCTTGCTGAAAAGTAAGTCCGGGGTGTCGCAAAAGGAAAGGTAACACAACCGGTCGTAGAATGTTGTCGACGCACCACTGTGATGTAAGTGTGCCAGAAATGACTACCAAAGGGGGCCGGTTATACAAAGAAGATGGCACCCCAGAGCATAAAACACTGTTGTGGGCATGTGTGGTATACGATAGTAAAGGCAGGATCCCCACACTATTATATACGTCTCCAGACACAACTGCGTTTGTCATCAGGACACAGTTGGAAAGGGACTCGTTACTAAAGACTATACGTCTCCAGTCGGCGTAGTTAAAAGTTGATAGAGGCCGGCATAACTTCCGGACAACTCTTTCTTGGTGCGTCGATTTGTTTATAGAGTATATATAGATTGTATTCAATTTAATTTAATTTGTGTACAGTTATGATATTTATTTCTAACAGAAGCTCCGTTATTCCAAATGAAGCTGAATGGAATTTTCATAAAAAAGTGCGTTTGCTTCATACTAAATTAGTCACGAATGTCGTCACAATTTAATATTTATCACCATTGAACAAGTAGAAAGCGGATTAATATGTAGCCTATCACTCCCACACACAGGGTTATAAACATAAGTGTACCATATGTGGTGTGCATTGGTCAAATGGTGTAGATTTGTATAGAGAAGAGACAAATGCCATGTCTTCTTTATATATCTAACAGAAGCTTCGTTATTCCATCTGCCGCTGGATGGAATTTTCATAAAAAAGTGCGTTTGCTTCATACTAAATTAGTCACGAATGTCGTCACAATTTAATATTTATCACCATTGTACAAGTAGAAAGCGGATTAATATGTAGCCTATCATTCCCACACACAGGGTTATAAACATAAGTGTACCATATGTGGTGTGCATTGGTGAAATGGTGTAGATTTGTATAGAGAAGAGACAAACGCCATGTCTTCTTTATATATCTAACAGAAACTTCGTTATTCCATCTGCCGCTGGATGTAATTTTCATAAAAAATGCGTTTGCTTCATACTAAATTAGTCACGAATGTCGTCACAATTTAATATTTATCACCATTGTACAAGTAGAAAGCGGATTAATATGTAGCCTATCACTCCCACACACAGGGTTATAAACATAAGTGTACCATATGTGGTGTGCATTGGTCAAATGGTGTAGATTTGTATAGAGAAGAGACAAACGCCATCTCTTCTTTATAAATCTAACAGAAGCTCCGTTATTCCACCTGCCGCTGGATGGAATTTTCATGAAAAAGCGCTTTTGCTTCAAACCTAATTAGTCATGAATTCCGTAATGATTTAATTTACCATCTTCTCATATTGATGATGAAATTCGAAAATATCGCATATTAGGTGCAAGAATGCCGCAAGTAAAACTTATTCATAGAAAAACTAAGTGCAAAACTCTATGCCGAAAAAAATTCGCCATTTTTACTGAAAATGAATGCTTGGAAATATTCGTAGTCACTCCAAAACATAAAAAATCAACTTCTGTAGTAGTCACCTTAGAAAAAAAAAATCTTTCAGTAGAATTGCAACGAATATGAAAGGGATTACATGGATGGACTCATCATGTATACGTATTTGCGTACGAAGTAAATTGTGGAAGCGACGGAGAAGTTAAAATGGATATTAAAAATTATTTACCGTACACTTGAATGATGCTAGCATTCGTTTATGATAAATAATTAATATGTCTGATCACCTTTAAATCAACATATCATTAATTCAACGCCGAGTAGTTCTGCAAGTATATCAATCAAAAATACGTCTCTTCGACAAAGTTCAATGTTTAAAAACATGTATACAACGTTGGAATATTCAACAATATTTCAATGTTTATACAATATTTAAACCTCCTATCTCGTCAGTAGCAAAACTGATCAGATATTGATGGACAAGTAATCTCGCCTTTAGAAAAAAAATTGACCAGATCTTCGTCTTGTCATCATAAAAAAAATTGGCATTATCTTGACGACGAGCTATCTCGTCATTAGCAAAATTGATCAGATCTTAATGAACAAAATATCTCGTCAAAACCACTTGGAAGATAAAACTTCAATCATTTCTCAAAATATTCTCAATCATAAAGTCATTCAATTCATGCAAATTTTATACTTTTAGTACCTTTTTAAAACTATATAGTGCTACCGTAACGGATGACCGTAGAGCGAGAATCCAAACCGTTTGATCCTGCTTGGGTTTAATCCAAGGCATTTTAAATGGTTAAATTGCAATTGCAGTCATAAATAACCACCAGTGGAATTGTGATGAAGTTATAGGAGTAGCACTCCTATAACTATATGTATAGAAAGAATCTGCGAATAGCGAAAATCACGAGTTACTGATAGAATTAAAGTCTTAGTGTCTAAATCCCTCTCAGAGCGATCCTAAATTTGAAATGGGATTATCGGATCGTTTTAACCGACGCCTTAGGTTTTTACTACCCTACCCAAGACATTCAGGTCGAGGATTACTGTAATATAAGAAGTTCACTCGGAGAGTGTGGTATCAAGTTCAGAGACGCCAAAGGTCACTTGAGTTTTGGTCGTAAAACACACCAGCCGTTCTGTTTAAACATAATTTATTAAGTGGATCATTCTTTTCCATCGCAGCAAATTTTTTGTTACGTTTATAGTAAACATTTGAACTGCAATCAATCGTGGAATTAATGTGAGCTAAGAAAAGTAGGCAGTATTTTTCTCGTAGTAGATAGGCAGGTTTTATACCTTAAAAGTTTTAACTATTTTTGAACCACAATATATATTATATTTTAATGGGTTAAATTAATGTGATGAATGGAAGGCAATTATTCATTCTTTTATGCTAACAACAAAAAAACACATATTCCAAAAACCTAAACAGGAAAGATCTCAAAGCTTACCTCACTGTGTTGCTCCAGTTGTAACACAAATTAAACTACCTATCTTTACCTTCTGGTGGTTGTCTCGCTGAGGTATCTTGTTATTAAAACAAAACTGACCAACCCTTGATGGACATCTCGTCATTAGAAGAAAACTGACTAGATGTTCATATAGTCAGCCTTTGTTCGGATGACCTTTTTGCATAATCAAATATTGGTATGATCTTGATGAGGTATCTCGTCATTCACAAAATTGGTACTACCTTGATGGACGAGATATCTCTTCAAAACCTCTTGGAGGATTAAAGTTTACCTGTGATAAGTTGTGGTGTGTTTGGAAACGAGACAGATGAGTATACTTTTAACAATAATTACTTATCCATCAAGATCTGGCCAATTTCACTAATGACGAGATGTCTACTAACAATAATTAACTATCCATTAAGATATAGTTGATTTTGCGATAATGACGAGATAAAAATCTGGTCAGGTTTCAACTAATGTCTAGATATGTCGTCCATGAAGATCAGGTCAGTTTTCAACTTATGTCTACCCATCTAGTCCACATCAATATCAGGTCAGTTTTCAACTTATGTCTACATATCTAGTCCACATCAAGATCATATCAGATGTGCTAATGGCGAGAAAAACACCAAGAGGGTTAAAAATCAATGTGTTTTCTACACTGTCTCGATTCCTCAGAATATATGGGACTAGTCCAAAACCCAGTGCGACGCAAATTCAACTGCTTACCTACAATGCATTATCTTTATTTTGACAGTTCGCATTAGACTGCATATTCCCTAAAATAGACAGCTCCGTAGGATTTTTGTATCGATTAGCATTAGAAGCACACATTTTAGTTTGAAGCCTTACAACTATGCATACGGACATTATGCTAAATGCACATATTACAGACCTTATTCGGATATTATGCTCTTGCACACATTTTAGTTTGAAGCCTTACAACTATGCATACGGACATTATGCTAAATGCACATATTACAGGCCTTATTCGGATATTATGCTCTTGCACACATTTGCCTAACTCGAGATATCCTTACAAGAAACCTATTTCGATAAAATAAACAATGCTGTTATTGACACTTAGAAGATAAAAAAAGACGAGATGAAATTTTCCCTCCCACTCTTGTAAAGAAAACATCATTTTCAAAATATTTTCTAAGATGTTTTTGTAACGTGGAGAGAGGTCTTTTGGATCTATGAACATCTTTCCATACACCATTTCAGAAATTCAATTTTCTTTCAAGTGTGTGGGCTTATGTTTGATATCTGGGATAAGAGTGGATTTTTTAAACCAAGTAAAATATATGTATTTTTGGAAGAAAAAGTTTTTACATCCTAAAAATGGGAAAATCTATGTCTCACAGAAGTGCAAGAAATTTACTTTTCAAGTGAGCGTTTGAAAATTAAGTTTTATTTTTTATTTGATAGAGTTAATTTTGCCCTAACCTCTACCCTTTACAGGCCTTGATAGCCCGGTTGGAAGAGTAACGGTTTAGCAACCAGAGGGTTGTGAGTTTGAATCCAACTCAAAACCGTCGTGTACAAAGGGGGCTGGGGCACGTGAAATCTCTCGTGGCCTGAAATGTTCTCACGTTGGCATGGTGTGCATGAGGTTGTTGCCTCGTTATTTGACCGTGGTCAACTTTACGTGGTGTTGTCCTTGTATCTTCCCCTTTGGGATTGATCCCAAACTGTCACAAATAGCTCGTTTGCGTTGCCCTAGAGCTACGGAAATTATAATATCTATCTGCCTACTGCAGGCCTCGAAATAGATATTTTAATACAGGTGCACTTTGTGCACCTAAGTTTTTAAATTAGATGATTTTAGATTATATTTTAGATGCACATTTAAGAAAACGTAATGTAAGAGCATTAACTTAATATAAACTACTTTATTAGTTGGGTATGTTTAAATAGGTTAATAGTAGATAGTAAATTAAAATATTAAATTCTTTTTTTTAATCTGTGAAAATATTACAAATATTCAGTCATCATCAGACATGGGTGGGCAAAATCACATACAAAATATACGAGTACACTATATTTTTAGCAGATGAAATCTGAGTTTAAAGAAAAATAATGAAAATATTTGTTTACGATATGTAGTGGCTAGACAAATCTCAAGAATTCCTACGGCTTTACATTTTATTGAAATACGAAGTGTGCACAGAAATGCGTGATGATGTCGATTGTTCGCGGGTGTTGAAGTGATCTAAGTTTCCCTTCGGCTGTCGCGACAGTCGCTTCAACAGAACCATCTGGAAAAAGTTTCAATCATCGGAAAGTTACTAAGTAAACCTTTCTCCTATATAAATCCGTTACTACCCACCGATTTTGTTTTTGCATAGTGTGTATTTAAGAATTTTAATTACGTTCCTTTAGAGCGAGAGAGGTCGATACTAATATTTTGTTTCAGCATCAAAATAACATAAAACGCGTTTCCCCCACCCCCTTTTTTTTAACGTTAGGTGCACTGCATGCACCTGGCGGGGAAAAATTAGGTGCACAATTTTATTTTCATGTGCACTGTGCACCCGGGTATTTCGAGCCCTGGCCTACTGTGAACCCTTTGCCAACTAAGAAAAACAGCTTTACCACTAAAGAATGTTGAGAAAAGAAAGAGCAGAAGACATTGCCCGAGCGATTGGAAAAGCTTGAGTATACTCCACCCAAACCAAATAAATAAATTGAGTTGTTCTGAACTATCCACTTTCTGGTCAAGCTTTGATGATCCCACATCCGAACTCCTTTAAGCCGACCAACCGGTCTGGTGGTTAAGGTGTTAGCCTCTAGATTAGAAGGTTCCTGTTTCGAATCCGGTTTTGTGCAGGGATGTTTGTAAGCGTATGATGTAGAGGCGGATGTTCCACCTTAAATAGGTCGTGACCAAAAGTCCTCATGTTGGGTTGGTGTGGAAGTTTGGAGAGTGGGGTGCCAGCTCAGGTGCTGCCTCGTCATCTGACCGTGGTTCAAAATGACGTGGTGTTGTTCTCGGAACTTTCCCTTATGGTATATATCCCGGACCGTTGTCATTAACCCGTCCTGTTGCCCTCGTAAAACGTTAATTAAAAAATTACCAATTACCGCAGTCCTTTAAGTTGAATCTCTTTAGTGCATCTTTGAATGACATCCCTAGTTGCTTTGGAAACAGAGAGATGACAGAAGAAAAGCCGAGCGAATAGTAAAAGCACACACGAGAACGAACGTTATATCGATGTAACTGAAAATTTTATAAAATGGACATGTTCCATTCTAGTTCTGAACGCCTCAATTATGCTATGCCGCACGTGCCATAAATCAAGGAACATTAATTTAATAAACTAGGGGGCTCCGCCCCCTGCTTGCTATTGCTCGTAAACCCCCGATGACTGCGTTTATTTTTCAATTATATTTTCATTCATTAATTATTTTTCAACAATGAGGGGGAGTGGATTGCTTCACAATTCATCATCATTTGGATCGTTTCTGGATTGATTCCGGACCTCTAGTACAACTTTAATTAATAACTTTTTCCCCTTTCCTTACCATTGTATCATCTATCGAATGCGCCCGATTAACGAAAAATTACCTACCTTTTTTTTGCGAGATTAGCGGATCCGTATATAAGACGACTCCCGTACTTTAACTTTAAAAAACGTTCCAAAAATTCTCGGCTTATACACGGAATTATACGATAAATAAAAACCAATGTTTTTAAAAATGAAAAAAAAAAAAAAAACCATATCATTTTTACATTAAAAAAAAAAGGAAATTATTAAATAAATAACAATTGTTAAAATTCTGAGGAAATCTCATAAAATTTTAAATGTTTTAGCTGATCCGTGTTGTAATAGTACTTTTTAAAATGTTCATATTCGACTGTTGCTATGGAAACGGCGACTGAATGGGCCGGTTCTTCTGAAAACATTGCAACTCTCTAGAGCGTGCTCTCAAATTTTATGAATGAATTAATTGAAAAATATGACTGTGTTTATCGTATGCTCGTGCTCCAAAAAAAATTAGCCCGTTGAACCACAAGACTCGCTACTACGTGACTCGCTATCTACCAATCACATAACGAATAAAACTGAAAAAGACCGGAAATGTGTTTTTGTAATAGATAGAAAGATAATACATTATGGTGTGATTGAGGGTGTTGGCTGAATTAACGTTGCACTGGAAGAACACAACGGAATATTGGGAGCTGTAAGTAATCCTTCCCGAAGACAATGCTCAGAGGACAACAACTCGCCACATAAAAGTTAACCACGTTCTCATGACGAGGTCAACCCATGAGTTGCTCCCCCCCCCTCCTCTTGCCATATTATTGAGAATATGCAAAAATTCGTTCAGGGTTTTTGACACACACTGAAGAAAAATTATCTTATTGAATTACATTAAATTTAATCAGTTTTGTATGTGCAATTCTCTTCGATAACCCTCATCCATCTGTATGGTAGCTTCATCCATCTCATGGCTTCATCCATCAGGTCAGATGTGTTAGTGGCAAGACAAACCCCAAGAGGGTTAAAAATCAATGTGTTTTCTACACTATCTCGATTCCTCAGAATGTATAGGACCAGTCCGAAACCCAGTGCGATGGAAATTCAACTGCTTACATACAGTGCACACAATCTTTATTTTGACAGTTCGCATTTGACTGCATATTCCCTTAAATAGACAGTTTCGTAGCATTTTTTTATCCATTAGCGTTCGGGAACACATTTTAGTTTCAAGCCTTACAAACTTGTATTCAGACATTATGCTAAATGCACATATTACGGATATGCCATTCGGATATTATGCTCTTGCTGCATCATCCCCTGCATAGACATACTGAGGTTTCTGGAAAAATAACTGATTCGGGTGACAAAAAATTTCTGAACCACTTACGGCACGTGGAATCGTCAACGGCACCCTCACCTTACTCAACACGTACCTTCTTTGGCCTTCGCGCAACATTCTTGCCTTTTCGGAAATAAAAAGGCATTATATGAAGAACATGCTCTTTGTTTTCTGCCATTTTTAATGCTTAACAAAATTTAAAAAACACAATCCAATGACCCTATTCCTCCCCCCCCACTACTAGTTCAAATTCTTTCTTTAAAAGAACACCGAAACTTTACACGTATGAAGTACATAGATAAAACTTCGGTTTTATGATGCAATATTTAATTAATGCTAAAAACGACTCGTTTTTTAATTTAATCAATAATACAACAACACCAACGTGAGAATATTTGAAGCCACAACAGATTTAGAGTGCACTGGCCCTATGTTCACGACGATCTGGTTGGAGCTAGTTTTGAACTCGCATTCCTCCTGTTGTTAACACGCAAGCAAGCTACCGCGGTCGGATTTTCGACAAAAAACCGAGTTGTCTTATTGCGTTGTGGCGATTCTGAAGACTACATTTTATTAGGGATGCGACATCGACTGCAAAACATCGATGTTTAAAATCGAAGCATCGATGTTGATAATACATCGCAAAAAAACATCGATGTTCAAAATTAAAACATCTATGTTGATAATAGATCGCCCAAAAAACATCGATGTTTTTAAACATCCGTGTATTTAACTAATCCCCCCCCGCCATTTCTTAAAAAACTGGTTTAACAACTACAAACATTTCGCAGGGGGGGGGGATTTAATTTGTTATTTGCCGTGTTTATATATTAATTTATAAGTAAGACTTTTGTTTAACTGTCAAAACAAAAAAATTAATAAGAACAGTTCACGAATCTTTTATTTTCAAATTGAATAATATAAAATAAAGAAATATTTACAACCATTTGACATAGGTACTACTATAAGTGTAATTAGGTAGGTGCACAGCAATAATTATTGTTAGTTATTATTATTTATTTATCAACTTATGGGGGAATGAAAATGTTTTTTTGTTTTTTTACTGTAGATGAAAAGTATTGGTGCCTATAATTATTATATGCCCCATTATTTGTTACTTACAGTTTGCAAAAGAAGAAATATGTTAATTTTCTACACCTTAAGCCGACTTCTTTTTTCAAAACTCTTTCTGATGGGACAGATGTCGCCATCACTGATAAATACATGGGTGCACGGTTATTTTTCTTAATTTTTACTGTGGTACTTTTGTCATTAAAAAATAAAACATCGACAAGGTCAAAACATCGATATTAAACAAACATCGGCTACAATAAATCGATGGTAAATACAACAATGTTTTTATAAAGCATCAATGTTTTGAAAACATCGACATCGATGTCGCATCCCTACTTTTCAGACCCTTCACCCTTGTCCACCTTGGTCTAAAAGTATATTCTATTTACTCATTATGAAAATTACGCTACTTGGTTATTTTTAAAATTTTTATAGTGGTACTTTTTAATTTAAAAATAAAACATCGACAACGTAAAAACTTCGAAAAGTATAAACATCGTCTCCAATACATCGATGTTTTTTATAAAACATCGATGTTTTGAAAACATCGACATAGATGTTACATCCCTACCCTTAAAACATAGACATTCCTTCTTTAGTGTATCTAACTTATTTCATCTTCAAACGCTCTCAATAAACCTGTTGAGATAGCAATTTCTCAACTAATGACTGTCGAGAAATTGCTTAACAGTCTACAGATGACCCAAAACTTCCCATTTCGCAACTGGTGCTCGAAAATGGACATTCTTTTGTTAAGGCAGATCAATTTCGTTTAAAAAAGTACTGAATATACATTTACCGAACACTCACAGGTGGGAAACTAAGAAATCAGCTACAATAATGAAGCTTTATCACCAAGGCAGTCAATACTCGTATATCATTGCGTAGGAAAGCGGTCTGCAACAGAAAGCAGAAAGAGACACTTCTATAATCGACTCCATCTTTGTAAATCCGAAGCCAAAAAAGATAAAAAGATATCGAATGGGTTATTTAAAAGAAAAGTACCCTTAATGTAAAGACAAGAGAAAATTGTGTTGTCACACTGAGCTTAGAAGGAAAAGAAAGGAACTGTAGAAGAAAAAGTTTTCCAGGCGTTATTCCCAGTGAATCCTTTCTGAGGAGATTACTGTGCACCTACACATCTGGTCTCATTCCGACTATCGTTCGGGAAATGTGGTAGGGGGAATCATATAGTTACCGGCTGCAAAGTACCCCTAAAAGACAGCTGTACTTCTACCACTGAAGAACTTCTATGGGGGTATAAAGCAGATTTCCAACGGTGTTATCCTTGGACAACTTTTAATTATAATGTGAACGTTTCTACAGTACTAAGTCCAAAATCCTCCGGACCTCGGCCATTCCAAATTTCGGATTATTTGCATTTTTTGTCAAAAAAAAAAAAAATCTTTCTGCGTTTGCATTGGTAAAATAGCAGGTATGTAACTAGGAATAATTCTTAAAAAAGGAAAAAGACCTTTTTAATACAATGCAACAAATTTTATTTGCAAATCTAATTTTTCTGTGTGGTATTTACTCTGAACATGCCCGTTATTTTACGTTGTTTCATCAATTACGTCCTGGTTTAACTCATAGTTCTTTAAAAATTGTTTAAAAATGTAAAAAGTGTGAAAAACAAAAAGACGACGATAGTAAAACTTCCGAATTTTGAACAATTCCGGATTTCGGACTTTGTACTGTACTACCTTTTCTATACTTACGCATAATGGTCGGTGAATATCGAACTGTCCCAATGATCAATGCACTTCAATCATCTTTATTTACGAACTTTCATCAGAGGAATTTATAAAGCTCCATAATTTAATTTGACCTACTGCTTTTCAAATTAGTTTTAGATTTACCTATGGACGCAGTAGCCTGGATGGAAGAACAAATAATTAGCAACCGGAAGACCCTCGTATACAAAGGCTCGTGCCCTTTAAATCTATTGCAGCCTCAAATGTCCTAACGTTGGCTTGTTTTGGGAGTATGGAGAGTGAATTGCCAGCTCAGGTGTGACCTCGTCATCTGACCGTGGTTTAAAATTGCCTGGTGTTGTTCTCGGATATTTCCATCCTTCGCTTCGGGTTTGATCTCGGACCGTCAAAAATAGCATGATGCATAGCACTAGTGCGACGTTAGTTAAATTCCTACCTACTTCTGTTCTTTTGAAATTTTTTCTTTAAAAAAAAAATTTAGATCTCGTCATTTTTTTCAAATTCATTCATTTAATTCACTGCCGATTTTTGTTTCAATAGCAGCATGTTACTTCACAAGAGTATCTAGTTCCATGTTTTCACATTGGTGTGGAAGTTAGAAGATTGAGTTGACATCTCGAGTGCTGATCTCGTCGTTTGATCGTGGTTCAAAATCAATTGGTGTTATTCCGAGGATCATTACATTCGAAATGGGTCCCGAACCATCGCCGATAGCCCTATGTGTTACTCCAACACGACGTTAATTCAAATACCTTACCCTACACTCATCCTTGTTTCATTATATTCCAATTATTATCTTAGGAAATACAGTCGGTTAAAAAATATGCAAACAACTCTTATTATTTTTTTCTCTGGAATTTCACAGTAAAACCTACAAAAAGTTTCACTAAACTTCGAATATAATTCTTACTATTATTAAAAGTTAATTTTATTTTCAATAGGATCCATCGTAAAATTTATTTGTAGTAAATATTTAAGTTATACAAGAATAGAATTAGATACGTTTACCAAAGTTTCGTGTTCTGGAAATGGTATTTGATTTTCCAGTTTTCTTCAATTTGTCGACAACGTTAAAAAATTTTTTTCAAAGAATCAAACATGTATATACGTCTTTTTACACACACAAAAAGGAAAGGCATACTGCTTTAAAAAATTTGAATTACATTCTTCATAATTAGGATATCCGTTTTTTGTTTGCTTCAATCTCTTATAATAAAATTTGGATACATCACAAATATTTACTTTAGAAAATAATATTCTTTATTGAAATTTAAAATCATATATTTCTAATAATTGTAACTTTGAAAATTATTTTTAGACCCCCTAAGCAAACAAAACTTTTTAAAGGTTCTGAAATTACTGAAATAATTAGTTTTTAGATTTAAGTGCACTGGAAAAGAAGGTAAATGTATAATCTTAAGTAAAAAGGATGCAAAAATATTAATCAACATAATTAACTTGAAAATAGCACTGAAAGTTAACGTTATTTTGAAATTGGATACTAAGTGTTTTTTAGGATTCACTGTTATGTACTTTTTAATCATAGCTCATGTAAAGACGAAAAATTGGTTTAAAAGTATTTATAAGTACTTGGAAATTGTCATTATATATTTCCACTTTTCTCTCGAGACGCCTAACAAATGTGTCACAGAGAATATAATTATATTTATGTAAGAATCCCCCACCGAATTGATCCGAAATATTTTTTTTAATGAAAGAAGAACGCCATTTTTTTTAAATTCCATAAAGTCTTATGAAAATATCTTTTTGAAATCCGTAAGACAACACAAGAGTATAATAGAAATTTCAAACGACCGAAAACAATTTTTAAAAACTTCACATTTCTTCAAAAAACGAAAAGCAATATTTGCAGGATATTTTTCTATTCTCTCGCTCTTGTGGAAATTCAATTTTCAATGTTACCGGGAAAAGAGCTCCGGAAAAAACACTTCTTCACACATGCACGGTTATAGACTGTATTCTAAAGATCTCTCGTGGTACACTTCCTGGAAATGTCCAATCTCGTTGAGTGATTCGAATATGCAAGAATGTCAAATATGCATTTCCAGGTATAAAGCTATTCAAACAATGCATGCTTATTTCTGCGGTCTCGCCATGATATCTGTGAATGCAATGAAGTTTTTTGTCTGGAATAGTTGCTATGGCTACATAAAAATAATAACTATACCTCTTTTATTTAGGTAGGTAGGTATTTTAATTAACGTCGCACTGGAACAACACATCGGGCAATTGGTAGTCGAGGTTCAAGCCCTAAAGGAAAGATTCAAGGACATATCCACGTAATTTTGAACCACGGTCACAAGAACGATGCCACGATAGGTTTAACGTACACCATCCCCCTTTGCATACGATGGTCTTTGATTTGATTCCAACTCGCAACCCTCCGTTTGTCAATACGTTCCTCTTCCAACCAAGCTACCAGTCTCCTTTTTTTGAGGTATTTGGTAGTTTTTAATTAACGTATCACTAGAACAACACGACGTGCTATTGAAGACGGTCCGGGATCCATCCCCAAAGGGTTTCCGAAGAAAACACAAAGTAATTTGTAACCACGGTCAGATGACAAGGTCACACCTGAGCTGGCACTACACTCTCCAAACTTCCACACCACGCCCACGAGAGGACATTTGAGGCAGATTTAACATGCATCAGCCCCTTTTTTACACTATGGTCTTTTGTTGGAATCAACTCGATGCCCTCCGGTCACATGTTTCTCTTTCAACCGAGCTACAGTGGTAACTATTTTTTAAAGAAACGCACATCTGCATTTACATTTTCAAATACAAACCAAAACGAATTTAGAATTTTAATAATGGTAACGAAACATTCACGAATAGCATAAAGCCCCGAAAGCTAAAAGTAATTATTGTTCTACATGTCCTTATAATGTATTAAATCTAACATGTGAGACATAAATTCCTCGCCTCAATAATAGGTCTGTACCCGAAATAATTTTTTAAAACCTTTAACAGAGGTTAATAGTTCACAAATTCCTAGTTTCATACAAAAGGTTGATAGTTCACCAATGACATTAAAATAACAAACTCTAAATGCTATCGTTAGTGATACACAGTTTTCTTTCTACGATGCTCAAGAAAAGGATCCACAAACATCAGAAAACTTTTAATAGTATAATAGAAATAGAGAAATTACATTTCCTGCAATACTCAGTGTTAGCACTCATTAAAATTGAACAATAATAATTTAATTTGAAACATAATTTTATGTTTACAGTCTGCCACAATACCAGAGACACTGATACCACCATCTGAAGCACAAAACGTAAAAATGTATTCAACGATGCTTGAAGTTTAAACGATTATGTTTACAGTCTGCCACAATGCCAGAGACACTGATGCCACCATCTGAAGAACAAAACATAAAAATGTGTTCAACGATGCTTGAAGTTAAAACGAATGACTCCTTTTTTAGTCCGAATCGTGACCGCACACTGATCATACCACGGATTCTAGAAAATGAACCAGAAAAACAGGGGGGCCAGTTAGCCATGTTGGTAGAGTAGCAAACTAACGTTAGTGGGGTATGGAAATTTAGAGGATGCCATTTCAGGTGTTATCTTACATCAGAACGTCTGTTATCTGTCATCTTACTTGTCGCTCAGCCGTCCTCAATAGTCTGCTGTGTTACACCAGTAAGACGTTAATTAAACTTACACGTTCGGGCTGTTAGGTAGGTATTTTAACTAACGTCCAACTGGAGCAACGTAACGTACTATTGACGACGGTCCGGGATCAAACCCCCAAGAGAAAGATTTGAGGAGAGTACCATATAATTTTTAACCACGGTCAGATAACGAGGCAACACCTCAGTTGATACCCCATACTTACACACCACACCAACGTGACTTTCGGGCTGGATATCGTTAAGGAGTGGTATGATAACTGTGCTCGGTCGATTCTGGCCCAATCCGTATATGTTTAGAAATATACTGACTACTAAACACTTATCTAAGCTAATGGGTACAAGTACAAAAGATCCCAAATACAAAGTTAGCAATGCCATGGTTAGTATCGAAAATTGTAGCTGACCAGTAGTTTAGCTATTTGAACAATAACACATGTACAGAATGCTCTGTATAAAGTATGATTAGACAGCCTTAAGTTCTGTTATTTGAATCATGCTATGGAAATTCTGTAGATAGTTGATGCAAGCTGTGTATTTGCAAAATATATAAAATAACAAAACTAAATTCGCAAAAAAGTTTATAAAGAAAAAGAAGTTCTACGAATTATATCGTACTTTGTGAATGTTAACTGTATTTCCTGCGTGTTTATGCTTTTGATGGATTACACGGGGTAGGAGTGTTGAACCTCAATGAAGTTCCGCGATGTATCTCGTGTCTATGAGTTAGTGGTCAGTTTTTGCTATTGACCTCATAGAGACAACCACCAGGAAGGTTAATAAAATTATTTATCTGTGATTAGTACCGAGTTAAGTATGATAATGTTTATGTCCGTAAGATATTTACAAAATCAAACTAGTTACTAATTTTCTAAATAAAAGAAAAAATTGTTATAAAAAAGATTATTCATGTGGTATTGAATTTGACGACTTTTAACAGCATTTCGTTTATACGTATCGCAAAATTTTAACCTGTAAGTTTATAGAAAAATGCTCCCATTCGTATTATGCATGTGGTAGATCTGTAAGAATACTTAACACGATAGGGTCCACTCATTTTGTGCGACGACGAATGCATGTGTGGGAGAAAAAAAGCAAATTGGCATAAAAAGAAAGACGCAAGATAAAATAATGTAAGAAACAAATGTTGTGTAGCAAGCTAAATAAGAAAATGAGACGAAAAAGCGAATTGATGAATCTGACGACTTTAACTCTTATTTTATATTGACCTGATTTTATTTCTTTAACTTATATTTGACTCTTATTTTTAATTTATTGCATTTTTTCTCTTATCTTCACTCTACTCATTATAGTAATATTGTACTCACACTATCAATATTAAAATTACTAATTTTCTAAATAAAATATAACCATTTTTTCATAGAAAAATTGTCTGATATAGTACTGGTTTTGATGAATTTTAAAAAGATCTCATCAATCTAATAAAATTGTTCCATAAAAAAATGATACAATTAACTGGACTCTTATGTCACAACTTTAAACTCAAATCAATCAATATTGTATGTAAAATTCGTGCATATTTTTCTCATAAACCAAAAAATATAAGATTACCGAAGCTACCTTTACCAAGGAGGAATTAAATAAACATATCGTCAACTTGGAGTACAAACTCATTAACTGATATTTTTTTGTTTTTGACGTGAATACGTCTGGAAAATCCGACTATGCATGACAAGTCGAGCGTTATAAAAAAGCGTTACTACTGTTTTGTCTTGTAATTTCAAAACTAAAAATATCCAGAAATTGAATATAGCGTTGTGTTTATGTCCTTGGGTGATATGACCTTCACACCGAGTGTCCAAGCGCACCGTGCGTGGGGGAGGGAGTCCGCCATATGTCTATATTATACGTTGCTGGGCGAACTTTGGGCCAGTGTAAGTTTGGATTGCATGAAGACTCCGCAAGAGGTGTTACTCAGAAAGCTACAATCACAGGCCTTAAATACATAGAATTATCCTTCAATACTAATATCCAACTACCACTTTAATAATTCAAACTGTAAAATAATTGTTGAATATTAGCAATTAACAACCGTTCGCACTTCCTATACCTACTTCATTCTTTCCACAATCCAACATCAGACCCGAGTATTCACGTCAAAACTAGGGTTTGTCCTTGGCACAACCTAGCAAATTTTTTTATGGCTCGCTTGTCATATTTGGCAAAGCTGAGCCAAACAAAATCAAGTAAATGAACATAGAAGCAAGAAAAATTTTACTCGCACGGAGGAGATTAATCGAAGAGGAGAGAGGATAGAAACCAGAAAAGAATCGAACCTGCATCGTCTACAAAACGCAGGTTGCAAGAGCAGTGGGCCGACCTACTTATCTACGGTGACACAGATATTTTTTCGGTGACACAGATGCTTATTTTTGTGATGAAAAAAACATTGTTACATTCCAATTTATTTAAAAACTACCAGTACCAAGAAGCTCATATTTTTTTTTGTTTTACATACAAACTTAGAGCTAGTCTTTAAACGGTATTGCGAAGTTAAAACATTTTTTTCCTATGAATAAGTTTCTACTCTAAGCCGACCGCTGTTAAGATGAATGTTTTTGAAATGGTAGTAGTTCCTGCAAATGAATCCTGTAGTAACTAAAAGTGGTAGTTCGTGGAAATGAATAAAATATTTCCGACAATGAAAGAATGATGAGAATCGTGTTCTGTACACACTGATTATTTTAAAAAGTTGTAACCGTCCATTCGTCATTCCTTGCACGCTTAAAAAGCAGGAAAAGACATCTTCAAACGTCCCTTCAGAAGTGTTTAAATATTAAGGGGACCAGTGCACAAAATTTTTTCACATTTTCTATTATTTTTTAATAAATTTAAATAAATGTTCATGTTATTCTCTTTAAAACGATATATTATTTATGAATTTACGTGGAGTAGAAGTTTTAAAATTTTTTTTGAAAAATATATCTGTACGCGTACCTGATGCAGGGTCAATTTTATGCTTTAAACTTCAATATTTCAAAATGTGTATTTTCCCATAAAAGGAACAATTTTCAAAGTCTATTCAGGCAAATATTAAAAAACAATTGGTTTACAAATGTAATATACCCTAAAAACAAATTTAACACATGCATTTTTTTTCTACCTGCTCAGAAAAGTTCATTTTAATTGCTGAAAAAGATTAAAATTGATCAATTTTCAAAAAAATAATAATAATAATAATAAATAAAAAATAGAAGTAAAAGAAAAAATATATAAAATTTTATTTTATTTTTTAAATTCATGTATTAAAGAGTTTAAACGTGTCTTCCTAACCTGTATAAAAAAATTCATATGAATACACAAAAAAGAATCTGAGAAAAGGTTCCTTGAATTTTAACCATTTTAACACTACGAACTGCACCGAACCCCTTAATGACATGGTCAGTGTTAGTAGTTTTTCTGTTCCTACTGTCCTCCATATACATGCAGCTGTATTCCGTAATCCGTTCACAAACATTAAGGAAAAATCAGGTCTTACTATTCCTGGTAGTTGTCTCAACGTGGTACCTCAGCATTAGCAAAACTGACCAGAGTTTGATGGACGAGATATCTCGTCATCGGAAGAAAAGTGACCCGATTTTGATCTCGCCATCATCACAAAATCGGCACCATTTTGTTGACAAGATGTATCGCAATAAGCAAATGAGTAGGTCTCGATGGACGATATTCTCGTCGAAACCACTTGGAGGGTTAATGGTGTAGGTTGTAACCACCTGCCTTTCATAGAAGATGTTGAAAATGATCTCCTTAAACATGAATGCACTTGTGCACGTCGCAACAGTCTAAGACACTCGTTGCAAATCACTGACATCAATATTCCATACAGTGATTGGAATGTTTTCCTTCAATTCGTCTATTGTCTTGGGAATGTTGGCATACAATTTCCGTTCTAAATTTCTCCAGAAGTAAAAATCACACGTCTGGGAACACGAACGAGAAGGCCCTCTGCTCTAGTTTGATTCGTCATTGGTGGCCTCATGGATTCGTGTCAGAGAGTCGCCAGATGTGTGATAGGTCGGCCCTGCTGAAAGAAGCAGTATACCAATTCCTCACACGGTGATCTGCGCATAGAATTCTTTAAACATTCGCAATGGACTGCATTTCGTGGCCCACATTGTACAGTTACCGAAATAGTGCTTAGTGTGATGCATGAATTATGCATCGTTATTTTGTAGTTTTTCTCGGCCTTAGCCATATCGCGCTTTCTTTTCTTTTCCATCCAAGAACCGCTGTATATCGAGAGGTTACTTTTACTGGCTTTTTTTAAATTAGTAAATCTTTATTTAACCCTCCAAGTGGTTTCGACGAGATAACTCATCTATCAACATCTGATCAATTTTGCTAATGACGAGGTATATATTCGTCAGGACATGGCCGATTTTTTGATGATGACAAGATTCAGATCTGGTCAGTTTTCCAAACGACGAGATATCTAGTTTACCAAAGTCTGATCAGTTTTATCTTTCTAATGACGAGATACCTCGTCGATCAAGCTCTGGGTTCGTTTTGCTAATGAGTAGATACCGGGTCGAGACAATCTCCAAGAGGGATAAGAAAATACTAATGCACAAAATAGACTTATGGAAAATGAAAGAAGGCGCAACGCACTTTTATGTAAAATTAAAGGAATGGGGGTTCAGCAACAAGTGGGTGTATTGGAATTGAACAGTGGGAGGGGAAGTCTCTGGCAACGCAGTGTGCCCATGCATTACAAGACGGTACTGGATGTTCTGTGGTGGTGTGGGTGACGAGTGTTTTCGAAGCGGCGTCAGACCACGAACTCCGGGTTGACCATCTTGACGACAAGCGACTGCTTCTGCTCCTCGACCCCGGGGCCCTTGGAGGGGGCCTGCTCCCTCTTGGCCGCCCTGTTCACGAACCGGTCCCTGCTCATGAACTCGTCGTATAGCCTCGTGAGTCGGTTGTCGTAGCGCTCTGTCCTCAGGTATTTGGTGAGCACTGCGATCAGCGCCAGCACGTACAGCACCAGCACCACCACCACGTAGAAGAGGGCGCTGGACTCGCTGTTGGCGTGCATCTCCAGGATGGCCTCGTGGGCCGGGTCCAGGGTCGGGGGGTCCAGCGGTGGGTGGGCCACCGCTTCTAGCAGGGTCGAGTTGATGTCCTTCAGAGTCATCGGGATGGAGGGGGAGTGGATGTAGAAGACGGTCGTCTCGGTGACGGTCATGGTGGTGAAGTCCAGCTACAGGGGGACTAGGTGGTCCTGCATCTAAAACCTGAAAATAGATGGAATGATTGGTTTTTAGAAGTTAGGGCTAGAATGGCGTATATTAATCCTTTACTGCTGTGTCACAAAGCGTCTCGTAACTAGTTTGGAGGGGTCTCTCAGACCACGCTCACTAAAGTGCGTATTAAGTTGATTAATACACTATATTAATGAACGATTCTTCAGATAATTATTATTTATACATTTTAAATTTAGATAATTCAATTCTTAACATGAAATACATTTTTTATTAATATATAAGTTAAGTAGATTCCATGTCTCTTCAGGCTCAGCTTTCGGACCTAATTTTGCAGGACGTTTCAACCCTGGAAACTGTAAAACTATGTTGGGTTTTGGTGTTCTAACGGCACGATTAAGTTTCCCCCAGGGCATCCCATTTGAAGCTTTTTTTTTTCGTAGAAATATTATTCTTGTCTTCACAAAAGAATAATATTTCTACGAAACGCACTTGAAATGTCTTCATCTTCATCTGCCTAAATTTCCGAATCCGTTTCGTGTTCGCTTTCAATAATATTATCCGAAATTTCACTGTCCCAGTACTCTATTTCCGATCAATTATTAATAATATCCTGAATTTCTTTTTGTGTAAGACACACAGGTCATTTTTTACTAAAGTTTGTAGCCATTTTAGGCTCTCTGACGAAATTCCCTACTCCAACTTAAACGATTTCATTTAACAAGAACGGTAATGCAAATGCTGTGAAGTGGGTCTAAGAGACCACGCGGGAAATGCAAATAGTGTAAAACACGAAATAGTTGGGGCAGTCAAACCAGTCTTGAAATGTTGCTTCTGTTGGACGTAGCAGGAATGTACTGAATAGGACAGGGACCAATACTCACTTTAAGGGGTGGAAACAACCTGCAAAAAAGGACTCGGGGTCTGTGAAACCCATGACACCAGTTAAAGGTTAAATAATAATAGATAAATTGTATTTAATAAATAGTTTTTTTTAGTAGTTTGGACTAGAACTGCGGCTATTAAAGAATAATAGAGAGGATGAATGGAGAGGGAGTAGTTGTTTTTGTTTTGTAGTTTGGACTAGAATTGCGGGTATATAAGAATAATAGTTAGAATGAATGAAATTATTTGTATTTGGCAATTTGGACTAGAATTGCGCCTGTAAAACAATAGATAAAATAATTGGTTTCAGGAGTTTGGCCAAACATTGCACCTACGGATCAAGTAATAATAATAGATGGCCTTTTGTAGTTTGGACTAGAATCGTGCCTATCGAAGAATAACTTATAAGTTGCTTGAATAGAATTATTGGCTTTTATAAGTTGGACTAGAACTACGGCTTAAATAATAATAGATAGAATAAAGGGAATCATTTATTTTTAGTAGTTTTGACTAGAATTAGGCCTATTAAAGAATTTTTCATAGTTATCTTATGTACTATAGCGAACTCAAGGTGAACTTAGGAAATTATTAGGGTAATGAGTCTTCAATTATTCTATGGGATTTGGAAACTAATGGAAGAAACGGGACTCGTTCAATTAAAATACAGAAGTTTACTAAGATAATAGGAAAAATAATAATAAAAATTCAAAAAAAAAAACCATTCATGGATACTAAAAAATAAAATAATATACCAGGGGAAATCTATGGCTTGATGTTTCAAGCCACGCAACTGACGTTAAAATTGATGTTCGTTCAAATTTATACGTTTGCTAGCTAATGAAGGGTTATACGCACAGGTCGCTCACCTTCTGCAGTTTTAGCGTTTAGTTACGCAGATGGTAGTTCATTCAGAACGAAACTAATATTATTCTATAGTTTTCTAATTGGAGAAATTCCATATAAAAAGGGGTCGCTCGATGAAAAATTATCAAAGCACCAAAATTGGTACAGCTTCAGTCTATGTTTATCGCATTAGCAACGACCTTGGTGCTTTTTTTGACGCACTTCTAGTAACGAGTTATGGCAGGTTATGGCAATCTATCGGTATTGTGGTTACTAAGGTCGCCAAGTAAAGAATTATTTAAAAGATCTTTTTCTTTTTACAACTGAAAGTAACAAGCTTCAGAAACACATTTGGTAAACGTTTAAAAAATATATTACATGCGTAAACATTACAAAAAAAAAAAAAATACACATAAATAAAATATATAAAATACAACCTGAGACGACAGCACTAAACCGTGACTTAATTTAAAATGAAAGAAAATTCCCCAACTTTCGAAAAATCCTATACGAACCAATGAATTCAATAAAAAAAAATTTTAAAGGACCAATGAATTCAAAGAAAAAAAATTTAAAAGGACCAATATAATCAAAGGATAGTTTAAATTAAAATAACCAATAGAATCAAAGCAAAAATTTCAAACGAAACAATGAAATCAAACGACAGTTTAACGGATTTTGAAAGAACTTTGTAGAGTATTCAAAATGAAAGTTTAAACTTTCCGTTTGCCGAGGTTGTTTGAAAAGCGAAACATCTGTAATACAGATGAAATGCCATAACTCGCTTCTAAAAGTGGGCCAAGGTCGTTGCCACCGCGATTAACGTAGGCTGAAGCAGTACCCAAAAATTATATGGGATTAACTACAAGATTGAAGCAGAGATTAGAAGCGATTGGATTGCATTCTAGTATTGCTATATCTCTCGAAAACATATTTTTCTATCTGTGTTTATCTGGGGCATCGTAGCTCAGTGGGGTTATCTACTGCCTAAGCGACATGAGAGATTCTTTCCTGGGTGTATTGCTCTCTTCTGTGTTAGTCACAAACTTTCATTTTGTGTGATTATTCATTACTTAACGTAGTTTATCTTGTGTTTGATGCGGGGCGACAAACATGGTCCTTGCGTCATTAAAAACTCAATGCAACCAATCATCCAACTTTTAAAGGTTTCCTTTGTAAATGTAGGGCCGCGGGAGCCTTTCTGAAAGATTTCAATGCTTTATAAACAGCGATGTTTTTATAAAACATTGATGTATTTCGATATTTTATAAACACATCTATGTTTTTCGATGTTTTATAAAATCATCGATGTATTTACCATCGATTTATTGGATCCAATGTGTGTTAGTAACACATCGATGTCATAACATACGTCGTAAAAACATCGATGTTTCAACAGTGTCGATGTTTTTTCGTTGTTGATGTTTTATTTTTGAATGTAAAAAGTACCACAGTAAAAATTAAGAAAAACAACCGTGCAACTTAGTATTTGTCAGTGATGGCGACATCTGTCTCATCAGAAAGATTTTTCCCTTAACTGGGGTGGGATAGTTAATAAAAAAAGGAGTCGGCTTGAGGTAGAGAAAAATTAACAAACTTCTTTTTTTACAAACTGTTAGTAACAAATATTGGGGCATGTAATAATTATAGACCCAATATTTTTTATCTACAGTAAATAAAAAATAAGTTTACTATATTCTTCCCATAAGTTTATAAATAATTAATAATAACTAACAATAATTATTGTTATGAATAAATTAATAAACCCATCAAATGACAAATAAATTAAATCTCTTACCGGGCGTACATTAATGTTTGAGGTTACTAAACCCGTTTTAAGAAATGGGGGTAGTTTAAATACATTGATGTTTAAAAACATCTATGGTTTTTGGGCGATGTATTATCAATATCGATGTTTTAATTTTGAACATCGATGTTTTGTTGTCGATATCGCATCTCTAGTTGCGAGTACAAAATTCGATCCATCCAAAGAACGTCGCGTAAATAGGGGCTGGTGCTCTTTAAAACTGACGCGCCTCAAATCTCCTCTTGTTGGCATGGTGTGGAAGTTTGGGGAGAAGAATGGTAGCTCAAGTATAACCACGTCACGGATTTTTCCCTTCGTGATAGATCCCTGATCATTGTCAATAGCATGTTACGTTACATGAATTCAACTATCTAGCTAACTATTAAATATAAATTACGATTACTGAGTTTAGAAGTAAGCAAAACAATTTATGCACATAATAACGATGTGTAAGCAAAATAGTTTGTAGTCAAAACATGTATTACATTTGCTTTATAGGAAGGGGGGATTGAATATTAAAACAACTACTATGCCCATGCAACCCAACCATAAAAATCGAAGTAATGGTGACAGGTGCTAACGAATTCATTTCGGAATGTTTGTTGTTGACTATTCAACTGAAGTAAACTTAAAATTTATTCGTATCCAGAAGAAAAATTGTTTAGTGGTTGACCAAAGTGTGGATAGGCAACCAAACACCCAACGAAACATAAGAAGTCTTTCACAAAGTAAAAATAACATCATGTAATGAGAAAAATGCGACGAAGAGAGGAAAAAGATGGAGAAAATATGCGCATTTCCTTTGTTGTATTATTTAAAATCCTTAGCTTAAAAAATAAAAAGTGCTGAGATTTCTTTTTCGTTCAACCACGTTTCTATTTACAATCTCTTTTACTCCTCTGCGTAAAAAAAACTAGTGTCATATTCTTGAGAAAAGTATTAACATGGACTCTCATGTTCTTAAATTTTGAAAAGAACCCACAAGATAGCTTAAAGAACACTTTTCTTTTACAAAAAATAATTACGTATTAGGTGCATTAGTTTCATAAAGACATTGTGATTCTGGATGCTTTTATTAAAGTTTATTTCTTAAATCAACATTATATACTGATTTAAATGCTATCTACTTCCGAATCTGCTTACGAAATTTTTTCAACATATTTTGTCTGTGGTCCACTCTTAACAATTTAAATTAATAACATTGAATTACACCTTTTTTTGCTCATTGATAAGTTAGATATTTTGCATACTGGGACCATTTTACTGTCCTCTTTCACCATTTAGTCATCAAGTTCATTTGTAGAGAGTGTACATTGACTTAGGATCCACTGGTATACATTATTCCAACCAGTTTCCATAAGATTATCAATCAGTCGTTTAGTGTTATAGACTACAGTTATCGCTACGGCCAGCACTACTCAAAGATAATGTCCTACATGATTTATTTCAAAATTAAAAACAAAATTTTGGTTCGACATTCAACCAATTACTGACAGACAATTACAAAACATTCATATAATCAATTTCCAATCCTATTTAATTGTACTTTGTGCTAAGCGTAGCTTACCTCATCCAGCTCCTTGTGGAGTAATTCAAACTAAACTTTGCATTCCATAAGATTGATTTTAATTTATCTGAGTAACGTTAAGTTTGCAAGTAGTTTCTTCTACTCCCAAAAGCCCTAAACGACTAACCATTGGAATCTCTCAATCCTTTGCTTGCTGGGTTTCTGGCATTTACCTTTTCAATATTGCAAGTGGTTTCGACGAGATCATCAAGATCTTCCATCAAGACGTGACTAATTTTCCTAAAGATGAGATGTCTCGTCATCAAGATATTGATGGCTTTTTTATGATGACGAGATCAAGATGTATCTTGTCAAAACAACCAACTAGAGGGTCAAAAAGTGTGTCGCTCTTAGGCAAGACACATAGTGGGCCTTAATCAAGAGGCTAGCATTCTTAAAGAATGTAGGGTTGAATGACCTAACGCTTGATCGAGAATCGAGCTCTCTGTCTGGCGGTGAGAGTCATAGGATCAGGCTTGCTTCGAAAATTGGTCCTGGTGTAACAGGAGTGCTGTACGTGCTTGATGAACCCTCGACATCAATGTAATAATGATCGTTAATTACCACACTGAGTAACTTAATAGACATGGGAAACACTGTAATCGTTGTTCAGCATGATGAAGATACAATAAAGGCTACTGATAATGCGAATGATATTGGTCCTGGAGCTGGCGTAAATGATGGAAAAGTTGTTGCAGAAGGAACATCAGACCAGATACAAAGAAATTCAGGAAGCATAACAGGGCAATATTTGAGTGGAGAGAAAAAAAATTAATTCCAAGGAGAAGAAAGCAACTCAGTTCATGACAGTAATAAATGCATGTGAAAATAACTTTACAAATTTAAACGTTCAATTTCTTATAGGGAATCTTATTTTAGGGTCTACCATCACTCCTGGGGCTCTATATTGACTGAAATGCGTTTCCAGTACAGAAACAGAGTACACATACTCACACTGCTCCAGAGTGTGGCCTGGTTTAGGTTATGTTTAACCCTCTAATTGGTTTTGACTAGATATCGACCACTCAGACACATTGGTCCACTCAGTCTTGCGACCCTAAATTGGCTGAAGGAAGTAGACATACGTATCGACATGTTTTCTGATCACAAACGGAGTACGTATGTTTTACATGATTTGCACTTCTGATGTTTGTCCGAGAAGTTTCAATTATAGGTTAGTAAAATCAAGAGTGAAGATTATTTACTGGGTTTTGCATATAAATAACATTTTGTAAGCTTAGCTTCTTAAGAAAAGTACATTAAGTTTCTTAAGTTAGAAAAGCACCGCCCCATTTAGAGCTCTGACATTAAAACATCCAATCTAATAATATTCATGCACCTACAAAATTGCAACAAAGCATTTTATATAGGGATTGTTAATAGCAAGACGGCAAAGCTGACTTCAGAAACTCTGTAACCGGAAAATTTGCTCAATTTTAACTTTAATTTTTTTTCTTAATTAAGCTGACTGTTTTACCGCATTGTAACAATAATATTTGAGTGTTCATGATAAATAAATTTTTTAATTCTCCAGGTTGTTGATCGTCGCGTCAAAAACCACCAAGTAGTATGAATCCTCTGCTAGAAAAACCTGTTCCAAACAACTCGTATCTCCAGTTTTATACAAGGAACAATTTGTTTTTCGATTTGGATCTCACTCCCCTTTGACTAATAGAGTAGTTTTGTATAGATAAGATATCTCGTCTTTAGCAAAATTGATCAGGTCTTAGATGAGATATCTCGTCTTTAGCAAAATTGACCAGGTTTTTAGACGAGATATCTCGTCGTTAGCAAACCTGAGCAGGTGTTAGACGAGATATCTCGTCTTTAGCAAAATTGAGCAGGACTTAGACGAGATATTGCGTCTTAAGCAAAATTGAGCAGGTCTCAGACGAGTGTAACGTACACTTCCGGAATATCTTTTAAATGTATTTCTATAGTATTTCTTTTTCCTTATTCCAAGATATTGTGATACTTCCTGTGTTTATTTTTACTTCTTAATACTCTTGGAAAGGATATCTTTTCTTTTGACATATTTATGTGAGCTTAAATGGTTTTCCCGGAAGTTCATTTTTTCTTTTATGTATAACGTTGGTGAAAAGATATTTTTTTGTAACGGCTTTTTTAGTCGATTGGATGCTTCGTTGAAGTGTGGACTGAGTGCGGTGTTCGAATGGCATGTTTCAGCCGTTATGTTTAAAAACGTATGATGAGAGGTAGTTGTAACGGTGATGTCGCTACCAAATTGTAAATAAATTTTTCTTTAATTCTTTAAAAAAAGGCTATTTCTTTCAACACGACGTTACACGAGATATTCCGTCTTTAGCAAAATTAAGCAGGTCGTAGTCGTCTTTAGCAAAATTGACCAGGTCTTAGCTGATATATCTCGTCTTTAGCAAAATTGACCAGGTTTTTTGACGAGATATCTCGTCGTTAGAAAAATTGAGCAGATGTTAGACGAGATATCTCGTCTTAAGCAAAATTGAACAGGTCTTAGACGAGATATCCTGTCTTTAGCAAAATTAAGCAGGTCTTAGACGAGATATCTCGTCTTTGGCTAAATTGACCA
Source organism: Metellina segmentata (assembly GCA_947359465.1). Classification (NCBI taxonomy): domain Eukaryota; kingdom Metazoa; phylum Arthropoda; class Arachnida; order Araneae; family Tetragnathidae; genus Metellina; species Metellina segmentata. Next base: position 4,203,077 of record OX375881.1, on the reverse strand, counting down.
GGTTTTAGACGAGATATCTAGTTTTTAGCAAAATTGACCAGGTCTTAGACGATATATCTTTTTTTTAGTATAATTGACCAGATCTTTGACGAGATATCTCGTTGAAAACACTGGGATGGTTAATGTCCTCATCATTATTCCATCGTTCTTAGGGGTACATCATCAAATGCGTACGGCCATCACACCTCGCTTTCTCTTCGGATTTTTGACTTTTTTCCCTCTCTCATTGTGTTGCCCGTCTTACGTTTGGCGCAGCTTGGCAAAATATACTCTTGCGCCATAAAAACCAAAAACAACCAGCTAGCCTTATCAGTAAGGCCTCTTCTTTAGCGTACTAAAATGGATCCCAGTCTACTAAACATTTTACGCCCTACTGAACGCAGTCTTAGTACACCTAAAATATCCCTAACCCTCTCAGGGTCGTGTGACGGAGTTAACCCAGTCGTGCAGACTTTTGCGCCTTCAATTACCCCTCCGACCCCACTGGAGTGGACTCGAGATTGCAAAAGCGTAAATTACTCTCGCACCTTGAATCGAATGCGAAAAGACCTGAATAGAAAGGAGCTGCTTTTTACCACCCTAAACGTTTTTTGATGTTTCGTTTCCCTTGTGCCTCGGGATCAATACAAGCCTTTCGCTCCTAACCCTCCTATTATTGGTTCTTGTAGGAGTAGATGGAAAATTTTTCCAGGCGCTTTGTGTGGTGCGGTCGGTGGACTGAAAAGTGGCTTATCGCTTCCGACTGCGGATAAAAGCCGCTCGCAATTGATTCCGTGAAGAGGCGTCCTCGTCGTAAAAGTCCATTGTGAGGGATTTTGCTTTTCCAGCTGACCATCTACTGTCATCAGGAACACACACTCCGGACAACTTGTGAATTGATTCTTGCTCCGAGAGAAAATATTTCTTTCCCCAATAGAAGTACTTTTATATAAATTATTAGGTTGATGAAAAGGTTATTTTTTTTATAGAAGAGCAATTGAAGAAAAATCGTTTTATTTCTTAAAAATTGTATTAAATCAATATACAGTCAGTAACGGTTATATGGTCACCCTCTTATAAGGTCACCCCGCTTATAGGGTCAGTTTTTTAAAGTCCCGTCTAACTTAATAGGGAACATATGTTAAAGCGCACCATTTATGTAATCATTTTATTTTACTGGTTATCGGTTATGGTCGGTTTTTTTTTATCTTTTCAATGAGGTTATCGTTTTATTTTTTTGAAAAATAGTAATTGTTGTTCCATTTCTTGAGGCGGGGAGCAACGCAGGGAATGACCAGAAGAAAAAAAAGTCTTTAAGACTCCGGAGAGTACCTCAAGTTAGGCCTTTAGTTTTGCGTTGAATCATCGTTGGCGTTACCCCCCCCCCCCCCGCCCCCTCAATTCTCTTCCTCACCAAGTACAACAGGTGTACATATCTTTGTTTATTGCTTGAAATTATCTCTCCCGGTTTGAAAAGTACTTAGAATTTCAGACGAAAAGAGTAAAGGAAAATTTTATTTCATTAGGATCATACGTGATGAATAAGAACGTTCATTTATGTAAATTTTTCTAGTCTGATGACAAATTGTTCCTCTGCGCAAAATAAAAACGGACACAAAAAAATAAATTTGGAACCTGCGATCTTTCATGATGTTGCCATTCCAAAGAAAACAATAATAATTCAATTCCATTAAATCCATTTTAAAATTTTCTAGATTGAATTTTAAAATTCGCCGCGACTCACAAATTGCTAAAATTTGGTCTACCTGTATGCCAAATCCCTTTATTGTTAGAGCCGTAAATTCGTCAGGACTGTGATAACGAAAAACAGAAAAACAAACGCTTCCTTTTATTATAGTAGAGATAAATGCATTGAACATGGATGCACGTACGTATGCGTACTTAGATTGGAAAAGTAAGCTATTAAATTTTACTAAAAAATATTGCATATTTCTTACTGTAGTTTTTACTTTGCGAATTAATATTTTAAATGTTCTTAAAAGTTTATTATTTGTTTATGAGCACTATATTCTGATAAGTGAATATAATCCTGCCATAATTAAATAGTGTAGTATTGTTCCGCATATAGGGTCACCCCGCTTATAGGGTCTGATTTTTCTGGACCGCTGAGCTGACCCTATAACCGATACTGACTGTAGTAAGTGCCGTTCTGATCACTGACCTGTCTCCATTTCACCGGTAGCTGCGCAACTTCACGCTCATAGAAGTTCTGAGGTTTCTGACTAAAGAACTGTTTCAGACGATACTTTCTGAAGCACTTACGGCACGTGTCATCCGTCAACGGCACCACCCTACACAACGCGCATCTTATTTATCGTCCGCGAAACATTCTTGCCTTTTCGGAAATAAAAAAGCCCTATGTGTCGAAAATGTCTTTCCTTTTCTGCTATTTCTAGTGTTTAACAAATTAAAAATCTCAACCAAATAAAGGAATTTTTTCCCCCAAGTATACTCGCGGAAATTAATTCTTTCAAACACCATCAAAACTTGACACGCATGAAGTAGATAAAGATAACACTTCGTTTTTGCGATGCATTGCCATCTAACTGCAAAAACGGAACTATCTTTTGCATCAACCTGATAAGCCACACACACACACCACAACTTTATAATATTTATATTTATTATTACTTTTGACCTACACCCCTCTACAGCCATCAACTAACAAGGAGCTCAATAGTGATCTGAAGAAGAAAAGAAAAACATAGCGTAACCCTCCTGAAGTTAAAACCTGTAGCAAATTGTCACCAGTTCTGCGCAAGGGATACTGTTTTTAACATGTGGTTCATGATTTCATTGGAGTAAAAGAGTATTTTTAACTCGACGATATATCTCTAGTAACAATATTTCAGACTTTGATGGACTGGATAGGTCGTCGAAAGCCCACTTAGAAGGTTGAAAACATTATCAAAAGTATTTAAAATCCCATTGTGAGGAATTTTAGATCAGTACTTGAATTACTTTCCAGTCCTTTCGTCCGTTAAGGTGTTAGCCTCTAGATCGGAAAGGTTCCTGGTTCAAATCCGGGTCAGTGCAAGTATGTTCGTAAGCGTATGGTGTAGAGGCGGCTGGTACACTTTAAATCTGTCGTGGCCGAAAGTTCTCACGTTGGGTTGGTGTGGAAGTGTGGAGAGTGGGGTGCCAGCTCAGGTGTTGCCTCGTCATCTGACCACCGTGGTTCAAAATGACGTGATATTGTCCTCGGATCTTTCCCTTACGGGATTGATCCCGGACCGTCGTCGAAAATCCGTTGTGTTGCTCTAGTACAGGGATGGCCAACCCGCTGCACGGCGGAGGTTTAACAATAGCACGCAAAGATTGATTGAAAAATTAAAAAATTGAAAAAATATTGTCTTCAGGAACTTTGTCAAAATCCGTAAAAACCCGACTCATACGCTACTGAATGCAGCAGCGCCGGAAAGCGACACTGCGTGACAACAATACAACGATAAGCTAAGACAGAGGGTGAAGAAATGCGAAGGTCACGGGACGAGCCCAATGGTTTGAGTTGGTGTCGTTGTGTCTTGCTATGGTTGTCTGTTCTCGAGCGAGAGCGAGTGCGACACTCAGGTTGTCAGGCTCAGTTGATTTGAAACTGCCGAGCAAGATTAAGCTTTTTTTAAGCTGTTTTTAGATTTTGGCGTCGGGAGCGTCGTTGATTTAAAAATTAGACAACAAAAAAAAAGCCTTTTAACAGTCGCCCGAAATCTCGGTGATATATACGTCAAAAATAGGGTTGATAAAATAGCTTTGTCATGAAATACCATCATGCGTCGTATAGATGACATGGTCAGGAATATTGGCACACAAATTGTCTCTGGACTACAAAATTGCATATACCTTTCATTAACTGACTGTTTAATAATTATTTAGAATTACATGTTTCAAGTTATTCAGTTTTATTTTATACATAACCTAACTGACTGAACCTTTAAAAATGTTCATTAACAGTAAAACCTAAGTTTGTACTTTTGTTTTATTTATTATATTATTTTTTAAATCTCCACTACTCAGACTTACATGAACAAAAATTTGCTATTAGCGTAAAAATCCTATAATTAGCCTATAAATAACATTTTTTTCACCTTTTTATATTTTTTAGTTTGTTGGAAAAGTTGTAAGAGGCACGCACAATGTTTTTTCTTCAGACAGTGGCACTCTTCCCAAAAAGATTGGCCACCCCTGCTCTAGTAGGACGTTATTCAAAAAGTATCAAATTATCCGTCATTTCGTCCATTTAGCAAACGGGGGACATGATTGATCTAGCTGCTCCAATACAGTGTTAGTGTCTTTCTGGCTGTCATGTCCGCTAAGAAGTCGAAAACAAGCGACTCCTACAACTCTGTGAAAGGGAACTTGGGATACGAGCTTTATTCCTCAATAAGGTATTCTAGTTGTTCTTTCCTGTATTCACATCTTTGTAAATTGAGAGTATTTATAGACGAGCAAATAAGCCTCTGGATGTTAGGTAGAAGTACAGAGGATTTAGGTTGGAGTAACTATTCTCCAGTGGCTTACCCAAATGATCCGCCTGCTCATTTCCATCTATACCTCATCAATTTGGAATCCAGTGTAAGCTTATGTTTTCCCTAATTTTCTCGAAGTGACTTAGTTTATCTCAATATCGATGTACAAGATAATCAAGATATATTTATTATTAAACAGACCAATCCAATAAATCAAAAAAAAGATCAGAAGTGCAGAACATGCAAGAAACATTAAACAATAATAATCACAGCTACGTAAACTATATCACACAAATCTATTCATTTCATACGACAAAATTAGCGGATAAAGGTGTATCACTATCAAAGCATACAACTATACAGAAATCAGTTAAAATATCAGAACATCAAGGGTCGGGAGTTAATTATTGATCGCTTTATTATTAATTAAAATATGTATAAACCGTTTTTTTTTTAATAAAAACTAATCGTTTCTCTTTACTTGGACATCGTTCATAGTAAATAATACTATTCGATGAGAATAAAGGATAAGTATTCCTATCAAACTCCGATAATTTCAATACCAACCCCCATCTTTTATCACAAATTTCGATTCTACACACAATTTCAGGCAGAAATAAAAAAAGTTAATCAATTTTATTGGGTCTTTCACCGTTTTGTATGTGTTTGAAAATTAGATATCCTGTTTTACGTTTTTTGTTATATTTGATAAAACCATTAATTTTTCTTGGAAATTGTATTTTCATCCTTTGCTACCTAAAAACCCAAACACAATCTATAAACATTTTAATAATCAAACTAAATTTACTATTTTTTATCAATTACTTGACACTGCGTGTCTAGCCCAACGTTGCCTGTGCACGCGCAACACCGTGATGTAAGGTACATTTCACATGAGTCATTTCAACTCGCGTATGGCGAGGCTAGAGAGGTCCCATATTAAATTATGTTTTTTTTTTTATTCATCTAATTCAAGTTTCTATCTTAGCGACTTTGAAGAGCGAGACCTCGCTAGATTCGCCAAACGCGCGTTTTACGCGCATCATGTGAAGGGGCCTTAATCTGTTGTAAAATTTTCCGCTGATTTCAAATCCGTTGAAATTTTGCAATCTGTCTTTAAACATTCCAATTTTACAAAAAAGAACTAAACAATGCCAGTCAAAATGTCTTTTATTTTTCTTTACTCTCCTTCGCTGAAATCGAAGAGGACCAGAAATGCAATCTGATTATTTTTGGAAAGCGAAACTTGACGTGACGTCACAATCTCTTCCGAAAATCTAAAAGATATATTCAATTTAAAAATGATTTATTTGAAGAAAATCGTATTTTTAGGTATCGATTTAATATGAAATTTTTACTCTATCTTTAACGGTCTAGGCTAGAAAATAGAAAAAGTACTAAGTAACTCCAGTTAAAAGATTATTTGTTTTTATCATCTGCTGAAAATTAAAAACGGTAACGAAAAAATAAATTTAGAATCTTTGATCTTTTATGCTTTTACATTCAATAATAATTATATTTAATTAAATTCATTTAAAAAAATTCTAGATAAAATTTTAAAATTTGCCAAAACCAAAAAATTGCAAAAAATTTGAACTACATTTATACGCTCCCTCAGCGGTTTTTATGGATTTTCTCGGTCAATTTTGCGCCATTTTACATTATTTTTTTTTTATCAAATCCACCTGCTATCTTGTGTAGAATCTAATTTGTGATAAAAGAGAGGGGTTCGTATTGTTGAAAGTATCGGAGCAAGCACCCTATTTAATATGAAAACTGGCCCTTGGACAAATTTTAAGTATTGATATTTGTAGAAAACAAATTAATCCCTATCGATTGCTACCTTCCGTTTTGTTCTGTGATGTAAACTGTGCAAATTGAGATCGGGTGAGTCATTTTTTTAAGGCTGTACCTGCACTTACATAAAAAAATACTTTCCACCAGAATAGACTAATTTTATTTTAATTTATTAATTGAATAATTTTATTTTAATTTATTAATTGAATAATTTTAATTTAAATAAAATTCATTCGAAGAACATTCATTCTATAGAAAAATCTTAGGAATTACAGAAAAATTATAGGCTTCGTAAAAGAGGACCCAATTACTCTCATTTTCTGGTTATCTCACTCGCAATTTACCCATTTCAACGAATTCTCGGTATCAAGGACTCAGTTTTTTACAAAAACACATCTGGTGGGATGTAATTCCATCAATATGTCTAGACCTAAACAGTAAAACGTTTACTACATTGGTGGACAGGTATATGAAATTATAGTAAAACAAGCAAGTATTTATATTTTAAGATTAAATCCATTGTAAATATTGCATAAGAAAAACCAAAATCAGCATAATATCGTAGTTTATTAATTTTAATGACATTGCACAGCTTAGGTTACGAATAGAAATTTGTAACATAAGTTTTTACTTGTATAAGGGTAGGAAAAAGAGGGAGCATTTCTTACCAAGAGGGGATATTCTGAAAACCTGCTGTAGATAAAAACTCTAATTTCAAGACTACGTAGCCTTCATTTTGAGATAACGATAGAAACTGGATGTGAAAGAGAAACAAAGTTTTGGCACTTAAAATGTTTTCATCCGGTATATTGAAAGTACTTGTGTTTGTCCAATACGGTAATTTTGGTAATTTGTAATTTACGTCGTTCTAGAGCAACACAACGGGCTATTGACGACGGTCCGGGATCAATCCCTTAAGGGAAAGATCCGAGGACAACACCTCGTGTTGTCCAATACGGTGTAAATATATATTTTGCATATGTTCAGTACTTGACGTTCCAAGTGATTTCGAAGAGTTAACTCGTTCATCAAGATCTGAATAATTTTGCTGATTACGAGATATCTCGTTGTGCTATTGCACAAAGCTTTCCACAGATTTGAAAACAAAAATATTGGATTTACGTCTGAGTATCCTACACATCCCCCACCACTTTGAGTCTACAATGGGCATATAATCCCACCAAAGGGACACTCATGTCAACGAACCCGATGTAGGTGTACGTGAGGGGGCAACTGGCATGGAGAACGTTTACAAATCAACGCTATAAAATACCACTGCATGCGTCTTCTTCCCCATTAAGCAGGGAGCAGGGAATATACAACCCCTCTACTCCGTCTGAAGCACAAGGAAGCGTTTTCAGAGCAATAAAGGAAGAGAGAAGACAACTAAACACGTCTCAAAAGAAGGAGGCTATTTTATCTCATTCGACTCACTTACATGATATCGCTGTCTTACCCACACGTAAAGTGTGCTGTCACTCTCTCCAAAGACGCCTGCGCGACAAGGAGTCAGCCTCACCGATTGGACGTATGATGCAGATAAATAGGACGACCCCTCAGCTAATCTTAAATTCCCCCTTTTTTCAATCCTGCTTTTCTGGGTATCATCGGAGCCACCTTCAATGCACCAGAAAGGATCAACATGTCGTCCTGAGCTTTCAATAACGATGAGATTTTATTTGGTAAACCGCTTCGCTCCACTTCTTTGAGGTATGTTGATTTTATTGCTATTCTCTTGGTGATTGTCAACAGATGTATTATACAAGAACAACCTAGTCATACTTTTAAACTTATTTTCTACCACTATTTCGATCCTGTTTCGGCCAAACGCTAAACGTAAAGTTTTATTCTAAATCAAACTTTAAACGGTCATGATTCAAAATGGTACCGCACCATCACAGGACAAATTGGTGCCGTGATTAGCATCCTACCACGCTCGTTATCAAGGTATTGCCAATTTATTTGATAAAGACGAGATCGGATTGGATTGGCTAATGACGAGATACCCCATCGAGGCAAGCACTTGGAGGGTTAAATACAAATAACTAAGTACAAATACCGTCTAGCATGATAAAGTATTTTATCACCTTAAAACATTAAACGGCTACCTATAGGATAACCTCAACCCTTTTACCCTGGCAGAATAGATACAGGGTATCAAGTCTGTGCTCAGATGGCAAAATGTTATAAGTCACTTTTTTTAATTTTTCGTGACAACAATTTTACGATTCAAGATTCAACATGTGGTTCTGTGGTTTCTGACAATTTTCCCACCTTTGTTTTCTCATACACTGAAAGAGAAAGACTTACGACATTCTGTCACCTTCTAAATATTAACAAACCAGACTCCAGGATGGGACTCAGTTTTTAGGGAAAAGTGACATAACATTTTGCCATCTGGGCACAGAAGTATCTCTTAACGTTTTCGTAAAAGCTATGGTAGTTAGGTAGTTCAATCACCGTCGTATTTCAGCAACGCAACAGCCTATTGACCACGGTCTGGGATCAATCCCGATGGGAAAGACCCGAGTACACTTCATAATAATGAACCACGATCAGATGTCGAACTATATGGCGAGGCCAACATCTGAACTGGCATTCGTGTCTCCAATCTTCCACATAACAAGGTGAGGACGTTTGGGGGTTACGACAGATTTAACGTGAACCCGTCAGTATGTACACGACGGTCTTTGGTTGGTTGGTTACTTTGGAGCTTATGGTTCAAGGGCCATGCTGTGCCAGACACAATACATATTGTACAATGTCAAATAATGGACATGCGCAATGAAAGTTTTACTGACACTTGAGAGAGAAATACACCCAGGGAGGAATACACCTGACAGGAATAGAACTTCCACCGGCTACAACTCGAAGGTTGCTAGCGCAGTGGACATACCCACAGAGCAACGACGGATCCGGTCTTTGGTTGGATTCGAACTCGCAACCCTCCGGTTGATGTCGTGGCCCCAAATGTCAACACATTGGATTGGCATGGAAGTTTTTACCACATACATGACAGTCTCTGGTTGGATCGAGTTGCGAACTATTAACCCTCTAATTGATAATGCGCTACTCTCCCGACCAGGTTATTGCGGTCCCTGAGACTGTTAAAGAAATTCAGATCCAACCATTAGCACATTAAAACAATATGTTAGAGCATGGGAAAAGAAAATGCGGATAATATTTCATATAAAACAAACTAAACAAAGTTAGAATTCTTAATGACTTGGTAAAAGTCTGTTTAAAAAATCTGCGTTTATGAAACAAGCAAATTACATGTTACGAGAAAACAAGCTGAAAAACTGGCTAATAAATTTTCTTCCTTAAACAAAGATGTTCTGGAAAAAGAACCTAGAATCTGGATATAATTGGACGCAGGTCTTCATAAAAATATTTAAGAGTTGTGTTTTGAAGCGATGTTTCGAAAATTTTGTTAAAACGACCAATGTGTAAAAAAACGCAACCCCGGGCTAGGTTTTTAGAAAATTGAATTTGTATAGAGTGCTTATGGTGATGATTGTTAGTGGAGTTGTTAATTCTATTTTTAATAAGTAAACCATGAAAACAAAAAAAAATGTTTAAAGAAATATTCAAAAAGTTGCGACAAAAAAAATTTTAAATGGGGTTTGTCACCTTCTTATTTACACGAGTATGTACAATGGCTACACATATTTTTGTGGAAGAAAAAGGACCTATCATTATGTGAAATAAAAATAACATATCTTGTTTTAAACGTATTTATATTTAAAAAAAAGATTAAACCCAAACGTAATAATTTTTTTTATTCAGTTCTTATTTTCTTCGGTAGCTCGAATAAGAACAATGACATTCATTTTGTACGTGTATTAATATTAACATTCCGATTTCAATTTTTATAAAATATTTGCATTTGTATGAGTGTCTTTGACCCTTCAACAAAAAGACAGAAAAAAAAAGTTTATTATTTTATTTTATTTTTCTATTAGTTTGTATACGCTGTATATTCAAAAATTATTTTTAGCTTTTTTTTGTTTTCAAAGAAATATACTTTAAAAGGAAATATTTTAAAAAGTCGAAAAGGCTTTGAAAGGGAATTTTTAACGCTGCTGCTTTTATTAAATTGCTGAAAAAATTTGATAAATGGTATGAAAAAGGATTTTTTACATTCATTGATGTTTTAAAAAATGTTTTTTTACATTCATTGATGTTTTAAAAAATGTTTTTTTTTTTATATAATTCGAAAGTACAAAATAACTTAAATTAATTTTAATCGGGAACTATTGAATTTTTCCGTGAATAATTATGGAGGTAGGGAATTTTTAAAACTTTTTTAGATAGGTTTTAGAGATGCGCATATTAGTTCCTTTTGTGACAGTGATGCAGTTATATTATGACAGATATTGAAATAACAATTTTGATGAATATTAAAAGCATTGTCTTACAATATGCTGCCCAAGCTCTTGAGATTTCGTTTCCTCAAAAGTAATTGGATTCACGTGGATGTAGAAATTTCTTTTGATAAAAAGGAATAAAATATATAGCACACAAAACATTTACAACCAAGACTGGTAGCTAATCTAAATTATTCGAGTATTTTAAGATTTTAACATAGGTTCTCTTTTCGAAACATTTTTAAACTGATTTAAAATTTCATTTCTTTTCCATGTCAATTAGAATTACTTGGTTTCATAGAAAGTTGTACTAAATTGGCAAGTAAGAATCCTCATTCAAATACTTACACTACCCTACTATAATGGACCGGAAAGAAAGATGTGATGGTATAAGGGGCTAGAATACGTGCTTCAAAAGGGGATGGTCCCACACTTACTGCAATGACACTAGCAACCCTTCTGGGCATACTTTCAACGAGGTTTTGATACACGGCTATGGGTATTGGTGTCCATTCCTGTTGCAAGAATATCGTCAGCTCAGTTGTACATTTCGGACATGGTTCCCTGGTCCGTAAGCGTCGCTCTAACTCTTCCCACAAATGTTCTATGGTGTTTAGGTCTGAGCAGACCAAGGAAGACCTTTTACAACCATATCTTGATCCCACTGCTTGACAGAGGCTGCAATGTGACATAGAGCGTTGTCGTCCTGGAAGTAACATTCGTCCATTCCATAAAATTTCCAGAGCGTAGGAAGATCCTGATTGTCCAAAGTGTTTATGTAGGCGTTCAATTTCCAATGAACATCATGCAAAGTTTCCATGCCATACCACGAAAAACACGCCCAAACAAGTGGTCGTATTTTATGCAAATCCACTGACGTCCGGTCCATTAAAGTAGGGAAGGGTATAAGTTTCCATGAAAATCTGAATCTTTGAATTGTAAAAATGGAGCGTTGTTGCCCTGTTTTGAAGAGTAACTGACAAACAAACCGTTAGGTCAAATCCAACCAAACACCGTAGGGCACAAAGGAGGCTGGTGTGCGTTAAATGTGTCGTGGTATCAAATATATTCACGTTGGCGCTGTGTGGAAGTTTGGAGAGTGAGCTGTTAACTCGGGTACCCCGTCACTTGACCGGGGGTGAAAATTACGTGGTTTCCCTTCGGGGGTTGATTGCGAACCGTCGCCAATACCCCGTGGTGTTGGTCATGCTGGACGTTAGTTTAAGTACAATTCGCAACCCTCTGGTTGCTAATCTGATGCTCTTCCAACCAAGCTACCGCAGTCGAAGCTGAAGTCCGATGAACTGGAATGCTGTTTTTTTCTAACAGGACTGAGCGACCTGTCACACGTCATTCGAATCTATCACTTGATTCCATGACACATTTACGAACGGGGTAGAAAGCAAAGAGTTGCGGCATCCTCGTTCACCAGATATGTCAACCTGCGATTTTAAGCTGTGTAAAAATATTAAAGGGAACGTTTGTGTCAATACTCCCGACCAAATAACGAACTGGATGTAATAATAATTTTAATTAACGTCGTACTAGAGCAACACAATGACCTATTGACGACGGTCCGGGATCGATGCCCTAAGGTAGGGGTCCCCAACCTTTCTGTAACTGCGTACCACTTGAAATTTTTAGAAATTTTTGGCGTACCACCAGTTCTATATTTTTTTAGGAACATATATCTAATGTCAGAAAAATGGCCAATGGCTTGTTCTACTTTAATTAAAATACTAAGAAACCTCCATATTTTATGATTAATGCACGTGAATTTGTATTAATGATGTTTTAATAAAGGAAAAAATAAAACGAATATTGAAAAATACAATTTTAATTTTTACTCCCAGGTCTAAAAATAAATAATTTTAAAGAATTAGTACAAACTAAGCAAACAAAGATTAACGTAATCAAAAATTAATTTTTAGTGCGAAACGTGTTGTTTGTCCTTTATTAAAATATCAATATCAGGAGCAATGGAGCTTGAATTTACTCTTAAGTCCTCTTCAACACTTACTCTGTGTTTCGATATTTTTTATACACAAAAGTTCAGAAAAACCACTCTCACACAAGTAACAAGTAACAAATGGCATAAGACAGTGAGAGATATCAACTTAACTTCACCGAGATAGCCATTGAATAGAAATAGATAATCAACAACAAAGTTTCTCTTTAAATAATGTGCTACTGTTAGCGTTATTTATTACAATGTAATAAAAACGTTAATCTCAAATTGATTTAATATAATCCCATTTTTCATATAACTTGGTTGTACATACTAAAAAATAGAACAAACTTCGTAGAATATTTGGGTTGCTCGTATCATCCTTGCGTACGTACCGCCTGAAACGTTGCCGCGTACCACTGGTTGGGAATCCCTGCCCTACGGGAAAGATCCGGGCTACAGTGGTCGGCCACGACAGATTTAAGGTGCACCAGCCGCCTCTACACCATTCTCTTACAAACATCCATGCACAAACCCGGATACGAACCAGGAACCTTCCGATCTAGAGGCTAACACCTTAACTACCAAACGTTGGTAAGGTCGGCTGTGTTGTAATAGAATCTTTCCCTTTGGGATGAACCCGAACCCGTTGTGTTGTCCCAGTAGTTAATGTCAGTACCTATTTTCCGTGTCAGTAAAAATTTTTTTGTATCTAATACTTGACATTGTCGTGTGGCCACCGCAGTATGTCCAAATATGTCCCCTGCGCCATAGAACCCAAAATCACAACCAACTGTTGCAGACAACCCGTTGCGTTGCTCCAGTGTGACTTTAATTCAAGTACCCACCTCTCCGCAAGCAACGGGAAAACTTTTTCAACCGTGCATAACCCTTCCACGTCCCGTTACAGTGCATCCGCAACAAAGCATTGAACCTGCCAGAAGCAACTTGCACTCAGAAGCACGCACGCGTTCTCAGAATAGTTATGGAATTCATTGGAGAAACATGGTTTAATTAGAGAGCGTTCTACAACATTTATCCAATTAGAAGACCTTCCATGCAGGGGTATCGATAATCGATGGAGCGAGGGAGAATCGATTTCGTTTAACACCACTTTACGCGTCCGATAGATCCATATAGGATGAAATGAAGTGAAGGGAGAACACAAATTTGAAAAGAGCACCGTTCGAGCACGCGGACACGTTTCCCCGCAGAACCAGGCGGAAGTAATTTAGAATCCTTTTATTGAGTGCGGAAGAATGCCGAGAAATAAATTTGGTGTCCTGAATTCGAAGAATGTTATCACTGTCTGGGACTAAATAATAATAGTGAAAAGGGACATGGGGGTTTTAGAGCTTTATTTTTCGTTCGGGAGTTTCGGGCCGGGACAAAACGTTCCATCTTCCTCGTCAGGAAGGAAATAAATTGCGGGTTCCTTTGTAGTGAAGTTGCTTTAGGAAGGAATATAGCAACATTTAGGTTTTAATAAACTGGGGAATGTGACCAAGAGCAAAGTTTCCGGACAGGCATTTAAAATATCTTTTTAGGATCTAACACATATGTTATGAGTTCGGTACTAGGTCCAGTCAAAAGACCGTCGTGAACAAAGAGGGCGCACATTAAATCCGCTGTGGCACGATTTTTCTTCGAATTCTCTTGTGCTTTTAACCTTATAGTGGATCCTTATAGTAACCTTATAGTATGTAAGGCATACTGCCGACGATGTTCAGAAAACAGCTCACGAACCCTGACAAAGCGTTACAGCATTTAGCAACGAAGGATTGCGAGTTTGAATCAAACCAAAGACTGTCGTGTACAAAAAGGGGCGGGTACACTTTAAATCCGTTGTGACCCGTCACGATTTGTTTTCGATCCATCTTGTGCTTTTGATCTTTTAGTGGATCATGTATGTAAGACATACTGCCGTGGTTCAAAATTACGAGTTGTTGTCCTCTAATCTTTCCTTTAAGGGATTGATCCCGGACCGTCGTCAATAGCTCGTTATGTTGCAATCGTACAATGTTAATTAAAATGACCAATTATCTAGGACGACACCACGCAATTTTGCATCACGGTTAGATGACGAGGCAACAACCTGAGCTGACACCCTACTCTCCAAACTTCCACACCAACGTACTGACAGGTAAGAGGTAATAGTAATTGGTAATTTTTATTTCACGTTGTACTAGAGCAACAGAAGGGGCAAGACACAGAAGAGAGAAATACAGCCATGCGTAAGAACTCGAACCTACACCACCTTCTGTTCACACTACTGTTGACTGTCCGAGATCAATCCTGAAGGGAAAGATTCGAGGACGCCTCATTTTGAAACGCGGTCCATGACATCCGCTTGATAGGAGCCGTCATGACTCATTGGATACGCCCACTGCACTAGCAACTTTCGAGTTGCAGGTGGCGAAGGTTCGATTCCTGTCAGGTGCATTCGTTCCTAGGCGTATTTCTTTTTTTCAGATTAAGTAAAACTGTGTGTTTGTCATTGTCACGTGTCCATCATTCTGTCTTTCATTATGTTTGTGTCAATTACTTAATACTGTATGTCTCTCACCGTATGACCAATTGAGGACCTTACGTCTTAAACCTACCAAAACCAACCACACCAAGTGAATACAGGGACATTTAAGGCCACGACAGATTAACTCGCACCATCTCTCACGTACACCAAAGGGCCACGGAGGCCCGTTTGGAAGAGTGTCGGATTCGCAACCACAGGTTCAAACCCAAACAAACACCATCGTGTACATAGGTATTGGTTCACGTTAAACCTGTCGTGGCCTTAAATGTCCTCACGTTGGCGTGGTGTGGAATTTTGAACAGTAGGGTGCCAGCTCAGGTGTTGACTCGTCATCTGACCGTGGTTCAAAATTGCGCGGTGTACGCGGTACGCGGTGTTGTCCTAGGATCTTTCCCTTGGGGATTGACTCCGAACCGTCGTCATTACCCCGTTGTGTTGCTCCAGTACGACGTTAATTAAAATACCTACCTGAATAACTCACGTACACGACGGTTGAAAGAATCCAGTTTCGAACTCGCAACCCTCTGCTTCCAATCCGCTACGGTACCCAACGGACTACAGCGGCCCTAGAGTAGTGGTGATACGAACAAAAACTGCTAGCATTAAGATTGCCTTGATTTCTATAACTTCAAATATTTTGTCACATTTTATCATGAACTAGTACTGAATTTTTCTATGGTGAAAGACATTTAGATTTCCGACGGTCGTCCACGCTTAAACATGGTGATTCTACGGTCATGTGACAAACTTGTAGGGGTGGTACAGGTTACTAAAACATGCATTTTTCGTGTAGGAATGTAGGGTCGGACACAAAACATGCGACATGAACAGAAATCGCTGTTTATTTACAACAACATTGCAAAGTGCTTCTTTTGCAGCAACTACGATAAATTCTTAAAATCGCGACCACCAAAACCTTGGTAGCGTCGAAGGAGTGATTGGCACACACCGGCAGCACAGTTGCAAATGACGTTTTCCCGCAGATGCATCAGATCCCGGATGGCCAGGTACACTAATGACCTCTGCCTACAGCATTGCCAGCCAATCACAGCTACCGAGTTCGTATTTCTGTTGGTGGTCGCAATTTCGAGCATTTATTGTAAACATTGCTACAAAGAAGCACTTTGCAATGATGTTGTAAATAAACAACGATTTATGTTCATTTCTCTTTTTTTTGTGTGTGTGTTTGTGCCTCCACGCGCCACTTCCGACCCTACATTGCTATACGAAAAATGTATGTTTTAGTAAGCTGTACCACCCTTCCAAGTTTGTCACATGACCGTAGAATCAGCCTTTATACGTTCGGCTAACAGCAATCTTGACTTGTGTATCGTCCCTCGGAAATATCGTTATGCTCAGAGGGTTCATCAATTGACGCAGATAGTGCAAAACAAGATAATCATTCTCGAATAGTTCAATTATTTATGGAAAAAAACCACGGCCAATATGATACTTTTTCAATAGGATATACCCCAACGGTATTTCAATGTTTGTTAGTTTAACAATTTAGTAAGTAAGCGGAATAAAATGTAGATATCTTTATTGTATTGACTCCTGGGTAAGGTAAGGTAATTTTTAATTAATTTTGTACTAGAGAAACACGACGGGCTATTGATAACGGTCCGGGATCAATACCCTAAGGGAAAGGTCCGAGGACAACACCACGTCATTTTGAACCACGGTCAGATGAATGAACTGGAAATTTTCAACATCACGAATATGAAGATGCTGCTGTGGTATTTCCATGGAAGTAGGAAAGATAATGGAAGTGCCTTTACTTTGAACTGTTGAAGCCAAAACCATAACCGCGTCGCCATCTTGGTGCTTTAAAAACATTGTGATTGGGAATGTTAATCAACGTGGTTATACCGTTTTTGAACTTCTATTGACGATTTTAGCCAAATAATTAACTATGTATGTCAGCTAATCTAAATTAAAACATTACTGAGAAATGGTATTTGTAGGATGCCTATCATTTTACTAATGATACCAATTTAAAAGCTGTTTTAAAACATTTTTCATGCCAGTGATGAACAAAAAACAATTAAAAAACTAACATTGCTACTTTTCTGTTTCCTTATTGTAATTAGATTATAGCATATTCAATCACAAAATTAAAAGCAATCGGGAAAAAGTTAGTAAATTATTTTTATATATCGTATTTAAATTATCATTTAAAAAAACAAAATATTGCCAAAATTAGAAAAATTTCTTTTATTTAGCATCGTTTAGTTGCCAAAGAATGAACACATCTTAATATGAAAAAAAAAATGCGCCTTATAAAAAGTTTTTAACAGCGCATGCGCGGCCGCCATCTTGGTGCCTTAAAACCATGGAAATCGGCTTCAGTTAAACCGGTAGCGAAACATTGTTAAGGCACTTCCTTATCTTTCCAACTCCCATGGATATTTCGTTGATTCATGTAATTCAATTTGATTCTTACAACTTAGAGGTAACAGTCAAGAAACCTAAAATCGGTTTTTAAAGAAATATATATTTAATAATAAGATTTTTCAAAATACACTTTTGATAAAGTTTTGTAACAGTTTCAACAATTTGACAGCGAAGGCTATTGCTTAGTATTGCATTTAGGTACACGAAAATAAGATACGATACTAGTCCCTTTTGAAAAATTGCAATCGTATTTAAGAGGTATTCCTAGGGTAGACAGTTGGTTGCATTTGTTACGTACGTTACCGGTACTATATGCAAAGCAGGCGTTGTATAGGATCCCTAGCCAATGTATAGAATGCCTGTCGTTTGGGGCAAAGTATGAAATATCGGAATAATTTTAACACACAACTATGTATAATTTCTACTATATTTAGTAGTTAACTCATTTAAAGGTAAAGGTCCCTCCTTTACATGACTGGAACTCTAGAAAATGGCCAGAAATGCCCTCTTGTTGAGGGCCACAGAGCAAACATACATTTCACGTTTTACCATTAGACACTTGAGGGGTCTCTCCTATGAACACGGACAGAAGGTTTTTATGGCCTGCACCAAGTGCAGGACTGTCCAGGCATCGCCTCATCATATTCGAAACTGTCTTGATTTTACCCTGTGTGGACGAGGTCTGCTCCAAACCTTATATCATCTTGGATTTTTTGGAGGTTTAAGGACTCATAGATTTGGTCTAGCATAGCTAGACGTTATCGGGGATTTGAAACAACAACAACAGTAGTTAACTAGTATACGTTATTTACGAAATACTATATATAGCAGTTACCTAGTGTAGGCTATATACGAAATACTATATGTAGTAGTATACTATATATAGCTGTATACTTTCGTATACGTTAGATACGAAATTACATAGTAGTGAACTAGTATACGTTATATATGAAATACTAGTATACGTTAGATACGAAATTACATAGTAGTGAACTAGTATACGTTATGTATGAAATATTAGTATACGTTAAATACAAAATACTATAGATAGTAATTAACTGGTATGCATTATATACGAAAAACTATATATATAGTAGTTATCTAATATACGTTAAATACGAAATACTATATGTAGTTGTTACCTAGTATACGTTATATACGAAATACTATATATAGTAGTTAACTTGTATACGCGTTATACTTGTATATACTTGTATACGAAACACTATATACACATTCCCTAGGCATTGTATGTAATACCTAGTTATTATACAGAATGACAAATGCTATTTAGGTGAAGTATTAAAAGTCTCTAAAAGGCTTTTTTGAAAACACGTATATGAAAAAGAAAGAAATACAAAATATGGTATGGGACTTTTATACTGTGGAAAAACAAGAGAAAATGAAATACGAACCTACTTGTTGAAACAAGGAGGTAAATAATTTATTTTAAATTGCACTTATTGTCTTACTCACAAAAAGTAAAACTTAAGAAAAAAGTCATAAATAGAGGTCTTCATTAAAAATACATAAATGAAAAAAAGAAAATATTAAATAAAATACAACTTTCTCTTACTGAAAAAGAAAAGATTTATACTTACTTTGCCGGTTTGTCTTTTGGCATTGAATAGAATGAATTGTTAATTAAATTAATCGTTTCATACATTGCCCAAAAGGCAATCAAAATATGCTATTGGCAAGGCATTTTATACAATGTCTGCTTTGTATACTTTGCCTGTAACATATAAACTTGGGTCACTTTCCAACGATGATTATAATATGACCATGACCCGTATATGTTATGGTATTTCTTTATTGCCTTCAAAAAACCTATTGAGCATATGCACTAAAGTAGAAAAACCCAATAACCTTACCATCTTCAATCCATAAAAGATCTAGTCCTACTTTTATCCCACAAACTGATATCATGGCATGGACTTGAAATAAATTTACAGCTGTCATTAAATAGATTAGCATTCCCGATATGACCTTGCGCAATCAATTAACGAGACAGAGGGGGAGATTCGGGGTGGGTACTCCCTTCCATCTGGAGAAATGCGTCTCCATTAATGTTATTATATGGACACGGTCGAGGAATCCAACGGTGTTATCCGTTCCATTTATCAAGAGTGCCGAGGCCCATCGATCGCTCCTCCAGAATCATGTAGTTATTATGCGAGTTGGTCAAAGAAATCGTCTTGCCCAATGTAGCTATCTCTCTATATTAAAAAAAAGTTACCGCCGACGCCGCAGGATTGAAAACTGTGTTGTTTAGCTCGATTCTTAGACGGTTTCCCGAGAAAGTACTGATCGGAAAAAAACGAAATTAACATGGTTTGTTCTTCATCGTATTCCCTGGACAATTATTAAGATTTTTTTCCGATGCAGTTATTAGTTTAGGGTTTATTAGGTGTCAAAATTGAAGAAGCGAAATTTCTTCCGCGAGTGAGCAAAACACATACAAATTTTCAGTCTGCAGCTGTGAGTTTTTTTTTAAAGAGTACCAACGTAAATTTTTGTAGCTCGTCGAGTTTTTTTTTAATTTCAATTTGGTTCTTGATAATATTTTTTTGAAATTCGGGAAAAATTGGGACATTTTTGTTACTTTTTTTTTAAAACTGCCGTATCTATATCTTATTACTATTAGTTTTTATTTTTGAAAATATCGCAGTATACCTCAGAATGTACTCTTTCTTACGGTACTATTATTTTTGAAATCGGTTAATAATTAAATTGGATGCGATGAAAAGTGGGTCATACAAAATTCGGAATCTTAGGATATTTTCGCTACTTTTTGTTAAAACCGTAATATTTACAGCAAAAACCGTTATTTTTTAAATTTTAGAACATCACTGAATACATTACATTACACTCTTTCTTATGGTACAATTATTTTTCAAATTGGTTTATAAATAAAATCGATGTAATTAAAAGTTGATCATAAAATTTTCGGAACTTTCAGATCGTAATTTCTTTTAATTTTGAAAATATCGCAGTATACCTGAGAACGTACTATTTCTTACGGTACAATTATTTTTTTAATTGGTTCATAAATAAATTCGATGCAATCAAAAGTTGGTGACACAAATTTCGTATTTTTTATTGCGCGGAGCAAATTCCGTACGCATATGAGGGTTGTATTTTTGACTATCGGGTTTGCCAGATATCAAATTTATCGTAGCAACAATTGCCATAAAAACGATTTCTTTTTATTTTGCGAGGAAAAAGTTTCGCTTTTTTTTCCCTCTGTTCTCAGACGGTTTACCGAGAGAGTACAAAGAACAGATCGTAAAGTTTGGAGATTAATACGGTTTACTTAAAATTGTACAGGGAACAAGATGCAGAATATTTTTTACTCATGCGACTGTTAGTTTAGGGTGCATTAAGTGTTAAAGTAAAAAAAAGTGAAATCACTTGCGAAAGAAGTATTGATTTGCGAAGCAAACCAAACGGGATTGCGTAGCAGTCACCGGGAGTTGGCGAGCGTAAGCGAGTAGGGGGCGAAGCCCTCGTTTTGACGTCATGGAACGGAAAGTGGAATCAGGATAATACGAATTATTCAGATAGTTTCACTCTGCGAAAGGAATGTTGGTTTGCGAAGCAAACCAAATGGCATATGTAAAAGGTGTGTTGATTTGCGAAGCAAACCAAATGGGATTGCGTAGTAATACCCGGGGATTGGCGAGCGTAAGCGAGAAAGGGGCGGAGCCCCCTAGTTCATAAAGAAAATATATAAATTCAATACTCAAACTGCGACGTTAATTTAACTACCTACCGATTTCGCAGTTTTTTAAAATTCAGCATCGGTGATGAGACCAAGAAGCAGAATGCGTTTAAAACTGTGACGTACGTCGGAGAATAAACAAAGTCTTTCCAGAACAATTTTTCCGTAATTTTATCAAAATTTTGGCCGATTTTATCAATCACTGGTGTAAACTGGTGTAAAATTTTCCGCAGATTTCAAATTCGTTGAAGGGAATTCAATTTAAAAATTCTTTCTTTAAAGAAAATCATTTTTTCAGGGATCAATCTAAACTGAAATTTTTCGCAGATTTCAAATGCGTTGAATTTTTTACTCTATCTTTAACGGTCTAGGAGATAGAAAAAAGAACTGTGTCTGTAAAACATTCCTCGGGCAAAATCAAAGCGGAAACGAAAAAAATAATTTCCTCCGCATTCTGTCGGAGGAACAGCCAACGGCTGACGTAGCAAGGTCATTTCCGGCGTTTCTTCTCTCTCTGGTAGTAATGCTTTGAAAAACCGATGGAGAATAAAACTATTGAATTCATTTAAAAATCTTCTAGATTGAATTTTAAAATTTCGTCGCGACCCCGAAATTGCAAAAAATTCGGACTACCTGTGTGCCGAACCTCATTGCTGTAAGTGCCATAGATCGTTAGGATTTTGCAGCCGCGAAACAAACAGACAAGCGCTTCCTTTTATAATAGTAGAGATAAGTTACGATGTTCTGCAATGCAAAGCACTCTCCTTACTACATTTTTATTTGTTCTCAAACTACGGAACAACCTCCCTACTCCGCCCCAAATGACCACAAACACTTTATAAATAACACATCTTCTATGTCAATGACAAAATATTTAACTTCAAAAGTGATCGACAGTATTACAAATTATGAAAGTATGCTTTGGTTTTAAAGCGAGTAAATTAATTCATTTTGATGTTTGATTATAAATATGTACTACATATTTAGCCGATAATAATAATGTATTACGTCTGTTTTTGATTTGACTGTATCAAAATTCAGGACACAATGCCTGTAGAACTATTGCAATTAATTTGAGTTGTGTTGCAGAACACTGAATATAATACAGCACCTAGGAATTAGACGATTCAATCGGAATAAAAAAGTTCGTCATCACGACTCTCCTTTTAATATTCATGATCCCCTAAAAGCCCTCTTAAAAATTACTAATCAAGGACATTAAGCGTTCAATCTAGCATGATTCTATGAATTGAATTGTTTTTTTCTTTAAATTGCAATAAATGAAAAGTTTGCAAAGCCGAATTTTCTAATCTTATTGCTCGAATCTTTCCTTTCGGACTGTCGCCAATAGCTTATTGTGTTTCCGTGCGACACCTCGTCATCTGACCGTGGTTCAAAATTACGTGGTATTGTCCTCGGCTCATTTCCTTCAGGGGTTGATCCAAGACCGTCACCAGACCGCCAGTGTGTTGCTCCAGCGTGACGTTAATCGAAAATACCAAATCTAGTGCGACGTTAATTCAGCTACCTACTTAACCTTATTGCAGAAAATTATTGAAGAAAAAACGGTATTAGAATGACCAACAAAGGTGATGAAAGTTAAAAATTGCGACAAACATTCAAGATTTGTATAATTTATTTTCCAGTAAAGCTAATGGTAGCTGACGTAGTGTTTTGAGGGTAGAACGTGCTTCACGTATGCATTTAGCATTGGGTATAATCGGGAGTATAATCATTAACCACTGCTGTGTGAGGGCTGCTTACTTAATCACAATTTTAAAAATTGATTGCAATGTACAATTTTAGTATAAATTAATTTATATATACCATTGAAAAAGAGGTTCTTCGAATATTCATTCTAATCCTAACTACCACCTCATAGACACTGAGTCTTTTGAAATAGCCCATTTAGTTTTTTAAGAGACTGTCGACTTATGTAAGCCTCACGAAAATAACTGCCAGACGGAAATACAATTAAGTACTTATTGAATGCGCTCTAATCTTCTTTTTTCAATGCCATATACGTATCTGCAAATGACTAATTAAATTTTAAACTCTGTCATCTCACTGAGTTGCAATTACAAAACATTTCAACGAGGAAATAAAGTGATATTTTCCAGACAAATTTCATATGCCATTGAAAACTGAAGAAACAGAAATCCTGTAACTTTATAAAGGGGGCAAAGATTAATTAAGAGCGAGATCAAATTAACGGCACTCAATTTGTGTCAAACAATATCTCGGATTTCATGTAATTGGAGGTATAAATAGTATAATTACGCAAGCGCCTGTTTAGAAATTGACAGCACTTAATTCGGTACATTGCCCTTGAAATTTAATTTTGGAGCCCTCTAATTACACTAATTCATGAAAATCCTATTAGTCTTCACTTTAATTAAAGTCAAGAAGATGCTCTGATACTGCAAATGGTTTCTTAACTTGAATTGGAGGCTTTCGGTAGTATCCATTTTATTTTGTGACACCGGTTTGCAAAAGTTTATCACAATCTATGTACTAGCTGAATAATTCATTAACCACTTGTGGCCATGCTACAAGTGGTTAATGAATTATTCAGCTAGTATGTTAATTAAACAGTAGTTTTAGTGTGATTGCATATATCAACAAGTATATAAAAGAAGTAGAAAATATATCACGGATCTATACACAAAAGGTACCAGAGTACAGAAGAAATAAAAGATAAGTTAATGAAAAATTATCTATCGTGCTCACTATAACCACAAAAATATTCGCAAAGTGTGATTCGTTTTGAGAACTTACCCAAAGCAGTATTTTTAATCTTTCTGGTTTGTGACGAGATAACTCGTCGAGACAAGGAGAATTCGTGATTAGAAAATCTGAGCAGATCCTCATAGACCAGATATTTGACCTCGTCATCATGAAAAATCAGCGATATCTTAGCGACAAATACCTCTTCATTAGCAAATTCGGTCAGATCTTGATGGACGAGTCATCTTGTCGAAACCACTAGGACTGTTAATAAGGGTAAAGCTTCGAATCCCAAAAGTATATGTAAGCTTAACGTTGTGTTTCATGGTAGATATATGAATAAACATCCCACTGGAGCAACGCAACGAGCTTTTGGCGCCGGTGCTAAATCAGGAAATATCCGAAGACAACACCACGTAACTTTGATCCACGGTCAGATGCTAGGTTTCCGACTTGAAATCGCTGGTATTAATTGCGTGTGGGAAATTCTGTCTCCCGTTATACACCCTAAGACACACAAAAAGTTGCACCTAGAAGGAATTGTGAGACAGCAATGAAATTTAGAAGGTGGGTAAAATGCTTTTATGAATGAGTAAATGATTATTTTAATTCACAAAACAAACTTTGAGACTGAAATATGCAAACTTTATGGAGAAAAATTTTAAAAAGTGGTATCATTCAGTATGGCGTAAGACCACCATAACTCCTAATGCAGTATGTCAAGCGCCTTGGTCGTGAGTCATTCAGGCTCTATACGAAGTCCTGCGACAGTCCATTCCATGCTGTTTGAACCCTGTCACGTAGTTCCAGAAGATTACGTGGTACGGGTGGAGTGGTGACATCTCGTCCAATGGCATCCCATACAGTCTCGATTGGGGACAGGTCAGGTGAGTATGCCGGCCATGGTAAGAAATCGTTGTGTCGTAGACAAGCTCTAAAGACGGTAGCAATTGGGGTCGAGCATTGTCTTGTTGGAAAAGGGGGTGAAGTTGGGAATTAAGGAATGGGAGCGTAACTGGCTGTAAAATGTCTTGTACGTAACGCTGACCTGTCAAAAACCTCTTGTGAATACCAAAGGTGATTTGGCATCACACTCAATTGCACCCCACACCATGACACCAGGTCTACTCGACGTGTGACGCTGCACAACAAACCGTGAATATTGGCGCTGACCACGCTGAACCCCCTAGTTATAAACAATATTTCTCCGCAGAAGTACGTGTATATTGGAGTAAATATTTTAAAAATTACTTTTATGTTCTAGTTAATGTAAAATGTAACATGTCTCTAAGAATCACACGTTACAAATCATTTAAGTGGATATTAATCATAAAATCACTTAAAAAGTAGAAAATTCCGAAAATAACATCATGAAGGATTGCACCTACTCTATTACACTAGACACTTACACCTAATCTTTTAAATGCCTTGAGTAATTTTGTGTACAAGTATTTTTTTAAGTTCGAAGGTATTTAATTGTGCCTTTTCATTTTTTTCATTTAAATGGTATAAAAAATTCTATTTGGAGGAAAAGAAAATAAATTACATTCGAACTCTAAATATAAACCAGGCTTTGAGATGAGGTATATTACTTTTTGTGGAGTTAAAATGTTGTTCAAAACATTTCCGAATGATTTCACTTAAATCCGATATTGAATCCTTCAGAATAAGTTAAAAAATGAAATTGCAACTGCCCCATAAAAAAAAACGTAATGATAAATAAAAAATATAGTATAACTTATTTTAAAGTATTTAATAGTTCTTTTCTAAAAAGGCGTCGCTTTAACAGATGACTGCGATATCCGCTTCATGCCGGAAGCGGTAACATAATCTTGAGATTTTGTTACTTTTTATCGATCCTCCTTTTTTATCAATCTGATTAATTTCTTACTTTTCCCTAAGGGTTGCGCATTTCAGTTGAAATATCAATGCTAGACGAAAAAATGTATAATTTTTTTTTGGGAGAGCTGAACGCATTCCATTAAATGAAAAAATCCTAATAAAAGTTTTCATTTGGTCAAAAAGAACTGCATATACTTTTAATCAATCAGTCAGAAAAAAATATTTCCAATTTATTAAATAAATTCATAAGATTTTGGAATGAAAAGGGAAAATCTATTGACTTGACACCATTTCAAAATCCTAATTGAATCTAATTAAATAGGACTATATTGATATAATTTTATGTGACGAGATATTTTATGTGACGCGGTATATAATTTTGCAAATGACGAGATATCCCGTCCATCAAGTACTGGTCAATTTGAATAATGGCTATAATCCACGTCACGTACCCTGCTCGCTAACGCTCGCCAATCCCCGGTAATTCCTACGCAATCCGGTTTGGTTTGCTTCGCAAACCAAGACTCCTTTTGCACAGGGGATTTCAATCTTTTTTTACTTTAACACTTAATGCATAGCCGCATCAGTGTAAAAAAAACATTCTCCATCTTGTTCCTTGTACAATTTTAAATAAACGGTGTTAATATCGTTATTTTGCAATTTGTACTTTCCCGTTAAACCCTCTGGGAAAAAATGACAAAAGCGAACCTTTTCCCTCGCCAAATGAAAAAAATCGTTTCTATGGTAATTGTTGCTACGATAAATTTAATATCTGGCAAACCCGTTGGTCATAAAATGTAACCAAAATTTCCGTGAACAAGGAGAACGTTATGGCTCCGCGATCTAAAAAATACGAAATTTGTCTGACCAAGTTTTGATTGCATCGAATTTATTTATGAACCGATTTAAAAAATAATTTTACCATTGGAAAGAGTGTATTCTCTTATTTCACATGGTATTTTCAGATTTCAAAACTAATCGTATTAAGCTATAGATAAGACACTTTTAGTTTTGTATCGGAAATTACGATTTAAAGTTCTGAAAATTGTATGACCAACTTTTAATTCCATCGACTTTATTTACTAACCAATTTAAAAAATAATTATACCGTAAGAAAGAGTACATTCTAAGGTATACTGCTATGTTTTCAAATTTAAAAAATAAAAGTACTAAGCTGAAGATATTGCTGTTTTAACAAAAAGTGCGAAAATACCCCAATATTCCGAAATTTGTGTGACCAACTTTTGATCGCATCGAATTTATTTATTAACCAATTTCAAAATAATCATACTGTACTAAAGACTACATTCCAAGGTATACTGCGATATTTTCAAATTTAAAAACTAATAGCAATAAGATATAAATATGACAGTTAAAAAAAAAAACGACAATTTCCCGATTTTTCCCGAATTAAAAAAAATATATATTATCAGGAACAAATTTAAAATTTTTGAAAAAACTCGACGATCTGCAAAAATTAACGTTTAGAGGTACTCCGTAAAAAAAACTCGGCTGAAGACTGAAAATTTTTATGTGTTTTGCTCACTCGTGGTAGAAATTGCGCTCTTTCAACTTTGACACTTAATAAACTTGAAACTAATAGCCGCATCCAAAAAAAATCTTCTTCGTCGTGTTGCCTATACAATTTTGAACAAACCATGTTAATTTGGTAATTTTCTGATCCGTACTTTCTCGAGAAACCGTCTACGAATCGAGCGAAAAACGCCAGTTTTAAATCCTGCGGTGGCGGCGGTAACATTCTTTTAATATAGAGATTACCCTCTGGGCTACCCTGTATATTTTATCTGCAATTGTTTACAGCCCCGTCAATATAATTTAAAACAAAATCATACGTTATAGCGATCGATACGAATGCTTCAAAAAAAGAGTTGATATTGAGTGGAAATGTTGTCATTTGAGTAAAAAGGTGCCGCAATTAATCATTCGTGAGTTCAATAAGCAACGGCAAAAATTGAGTCGAGTAACATCTGCGTCCTCGAGTGATTAATCGATGTTATGAAACATGTTTGTTCAGGCATAAACTATTTTATAAAATTGAATATTGTAACTCGCTTTTTTAAAAAGAAGTACAGGAAAATAAATAAAACAAATTCCACATTCTTAAAATAGAATTCGATCAGCGAAACGTTGGGCTGCTTAAATAGAAAGAGAAGGTAGTTAAAATGTTTTGCACAAAGCTCTGTACTCCAATACTTTTTGTGTGTGTTTTGTGTAAGATATATGCTTGATTATTTTCAAGCTTATTTACTATTTCACATATGAATCGTATATTTCCTACAGTAGCAGTATTTATTTAATCAATCTTATTTATGGGTTTTATATTATGTAATGAGATGTATTCCGTATTGGTAATTTTTAGTTAACGTCGTACTAGAGCAACACAATGGGCTATTGACGACGGTCCGGACCAGTCCCTTAAGGGAAAGAACCGAGGACACTTCGTAATTTTGAACCACGGTCAGAAGACGAAGCAACACCTGAGCTGGCACACCACTCGTATTCCATATTGATAAACTTTCATATGATAATGATTTAAGAGTAAAACTCTAAAACACTTCAAAACGGGACGCCATCGACAAACCGGTCTGGTCGCTAAGGTGTTGGCCTCTAGATCGGAACGTTCATGGTTGGAATCAGGGTCAGTGCATGGATGTTTGCAAGCGTATGTTGTAGAGGCGGCTGGTGCACCTTAAATCTATCGCCGAAAGTCCTCACGTTGGGTAGGTGTGTAAGTTTGGAGTGTGGGGTGCCAGCTCAGGTGTTTCCTCGTCATATGACCGTGGTTCAAAATCAGGTGGTGTTGTCCTCGAATCTTTCCCTTGGGGATTGACCTCGGACAGTCGTCAATTGCCCGTTGTGTTGCTCCAGTACGTTGGCGTGGTGTGGAAGTTTGGAGTCTGGGGTGCCAGCTCAAGTGTTGCCTCGTCATCTGACCGTGATTCAAAATACTTGGTGTTGTCCTCGAATATTTCCCTTGGGGATTGATTCCTGACCGTCGACAATAGACCGTTGTGTTGCTCCAGTACGACGTTAATTAAATTACCTTACCTTGACATACCCAGCCATCAATAGTACACCACGCTACTGCTTAGAAGTTTTCAAAACTTCGATGAATTGGAGTCGATGTTTTTGTAACATCGATGGTTATATATCCGTGTCGATGTTTTTACATTGTCGATGTTTAATTTTAAATGAAAAAAGTACCGTTATAAAAATTTAAAAAATAACCAAGTAGCATAATTTTTATAATCAGCAAATTGAACATACTTTCAGACCCAAATGGGCAAGGGTGAATGGTCTGAAAAGTAGTGATGCGACATCGATGTCGATGTTTTATAAAAAACATCTATGCATTGGAGCCCATGTCGCATCACTAGTTGCTAAACCAGTTTTAAGAAATGGGGGAAAAAGTTTAAATACACTGAATTTTTAAAACATCGATGCTTTTGGGGCGATGTATTATCAACATCGATGTTTTAATTTCGAACATCGATGTTTTGCTGTCGATGTCGCATTACTACTTAGAAGGTGCACTTTAAGATTCAAAAGTCGCCTATACAGGGCTAATTCTCAGTGAACGGTAGCGATTTTAATTACTGGCACCATCTTTGAATTCTTTCGTTTGATCCCTTTTGATCCGATTATTTTCGAGGCGTGAAAAACTCCTTCATAATGTGTAAACAAACAAGGACGTCTGCCCAAAAGAAGCAGTCGGCAGCATGAGCTCATAAACAGACGTTAACCAGAGTAGTAATTAAGCCATAGACAGTTATTCATTGTTTTTTCCCTCCTTGAAGTCAACATTAATTATCGAGTAGCTTTCTCCCGCGAGATTCTTCATTTGTGAAGAAACCGGATCCGCTAATTGTCAGAGTAATCGACTAATTCCAGTTACCCGACACTCCTTCGGTCAAAAAGACGTTTTCGGCTCCAATTATCCTCGCTGTTTTTTCTCTTTTATTATTTCCTTTCAAACAGTTTTCGATTATTCCTGGTCGATTTTTTTTCCGGAACATCGACGATTCGTGTTCCCCAGTTGTTGAAGAGAATCGAAGTCAAATGTTTACGTTCCGCAGCTGTTTAAATAGAAATTGTTGAAGGGCTGGTGGTTACGAAACGTTTGTTTACTAAGCTTATGGGGCCATGGTAGCTTAGCTGGAAGAGCAACGGATTCGCAATCGGAGATAATTGTTAAGTGTTAATTAACGTCGTACTAGAACAACACAACGGGCTATTGACGACGTTCCGGGATCAATCCCTTAAGGGAAAGAACCGAGGACAACACCTCGTAATTTTGAACCACGGTCAGATTACCATGCAATACCTGAGCTGGCACCCCACTCTCCAAACTTCCATTTTCGGTAATGACAGATTTAAGGTGCACCAGCCGCCTGTACACCATGTGCTTACAAACATCCATGCCCGAACCCGGATTCGAACCAGGAACCTTCTGATCTAGAGACTAACACCTTAACCACTATACTGGTTGGTCCGCAATCGGAGGATTGCATAATATAAGTAAATTCAATCCAACCAAACACCGTCGTTTACGTCGGGGCTGGTACACGTTAATCTGTCATGCCCACACGGTACCAAACTTCCACATCACGTCAACGTGAGGACGTTTGAGGCCACGACAGATTTGACATGCACCTGCCCCAGATTAAGCTTTGGTTTTCTAAGAAAGCGTAGCCGTGATCTAGAGGCCGTGATGTAGCTGTGAGTGATGTCATTAAAACTTTGTTTATACTAACAGATGGTGTTGGTTTCCGAGAGTGCGTTGTTTGTGAGCGTAACGAAAATTATCGGAGCTGCCATTTTCATGACTGTCGTCATAGCGGTCTCAAACAGTTGGGGAACGTTTCTTCTCTTCTAGCGGCGACATTTCATTTCCTGCGCCAAACGATTCGAGCGGAGGGGAGCAAAAGAAACATTTTTGACTGCCAATGATTAGTTTGTTTTTGTAACATCGGGATCGTTAAACACAGAATGAAAATTTTAACGGATTTGAAATCTGCGGATAATTTGACACCAGATCGATACATTAAATGTGATTTTCTTAAAAAAAATAATCAATTACTTAATAAATAATTAAATAATCAAATGGTAAATAATTGAATAATAAAACTGTTTTTGGGATCGATCAATCGTAGAATTTTACGCAGATTTGAAATCCGTTGAAATTTTCACTCTATCTTCAACGATCCCAAAGTTAGAAACTTTGGACAAGAGAATAAAAAAGCCACTTTGTTTTGTTTTCCGAATCAAGTAAACCACGACAGCCTTCTGTGTTGCCTATTCTCCAACGTATTCTGTCCGTCTAAGTTGACACCTCTGGAGTCGTGTTTAGACGACCGCCTAGTTATGCCCGTGGCATCGTGACGTACCACGGCTGTTTGCTAACGGTTCCACTTTCTTAGGAAACCGAGGCCTTGCGCGATGATCTGGTAGAAGCTAGTTTCGGCCTCGTAATCCCTCCGCTTGCTAATGCGCTACTCTCCAGACTGGGCCCTAATTTTGAAAAGAAAGTCCTTGTCCATACTTTCGAGACAAAACTTACTAAATTAGCCTAAAGATGGCTACGTAACTGCAAGCATGCATGATCAATCTTTTTATACACTCATGCTTGAACGTCTGTCGGATAATTTTTTCGCAAACATTATTGTACAAACGCAGATTGAACGAATTTTGACTGGGCAAGCTTTACGAAACGTATGTAGTGTACCAAGTGTGGAAGTTTGCACAAGCAAACGTCAGTCGTGATTTGTGGTGAAATTATCTCTACTATTATAAAAGGGAAGTGTTTGTTAGTCTGTTTCTCTGTTTCTTGCCGCAAAATACTGACGATTCTATGGCACTTACAGCAATGAGATTTGGCACACAGTTAGTCCGAATTTTTTGCTATTTTTGGGTCGCGAAGAATTTTAAAATTAAAACTAGAACATTTTTAAATGAATTTAATGAAATTTAATTATTATTGTTTTCTTTGGAATGGCAACCGCATAAAGATATGACGGATTCTAAATTTATTTTTCCCGTTTCTGTTTTCATTTTGCGAAAAATAATGATTTACCCCCAGCAGAGGATTAAACAAATTTTTAACTTTAGTTTTTTTTTTCTCTCCTAGACCGTAAAAGAATTCAACGGATTTGAAATCTGCGGAACATTTCACTTCAGATCAATACCTAAAAATATGATTTTCTTCAAAAAATAATTTTTAAATTGAATATATCTTCAATCTGCGGAATATTTTACACCAGATTAATACCTTACATCACGGCGTTGCCCGTGATATTGGTTTGGTTCGTAAACCAACACCACGGGCACGGGCAACGCCGGGCTAGTCACGAAGTGGCTAGTAGTTGAATATTTGAGGTCTTCATAACTTCTTCCAGTCACAAGAAATCACAATGTTGCTATCGATATTGTATAGTTTCTCATTATTGTTTCCTTTTTTAAATGAAAGGTGTTACGAGTGACAAAAGGTTCTGCATCCATTCTGACAAAATTATGCCAATCACGTGGATGTATCTTTAATTCACTCAATAAATTAACGTGGGAACAGGTTTTTCTTTGCATTAACCAGTCTTTATGCCACCTGTTACATTTTATCTTTTGCATTATCTATTTTATCTTTATCTATTATAGCAAGAGCAAGTGCATCGTCCTCCGAACACGACATTTTTTAAAGTATAGTTTTGTGCTTGGGGGGGGGTTCAAGTATACTTGCATCGTGTGGTGTCGAAAGGAAATTGTGTTGGCTTGTATAAAAAGATTGATCCTTCATGCTTGTCAAATTTGCAGTTATGTGTAGCCACCTTAAGAAAATCTGCTGGAACTGTTTCTGATCTGTTTTGAAATCTGCCCAAGTAACTATTTACGCACCCAATTCTAAAGACAGATTTTAGATGATGTTCTCAAATCGAAAATTCATAGCGTACGAATAGAAAAGAGAGATGTAACCAAATTCGCGATACATCTAAGGGGTTACTTGCACATGTGTTGCGACTTTGGGAAGCAAGAGAAATAATCTCCAAGAAGATGGTACGAGATCTTGGCATTATTATATCTTTGTCGAGTTACACGATCATCTAGAGTATTTTCATAAGAGTGGTTCATTAATATTGTTCTGCATTTTGAAAAAGCTAAAACCACCATTCAATGAATTCCAACAGGTTTCTTAAAAATGAATTTTGTTGGTAGATCTTCAAAACATGCAGTGTTTTAAATCTCCATAGCATGGTTAGAACACACTTAATTTTTTATATTTTTAATTTAAATGTAAATTTTGATTGAACTTTGTTAATTTAAGCTGTTTTCGACATTCAGTCTTATGTCAACAATGTATTTTCTTTACTCAGACTAGATTTACTTGAAGACTTAAATTCCGCGAAAATGTTCAATATAGTCAACACGTTTCTAATCTTCTGAAAAGGTGGCAACCGTTGAATAAAGGTCCCCCTCCCATAAATATTTAAAGAGATACCTCTATTGCTTCTAAAGGCTCGGTGCATTACTTAATGAAATGAATGCTAACTATTCGTTGCTCCGAACTATCGGATGTTTAATAACTGCATAAATTCTGCCTTGCTAACATGGAAACCAATTAAATATTAGACAAGTCCTATGTTTGTACATCATTACATAAGTTTATGAGGGAAAAATATTTTCCAGAAACGAAATTTGAGCTTCTGAGTAACGTGACTGTGGAATAAAAATTCCCTAAACAATTTCAACCAAATTTTAAAAAATAGCTTTATGAACATTCCATAAATCATGTCCTGATTTCTCTTCTGTTTCCTGTTGAACGATGAAGTTTTGTTTGTTATCAAACGTAAAGACGAATATTTAAAAATATTGTTAGAAAATTATGCTTCAAATATTCAAACTAGTGGTACAGAATCTTTTTACTAACATTTTACTAGGATGTTGAGATAGTAAACTATTATAATTATGGAAATATATTTTAACTATACCCCTGTTATCCCTTACCTTATAAACGTAAGAACATGTGGTAGCAACATAGTGTATACCAAATTTTAAACTTTATTATAAGCTCAATTGCTAAAATTATTCCAAACCCATTACTGAATTTAAAATATTGAAGCTCTTGTATTTAAGACATCAGTAGAAATCAATCTCGATTACCCTATGTTAGCAAAAGTAAAAAGGAATGCGATATCTTAGTAAAATAAGAGAAATAAAAGAATACGATCTCTTAAATATGTTTTTGAGAGAAAATAATCCAAACTCTGATATATATTCTTGAATACGCGAAACATTCAATTTTTGCTTTGTTTGACACACTAGTTTTGAGATGCTAGAGCTCTTCCATCTTTACACGTTTTCTGGTAAGGCTTACTTTGAAAGGTGTGCTCGCCACCCACATTAACTTTCCACGCATGTTTAATTCTTTTTCGAACAATGGAAAGCATCTCGACCCACCTTTTTTGCCCATAGACCCCTTTGTGAATTGGTGATACATTTTATGGTATAGCTCTACCATACGCCTTGATTGTTGGCGCGTTTTTTAGCGCACTTTTCAGGTCGCCAATAAAATAATTCGAATAAAAAAATCTTTGTTCTTTTACAACGGAAAATAATAAGCTTTACAGGAAAGTAATTAAAGAAAAAAACTACAAAACTTTTTTTAAAAAAAGGGTTTTTTTTTCAACCAAAGATAATAATGAATTATTTGAAATTGAATTCCTTGAGGAAATTTACTTTTCCTTGAGGAAATTTTAAAAACCTGCTTATCCAGGCATAAATCTTGTAAAATAAGCGATTAGCCGCTCTCTCATTTTCTAAAGTTTTCTTACCCCTAGAAAAGTTAGACTTCACATTTCGCGAAAGAATACCCTCAAACTAATCTATAGCACTCAGTACAGTTGGCATGTTCAAATAGTGAATGGTAAAACGATATTCAAAAGAGAATAGCAAGAAACAATATCATCTGATGCGACTGCAATGGACCGTGACTAAAATAAAACTGAATGTTTCAATTCTTCCAATTCACATTAGACGGAAAAGAATTGGGGGAAAATTTATACGAATCAATGAAATCAACGGCGAATTTGGCGGAAATGAAAATTTAAACTTTTTGATTGCCGATGTTGCCTTAAAACGGGAATAACCCTAGTAAAGATTGGTTGCCTTCACCTGACATAACTCCTTCCAAATGGGCGCCAAGAACATTCCCACCCATTAAAACATATAGTAAACCTGTACCCATTTTATTAGCATGTTATTCTGAGCTAATATATTCCTTTTTACTTTTAAATCAAATCCATGTTTGTCTTTAATTCTAGATGTCTCATTTTTTTGTAGTTTAACGCATAGCAGCAGTATCTTACCAAAATGGAAGTACCCGTTTAAATTTATAACGATTAGAAACTTATAATCTGATAATACTTTGCGCAAATGCGGTTAAATCATGTTAAAGCTGATTTCTTTGAATCTTGGACTCAAAAGAGGGATTTAAGAAACTTCCTCCCGTCTGGCAGACTATTTATGTCGAGCGAACATCATTAAACTAAGTTCTCTTGCAAGACAGGAGTCTGGTACAAATTTTGTCTTCTAAGACAAAGCTGTGGTTCCGTCGATAATCACAAAGCTTAAAATTTCTCCTGCTACTCTAATTATAAGGAAGGAGAGTCTGCGCACTGAATTAGGTTTCGGAATTATGAATTGGGAGGATGCAAAAGTTCGTACCGTATGTGGCATTAAACCGAAGTGCTAAATACTTCCCACGTGTATAGTATAGTTACGTTAGTAACGTGTATAGTATAGTTATAGTATAATTACGTCAGTAACGTGTATAGTATAGTTATAGTATAGTTACGTCAGTAACGTGTATAGTATAGTTAGTATAGTTACTTTAGTAACGTGTGTAGTATAGTTACGTGTATAGTACAGTTAGTATAGTTACGTGTATAGTATAATTACGTTAGTAACGTGTGTAGTATAGTTATAGTATAGTTACGTGTATAGTACAGTTAGTATAGTTACGTGTATAGTATAATTACGTTAGTAGCATGTATAGTATAATTACGTTAGTAACGTGTATAGTACAGTTAGTATAGTTACGTGTATAGTATAGTTAGTATAATTACGTCAGTATAGTTTTGACGTCGTTTGAAAGAAGAAATTTCAGAGAGTACTTGAGAAAGAAATTGTGTTATTCGATTGCGGCGTTTTTAAAATTTTGCTGAGCATTAAAAATAGCAGGAAATAAGGGAGCCTTTTCAACTTGTTGATTTTTTATTTCTGAAAAGGCAAGAATGCTTCGCTGACGCAAAAGAAGACATGTGTTGTGTAGAATTAGGGTGCTGTTGACGATTCCACGTGCCTATAGTGGTTCAGAAAGTTTTGTCACCTGTGTCAGTTCTTTTGCCAGAAACCCCAGAACTAGTATGAGCGCGGGATGATGCAGCTACATGAGAGAGAGGAAGATCATCGAACAGAACGGCACATACTCTTTTGACTAAATATGATTTCAATCAGTCAAATAGCATGTATATCGAGCGTACGGTACAGCTGTAGTCTACTAGGGATGCGACATCAATTTCAATGTTTTCAAAAGATCGATGTTTTTTAAAAAACATCGATGTTTATACTTGTCGATGTTTTTACGTTGTCGATGTTTTATTTTTAAATAAAAAAAAAGTACCATTATAAAAATTTAAAAAATAACCAAGTAGCATAATTTTTATAATCAGCAAATTGAACATACTTTTAGACCAAAGTGGCCAAGGGTGAAGGGTCTGAAAAGTAGGGATGCGACATCGATGTCGATGTTTTATACAAAATATCAAAGGTTTTGCTGTCGATGTCGGATCACTAGGTGCTAAACCAGTTTTAAGAAATGGAGAAAAAGTTTAAATACACTGAATTTTAAAAACATCGATGGTTTTGGTGCGATGTATTATCAAAATTGATGTTTTAATTTTTAACATCGAAGTTTCAAAACATCGATGTTTTGCAAACAATGTAGCATCACTAGTTGCTAAACCAGTTTCAAGAAATGGTGGAAAAAGTTTAAATACACTGAATTTTAAAAACATCACTTTTTTTTCTGGCGATGTAGCATCACTAGTTGCTAAACCAATTTTAAGAAATGGGGGAAAAAAGTTTAAATACACTGAATTTTAAAAACATCTATGTTTTGGGGGCGATGTATTATCAACATCGATGTTTTAATTTTGAACATCGATGTTTCAAAACATCGATGTTTTGCTGTCGATGTCGCATCACTATAGTCTACGTTTACAGCAGTGGCTACGGCCCTGGCGATTTTTTTGGGCGCACTTCTAAAGTCGTCAAGCAAAGAATTATTGCAAAAATATTTTTCTTTCACAAATATTTTTCTTTTTACAACAGAAAATGAAAGCTTCAAAATACATAGGAGAGCCGTTTTGAAAAATATACTTTTTAAAATTTTCAGAAAAAGTATATAATCAGCTTAAACTGAAACTTTATAAACAAAAGATAGTTCTTTTTACAACGGAAAATGAAAGCTCCAAAACACATTTGTGAATGTTTCGAAAAATATTTTTTTTAAACGTCCACAAAAGTAATAAGCTTAGACTGAAATTTTTTTGGACAAAAGAAAGTTATTAGTTTTAACGGAACACAAGAACAAATACAACCTGATACGTCAGAACTGTAGTGTGAAAACAATCATAATGAAAGAAAATTCCTCAACTGACGAAAACCCATTAAATGAAATCAAAGTAAAACATTTTAGAGGACTAATGCAATCAAAGGATATTTTAAAATTAAAATTACCAATGGATTCGAAGAGAAAATTTCAAACAAACCAATGAAATCAAACGAATTTAACGGATTTTGAAAGAATTTTCTAGAATAATCAAGATGAAAATTTAAAGTTTCCGTTTGCCGAGATTGCCATGAAAACCACAATAACCGTTAATACAGATGGGTTGCCTTAACATACCATAACTCGTGACTAGAAGTGCGCCAAAAAAATCGCCAAGGCTGTTGCCACCGCTATAAACGGAGACTGCAGTATCACCGAGCGTACCACGCACATATCCGTTTTCTATCTCCCCTGCATGACGTATACCTAGTTTTGATCTTCTTTACCAATAGAACCCTTCAACCATTATCGATTTGGTTATTTGGTTATTAAATGTGTGTTTTGTTGATTAAAAAAGAAATACTACATCCCCTTTGACCCCTTTGGGTGGCAGTGGCTCAGTGGATATTCTCAATGCGCTTGCAAGATTCGAGTTGTGGACGTAGCGGATTTGATTGTACTGTTGTTTACCGATTATATCTCTTCTGTGTGTAGAGCTTTCCTTGTGTGAGTAGGTCGATTACTTGACTTGGTTCTGTGTCTGTCACCAGCATGGCCCTAATGTATTAAAAACCCAACCTACCTTCCCTTTTATAACGAAATGGTATGAATCCCTCGACATTCTTTGTTTGCAAGAAAGAGACAATTTCTTGTATAAGGGGTGGCCAGAAATTCCCGCAAGGTTTTAATTCCCGCATACTTCATCTGCAGCACTGAATATTTATGCTATTGAACGCCTTTTATGACAATGTAAAACTGAACTGGACCTTACCAAAACCCCATTCATTGTAACAGAGTTAGTAGGAAGGTATTTTACGTCGCACTGGAGCACCATAACGGTCTATTGGTGACGGTCCGATATATACATCCCGATGTCACCTCGTCATTTTGAACCACGGTCGGATATTGAGGTCAATACCTAAGTTGGTAGCCCACTCTTCAAATTTCTACACAATGCTGATTCGAGGACATGTGAAGCCATGATTGATTTAACATACACCAGAGAAAACGTATATGACTATCAATGCATAGACCGAATTGCGCAACCATCAGTATAAGAAGTCAAATATCCGCCAACCAAGTCAATAAGTCATTGATCACTCGTTTGACTACTTGTCTACACGTTGCTCAATCGCACTTTTTGTAGCTCCTCTCAATAGTAATACTCGGTCTGCTTATATTTGACCACTATGAATAATGAAAGCAACTTAGTGTTTTGCTCTTCTAAAGGGCAGTAAACCTTCCGCGCTATGAACGTCTTTAAAAGGTTTCCTGTGGGACAATTAATTGCGCCCTTTTCCGTATAAGAACCGAAAAGCAAAAACTGAAGGAAGCCTTATTAGGAGGGAAATAATCTAGTCTATGCCTACGTCGGATGTCGAAAACACAAATTCATCTGTCTACTGTCCATTATTTTGTAGGAACGTTCCGCGTCACAAAAAGAACCTTTTTTTTCCAAAACAATATTTTAGGCAAAGGCTTATAAAAATTCAAGCATAAAATGAAGACAGAATCGGTAGTAGCATAATTATATTATCACCCGATTCGTGTCAAAAATTAATTTGAAGAAATGTTTTGGATTAGTAGGTAGAAGTTAATGAACGTCATACTGGAGCAACACAACGGACTATTGATGAGGTTGCGGTATCCATACCGAAGAGAAAGATCCGATGACAACACCCCGTCCTTTCGAACCACAGTCAAATGACGAGGTCAACACTTGAGCTGGTTATCCACTCTTCAAACTTCCACACCACTCCAACTTGAGAAAATTCGAGGTCACGACATATTTAACGTTCACCAGTCCCAACGTATACAACAGTCTCAGTTTTTAATGTAATCTTAAGGCTACTACACACTAGGCTAGTAATTTAGTCGAGTAGCAAGTGATTTAGTAGCTCTACTAAACGAGAAAACGGCTGGTGGGGGAGTGGTTGTTCACACACGGTTTAGCTGGTGTTCGAGTGTCAACTGCTAAAGATGATGCGGAGAGCAAAGCTGAATCGCGATGAAAAAGATGATATGAAATAGAGTATATATACGGATGTATCATGTATACATATTTGCTTCCGAAGTAAATAGAAATGAAGAAAAAGTTAAAACGATATTAAAAATTATTTTCCGTGCACTTAAATGAAGCTAGCCTTCTCTTACGAAAGAGAAGTGATTATTCATACCACTTTAAAATCAACATTAATTAATTCAACCAGAGCAACCCCTGGTAATTTATTCTGCTAGTTTAAAAATAAATACAAAATACTTTCCTAAGGTTTTTAATTTTTTGTTTGATTTCCTTCTCATGAAACTCCGGTATTCCCTTCGCTTTTTCTAACTCATCGATTGCAATTACCTTGGTTGTTTTTTGTTGTACAGGGAAACCTTCACATTCCATAAGCACTCCTGTTCCACATAAGCAGTAACAAATTTGACCGTAGTATCATCATCCAACGAAATATGTTGCCGATAAAAATGTTACTTTAAGAGAACAAAAAACGTTAAACATTTAAAAAGAACAGATTTATTGACTAAAGAAAGTAATGAATTTAAATTACAGCCATGAAAACGATCCGCTAGACAGACGATCAACAAAATGTTGCCAAAATTTAAAACTCGTATGTGTGTTATAGGCATATTTTAACAAAAAACACACACAAGAAAGAGACCTCGCGGAATGAAAACGAATAACTAATGAACTCCACAAAACAGACGTGTTCACACCTGTCTAGTGGCACCCTAGTGGTTAGTAGAGTGGGGTGGGAGGCACTACTCGACCCCCTACTATCCATTTGACTGGATCGACTCCACCAAATCGTTTACTAAACTACTCGACTCAATAGTTTTGTCCCAACACGTTTAGTTACTAAATCACTGGCAACTCGACTAAATTATTGGCCTAGTGTGTAGCAGCCTTTAATAAAAAACAGCACTCTACAGTTCACTTTCCGTAATTGGTAATTTTTTAATTAACGTTGTACTAGAGCAACACAACGGGCAATTGTCGACAGTCCGGGATCAAACCCCTATGGGAAAGATCCGAGGACAGCATCACGTAATTTTGAACCACGGTCAAATGACGAGGCAGAACATAAATCTGACACCCCATGCTCCAAACTCCACACCAACCAACGAGAGGACTTTCGGCCTTAACAGCTTTAAGGTGCACCAGCCGCATCTACGCCATACGCTTACAAACATCGATACGCTGACCCGGATTCGAACCAGGAAGCTTCCGATCTAGAGGCTAACACCTGAACCACCAGATCAATTGGTTAGCCCAGTTCATTTTCGGAAAAAAAATTGAAGGGCTTCTACTACCATAGCGCTAAGCCATTTTTCAAATTTCTCGCAATTGTGAACTTTTTTTTAAAAAATTCCAAAATAATAATTATTTAAACTCTGTTTAAGAGATAACGTTACTTTGAGCTTTCAAGTAGTTGACACTATGATTCAAACACTATTCAGAACTTCTTTTGATCCTCCTGAATATTACTTTTAAATATTTTGGATTCTATTGCTTATCACTAGAGACCGGATTCCTATGCATTTGTATATTTGATTTAACACCACATACGCGAGTCCGGAGATCAATTTTCTATCCAAATCATGCTTGAGGATACTGTAGGTGAAATTTTAAATTGCATATTTTTACATATATGAGGGGTTACTGCAAAAAAAAAAGCATAAATGAAGGGTTATTTCATATTTCACCCAAAATATCAATATTTCAAATGTTATAGCACTTATTTGCAATAAAATATAGAGCATCTCGGGACGAGACACTGAATTTATTTTTTCGCATAATTGAATTTGAAAATGGTACCGCACACACACAAATGAATTATAGGAATAAACCCCAAATGAGAGAGATCACACATTGCCGGCTGAGCAATTAGAATTACTTAACACGGGATATATGAAAATGAAAAGAAAAGCACATTGCAGAACAACCCGATCAATCATTGGATTCTCATAAATATTTATAATCACGGGCAAATAGATTAAACAAGCAATAAACTAAAACAGAATGTGTAACTAGAACTGTGTTCTATGAGCGCCTCAGTGAGCGAAAACAACTAAGTTACTTTCAGAGGAAGAATTTTAAAAAATGAAGAAAATTAACCCTTGGGGATAAACATTCAGGCTCGAAAGCTGAATAAGCCGCAAAGACAGGAAGTTATTCTATGAATATAAAAAGAAAAGGATGTAAAATCACAAAACAGCAATCCATTCATTTTTAATTTAATTCAGTTATTCTTTGCCTGCATTTCAGAAACATGCCTAAAATTTCACAACATTTTTCGTTCAAAGTCGAAGGGTGGCAAAAGGATTTCAATAAAAAATATGACAAAGAAATGCTTACGTACGACGATCAGATCGTATATTGACAATTCTTCGTATATTCTTTCCCAATGATAGCGGAACAGAAAACCGAGTTTGGTTACTTTTGAGATATGCGGCTTCCTAATATGATCAAGGCTCCAAAATTGTTACAAACGTTTTATAAAAACCTAGTCCATGTCACATGTACTGCCCATGCACTTAATCTTATTGCAAAAAAGTTAAAGATTCCTATCCGGAATTAAATTCTTTATTGGACAAGGGAAAAAATCTTTCTAAAAACACCCTCCCGTGTGGTAGTTTACAAGGAATTGATGAATGTTTCGTTAATTCCGACACCTGTGCTCACAAAATGGACACTGTCTGCTGCTTTGTTCTACGCCGAGAATTAAAACCAATATTCAGAAGTGATTCGAAAATTGAAAAAAAAAATTATGATTCCGCACAAAGTTTAGATAAAGTAGCTAATATTAATAGAAAACGTAAACCTCGTTAAATCATTGACATTTGTAAAAACGCATTGCTTCTTTTTGCAGATTCGATCCAAATACATGAAAAAAAAAGGATTCCCATTAAATGAAAGCATTTTAATCTTTGAAGATGCGGTAATGAAAATCAGTTCGATTCCAGGCAAAACTGGTAACATACTTTTAAAAAAATAGATGATGTGTTGAAAAACGTCGAGTTGACACAATTGATAACTATTAATAAAACCTTTCAAGGCGAGGAAGGGACCGAATTAAATAAAAATGACATTTGGAACCCTAAAATTTTAATTTCCTTAAATCCTCCTGTGGATGTGGAACGCTCTTTTTCATCGTATAAAAGAATTTTAAGTGACCGTAGACATAATTTTACGGAAGATAATTTGGAGAAATACTTGTTTATTAACTTAAATTATTCGCAAGTACAACTCCTATAATAACCATAGTATTTTGAAATATCTTTTTAATATGTTGATATAATTTGTGTGTATGT
The DNA here is from genome assembly GCA_947359465.1 of Metellina segmentata. Classification (NCBI taxonomy): domain Eukaryota; kingdom Metazoa; phylum Arthropoda; class Arachnida; order Araneae; family Tetragnathidae; genus Metellina; species Metellina segmentata. The sequence goes on along the minus strand of OX375881.1, from coordinate 4,160,121 downwards.
ATTACTTCTTTGATTTTAAAGATATTTTAATTTATTAGTAGTTTATTAATAAAACTGTAATGAGAATTATGTGCAACGTAAAAGCAATAAATGTGCATCTGTATTTAAAACTTGATGTCTATAGTTGACTTTATCATTTTGTTCCTTTCCTATAGTGCTCCTACAAATAGTATTTTTCATTTTCAATTTTAATTTGTAGTGCATAAAAATGCATATTTGATATGTTTTACTGCATATTTTGCATGATTTGATATGTTTTACTGCATATTTTGCATATTTGGTCATTTTTTACTGCATATTACTTGCATATTTTAATGTTTTTAACTGCATATTTTAAGGCATATTTTGGCAGTTTTTACTGCAAAATAAATATCAAATAAAAATCCGGCTTCTACTTATCACAACGTTGGAGCCCTTCAATTGAATGGGACATTTGGGTCCTCAAAGATAAAGAAGCGATAGACAAAACTGTTAATAAAGTGAAAAAATGGTATAGAATTTATAATCTCTCCTGAAGGTAGCCTCAATCATAATAAATGAGCGGGGATGATTCTGTGGCTCATCATTATTTTTTTCTGGAGCCCTTCACTTGAATGGGGCATTTGAATCCTCATATAAAAAGAAGCTACATACATCTATTAATAAATTGAAAGAATGGTATAGAATTTAACATCTCCCCTGAAGGTAGCCTCAATCGTAATAAATGAGTGGGGATGATTTTATGGTTTATCATTTTGTTGCCTGGAGGCCTTCAATTTAATGGGACATTTAGGTTATTAAATGCTGAATAACGACAAACAGCTGCTAATAAAGTAAAAGAATGTTATACAATAAGCCATCTCTCCCGAAGGTAGCACCAGTTGAAATAAATGAATGTGGAGGATGTAGAATTTTCATATATATCGAATACTTTCAAATAAATCGTTCCTCCAAGCGTTCGAATCTGAACAGAAGCTGCAGTAGAGAACGGAGCTGTGAGGTAGAAGAGGCATCGCCCTTCGTTTCGCTATGACGAGCGTAACAAAAGGAATCGACAGAAAATCTCCTTGTTTGGACAAATAAAGTATTCCACACGAGCGCCCCGGGGTTGAGAGGGCATTATTGGAACGCTCCTTTCTCGTCGCGTGTGCGTTTTCTTTTCAATCTGGAAAATTCCAGAACGCGGAGAACGAAGAATGAGCTCTGAAGGAGTGGATGGATTTGTTGTTGCAATGTATTTCGAATGAAAAACAATTTCGCACTTTGTTTTCGGGACGGAAAGGAGTTTTCTTGTCAGTGGCAGCGACTTGGAAAAAACAATGCATACTAAGCAGCTCGTGTGAGTACGGCTACTTAGTGTTAATTTAAATGGCATGGAAGAGTTGTTGTGTCGCATGTTTACTGTGAAATTCTCGGTCATATGTAGTGGTGAGTTCGAATCCAATCAAAGACTGTCGTGTATAAAGTGGGCTGGTGTGCGTTAAAACTATCGGGTCGTCAAATGTCCTCACATTGGCGTGGTGCCAGCTCAGGTGTTGTTCTCGTCATCAGACCATGGTTCAAAATTACGGTGTTTTGTCTTAGGATCTTTTCGCGAATAGCCCGTGGTGTTGCTCCAGTTCGACGTTAGTTGAATATCTACCTAAATCTCTGGCATATCAAAGTCAGCCAAGCTTAAAATATTATATTTATATATTTTATAATTATTATATATGCCCCATGATATAATTATTATATATGTCCCATGATATAATTATAATCTAAGCCCCATGCTATAATTATAATCTAAGCCCTATGCTATAATTATTATGTAAGCCCCATGCTATAATTATTATATATGCCCCATGCTATAATTATTATATAAGCCCCATGCTATAATTATTATTCAAGCCTCATCATTAGAAGACTCACGTTGGGTTGGTGTGGACGTTTGGAGAGTGGGGTGCCTGCTCAGGTGTTGCTTCGTCATCTGACCGTGATTCAAAATGACGAGGTTTTCCCCAAAGGGACTGATCCTGGACCGTCGTCAATAGCCCGTTGTGTTGCTCTAGTAAGACGTTAACTAAAATTACCATCATTAGAAGACAATGCTACCGCAATATATATACATCACCAAAAATCATACGAAAAAAAACCAAACCAAAAGCAAAAAACAAATAACCGATAAACAAAATAACAACCTTTTAGATGATATGAGGTACCTCGTCAAGACAACGGAAGGTGGGTCTTGGATATAGACCCTGTCATTATTAAAAAAATTTAGAATATCTTAATGACCAAGATCTCTTCATTCAAAAAATTAGTCTGAGCTTGATGTACGAGGTATCTTGTCAAATCCAAATGGAGGGTTAGAGGCAAGAAACTTAAAAAAATATTATTATAATTAAATGTTTAGTTAAAATTATTTTTAGGTTAAAGGAGGTTATAGACGTAAGGCAAATTTTTTAAAATGAAATACGACTGAATTTAAATCGCTTTTTTTGGTTCAAACTCCGTGGTGGTCAAACATTGCACTGTATTGCGGGTGAACTGCCAAACGTTAACGCCAGGCATCATAGTGCTGCTTTGATGATGGTTCCTCTATGTGGAGATGAAATGTGACGGGACAAATAGTAATATATTGCTACAGGTCTGCTGCCATGGCACAGATGCAGGTCATGGAAATGGATATTTATTTGAAATAAATATTTCAGGAACGGCCCGTGTAACAATAAGTGAGCTTGAGCTCTGGGGTGGATATTAGGCGCTTAATACAGACCTTTGTGGGGAAAACTCGATTGTTTTACGACCTGAGCTCCTCGCACAATGGCGGATATGGTTGCCTTGTGTTTTATAGATTGATCATATTTGGTCAATCTGCACCAAACACACGACATACAACGTCAAGCCCAGGTGCAGAATTATATTCAGTGTTCTGCAACACAACTCCAAGCAATTGCAACTGTTCTGCATGCATTTTGTTCGAATTTTTAAAGCTGCAGTCAAATCAAAAACAGACGTCAAACACAATTATCGGCTAACTATGCATTACATATTTATAATAGTATAAGTAATAGAAATTAATTTACTCACTTTATTTAGAAACAAGGCATACTTTCAGAATTAGCAATTCTGTCGATAACTTTTGAAGTTCAGTATTTGTCATTAATATAGAAGATGTGTTATTTATAAAGTGTTTGTGATCTTTTAGGGCGGTGTAGGGAGGTTGTTCCGTGGCTAGAAAAGAAAATAAGTTGTGGCAAGGAGCGCGCTTTGTATTACAAAACATCGTAACTTATAATTAAAAAATATCGGCCAAAATGTTGATAAAATGAGAGAAAAATTGGTTCTGCAAAAACTTTATTCTACGACGCACTTCGCAATTTTAAGCACTTTCCGCTCAAGTAACTAACAAAAAAAAGTTTTACTGACACCGAAGGAGATAACCAGGTAATCATTAGAAGAGCCCCCGAACCTATTAAGGGACCGATCTATTATTTGTTTCACACAGAAGAGAGAAATACGCCAAGGACCTCTCAAAAATTCAACCAGTTTTTTCTACAACTCGCAGTTTACTAACAGTGGGCAAACCCACTTAACTGCTCAAGTCTGGTACAGTAGTCTTTATTCGCAAACGTTTGGTGAATCGAACACTTGTGTCGGAGAGCCGTTCATGATTCAATCTCGCGTTATGTCGTCCACGTCCGCTGGTTGCCCATAAGCAAATTGAAAGTAAGCCATCTTAGTGTTCATATAATTATAATTATATGAACACTACTCGTTGCGCTGCAGTCATCTTGATATGCCATCTGTCAATTCCAGATGGCGTTGGTGAACACATCCCGAAATCAATACGGTTTTATTTATGTCTCCTACCTCCTGTGTCTTGAAACACTCTGTTGAATTACCGAAGTTGAATGAAACAATCGTGAGGGGCTTGTGGTTAAATATTTAAGGTGTTATTTATCAACATATAATATAGCAGATCATGGTGAATGCGAGTAGATGACCTACGGGTTCGGTAGAGGTTGGGTTTTTGAGACAGGAATGTCAGGACGTTGAGTTAACAATAAGCCGATGTCTGGGAATTCTACCGAGGAACTACTGTAAGTAGTGTGTTAAAAACAATCGTTCGGGATGTCGTTCCATATTGTTTACATAAAGTGCCCATATCTGCCTTACAGTTAAGTTTGATAACTGTTGTTGTTGTTGTCGTATGTTCTTCTGGGATGCATATGAAAGCAAGTGGTGAACAGAAACATTCAAGACAATACAGAAGAAGAATATTTTTATTATAACAAACGATGATCCCAGCAAAGAACAGAAGGTGTGCGCTGCTTTCCTTTCAAGACGGGAATCCATTCCAGGCGAAAGTCCGACTTCTTTCCCAGGTTTTACATCCATGCCTTAACCGGGATTCGAACCCGGGCCCACTCGGTGACAACCGAGGATCATAACCACCATACTGGCTGGGCGGCTTGATAACTGGTCAGTATAGATAAAACAGTCCACACTCGTGAAATACAAATATCGAAGTACTCAAAATGATTCACACAAATTAATGCCTTTTTCCTTTCCTTTTTACATTGTTCGCGTTTTTCTCTTCGAGATTGGTCCCGAACTGTTGACAATAGTCTGTCTAGTACTACAACTACCCTTCTTTTCTCACATTAAACAATTTTAATATTATACCTCTACTATTACAAAAATAAGTGTTTGTTTTCTGTGATAAAAGTCCTGACGAATCTACGGCACTTACAATAATCAGATTTGGCACACAGGTAGTCCAAATGTGTTGCAATTTTTGGGTCGCGCCGAATTTTAAAATTCAAACTAGAACATTTTAAAATGAATTTATGGAATTAAATTATTATTGTTTTCCTTGAATGACAACACCATAAAAAGATTACAGATTCTAAATTAATTTTTTCCGTTTCATTTTGTAGAGGAACGATTTTTTAGCAGACGAAAAAAACAATTAAAGTTTTAACTGGAGTTATGTTGTTCTTTTTTCTATCTCCTAGATCGTCAAAGATAGAGTAAAAATTTCAATGGATTTGAAATCTAAGGAAAATTTCAGATTTGATTAATGCCTAAAAATATGATTTTCTTTAAACAAATACTTTTTAAATTGTAACTTTTATATTTTTTCCCATATAACATTCGCGATTGAGAAATCAGATCCCATTTCCTGCGCTCAAACGCTTCCAGCGAAGAAAAGCAAACCAAATTTTTAAAAATTTGACTGGCATTGTTTAGTTTTTTCTTTGTAAAATAGAGATCGTTAAAAAATTAGATTGAAAATTTTAACGGATTGGAAATCTGCTGAAAATTTGACACCAGAAAGATACCTTATACACATAATTTTCTTTTAATAAATAATTTTTCAATTAAGTATTTATATTTTTGCTATAGATTGTGACATCACGCTGATTAGATCTCTTCGCAATTCGAATTTGGCCTCATTTGACAATGAGCGTTACCCGTGATGTCTGTTATCTAATAGTATAAAATAAAAATCGGTGTTTAAATTTAGAAAAAATACTAAACGTTGCAGTAGATACATCTTTCAGTTACTGGAACCCTTTCCACATTCTGAACTCAGTAGCATAGTACCTACGTAATACAAAAACACCTTTCAGAAAAAGGACATCCTATAAAAACATCTCAACACCCTCTACTGAGCTTCACGAGGCACACATTCTGATTAACACGTTCCATTCGAGCAACGCAAGGGCTATTTGCGACGATCCGCTATCAATACCGAACGGAAAGGTCCCAGGGCAACACCACGTTATTTTGAACCACGGTCAGGTAACGAGGCAACACCTGATTGCACCCAACATTCTAAGCTTCCACTCCACGCCAACGTGAGGATATTTGCGGCAACGACAGATTTAAGGTGGACCATTCCCCTTTGTACACTACGGTCTATGGTTGGATTCGAAATCACAACCCTCCGGTTGCTAACCCGTTACTCTTCCAACCAGTCTACCGCGGCCAATGAGCGTCACGAGATTTCCGAATAAGGTCGTTTTGGTTTTTAACGTACACTGCATTTAATGATTAAGTAACCACGTGTATTGGTTAAAATGAAAAAAAAAACTAAGAAATATTCTGTGAGTCAATATTTTGATTACACGACAGTACTTTCAAATACACTCTATAACAAAAAATCGACGCACCAAGAAAGGTGCAGAATTACAGTGGTGCAGGACTCGATCCACTTCGAACGGCGCTGAATGGTAACGTATATTCTTTACTGACGAGTCCTGTTTCGAACTGTGTCGGTATCTGGATCCTGCCTTTACTACCGCACGCCACATATGCCCACAATAGGGTGTTGTGGTCTGGGGTGCCATCTCCTTCTATACCCCTTTGGTAGTCATTTCTGGCACACTTACAGCACACTGTTACTTAGACGACATTCTACGACCGGTTGTGTTACTTTTTGCGACACTCCGGGCTTACTTTCCAACAAGATAATACCCTGACACGTTCCGTTCCGAGTGGAAGCAGACTCTCCGTTCCGGGTTATTTAAACCCACAACGGATTAGCCAATGACTAGGGTGAGCCTCTAATTTGAAACTTGAGAAGGAGGGTCATAGGACTCGCCATCAGAACATTCCCTCATCTGCCCGGGATGGGCGAGACGGGGAGTGGAAGTGGTCGACACGCGGCGAGGTGTGCGAGGATTAGGTGGCCCGGCAGCATATTAGCAGCCTTTACCTGGAGTAGAAGACATGGGGAAATTTTAAGCCCGCTGATTCGTTGGTTTCAAACTGTCTACTATGACGTCACTACGTGACATCGTCATTAATGGCGATGCTTCACGTGGATTCTGTCATTACTCATTACTCGTTAGTTTCTACTTGAACTGAAAGCCGGTGGCAAAACCTCTGCAACATAAATACTATCGAATCTATACAACAGATCCTCATTAATAACGAAAAACTCCCTTGTTTCCGCCTTCTATACTGTTCAAGGTCCCAAGTGTCCCTTTAAAGTTCGAAAATGGATTATTTTTTAACTATGAGTGTAGAATCTACACTGGAATTAAAACTAAACACAAAACATTTACGATCAAATTACGAGTACATGGCACAAGCCGTTGAACTGTTCGCTTGGTAATCATCTAAAAGCTATCGCTTTCTTTTTTATTAGTATTCTATTTTCGGTCGAAGCAGTTTCAACTTTTTTTTTCGCAAATGTTGCAAGTAAATAGTGATACTTTTCACACATGCGGAGTGTGCACTGTGAGTGAGTGACGTCCTAGATCTCGGAGAGAGATAGCAACGAATCAGCGGGCTTTAAATTTCCCCATGTCTTCTATTCCAGGTAAAGATTGGTAATATGCGGTCAGCGAAACAGCTGGCTCCACTGCTTTGTTAAGGTCTCCTGATCTCTGTCCCATAGATCAGAGTTGGGATGTTATAAGAAGGCGATTGCAACCATTCTGGAATGTTAACCCTTTAGCCCGATAGTTGTACACAATTTGACAAGAAATTCAGCAGGACACCATCCGGAAACATTTTCAGTCAATGCCACGCAGGGTGACAGCTCAGTATTAAGCTGTAAATATGACGGTTTTAACAAAAAGTGGCGAAAATATCCAATGATTCCGAATTTTGTCTGGCTAACTTTTGATCGCATCGAGTTTATTTATTAACCTATTTCAAAAATAATTGTACCGTATGAAAGAGTACATTCTGAGGTATACTGTTATATTTTAAAAATTAAAAACTAATAGTAATACGATATAGATATGACAGTTTTAAAAAACGTAACAAAAATGCCCCGATTTTTCCTGAATTTCAAAAAAATATTATCAAGAACCAAATTGAAATTTAAAAAAAAACTCGATAAGCTGCAAAAATTTACGTTGAGAGGTACTCTTTAAAAAAACTCACGGTTTGTCTGAAAATTTGTATGTGTTTTGCTCACTCGCGGTAGAAATTTCGCTTTATCAACTTTGACACTTCATAAACCCTAAACCAATAACCGCATCGGAAAAAGATCTTTACAATTGCCCAGAGAACACGATGAAGAAGAAACTATGTTAATTTCATATTTTTCTGATCCGAACTAACTTCTGATCCTTTCTAAGTGAAACCGTCTGAGAATCGAGCTGAACAACACAGTTTTCAATCCTACGGCGGCGACGGAGGTAACTTTTTTTTAATATAGAGAGATATAGAGATGAGAAGTAATATATTAAAGTCCATTTGAAAATATATCACTACTATTACACTAATGAAGATGAAATAGATGCAGACTGTGAATTTTCCTGAGCGATCTAACTGGACTAATACACATCAATGCAATAAAAGTTTCTACCCTTTATACTTTACGATATTTACCATTTAAAGTTTACGATAGTAATCCCGACTTGTTTCGATGCTTTTCATTACAACCGAGGACTCATTAGGGTGAGGTGGCTAGACTTCGAGTCCCATGCATTCCACCTGTGGAACGTGCTTGAAGTATGTGATGTTTTTTAGTTTATTTTAAAGCTTATGTTGGAAATGACTTCTCTTGAAACGAGAGTACATCTTATATAGACATCCCGGTTATGTTCTCCAAAGCATTCTTCGGATCCCTGATACAATCGGATAGGTATGAGAATTTTTTTTTTTTTTTACAGTCGCTTTTCGTTAAAGATCGTAAATGGCAGAAAATCAAAGAATCAGTGAAAAGTCTTTATTCAACGCTCAAATCATTTTATAATTAATGGGAATCTATTATTTCTTCAGATTGGTAAATTTTAATGATCCTACTTGATTTCTCTCTTGCTTCCTTTAATACTTGGCTTAGTTCATTGCATATTGGTGGCTGTGTCCAATCTCAATTTTCAGATATCATTGATCCCGTTGTTCAGCATTGTGAGATTAAAAATATACGGGTGATTTCAAAGCGTTTTTCTAAAACAGTCAACGTTAGGGTAAACTTGCATTCTCTGCCCAGTGTAGTGGCAATGCCCTTAGCGCGTTTTTTGGCTCACTTTTAGTAGTGAGTTATGGTAGGTGAAAGAAAACCATCTATATTTGAGTTATTCCGATTTTCATTGCAACCTCCGGCAAGCAGAAAGATTACATTTTCATTTTGAATATTTTAGAAAGTTATTTTCAATGTCCGTTAAATTGTATTTTGATTTCATTGTTTTTTTTAAATTTCTTCCCCTTTGATTTCATTGATTCTTTTCAATTATTTTTCTTTGATTTCATTGGTTCTTATAATTTTTCCCCTTTGATTTTATTGGTTCTTTTAATTATTTCCCCTTTTTTTTCATTGGTTCTTTTTATTTTTTTTCATTTTTCAATGTTTTTTTTTTTTTAACTCTTTCTTAAATTATTTTCTGTTTCATGTAAATTGTAAGAATTGAAACGTTCAATAGGAGGTTGTATCTTTTCTCTCTATATTCGTTTGAAAATTGTTACCTTTTTGTATTTGAAAATGCCTTTCGTATTTAATCTTGTTGATAAGTTTCAGGGTATTCTTTCGCAAAATTTGAAGCTTAAATTATTAATTAACCTTTACGCCGCGACGCTTACATTTTTTCAATCGTCTCACAGAAAGGCTCTTTCGCCTGCATGTCCGACCCTCTTACCTAATTACCTAACTTGAACGATAGAGCCTTGAGTGGCATTTACGACAGACGCTTACCTTTCATAGTATCACCTAAGCAACCTTCTGCCTTTCCCCCAAAGCGTTCACACCTCACGGTCGACAGGATAAGGTACCGAACAAAAGGAGAGATCCTCTAGGAGGTCAGTCACTGACAGCTCGTAAATGGTGATCGATGGCAGCGGTCACTTAAAAGGGGGATAACATCCGCAATACACAGATCTATACCATGCCGCTGGTATAAACGAAATTTTAGTGGTAACAATTGCCTACTTGCCGCAGCGTAAAGGTTGAAGCTTATTATTTATCGTTGTAAGGAAATAATAATTATTTCCTTGGCGACATAAAAGTTCACCAAAAAACGTGCCAAGAGCGTTGCCACAAAACGGAGCAGAAAATGCAGCTGTACTAACGTTAGTCCTTATAGAGACAGAGGAATCTACTTATGCGCATCACCAATTTCAAGTACTTTGAACTAACATTGCATGACCCCAAATGTATCTTTTAAAATTAGACCATAACTGAAACCCTTAAGCACATACTATGTTGCAATAATTACGATTCTCTTGGATGGTTTCTTGATTCCTACATACAATCACAGGACAGCATTTTCAGTTTTGAGCTTAATACACGTGATGCGCTTTCTGACCATATTTTGCTAACTCATTACATTATTGTCTATTTTGAATGAAGTAGATCTGATAAGGTAATACTGATCTGCAGTTAATTAGGAATTTCAGAAAGTTTCGAATCGATACGCGCGCGCGCGCGCGCGCGTTTGAATTGGACCAAGGAGTGAGTTTAACAATTACGGCCTGAGGGTCCTGATCAGGGTCCTTTTCTATCATCCAATGCATAAACAGGGAATCAAAAGGCAATTCGTCTGCGAGTAAGAGTGCTTCTTGCATGTACACGATTACACTGACACGGAAACCATTGCATGAGTCGAAACACGTTCTCGGGTTATCTTGCAATTCTCTCTCTCCTCTTATCTCATCTCATCTTCTCTCTCTCTCTCTTGTGTCTTAAGTTTTGTGTGAAATTGTTCATTCGTTCTATTACATTGAAGATTCTGTATACTCATTCATTGATTTTACTGGAATTCTAGCCGACCAACCGGTATAGTGGTTAAGATGTTAGCCTCTAGATCGTAAGGTTCCTGGTTCGAATCCGGGTCCGGGCATGGATGTTTTTAAGCGTATGGTGTACAGGCGGCTGGTGCACCTTAAAACTGTCGTGGCCGAAAGTCCTCACGTTGGGTTGGTGTGGAAGTTTGGAGAGTGGGGTGCCAGCTCAGGTGTTGCTTCGTCATCTGACTGTGGTTCAAAATTACGAGGTCCTCGGAACTTTCCCTTAAGGGATTGATCCCGGACCGTTGTCAATAGCCCGTTGTGTTGCTTTAGTACGATGTTAACTAATAATTACCAATTTACTGGAATTCTACTTTGCACACTATATAAAATAGTTCAGATTTGAAAGAAGACTAGGATAAACCTGTATACACGTATTAGTTCTGCTAGGTATTTCAAAGGCTATCACACGGTACGCGGTCATTTATATGGAAATGGAGTTAGGTTTGATATTGGTGTTTGACACTAATTAGACTTTCTAAAATGTTTTAATAGCTTCTACGACTGAAACCTATTGTTTTAGAACACTCCCATACGAAAATCTCCTGGTAATTTCTGGCTATTTGTTGCGTCCTGCAAGAAACCCTGAAGCGCCCTTCTCATCACCACAATGCTTTTAATTTTGAAAAAGTAACAGTTGTTGTTTCACGATGATGAAAAATACACTGTTGTGTTTTAATCTCTTTCTACCAATCTACAAGAGTATAAAAATGCTTAAAATATTTATTTTTTGTCCTAAAAACTAGTAGTAACTATTTTAACAGCTGTACTATAAAACTTTTTTTTTGTCATTCAAATTCAAGTAGGCTAAAAATATCACTATTGGAATTCGTTCCAAAATTCTATTTTCTTCAGCAGGTAGGTAGGAAGTTATTTAACTTCACACTGGAGCAACACAAAAGGGTATTTCTATTTTTCCGGACCACACTGATACACATTTCCAAACATATATATGGGGCTATCAGAGCAAGAGTGGCCCATCCATTTAAACCCCAAAATTGTATTACTATTACCTTTCTTTTATTATTATTTTTAATGTGTGCAGGTTCACGTCTTTTAAAATTACAACATAACTCATTGTTGATCACTGAAGAATAAATTTTTACAATCTTAAATTATATATTGTGGCTAAATAAAACTATATAAAAACCGGACGGTGTTTGTGTCGGGACACGGCCGCTAGGTTGCACGTTGAATGAGAGTGCAAATAATTAGTACTACATTGTTTTAATTTCACACATAAAATGTTCAGCCCTCAGCACATATATTGCAATTTGTGCACTCGTTGTTGTTGTTGCAGACTGTGGCTCATACCGAGCTCTATGGGTTGAACTCCATCATTGGATTATGAAACGTTTATATCATCAGATATGTTATTTCCGTCGAAGTGAGAAGTGGAGGTACTTGACGCACTCGTATCCAGGCATTTGTTCACCTTGAAAGTGAGATACCTAAATTTTCAATAACGCCCTTTGAGCCCGTTGACAGTCAGCATTGATTGCTATATCTTCTTGGATGCCTCATCTCTCGATCTTTCTTCCTGATGACGTTTTTTATAATTCTTCTGGTGTTTATAATGCATATATTTCGAATTTTTGAAAATGTTTGCGATTTTATACTCTTTGAAGTCCGATACCTAAAAAAGTATTAAATATTTAGGTTTTTATTTTGGTTATGATTTATAAAACGCAAAGAGACGAAACAAATGACACCTAAAACTTTGTGCTCGCACAAAGGAGACCGGAGCTAGACTAAATTATGACAGCGGTGCGACACCTCTACTTTGAGCCGCTGCCGCCGAGCCCGTTAACGCTCAGCATTGGATGTCTTGATCTTTTTGGGTTCCCCATTTCTCGACCGTTCTTCCTGGCGTCAAACGCAGAATAGGTTTATACTGATAATCTATTTATGAAACATATTTTGACTAACCCAATGTTGCAATAAACCTTATATATATATATATATATATATATATATATATATATATATATATATATATATATATATATATATATACTAGCAAAATACCCGACCTTACTCGGTTTGAATTGGTTTACTCTAGATTGAAGAGATAATCAAAATATATAATGACTTACGTTTTTTGTAGAATAAAAATTTATTTTAACACCTTTCGCCATCTTTATATTTTCTACAACTTACTTTGGACACAAATCCTACACATGCATATCCATTCATGTAATACATTTCACATAGAACGCACAATTGCTGTATGACAAAGCTACAAAATGACGAAAGGTGATACTAAGGTTACTACTATAAAAGACGATTTATAGGAAGATTTGGAATTCCCTTTCTCAAGTTCTTTTCATGTTCAACTCAATTAATTAAAATTACGATTTACGGCGAGTGCTCTCGCACTCATATTCAACAAAACAATATTTTTTTACTTGTGGCACTCTTGCCTCCGGTATGCGACATTGTGAAATTTTGCAATCTTCTCCTGTCATTATGACAACGAATTTTTTAATGTTGGAAAAAGTTCTAGTTTGGATTTTTAAACATTACTATTCTTTCAATAACGGCATTATTCTTTAAATAACGGCATTATTCTTTCAATAATGGCATAACTACACTTAAAATTTACTGAAAATTTATACTGACTTACCTAACATTTTTAAGTCTAATACTTTGTGGTGCTGTTGCGTGTGATGAGAAGGAAAACACATTCATTAAAATAATAAATATTTAAAACAGGAAACAGCAAAATAAAACAAAATAAAAGATGTCGCAAAAAATTGTTCTAAACATATTAATTTGTGATTCAATTTTATCTCTTGATCTCGCACAGTTGCCACAACTTACAACTAAAAGTGCACAAAATTTAGAAATGTGAAATTAATTCAGAGCGAAAGAACCAGAATAAATATCACTGCTCGCGCGATCTTGTTCATTCTCGTTTCGTTGAAAAATATCGTCTGTCCCAAATATTCGGAAATCGTTTTCATTGCGCAAAGAATAAAAATAAGACTCGAAATAAATAAAGTATCAAAGCTAAAATTTCACCATAAAATTTTTTTTTGAAAAATAATTGGTTTTCAGCATTACTGGTAAAGCAAATGAAAGTAATCGTAATACTCAAACTACATTCCAATTTTTCGAAAACTATCAAATAGTGGCTGATTTAAGTATACTTACTCAGGTGTTTTAGCATGAAACTCTTCTAAATAAAACAATAAAAAAATGTTTAATATTGCATTCACTAAACTATTAGATAATGTATAAAATAAAACACATTGTAATCAAATATCTGGAATACAATTCATGTGATGTTTACACAAACACACAAACACAAAATCGAGCATAGAACTGAAAGACGGACAGACAGACTTTCGCAACCAATGCCACTCACTAAATGAAGATAAGTACTCACTGTATGCAAATTTCCATGAAAATATCTTAAACCGCGTGGACGTGTATAGGGCACAACATACAGACAGACAGACAGACAGACAGACGGACAGACAGACAGACAGACACCAAACGAGATAAAGGTGTATTCGGCATCAGAAGGGTCCAAAACGGATAGAAAACTTGAAATGGGTCGAAAATATTGAATGTACAAACAAACACTCCATTCTTATTTATATACTAGCAAAATACCCGACCTTACTCGGTTTGAATTGGTTTACTCTAGATTGAAGAGATAATCAAAATATATAATGACTTACGTTTTTTGTAGAATAAAAATTTATTTTAACATCTTTCACCATCTTTATATTTTCTACAACTTACTTAGGACACAAATCCTACACATGCATATCCATTTATGTAATACATTTCACATACATCGCACAATTGCTGTATGACAAAGCTACAAAATGACGAAAGGTGATACTAAGGTTACTACTATAAAAGACGATTGATAGGAAGATTTGGGATTCCCTTTCTTAAGTTCTTTTCATGCTCACAACTCAATTAATTAAAATTACGATTTACGGCGAGTGCTCTCGCACTCATAGTCAACAAAACAATATTTTTTTACTTGTGGCACTCTTGCCTCCGGTATGCGACATTGTGAAATTTTGCAATCTTCTCCTGTCATTATGACAACGAATTTTTTAATGTTGGAAAAAGTTCCAGTTTGGATTAATAAAGATTATTATTCTTTCAATAACGGCATTATTCTTTAAATAACGGCATTATTCTTTCAATAATGGTATTACACTTAAAATTTACTGAAAATTTATACTGACTTACCTAACATTTTTAAGTCTAATACTTTGTGGTGCTGTTGCGTGTGATGAGAAGGAAAACACATTTATTAAAATAATAAATATTTAAAACAGGAAACAGCAAAGTAAAACAAAATAAAAGATGTCGCAAAAAATTGTTCTAAAGATATTAATTTGTGATTCAATTTTATCTCTTGATCTCGCACAGTTGCCACAACTTACAACTAAAAGTGTACAAAATTTAGAAATGTGAAATTAATTCAGAGCGAAAGAACCAGAAAAAATATCACTGCTCGCGCGATCTTGTTCATTCTCGTTTCATTGAAAAATATCGTCTGTCCCAAATATTCTTAAATCGTTTTCATTGCGCATAGAATAAAAACAAGACTCGAAATAAATGAAGTATCAGAGATGAAATTCCATAAAAAAATAATAATTTTTTGAAGAATAATTACTTTTTCAGCAGTACTGGTAAAGCAATCGAAGTAATCGTAATATTCAATAGACATTCCAATTTTTCCCAAACTACCAAATTATGGTTAATTTAAGTATACTTACTCGGGTGTTTTAGCATGAAACTCAACTAAATATAACAATAAAGAAATGTTTAATATTGCATTCACTAAACTATTAGATAATGTATAAAATAAAATACAATGCAATCAAATATCTGGAATATAATTCATGTGATGTCTACACAAACACACTAACACAAAATCGAGCATAGAACAGAAAGACGGACAGACAGACTTTCGCAACCAATGCCACTCACTAAATGAAGATAAGTACTCACTGTATGCAAATTTTCATGAAAATATCTTAAACCGCGTGGACGTGTATAGGGCACAACATACAGACAGACAGACAGACAGACAGACACCAAACGAGAAAAAGACGGATTCGGCATCAGAAGGGTCCAAAACGGATAGAAAACTTGAAATGGGTCGAAAATATTGAATGTACAAACAAACAGTCCATTCTTATATATATATATATATATATATATATATATATATATATATATATATATCCTCTAATGGACCGGACAGCAAGATGTGATGGTATAAGGGAAATAATACATGATTTTATAGGGGGATGTTCCCCACGTGCTGCAATTACGGAATCAACCTTTCTTGGCATACTTTCAACAAGGTTTTGATACACAGGTATGGGTATTTGTGTCCATTCCTGCTGCATGAACGTCGCCAGCTCAGCTGTAGATTTAGGACGGGGTTCCCTGGACCATAAGCGTCGCTCTAATTCGTCCCACATATGTTCTATGGGGTTTAGGTCGGGACTCTGAGCCAGGCGAGGGAAGACGTTTTACATCGATATCATTATACCACTGTTTGACAGAGGCTGCAACATGACACGGAACGTTGTCGTCCTGGAAGTAACATTCGTTGATTCCATAAAATTCCCAGAGCGTAGGAAAAACGCGATTGTCCAAAATGTCTGGGAGAAAACTTGAAAGGAAAAATTCAAGGACAGCCACGGGTAATTTTTTTTATCCATGGATATATGACGAATTCACACCTGAGCTGGCCACCCCACTCTCCAAACTTCCATACAACGTGAGGACATTTGAGGCCATGACAGATTTACGATGCACAAGCCTCTTTGTACACGACGGTCTTTGGTTAGATTCGAACTCGCAACCTTCCGATTGCTACACCGATACTCTTCCTACCGGGTTATTATGTCCCTATTGGTAAGTAATATTATATTGTACATTTATGACTCTGTTTCTAATTTGTGGTTACCCTCTAAAAGTTTTAAAAGATTTCTTTGCCATGTATTAGTACTGCGTTTTAACTCCACATTACACATAACTACTAAATAATTCTATGTGTTATATGGAAGTTATGAACGGTTCTTTTAGTCAAGAAGATTGTAACTGGTCAGAGTTAGGATAGGAAAACTAAATGTGTTACATAATGGGCGTGTTAATAACGTCGCAGGGTAATAAAGGGGTCTGTATCTTATACAGTCCCATAAATAAAACAGAATTAACTCAAAAAATGCATTATGCTTAGCAGTTTCTCTATAGTAAGAAACGGAGCCGAAAACATATCAAATTTTAGTGACGGTGTATTTTTCTTTCCGGGGTACATTGAACTGTTATCTATAACAATAACACAAGTCGAATCTAAATCATGAATTGAATTGTATTGTCTTATAATTTATGTAATTAAAACTCAGACGTTTCCATTCGTATTCCAGAAGTCCGAATAGAAAAAGTATCTGTAACAACAGTAGTTTCGATTGTTTTAAGAATAAGTGGATCTATGGTCTCAGGTGGTAATATTCTCAAGATCTTATCGCTAGTTTCTGACGTACAGCAAACGCCTTCAGGAACGGAAATTACTTTCGATATTAGGGGATACTCTCTGCAACATATCAGACTTCAATTCCTCAGATAACATTTATCTAGCAGAATTTTCAATTTCTTGAAATAACATTCAAAGCTTCTTTTGGACGAGCATGGAAGTTCTTTTGATGAGTTTTTTTCCCTGAAATAATATTTATACTTTCAAAAGGTATTTATTTCAGTGTAAAATGAAACAATAACTACAATATAAATTTTTCTACCATCAGGCGAATAAGAAAATCATTCGTTTGCTATTTACTGCAGAAACACAGTAACTAAATAAAATAGGAAGATATTAGGTGTAAATCTTAACACTAAATCTACGTCAATTACACATTATGTAAAGTAGAGAACAGTAACCATAAGCTAGGTAGATAATTCACTTCGCACTGGAGCAACAAAAAGGGCGAAGATTCGTGGTTGATCCCAAAGGGAAAGATACAAGTCCTACATCTCTTAATTTGGAATCACTGTCAGATGAAGACGACAACATCTGAGATGACACCCCTCTCTAAAAATTTCCACTCCATGCCAACATGAGGACATTTGAGGTCCCGACAGATTTAACAAGCACCAGCCCCCGGGTACACAATGATATTTTAATCAGACCGAGTTTCGATCTTACAACTCTTCAGTTTCTAAGCCATTACCCTCCTAACTGGCCTATCGTAACCATAACAACGGTCAATGATGGTTCACGGATGAAACCCTAAAGATGTGAACACCGAAACGTATCTACATCAGACGCTTAATCTCGATTTGTGATCAGCAACAATAAAAATAAATTAAATGGAGTACTAAAAAACTTTAAGTGCCACAACCGGATGCGTCACAGTTCCTTTTGCGACACGCCGGACTTGCTTTTCAACATGATAATGACCGACCGCGCACGGCATGAGTTGTTATGAATTGTCTTCAGGCTTTCCCAACACTTCCTGAACCAGCTAGGTCTCCTGATCCCAAAGAGCAAATTTCGTACGTTATGGGAAGGCGATTGCAAACATCCCGGAATGTTGACCCTTTAGCCCGACTGTTGGAGACAATTTGGCAAGAAATTTCGCATGACCCCTTCCGAGAACTTTTACAGTCTATGCCAAGCCGGGTGACGCATCCATGCCAGAGGTGAACCAACGCCTTATTAACCTCCTCCTTTTGAAACGGTCAAGTTCTGAAATAAATCTTTCAATTGTTCTGAAATTAAAATAGTTTGTTTTTCTATGTATGATTTTCACATCTATAAAATTTTATCGCAATCGCTTCTTGATGAGACGATTGTTCATTTATACAGTGTATTTATACTAGTGTTTTTTTTTCATGCAAAACAATTTTGGATAAATTGACGTTACGAATCTTCAATCTAAAACTAATTTAATTTCAACTGTACCAAAGTACCAGTACCTTGTAAGATACGATGAATGAACTCTGTTCTTATTATATTCACCTTCTGCCTCTTGCCTTCAAGATGTTCTTTAAAGAGGATGTGACTTGAAAAGAGTGGTGGGGCATTTTCAATTTTGAAATTGAATGAGACATGTTTATTTTGCGAAGATGTGTGGAATGCTATTACGACTTCTAAGATAGGTACTGAATATCCGTTTTCATATCTCCACTCGGTATAAGTCACCTTTTTGTTTTCTTCTCAAAAATCGAATGTCCGTAGTACTGTTGGCAAACGTGATGGAAAATGGGGTTGATATGCATAAGCATAGGAGTTGTGAATATTGGAATACTAGTAATTCAAAGTAATTGAACTACAAATTTCTTAATATAGAACATCCAAATTTCTATTGTTCAAGCTACTGAAGTTCAACTGTGGGGAGCTAACCCAATTTTGTCTTATTCATCACCATAAACGAGTGCAAAACGTGATCCTACTAAAGACCGTCGTGTTTGCGTGGTCTGATACACGTTGAATCTGCTGTGGCCTCAGATATCCTCACGGTGGCGTAGTGGGAAAGTTTGGAAAGTGTAGGACGCCAGTTCATTCAGAAATATAGTTTCCCAACCATTCAACAATGAATAAAAGTGCATTTGACTTTTTAAAAGTGATTAGATTGGATGCCGTAAGTGGGCACTGTTTCTTCTGTGCGGCTTTCAGCTGTATAGTGCACCGTACGGAGGAGATTCGGGGATATGGGAGAGCCAAGCAATCCACAATACATACATAAAACATTTAAGTACGCAGAAAGAGGAAAGGAAAGTGAAGGGCAAAACATGAAAGCACAAAAATACATAATAACAAAAGAAAAGGATGACAAAATTTGAAAATTGACACAGAGCAAAATGAGAACCAAAACAAAATATTAAAAAAAAAAACATAAGCAATAAACAAAAACTATAAAAAAAAAACAAGAAATCTCTCCTTTTCAGAAGGGAAAAACATATAAAATCCTAAAATCGCTTAAAGACAGCCAAAATGACATATATTAGTTTCGAAAGAAAATAAAAGTTTTTTTGAGAACTTTCGACTTCTCAGCTCTCACAGATGTAATCGATGTTGGAACGGAGAAATTCCATCACTTTTAGGATTTTTTGGTGGCAATGTCTGTTTGTGGCGTACTTTTGCACCAATGTGAGAACGTCTGAAATGACTGATAACGAATAGTGAACTTGTTAGAGTTGCCGAGCAATGTCTAATTGGATTGACAGTGGGTGTAGTATTGGCCAAGAACAGAGGAACACTGCACATCTAAAAATTGAACGTGGACATTTAGTTACAACACTAGTGGGCTCCCCCTTCTCGCTTACGCTAGCCAATCTAATCAAAATTAATCTAAATACTATAGATTTAAAATTCATTTTGGGTAACTTTTGTTTTTAACTTTACTAAGAATAAACATGCAGATTTTGAGTTGAATACAATGATTAGAATTGCGCGTAGAACATTTCGAATACCTAAAATGCATAAAAATTTCAAATGTGAGGAAACGCAACTTTTAGCTAACAAATCTATTAAAAAACAATATAATGGACCCTAACTCAGTTGAAAAGTGTCACGATTGAAAAATTCTTTTTCACAGTTATAGCTATTGGTGTCTAGTTAAATAATATAGCAAATTTAAAAAATCTATATTTTGGTCAAATTTGAGTGTTTTGAAAGTCTACTGTCCCCTTAAGATTATATCCCGAGTATTTTGCTTCCTTGCGGCAACGAAAAATATCCTCGACCTTGTACGTTTGGATTAAAGAGGTAGGCATTTAACGAATACCTACATCCAGTGCAAGAAAGAAACATTGATAATGATCATTAGTTAGAAACTCGTGAGCTTTGTGAAATCGCCTTTTCTAGGTTAATTGCCTCTCTGGAGATCTAATTAAATTTCGACTCAATTCAGCAGTCGAATTAAAATAGCATTCTGTTTAATCTAGATTTTTCTAACAAGGCTCCATTTCTTGGCGCTCGTTCTTTTTTCTTCATCTTAAGCAGTTGTCCTATTTGGCTTGGAGGTGATTAAAAATCTAAACTAATAAATGAAAAGTTAAAATTAGTTTCTCGACTTAGTAAATATTTGAGTTTCTGGATTCGTTTACTTATTCATCCACGCTTTAAATGAGAAAATGAACGGGTATAGCTAGTGTAATTCTTTTTTGTGATCCGATTGCTTTTGGTACTGTAGCTGGAATGAAGCATTGAAAAGATATATGCCTACAGCTCGAATTCTGAATCCTACATTCATGTGATTCAAATATTGCCCCTGAAACGCATCCGAATACTTTTACAGAAGGCCGGAAAGAATTAAAGAGGGATTCCGGCAACCCCAACGCAATTACAATCCGGCATTTAGGGAATACTTTGGAATTCCAGAAATGTAGATTGCGAATCGCGGTCAGCCATAATACCCCTTCTCCGTGATATACTAACCTAAATATTTGTCTTAGCAGGCTTGCAATGCCTGAAATGGCCGCTGAATGCACATACCTCCGTCGGCACATTACGGGATGCATCAATCAGCTCACATCGGAATCACGTATCTGCGATTAGAAGTCATTTCCCTGTGTTTTCGCTCGGAATGGTATTTAATGAACTTTCATTTCGATGCAGAATGATAGGGTGGAGTCGACATTTAGATATAAGTAAGATCTCAATACGATAAGGAATGCTAAATTTTGAACATGAAATACCATGTTTTTATAGATGGCGACTGATATAGTTTATAATACGAATCACTCAATGCTTATTATTCACCCAAGCAATCACTGACGATGTGGTCAAATAGGAAGCGCAAGGCACAGAGCAACACATGTACACCAATCAGAGCGTTTTCACCGCTAGCGCCGTCGCATCTGATTGGTCTGCGCGCGTCGCCCTACGCTTCCTGTTTGATCACAGCTTAATGGACGTTACGACTTGAAATTTGTTGTTCATTGAACACAAGAATTATAATTTCTGATTTTCAGAGTAGTTTTGTGTAAACATAGTAACCCGTCTATGGTACGGGTGCACGAACAAGATAAAATCACTAGTAGAAAACTGCTCGTGTAGACACGATAACATTTTAACATTCGCTAAAACAGATTTTTTAAAGACGCATGCATTGGAAAGCGAATGAATAATCAAAAATGAAATAAAAATCCCTTTCCACTCAGCTTTCAAAACAAATTAGATTCCAAAAACACGTATTTCGAAAGGAATTAAGTTTTTATCTTATCCCCATTTGTAGGACTTTCAGTCCTGCTCGCGATCGCCTAGGGTTACGTTTATTTGCTTTTCAATGACAACGAGAACTGGAATGCTCATTAGCACCACAATATTTATTACTGTTATTTTAAGTACAGCAGGATGCCTCAATCAACATCAAAACAATCTCCGATTCAATCAACTATCAATGTCAATGTGATCTCAGCATAACCATTGAACTTCTGTTTAAAAGGCAGAATGTTTGTACGCGTTCGAAATCCGTGTGAAACGTAAAAACAAATAGCACTGACAGATTCGGGTAGCCAAGTATGTTGCCAGATTCTAATGTACTCAAGAATTAAAATCCAACAACTATGAAATAAATAAATAGATAAAAAATATAATTATTAATTTAATATATTTTTTAATACACACACTTCGTTTAGTTTATTTGTCATCTTTTAATATACTTTTTTTATTTTAATATATTTATTTTAATACATCTTTTAATATATTTCATACATATAAAACAATAAATATACATAAAATACGTCAAATATTGGCAGATAATGTTACAACAAATTGTTACAATTTAATAGATTTGCTGTATTTAAATAAAGGATATTGTTTCTAATACATATCTCAAACTAAAATAAGGAGCTCTACTGGTTCAGTCTCTAATTTACATCATTTTCAATTTAATAACTTAGAAATACGTCTCAGAAGCAACCGTCTCAGTGGAATAGGTTAGCCGGCAACCATCGCCAAACATACAAAGCTTCCACACCCTCCCTTTTAACAAGTGTGGAATTAATTCTCGTGCAACAACATGGACGCAACAAGAGCACAACTATAACAAAAACGCCGTTTTTCATTAACAACACACCTGCTTGTCTCTTGCATGTTTTGTCTTTATTAAGTTACAAAGCGAGTAACGCTCTTTTTTTGTTAACGTAGGAACACAAACAAGAAAAACCTAAACACGGCATCTTCAAAACGAGATTCCATATTGTAGTGCAATGTTTCGCCAGGGAAGAGAAGAATCGCAGAGAGATCTAATTAGAACAAAGTAACCATTTTTTGTTCGTGGTTGCTATCGCTAAAAGCTGGGATGGCTCGTGTATGCAAAAATCACACAGTGCATACTCCGTGGTGGATTTCGTAAATAAAGACATCCTTTATTCCCGATATTTCACTTTATTAGCATACATATTTTTTTCCATGAAATTGAGTTAGTAATTAAGCAGCTTCCTTTAATTAAATCCTGTGCACGAAATTACAGTTACATCATGTCGCCAAATTAAATTCCAAAAGTCGCGCGCGAATTCATGACCTGCGAATTATTCCCAATTAATCTCCAGAGCATAAAGTGCTCATGAAATTCAACGAATTAACAAGGTTGAACTTTCCAATACCACAAGGTTGAAATGTGTTATTATCTAAAGGGTCTTGAAAGGAATATTTGTTTCCTTGTATCAGAAATAAGGGTTGACTAGAAATAATTAGAGTTATGCTTTTTATATTTTACTAACGTAATGCCCCGATCTGTACCGCTTCTACAACTCAGAAGGCAACCTTTTACTTTAACAAATAATCATATGATCGTGGTGAAACTAATTCTAAAAATTTCACTGAACTGAAAGTTATGCGATCTTTTGACACTTGAAACAAAATACACAGAAGACTTAATATGTATTTATACAGACGGATCCCAATTGGACGAATGGGAAGCAATAACCCGGATGAAAGAACAGTGGATTAGTAACAATGCGTTGCGAGTTCGAAACACTTTCTATCCAAAAACCATCGTATACACAGCGGCTCGTGCACGTAAATTTATTGGAGCCCCAAATGTTCTCACATTGGCATGTTGTGGAAGTTTGGTGAGTGGGGCGCTAAGCCAGGTGTTGACTCGTCATCTTACCGTGGTTTAAAACGACGGTGTTGTCCTTGGTTCTCCCTTCGGGATGGATTCCGGACCGTCACCAATAGCCCGTTGTGTTGCTCCAGTGCGAGGTTGATTCAACCTCCTCGATAAATCAAGAACTAAAAGAAATGGAGTGTTCGCGTAACCCTTTACTATGCCAAGATTTAGTTATTCTTTTAATTAAATTTATTTATACAAGATTATACCAAAAATTTAACTATACAAGATGGCACATGTGCGTTAAAAAAATTTAACCACGTTGAAAATGATGTTATTGAGAGTTGTCTAACGAAATAGTGTATATAAGAGGGCATTGTGGAAAAATATTATCTCAGTTTCAGAAATATGTAGCATAACTTTAAAAAACAGTAGTTAATAACTGTAATATAAAAGTAAGCATAAAAATTTAGAGAACAAAAATGTAACAGAAATAAATTTATTATCATTCTCTTCTTTTCAATTTACTGATAGATTTAAATAACAACGTTGTTTTAACCAATTACTTATTGTCCTACCTGAAATTTGACATGTCCTCACAGCTAATAATAGTCGTTATGCCCTAATAAAGTAGCGTCCTTAAACATAAGTCATGGGTCAGGGATTATGTCCACTGTGCTAACAGCCTGCGAGTTTTAAGCGGAGCAATGATCGATTCCTTTCTTTGTGTGTTTCTCTCTTCTGCGTCAAGAAAACTTTCCTTGTGTGTAGTGCCATAGTATCCTGGTCGGAAGAATAATGGATAATCAACAAAAAAAATCGAATCCAACCAAAGACCGTCGTGTACAAAAGGGCTTGTGCACTTTAAATCTCTCGTGGTCTCTGTCCTCACGTTCGCGTGTGTCGAAGTATGTAGAGTGCGGTAGCATCTCAGGTTATACCTGATCATCTGACCGTGGTTCAAAAGTATGTGGTGTCATATCCGCAAGTTTTTCCGGAATAGCTACAGTCTACGTTTATGAGCGGAGGGCAACGGCCATGACGATTTTTTTGGCGAACTTTTAAAGTCGCCAAGGAAAAAATTATTTCAAAACTCTTTTTCTTTTGAAAATATTTTTCATTTATAACGGAAAATGAAAGCTTGAAAGCATATTTGAGAACGTTTTGAAAAGTATATTTTTAAAAAACTTTCGCAAAAAGTAGTAAGCTTCAACACATTTCAAAACACATTTGTGAACCATCAGAAAAACTAAGCAACGAATGTTGTGTAAGAATACCCGGAAACTTATCAATTACACTAAATACAGTAGGCTGTTTGAAAAGAAAAATATTTTTAAAAGAAAAAAAAAGCAAGAAATATTTTTACACATACAACTTGATACGTCAGAACCGTTTCGGGGAAAAAATAATAAAGAACGAAAATTCCACAAATGGTAAAAAAACAAAACTCTTAAACGTTTCGTGAAAATTTTTGTAGTAAAAAAAAATTCCACGATTGTAGAAATACAAATAAATGAACCAATGGTTTCACAGAAAAAAAAAATTTTAAAGGACCAATGCAATCAAAGGATATTTTAAAATCAAAATAACCAATGGAAGCAAAGAACAAATTTAAAACTAACCTATGAAATCAAACAATTTAACGGATTTTGGAAGAACTTTCTAGAATATTCAAAATTAAAATTGAAAGGTGACCGTTTGCCGAGGTTGCCATGAAAACCACAATAACCGTAAAGACAGAGGAGTTGTCTTAATATACCGTAACTCGCTACTAGAAGTACGCCAAAAAAAAATCTCCAAAACCGTTGCCAACGCTCATAAACGTAGAGTGTAGCTGTACCGTTTTTCCAATAGCCCGTTGTGTCGCTCCAGTGCAACGTTAATGACCTACCAATCTCCTTGTGTGTGTGTGTCTTACGTGATGTCGTCTGCGTTGTGCTTGTTGAAGCATGGCCAAAAATATGGCTCATAAAAACCCAACCATAAAACCCAATAAAACACTAATAACCATAAAACCCAAGCAACCATAAAACACTAACCATAAGGACAAGTGCAGATGAAAAAACTACTCCAAAATATAGATTCCGCTATGGTAGGACCACTTGAGTGCTATCAAAGCATCTGGAAATGTAAACAATAAATAAGTAAACAGCGTAACGGAAGGAACTCGCATCCGAAAGTGTATTGTTTTCGAAAGACGACGATGGGAAAGATTTCCCATTGGGCCTCGACAAAGAACCTCCATATACATTCCATGCGGGCCACGAGCGCAAAGGACTGTCCCTTTTCCTTCAGAGTAGCAATAACATCGAAAGAAAAACGAAAACACTCTGTTTAAGGAGTGATAGAATGCATTTGGAATCATCGCTCCTTGTGCGAATGCCGTGAAGCAATGCGGCGACTTTAGTGCCTTTCGCATCCACTCAATTCAGATGCAATACCGATACTTCTGGCCACGATACAAAATACCCTTTTGGGAATGACGCGGTGATCTTGGAAATATGACGTGGATGGCTTTTAGTATTGTAATTTTGATCTCTTGCACACGAAATTGTGGATTATGACTCAAAATCCATACGAGAAAAGGAATTGTATTCACTCATCAACAATAGCCCGGTTGAAAGACTAGCAAGGGGAGGGTTGAGAATTCAAATCCAACAAGACTATCGTTTACAAATGGGGATGGTGCACGTTGAATTTACCGTAGCCTCAAATGTTCTCACGTTGCCGTGGTGTGGAAGTTTGGTGAGTGTGATGCCAGCTCAGGTTTAGCCTCGTCATCTGACCGTGGCTCTAAATTACGTTGTGTTGTCCTTGAATCTTTCTGGGTTGATCCAGAAACGTCGCAAATAGCTCATTGTGTTGCTCCAGTGGGTCTTTAATTAAACAATACCAAACATCAGTTGTGATTGTGAAATCCATATGCGCCTCGTAGGGATACAAAAGAAGGTAGGTAGTTGAATAAACGTTGCACTGGAGCAACGCAACGGGATATTGACCACGGTCCGGGATCAATCACTATGAAGAAGACATGAGAACACCAATTTTGAACCATGGTCAGAGGAGGAGGACAACACCTGACCTGTACATCACTCTCCAAACTTACACATCACACTAAAGTGAGGACATTTGAGGTCAGGACAGATTTAACGAGCACCAGCTCCCTTGTCTATGACGGTCTGTGGCTGGATCGAGTTTCGAACTTGCAACCCTCCTGTTACCATATCGCTATTTTTCCAACCAAGCTACCACGAGCCCTTGCAATGAAGTGAAAAATTTGAAATTTAAGGTTGTTTATATAAACCTCAAAGGAAATAATTATTAAATTATTTATTTATTTTAAAATAATTTCTATGTAGATTAAATGGGTACGTGCATGATATAACGCGTTAACTGAAACGTTTTCGTTACTGAAAAAAAAAATTTATTATACATACCGATTTAATCTTAAAATAATTTTTAAGACGCTAAAAACATTTATACATCAAACATTTGCAGTTCCATGTATCAGTATAGTTGAAAATTCGAAAACAACCTTCCTTTATGAAACATATTCTAAAAAACGTCTCCTTAAAGTCCCCAATACAAAACGTATTTCACTGAAATCTATTGAGATTCTGGGAAACATAAAATCCATCATCTTAATTAAAATTTATAATACATATGAATATGGATGCTTGTAAAAAATAAAATTAAACATTCTTCTCCATATAAGGTATAATTTGGGCTTGATTAAAGTGTCAGGATATTTCTTTATATACTAATGATATACGCATTCTAATGTTTTTCAATATAGACATAATCGACCAACATAAATTACTATTTTAAAACAGAAGACTCATTTTTATGCATAGCGATCTTTTCAATTTCTCTAATTTAAAAATGATAGAATAAATAGGGATACGAATAAAAATTCATCCTTTGAGAATAAAGGAAAATTTTGATCGTTTTTTTAAATAATTCTCAACTATTATTTAGTTTTTCTGTTAACCTGTTTTTTTTTTCTCAGAAAATCTTAAACTATTTTTGTTTGATAATTTGTACTTTCTTTTGCACGAGTTGCATTCTTGAAAGATGCATTCTTTTGGGTGTATACTAGTTTTACCGTATGAATAAAAATGTTATTATTTTCTTTTTAGTTTAAGTAATGTTCCAGTCTGTATCAACAAGGGAATACTAATCTTTTATCCAAGTTCAAAAAGCTCATTTGAGAATAATGCATCTTAAAAAAATCTTTAAACAACAACAGAAATTAAAGACAAAAGTTCACTAGACCCTGGTTGCATTTTATAATTTACAATCCGTTGCTCTTAAATCGATTTCTTAAGTTCATACAGATTAAGTTATTGCAGTATGAAGTTCATCAGTAGGCATACTCGAAAAAATTCGCAGATTCAAATGTTTGATATGTAATGTCAAAGATACTTCGCTTTCAACTTCAGGAATGAAGCAAATGATCTTTCAAATCAGAGTAACTAACAGAACTTTCTTAACTCTAAAAACCTGTTCTTATTTTATTAAGAATTATGTCCGGAAGAATGTCGGGTTATTCTCAGAATAACCCGACATTGCTCCGGCTGAATTAGTTAACAAGATATTGAGAAAGTGATCAGAAAAATCACACTTTTCTCTTTTATAGAAATATTCCAAAACATTATTGTGAATAAAATAGTATTTTTTATCACCTTTTCGACATTTTTACAATTTTAACGACCTACTTTGGACACAAATTCTATATTTGCATACATAAATCCTACGATCTATAAAACACACAACATTATATTAAAATAAGTTGGACACTATCCTACACTAATCGAAGGGACGCCAGCGGATTTGCATAAAATCCGACTACTTGTTTGGGGGTGTTTTCCGTGGTATGGACTGGGACCTTTGCATGTTGTTCCTGGTCAATTGTACGTCGACGCCTACATGAACATTTTGGGCAATCATGTTCTCCTTAAGCTCTGGCAATTTTAGGGAATGGACGAATGTTTCTTCTCCAGCACGACAACGATCCTTGTCATGCTGCAGCCTCTTTCACGTAGTGGTATCATGATATGGATGTAAAACGTCTTTCCTTGCATGCTCAGAGTCCCGAACAAAACCCCATATAAAATTTTTGGGACGAGTTAGAGCGACGCTTACGGACCAGGGAACCAAGTCCGATATCTACAGCTGAGCTGGCGACATTCTTGCAGCGGGAATGGATACAAATATCCATGGGTGTGTATCAAAAACCTTTTGAAAGTATTCTCAGAAGTGTTGCTAGAGTAAGTGTAGCATGTGGAGGACCATCCCTTTATTAAAGCATGTATTCTTTCCCTTACACCATCACACATCTTGCTGTCCGGTCCATGATTGTAGGGTAGTGTATTTTGCGATACATTAACAAACACGGACAAAAACAGATGTAAGACTGGAAGACAGACAGGTAGACCAACTCAACTACGTTTAGTCACCAATGAATGCAAATGCTCACTATGCAAAGTTTCTAGACAATACACCCAGCCTTTGCATGTAGTACAGGCGCACACTTACAGACACCATACGCGCAAGGTACTGATTTTGCATTAGAAGGCTCACAACAGATAAATAGCCTCAAAGGGGACGACAGTACACTCACTGCCAAAAGTTAAGCACGAAAGGAAAACTGCGAAAAAACCGACAAGTACATTTGGTTGACACCAAATGCGGTAGGAAATTAGCAAATAGGTGTATGCACGAAAGAAAACAAATACTTAAATACAACATTGAAAACAATATTGAATTTACTTAAATTATAAGATGAAGTCATATTGGAGTCATTAACAAAATGATGTTTAAATCCAAAAAAATAAACAAAACCACATTAATAGGGTATGTGAC
This sequence comes from Metellina segmentata, assembly GCA_947359465.1. Lineage (NCBI taxonomy): Eukaryota > Metazoa > Arthropoda > Arachnida > Araneae > Tetragnathidae > Metellina > Metellina segmentata. Next base: position 4,130,497 of record OX375881.1, on the reverse strand, counting down.
CACCCCTCAAGGCAAATTGCAGCCTCTCAAATTCAGATTGACTTATGGAAATTAACATTTTCCACTCCGTGCTTTACTTTTGGCAGTGAGTGTATTCGCTATATAAACACACTCCATATTTATTTATCTAGATTTGTCAATTTGGTTTATTTCCATATAAAAGAGATAGATAGACCTTCCGTTGGGTGGCTAGCTTCCCGTCCTCACCATGAGCTGTTTTAATTTTAATAAGTTGCACGAAGGTCATTTTTAAAAATTGCATATGCGCATTAAGAAGACGTTGTGGAGCCAGACGCGGTACGTTAATCTGTGGAACAACATTTTCGGTCATGAATATCAGCAAATCGAAAATTGGGTAAATTGGAAGTTAATTAACAACGCACTGTAACACCACCACTTGAAGAATAGGAAATGCAAGAGTAATAAAATTTTAGAATCAATTTTTTTTTTGCGTTGTTACTGAAAAAAATCCAAACATTAAATCAATTATCAAATCAATGCAATGTCACGCAAAATTATTTATTTAATTTTTATTATCTTTTGTTATAAAAATATGCATGAAAAAATAAATTAATGAAAAATGACAGTGATCTCTCATTCTTTTTTTGGCACTCCTATACGTTAGTGATTTTTTTCTTTGAGTTTTCGATGAAAACTAAAAAATTTGTCATATTTCTAAAAGTAGCTAGTTGAAGATTCTTTTTGTGGAATTTATGTAACATTTATAAGCAGTCTGACACTAATGTACCCAATTTGGAACTTCGTTTAAGTGATATATACACAATAACAAAAAAATCGACGCACCAAGAAGGTGGAGAATTACAGTGGTACCGGGCTCAATCCACTTGGAACGGTACTGACAGGAGGCGTATAGTCTTAAGCGACGAGTCCCTTTGGCAACTGTGTCCTGACGACAACCGCATACGTTTATGGAGGCGTCCAGGGCAGCGTGGGGATCCCGCCCTTACTACCGCACGCCACACGTGCCCACAACAGTGTGTAATTATCTGGTGTTCCATCTGTTTGATAGACGGACCCCTTTGTTAATCATTTCTGTCACACTTACAGCACAGCGGTACATAGAAGACATTCTATGACCGGTTGTGTTACCCGTTCCTTTTGCGACACCTCGGACATAATTTTCAACAAGATAATGCTCGGTCGTACACGGCGCGGGTTGCTATGAATTGTATTCATGCTTTCCCAACACTTCCTTGGCCATCTAGGTCTCCTGATCTCTCTCCCATAGAGTAAATTTGGGACGTTATGAGAAGGCGAGTGCAACCATCCGGGAATGTTATCCTTTAGCCCGCCAGTTGGAGACAATTTGGGAAGAAATTCCGCAAGATACCATCCTGTGGACAGTTTGCATCCAGGCCAGAGGTGGACCAACGCCTTACTGACTTTCTCTCTTTGCAACGATCAAACTCTGAAATAAATCATTCAATTGTTCTGAAATTTGAATCGTTTGTTTTACTATATATTTTCTTCACATCCACCCATTTTTATCGCAATAGGACGATTCCTTGGTGCATCGTTTTTTTTTTGTGTTTGAGTGTATCATACAGATTATAACGCAGTCATTTTATTCATCACAAGAATACTTAAAAACGTAAAATGAAGAGTTTTTAATTGTATACTTACAGTTTGGCGTGCTAATAAAATATGCAGCAATTTTTATACTATAGAAACAGGAATTCTTCTGAATTTTGAACAGATGACGCGGGATCTAATTTCTTCGTGCGTTGTACTGACAATGCAAACTGTGAAAAAACACATTTAGCATGCCCCACTAATCTGTTCTAGAGCAACCCGAGTTCCATTAAAGAAATCAATTTTTTATTTTGTTTTTACTGTAACCTGTTTCATGTAATTTTTTTTTTCAAACTTTTAAAATGAGATGGTATACTTTTTTGCAGCTGTTGCGACTTCATTTAAAAAATAACTTAAAGATGAAAACATTCTCATCTGGGAGCCCCCTAAATCACCTTTTAATGCTGATTTTTCAAGAATGATTACTTTTTACCAAACATGCCTTTTAAAAAATATGCTTTTTAGCGCCTTTTTTTTCAATAACCATAAAAGCTAGGGTTAAAAAGTGTATTTAGTCTTGAGATTATTTCACAACAATTTCATTTCTTTTTACCTTCGTTCTTAGATAGGTCGATGTATTCCTCCATTACATCTTAAATTCAACTATTTTCTTAAGAAAACAATCAGGTAAAAGGGAAGTAATCCCGGGATTAATTAATACCCGTTTTAATGTCATGTGTATTGAAACATATCCGTAAAATAAAAAATAATAATAAAAAAAAATTCAAACATTTGGTAGTATACCACGCATTTTAATTTTTTCATCATAACAAAAAATGTTAATGACAAAGGGTACTGTTAAAATAATTGAAACCATCCAATTGAGTATGGGGTTTTCAAACAAAAGCTATCATAATTCGATTGAAAAAAAGGTGCATTAAGTATTTCTCAATTCCAACATGAGGAAAACGCACCTAACTCTGTATTACATTAACGAGTTTTGAATTCAATGGTAGAAAAAAATATAGTTACACTTTTATTTTCCTTTCACTGCTATTGAGTGGTGTTATTTTACCGCGTTACTGAAGAACATTAACACGAATCGCACAAAAAACATTCATGAACATTCAAGTGTCGAAAAAACTTTTATGTAACTTTGTTTTTAAAAGGTTTCGTAATTCATCATGGCTTTCCTTTTAGAACAAAAAAAAAAAAAAAAAACTATCAGAAACTTCAAACAAAAAGTGACCTTTATCGAGAGTGGCTGGGATAAATATTAAATAACGAGCTCTCAGACTTGAATTTACGATTTTAAAACACACAGCCCTGGTGTTTGCGGAAGATTATAAACCTTAGTTTTTACCCATTACAAGGGCGTGTAGAATAATGGATCCCAGAATTCTGTGAGAAAACTTGTGAACGTGGCGAAGGCACGAGCAGTCATCCCTCATGTCTGACAGGACCCGGAAAGTTTCGTTGACGTCTGGTGTGGCTTATCTACTGCGGAAGAGAATTGTTTTAGCATCACTGCCAAATAACAAATGGGTGTCGGTCAGCGTGGAAAGATGGGCTCAGCCTGAAAATAATGGGATTCTGTTTATGTAATGTTTAGCCCATCTTAGGAAATACAGTACGATTTGTTCCCACTGACAAATCACCCGTGTTTTGATGCTCACCCCTCTGACCGTCTCGAGATATCCGAGTAGGCGTAATAATGCTTTTGCCCTACATCACACATTTAACCATCCTGGGGGTTATTTCGACGATATATCTTGTCATTGGCAAAACTGACCAGATCTTAATGGGCGAAGTATCTTCTTGTCATTAGCAAAACTGACCAGATCGTAATGGACGACATATCTTGTTGTTGGCAAAACTAACCAGATCGTCTTGTCAATGAAAAAATGACAAGACTTTAATGGAAAAAAATCTTATTATTGGCAAAACTGACCAGATCGTCTTGTCAATGAAAAAAATGAAAAGACATTAATGGAAAAAATATCTTGTCATAAGCAAAACTGAACAGATATTAATGAACGAGATATCTTGTCATTATCAAAACTGACCAGATCGTAATTTACGAGTTACCTCTTCATTGGCAAAACTGACCATATCGTAATATTGAGATATCATCTTGTCACCGGCAAAACTGACCAGCGTAATGGACAAGATAATTTGTCATTGGCAAAACTAACCAAATCTTAATGGACGAAGTATCTTGCCATTGAAAAAACAGACCAGATCTCAATGGACCAGATATCTTGTCATTGGCAAAACTTACCACGCCTTAATGGACGTGATATACATATGTCGTCATTGATAAGAAAACTGACACGTCATTGATCTCATCATTTTAAGAAAACTGTCAATAGTTTGATGACGAGTTAGATCTTATCAGATAGAGAAAACTTGGTAAGATCTCGATGGACGGGATATCTCAAATGGCAGCGAGTTTGAATAGAATCGAAGAATGTTGTTTACATGGAGGCTGGGGAAGGTAAAATCTGTCGTCACCTGAAAATTCTATACGCTGGCGTGGTGTGGAATTTTGAAGAGTGGGGTACCAGCACAGGTGAGACCTCTTCATCTTAACGTGATGAAAATTAAGTTGTGTTGTCTTCGGATCTTTCCATCGGTTGATTGATGCCAAACCGTCACCAATAGACCGTTGTGTTGCTCCAGTGTGACGATAAAATACCTACCTTTGGAATATATATTGTGTAAGAAGACCAAATTGTGGTGGATGCAGGTCAAACTTGGGGGACTGCAGGTTGGATGTGAGGTGGAATGGCTCAGTTGCGACCTCGTCATCTGATAGTGGTTCAAAATTACTCGGTGTTGTCCTGGGATCTTCCCTTGGATAATTGATCGTAGCTCAATAGACCGCTGTATTACTCCAGTGTGACGTTTATTAAAATAACTACCTTTGGAAGGTAATTTGGAAATTATTATTTAACGTCGTACTAGAGCAACACATCGGGCTATTGACGACGGTCCGGGATCAGTCCCTTAAAAGATAGATCCGAGGACAACATCTCGTAAATGTGAACCACGGTCAGATGACGAAGCAACACCTGAACTGGCACCCAACTCTCCAAACTTTCACACCAACCTAACGTGAGGACTTTCAGCCACGACAGATTTAAGGTATTTACACCATACGCTTACAAACATCCATGCCCGAACCCGGATTCGAACCAGGAACCTTCCGATCTAGAGGCTAACACCTTAACCACTATAACGATTGGTCGGCTGCCTTTGGAAGGATATATTGGTTTAGAAAGCTAAAATGTGGGTACAGTACCCAAGCAGGGATAAGACTTCAGGTTTTAAGATTAGATGCTTGGGACTTCCCACAGAGGACTAAACACAAAATTAAATTCATCATCACTTGCTATTTCAGGGAATTTTCTTAATCAAGGCATCGTATTTTTTTATTTAGGTAATTGGTAATTTTAGTTAACGTCGTACTAGAGCAACACAACGGGCTATTGACGACGGTCCGGGATCAGTCCCTTAATTTTTTATTTAGGAATAAGACGATGTCGCCATTTAATATTCCAATTAAATTATTGCTTCGAAATACTTCAACTCTACTGGGAGATATGAACATAAAATTGAATTAATTAAAATTCTTCTTTCTTATATTTTAAATTAACACTTTCATTAGGAAACATAAATTAATTATTATGAACTGAGGATTCTCTATTTTATTCATTTAGGAAGTTTTCAATTTATTATATTCGTTATACATTTGAGTTCTCAATTTTCCAGAAGGGAATTGAATTATATGAGCACTCCGGTAAGCCTGACTCGAATATTGTCCTTAGGAAATGATCCGGACCGTCACCAATAGTTCGCTGTGTTGCACTTTTGCGACGTTAATTCCACTTCCTACCTACCCTATACTTACGGCAAAAGCATCTCAGCCAAAGGAAGTAAATTATATCTCACTATCTTTGCACTTCGGATTTACGAAGAGCTCTTATTGATCATAAATTCATTATGACAGTGTTATTGATGGAGAAAATTTCAGTAAAATTCTCTCTCGCATGGAGAGGAAAAGTGATGCCGTTCCACTTTGACACTTTTCAATCTTGCCTGGGAATAAATTTACAGAATGTAAGCCGCTGTTCTTGAAAGAAAACAATTCGGTTCGAGGACTTCATTCCTTCGTGCAAGAGTGAAAGCAAGTTTTTCTTTTCTTGAGTTTTTGAAATCATAGAGCTTTGATACTTGTAGAAAAGACGCGATACACTTCAAATAACTACTTTGTGAAATAAAAAAAAATTTTAATTCCATTTTGCAATTGAAAAAATATAAAAAGAAATAAAATAGTTAAAAAACTTCAGATTCTTCTACTCTTCATTCTCTTTTAAGTTAGTCAAATTTAATTAAACCTATTTGCAATATTATGTGTAGTCTAAGGAATAACTTGCCGACCAAGCGGTATGGTAGTTAAAGTGCCAGCCTCAAGATCGGAAGGTTCCTGATTCGAATTCGGGTCAGTGCATGGATGATTGTAAGCTTATGGTGTACAGCAGTGGTCCCCAACCCCCGGGCCGCGGACCGGTACCGGTCCGTGGATCAAATAGTACCAGGCCGCCCAAGGAACATTAAATGATTTCCATTTTATTTACTGTGGTGTATTTCTCTCGGGTTTGTGCGGTTCTTATCTATGAAATGTCCACTCAAATTAGGAGGCGGTAAATCAGAACTTGAAATTTGCTGTCATTAGAGCTTCAATTATGATTTCTGAATTCTGTATGCCTCTATTTTCCAATTTTGACATATGTGACAACTGTTTTCAAGTTGGCAGTAGCTGCATTTAAGCTGCACATTTAAAGCAAAACTAAAGTTGTGGGGACGGCGAGTGAACAGAGGCATTTTGGACATGTTTCAGACATTAGTGGGGATTTTAGGCGAGACTGAGCCTGAAAATTCTTTCTCCCAGTTGGTGCACGATCACATGTCTTTGCTTTTAAAAGAGCACAACAGATCCAACCACAAAAGACCCACGGACTAGTACCTGCGATCCATTTATCAACAAATCAGGCGAATCTAGCATGTCTGTGTAAGAAGAAGATCAACTGCTGGAGATTGCAAATGAAGGCGGCCTTAAAATTACGTTCGAGACGACAACTCTGCTGGTGTTCTGGATTAAAGTCATGGCGGAATACCCTGAGATTGCCACCACAGCATTTAAATCCCTATTGCTATTTCGAACAACTTATCTGAAGCGGGATTTTCTGGAGTGACAGCAAACCAAACAAAACAACGGTATAAACTGGACATAAGCAACACACTTCGGGTGTCATTGTCTCCTATTACCCCCAGATGAAACCGTCTCGTCGCAAAGAAACAAGTTTAGGGTTCTCATTGATTTAGCGTTCTAGTGAGTTAAAATGTTAAATCACTTTATATTCATTTTTTGGTGTAACTGTATTTTATTTTGAAGGCATGTTTATAAATACAATAAAATTAAAAATTTACTTCAAAACAATCTAAAATATAAACAATCAACGTCCCCCCCCCCAGCGGGCCGCGTTAAAATTATCAAACGTTGATCCTGTCCGCGGCCATAAAAAGGTTGGGGAGCACTGGTGAAGAGGACACTGGCGCACCTTAAATCTGTCGTGACCCAAAATCCTGACGTTGGGTTGGTGTGGATGTTTGGAGAGTGGGGATTCCAGCTTAGGTGTTGCCTAGTCATCTGACCGTGGTTCAAAATTACATGGTGCTGTGTACGGATCTTTCCATTATGGTTTTATCTCGTCACCTTAGCAAATTGTCCATATCGTGATTAGGGATGTGACATCGACAGCAAAACATCGATGTGTTCAATATTAAAACATAGATGTTAATAATATATCGCACAAAAACCATCGTTGTTTTTAAACATCGATGTATTTAAACTTTTTTCCCCATTTCTTTAAAACTGGTTAAGGAAACTCTAACATTAATGTTATCCCGGGGTGAGGGAAGATTTAATTCGTCAGATAGATTTTTAACTAAGATTTTTTGAACTGTCTAAACAAAGTAAAAAAAATTAATACGAACAATTAACAAATCTTTTGTTTTCAAATTGAATACTACAAAAGAAAATAATATATACAGAAATTTTAAATAGGCACTACTAACTATAAATATAAGTAGGTAGGTACATAAAAATAATTACTCTTAGTTATTATTAATTAATTATCAACTTATGGGGAAATATGAAAAACTTATTTTTATGTACAGAAAATAAAAAATATTGGGGCC